>OU744452.1:3287020-4487020 GCA_916610825.1 Haliclystus octoradiatus
TTATGGGTCATTTTGCAGTCTTTCAACAATTAGGCATTACTTTTGGGAACTTGGAACTCAATTGGGAGTTAATCATCCTGTTTGGTCGTTCTGAACTTCCATGGGACATAGGCATTGTTTTTGGTAATTTTACACAATCTTGGAAATTAGACATTGTTTTTATTCATTTTGAACTCTCTTGGTAGTTATGTATCATTTTTGGTCACTTTGGACTTTCTTATGAGTTATGCGTCATTTTGTTCATTTTGCACTCTTTCGAGAATTAGGCATTACTGTTGGTCATGTTGAACTCCCCTGGAGTTATGCCTCATGTTTGGTCGTTTTGAACTTCCATGGGACTCAGGCATTGTTTTTGGTCATTTTGAACTCTTTTATGAGTTATGCATCACTTTGCACTCTCTTGGGAATTGGGCATTGTTTTTTGTCATTTTGCACATTCTTGGGAATTAGACATTGTTTTTTGTCATTTTGTGAACACTCTTGGTAGTTATGAATCATTTATGGTCATTTTGGGACTCTTTTATGATGTTCGCGTCATTTTGATCATTTTGAACTTTCTTGAGAATTAGGCATTGCTTTTGTTCATTTTGAACTCCCTTGGAAGTTATGCATCATGATTGGTCATTTTGAACTCCCTTGGGAGTTATGCATTGTTTTTTGTCATTTTGCACATTCTTGGGAATTAGACATTGTTTTTTGTCATTTTGCACTACCTTGGGAATTAGAATATGTTTTTGGTCATCTTGCACACCTTTGGAAATTAGACATTGTTTTTGGTCATTTTGTGAACACTCTTGGTAGTTATGAATCATTTATGGTCATTTTGGGACTCTTTTATGATGTTTGCGTCATTTTGATCATTTTTAACTTTTTTGAGAATTAGGCATTGCTTTTGTTCATTTTGAACTCCCATCATTGTTTTTGGTAATTTTGAACTCTCTTGGGAGTTACGCAGAATTCTTGATAATTTTGAACTTCCATGGGACTCACGCATTGCTTTTGGTCATTTTAAACACTTTTATGAGTTATGCATCATTTGCATTCTCTAGGGAATTAGGCACAGGATTGGTGATTTTGCACTCCCTCAGGATTTAGGCATTGTTTTTGGTCATTTTGCACATTCTCGGGAATTAGACATTGTTTTTTGTCATTTTGCACTACATTGGAAATTAGAATATGTTTTTGATCATTTTGCATAGTCTTGGTAATTAGACATTGTTTTATGTCATTTTGCACTACCTTGGGAATAAAAATATGTTTTTGGTCATTTTGCACACCTTTTGAAATTAGACATTGTTCCTGGTCATTTTGAACTCCCTTGGAAGTTAAGCATCATGTTTGGTCATTTTGAACTCCCTTTGGAGTTATGCATCATGTTTGGTCGTTTTGATCTTCCATGCATCTTAGGCATTGTTTTTGGTCCTTTTGAACTCTTTTATGAGTTATGCATCATTTTGCACTCTCTAGAAAATTAGGCATGATTTTTTGTCATTTTGCACACCCTTGAAAATTATGCATTTATTTAGTCATTTTGAACTCCCATCATTGTTTTTGGTAATTTTTACCTCCCATTGGAGTGATGCATCATTTTGGTCATTTTGAATTACCTTGGGAATGAGACATTGTTTTTGGTCATTTTGAACAGCCTTGGGAATTATCCATTGCTTTTTGTTATTTTGAACTCCCATCATTGTTTTTGATAATTTTGAACTTCCATAGGACTCAGGCATTGTTTTTGGTCATTTTAAACATTCTTGGGAATTAGACATTGTTTTTTGTCATTTTGCTGTAAATTGGGAGCTAGAATATGTTTTTGATCATTTTGCATACCTTTGGGAATTAGACATTGTTAAAGATCATTTTAAATTCCCACAGGAGTTATGCATCAATTTCGTCATTTTGGGACTCTTTTATGAGTTATGCGTAATTTTGATCATTTTGCACTCTTTCGAGAATTAAGCATTACTTTTGGTCATTTTGAACACCCATGGCACTTATGCATCATGTTTGGTCATTTTGAACTCCTTTGGGAGTTATCTATTGTTTTTGGTCAAATTAAGCTCTCTTCGGAGTTATGTATCATTCTTGGTCATTTTGCACTCCCTTGGGAATTAGGCATTGCTTTTTGTTATTTTGAACTCCCATCATTGTTTCTGGTCATTTTAAAATCCCATGGGAGTTATGCATCATTTTGATCATTTTGAATTACCTTAGGATTAGACATTGTTTTGGTCATTTTGATCTCTATTGTTAATTATACATCATTTTTGGTCATTTAGCACACCCTTTGGAATTAACTATTGTTTTTGGTCATTTTAAACACTGTTGGTAGTTGTTCATCATTTATGGCCATTTTGGGACTCTTTTATGAGTTATGGGTCATTTTGCAGTCTTTCAACAATTAGGCATTACTTTTGGGAACTTGGAACTCAATTGGGAGTTAATCATCCTGTTTGGTCGTTCTGAACTTCCATGGGACATAGGCATTGTTTTTGGTAATTTTACACAATCTTGGAAATTAGACATTGTTTTTATTCATTTTGAACTCTCTTGGTAGTTATGTATCATTTTTGGTCACTTTGGACTTTCTTATGAGTTATGCGTCATTTTGATCATTTTGCACTCTTTCGAGAATTAGGCATTACTGTTGGTCATGTTGAACTCCCCTGGAGTTATGCCTCATGTTTGGTCGTTTTGAACTTCCATGGGACTCAGGCATTGTTTTTGGTCATTTTGAACTCTTTTATGAGTTATGCATCACTTTGCACTCTCTTGGGAATTGGGCATTGTTTTTTGTCATTTTGCACATTCTTGGGAATTAGACATTGTTTTTTGTCATTTTGTGAACACTCTTGGTAGTTATGAATCATTTATGGTCATTTTGGGACTCTTTTATGATGTTCGCGTCATTTTGATCATTTTGAACTTTCTTGAGAATTAGGCATTGCTTTTGTTCATTTTGAACTCCCTTGGAAGTTATGCATCATGATTGGTCATTTTGAACTCCCTTGGGAGTTATGCATTGTTTTTGGTCATTTTGAACTCTTTTATAAGTTATGCATCATTTTGCACTCTATAGAGAATTAGGCATGGTTTTTGGTCATTTTGCAAACCCTTAAAAAATTAGGCATTTTTTCAGGTCTATTTGAACTCCAATCATTGTTTTTGGTCATTTTGCACAATCTTGGAAATTAGACATTGTTTTTATTCCTTTTGAACTCTCTTGGTAGTTATGCGTCATTTTGATCATTTTGCACTCTTTCGAGAATTAGGCATTACTGTTGGTCATGTTGAACTCCCCTGGAGTTATGCCTCATGTTCGGTCGTTTTGAACTTTCATGGGACTCAGGCATTGTTTTTGGTCATTTTGAACTCTTTTATGAGTTATGAATCACTTTGCACTCTCTTGGGAATTGGGCATTGTTTTTTGTCATTTTGCACATTCTTGGGAATTAGACATTGTTTTTTGTCATTTTACACTACCTTGGGAATTAGAATATGTTTTTGGTCATCTTGCACACCTTTGGAAATTAGACATTGTTTTTGGTCATTTTGTGAACACTCTTGGTAGTTATGAATCATTTATGGTCATTTTGGGACTCTTTTATGATGTTTGCGTCATTTTGATCATTTTGAACTTTTTTGAGAATTAGGCATTGCTTTTGTTCATTTTAAACTCCCTTGGAAGTTATGCATCATGATTGGTCATTTTGAACTCCCTTGGGAGTTATGCATTGTTTTTGGTCATTTTGAACTCTTTTATAAGTTATGCATCATTTTGCACTCTATAGAGAATTAGGCATTGTTTTTGGTCATTTTGAGCTCTTTTATAAGTTATGCATCATTTTGCACTCTATAGAGAATTAGGCATGGTTTTTGGTCATTTTGCACACCCTTGAAAATTAGGCATTTTTTTAGGTCTATTTGAACTCCAATCATTGTTTTTGGTAATTTTGAACAGCGTTGGGAATTATCCATTGCTTTTTGTTATTTTGAACTCCCATCATGGTTTTTGGTAATTTTGAACTTCCATGGGAGTTATGCATCAATTTGGTCATTTTGAATTACTTTGGGAATTAGACATTGTTTTTTGTCATTTTGCTGTACATTGGGAGCTAGAATATGTTTTTGATCATTTTGCATACCTTTGGGAATTAGACATTGTTAAAGATCATTTTAAATTCCTACAGGAGTTATGCATCAATTTCGTCATTTTGGGACTCTTTTATGAGTAATGCGTAATTTTGATCATTTTGCACTCTTTCGAGAATTAGGCATTACTTTTGGTCATTTTGAACACCCATGGGACTTATGCATCATGTTTGGTGATTTTGAACTCCTTTGGGAGTTATCTATTGTTTTTGGTCAAATTAAGCTCTCTTCGGAGTTATGTATCATTCTTGGTCATTTTGCACTCCCTTGGGAATTAGGCATTGCTTTTTGTTATTTTGAACTCCCATCATTGTTTCTGGTCATTTTAAAATCCCATGGGAGTTATGCATCATTTTGATCATTTTGAATTACCTTGGGATTAGACATTGTTTTGGTCATTTTGAACTCTTTTGTTAATTATACATCATTTTTGGTCATTTAGCACACCCTTTGGAATTAACTATTGTTTTTGGTCATTTTAAACACTGTTGGTAGTTGTTCATCATTTATGGCCATTTTGGGACTCTTTTATGAGGTATGGGTCATTTTGCTGTCTTTCAAGAATTAGGCATTACTTTTGGGAACTTGGAGCTCAATTGGGAGTTAATCATCATGTTTGATCGTTTTGAACTTCCATGGGACATAGGAATTGTTTTTGGTCATTTTGCAAAATCTTGGAAATTAGACATTGTTTTTATTTCTTTTGAACTCTCTTGGTAGTTATGCGTCATTTTGATCATTTTGCACTCTTTCGAGAATTAGGCATTACTGTTGGTCATGTTGAACTCCCCTGGAGTTATGCCTCATGTTCGGTCGTTTTGAACTTTCATGGGACTCAGGCATTGTTTTTGGTCATTTTGAACTCTTTTATGAGTTATGAATCACTTTGCACTCTCTTGGGAATTGGGCATTGTTTTTTGTCATTTTGCACATTCTTGGGAATTAGACATTGTTTTTTGTCATTTTGCACTACCTTCGGAATTAGAATATGTTTTTGGTCATCTTGCACACCTTTGGAAATTAGACATTGTTTTTGGTCATTTTGTGAACACTCTTGGTAGTTATGAATCATTTATGGTCATTTTGGGACTCTTTTATGATGTTTGCGTCATTTTGATCATTTTTAACTTTTTTGAGAATTAGGCATTGCTTTTGTTCATTTTGAACTCCCATCATTGTTTTTGGTAATTTTGAACTCTCTTGGGAGTTACGCAGAATTCTTGATAATTTTGAACTTCCATGGGACTCACGCATTGCTTTTGGTCATTTTAAACACTTTTATGAGTTATGCATCATTTGCATTCTCTAGGGAATTAGGCACAGGATTGGTGATTTTGCACTCCCTCAGGATTTAGGCATTGTTTTTGGTCATTTTGCACATTCTCGGGAATTAGACATTGTTTTTTGTCATTTTGCACTACATTGGAAATTAGAATATGTTTTTGATCATTTTGCATAGTCTTGGTAATTAGACATTGTTTTATGTCATTTTGCACTACCTTGGGAATAAAAATATGTTTTTGGTCATTTTGCACACCTTTTGAAATTAGACATTGTTCCTGGTCATTTTGAACTCCCTTGGAAGTTAAGCATCATGTTTGGTCATTTTGAACTCCCTTTGGAGTTATGCATCATGTTTGGTCGTTTTGATCTTCCATGCATCTTAGGCATTGTTTTTGGTCCTTTTGAACTCTTTTATGAGTTATGCATCATTTTGCACTCTCTAGAAAATTAGGCATGATTTTTTGTCATTTTGCACACCCTTGAAAATTATGCATTTATTTAGTCATTTTGAACTCCCATCATTGTTTTTGGTAATTTTTACCTCCCATTGGAGTGATGCATCATTTTGGTCATTTTGAATTACCTTGGGAATGAGACATTGTTTTTGGTCATTTTGAACAGCCTTGGGAATTATCAATTGCTTTTTGTTATTTTGAACTCCCATCATTGTTTTTGATAATTTTGAACTTCCATAGGACTCAGGCATTGTTTTTGGTCATTTTAAACATTCTTGGGAATTAGACATTGTTTTTTGTCATTTTGCTGTAAATTGGGAGCTAGAATATGTTTTTGATCATTTTGCATACCTTTGGGAATTAGACATTGTTAAA
This sequence comes from Haliclystus octoradiatus, assembly GCA_916610825.1. Taxonomy (NCBI): domain Eukaryota; kingdom Metazoa; phylum Cnidaria; class Staurozoa; order Stauromedusae; family Haliclystidae; genus Haliclystus; species Haliclystus octoradiatus. The sequence continues at coordinate 3,293,287 of OU744452.1, forward strand.
GATCATTTTAAATTCCCACAGGAGTTATGCATCAATTTCGTCATTTTGGGACTCTTTTATGAGTTATGCGTAATTTTGATCATTTTGCACTCTTTCGAGAATTAAGCATTACTTTTGGTCATTTTGAACACCCATGGCACTTATGCATCATGTTTGGTCATTTTGAACTCCTTTGGGAGTTATCTATTGTTTTTGGTCAAATTAAGCTCTCTTCGGAGTTATGTATCATTCTTGGTCATTTTGCACTCCCTTGGGAATTAGGCATTGCTTTTTGTTATTTTGAACTCCCATCATTGTTTCTGGTCATTTTAAAATCCCATGGGAGTTATGCATCATTTTGATCATTTTGAATTACCTTAGGATTAGACATTGTTTTGGTCATTTTGATCTCTATTGTTAATTATACATCATTTTTGGTCATTTAGCACACCCTTTGGAATTAACTATTGTTTTTGGTCATTTTAAACACTGTTGGTAGTTGTTCATCATTTATGGCCATTTTGGGACTCTTTTATGAGTTATGGGTCATTTTGCAGTCTTTCAACAATTAGGCATTACTTTTGGGAACTTGGAACTCAATTGGGAGTTAATCATCCTGTTTGGTCGTTCTGAACTTCCATGGGACATAGGCATTGTTTTTGGTAATTTTACACAATCTTGGAAATTAGACATTGTTTTTATTCATTTTGAACTCTCTTGGTAGTTATGTATCATTTTTGGTCACTTTGGACTTTCTTATGAGTTATGCGTCATTTTGATCATTTTGCACTCTTTCGAGAATTAGGCATTACTGTTGGTCATGTTGAACTCCCCTGGAGTTATGCCTCATGTTTGGTCGTTTTGAACTTCCATGGGACTCAGGCATTGTTTTTGGTCATTTTGAACTCTTTTATGAGTTATGCATCACTTTGCACTCTCTTGGGAATTGGGCATTGTTTTTTGTCATTTTGCACATTCTTGGGAATTAGACATTGTTTTTTGTCATTTTGTGAACACTCTTGGTAGTTATGAATCATTTATGGTCATTTTGGGACTCTTTTATGATGTTCGCGTCATTTTGATCATTTTGAACTTTCTTGAGAATTAGGCATTGCTTTTGTTCATTTTGAACTCCCTTGGAAGTTATGCATCATGATTGGTCATTTTGAACTCCCTTGGGAGTTATGCATTGTTTTTTGTCATTTTGCACATTCTTGGGAATTAGACATTGTTTTTTGTCATTTTGCACTACCTTGGGAATTAGAATATGTTTTTGGTCATCTTGCACACCTTTGGAAATTAGACATTGTTTTTGGTCATTTTGTGAACACTCTTGGTAGTTATGAATCATTTATGGTCATTTTGGGACTCTTTTATGATGTTTGCGTCATTTTGATCATTTTTAACTTTTTTGAGAATTAGGCATTGCTTTTGTTCATTTTGAACTCCCATCATTGTTTTTGGTAATTTTGAACTCTCTTGGGAGTTACGCAGAATTCTTGATAATTTTGAACTTCCATGGGACTCACGCATTGCTTTTGGTCATTTTAAACACTTTTATGAGTTATGCATCATTTGCATTCTCTAGGGAATTAGGCACAGGATTGGTGATTTTGCACTCCCTCAGGATTTAGGCATTGTTTTTGGTCATTTTGCACATTCTCGGGAATTAGACATTGTTTTTTGTCATTTTGCACTACATTGGAAATTAGAATATGTTTTTGATCATTTTGCATAGTCTTGGTAATTAGACATTGTTTTATGTCATTTTGCACTACCTTGGGAATAAAAATATGTTTTTGGTCATTTTGCACACCTTTTGAAATTAGACATTGTTCCTGGTCATTTTGAACTCCCTTGGAAGTTAAGCATCATGTTTGGTCATTTTGAACTCCCTTTGGAGTTATGCATCATGTTTGGTCGTTTTGATCTTCCATGCATCTTAGGCATTGTTTTTGGTCCTTTTGAACTCTTTTATGAGTTATGCATCATTTTGCACTCTCTAGAAAATTAGGCATGATTTTTTGTCATTTTGCACACCCTTGAAAATTATGCATTTATTTAGTCATTTTGAACTCCCATCATTGTTTTTGGTAATTTTTACCTCCCATTGGAGTGATGCATCATTTTGGTCATTTTGAATTACCTTGGGAATGAGACATTGTTTTTGGTCATTTTGAACAGCCTTGGGAATTATCCATTGCTTTTTGTTATTTTGAACTCCCATCATTGTTTTTGATAATTTTGAACTTCCATAGGACTCAGGCATTGTTTTTGGTCATTTTAAACATTCTTGGGAATTAGACATTGTTTTTTGTCATTTTGCTGTAAATTGGGAGCTAGAATATGTTTTTGATCATTTTGCATACCTTTGGGAATTAGACATTGTTAAAGATCATTTTAAATTCCCACAGGAGTTATGCATCAATTTCGTCATTTTGGGACTCTTTTATGAGTTATGCGTAATTTTGATCATTTTGCACTCTTTCGAGAATTAAGCATTACTTTTGGTCATTTTGAACACCCATGGCACTTATGCATCATGTTTGGTCATTTTGAACTCCTTTGGGAGTTATCTATTGTTTTTGGTCAAATTAAGCTCTCTTCGGAGTTATGTATCATTCTTGGTCATTTTGCACTCCCTTGGGAATTAGGCATTGCTTTTTGTTATTTTGAACTCCCATCATTGTTTCTGGTCATTTTAAAATCCCATGGGAGTTATGCATCATTTTGATCATTTTGAATTACCTTAGGATTAGACATTGTTTTGGTCATTTTGATCTCTATTGTTAATTATACATCATTTTTGGTCATTTAGCACACCCTTTGGAATTAACTATTGTTTTTGGTCATTTTAAACACTGTTGGTAGTTGTTCATCATTTATGGCCATTTTGGGACTCTTTTATGAGTTATGGGTCATTTTGCAGTCTTTCAACAATTAGGCATTACTTTTGGGAACTTGGAACTCAATTGGGAGTTAATCATCCTGTTTGGTCGTTCTGAACTTCCATGGGACATAGGCATTGTTTTTGGTAATTTTACACAATCTTGGAAATTAGACATTGTTTTTATTCATTTTGAACTCTCTTGGTAGTTATGTATCATTTTTGGTCACTTTGGACTTTCTTATGAGTTATGCGTCATTTTGATCATTTTGCACTCTTTCGAGAATTAGTCATTACTGTTGGTCATGTTGAACTCCCCTGGAGTTATGCCTCATGTTTGGTCGTTTTGAACTTCCATGGGACTCAGGCATTGTTTTTGGTCATTTTGAACTCTTTTATGAGTTATGCATCACTTTGCACTCTCTTGGGAATTGGGCATTGTTTTTTGTCATTTTGCACATTCTTGGGAATTAGACATTGTTTTTTGTCATTTTGTGAACACTCTTGGTAGTTATGAATCATTTATGGTCATTTTGGGACTCTTTTATGATGTTCGCGTCATTTTGATCATTTTGAACTTTCTTGAGAATTAGGCATTGCTTTTGTTCATTTTGAACTCCCTTGGAAGTTATGCATCATGATTGGTCATTTTGAACTCCCTTGGGAGTTATGCATTGTTTTTGGTCATTTTGAACTCTTTTATAAGTTATGCATCATTTTGCACTCTATAGAGAATTAGGCATGGTTTTTGGTCATTTTGCAAACCCTTAAAAAATTAGGCATTTTTTCAGGTCTATTTGAACTCCAATCATTGTTTTTGGTCATTTTGCACAATCTTTGAAATTAGACATTGTTTTTATTCCTTTTGAACTCTCTTGGTAGTAATGCGTCATTTTGATCATTTTGCACTCTTTCGAGAATTAGGCATTACTGTTGGTCATGTTGAACTCCCCTGGAGTTATGCCTCATGTTTGGTCGTTTTCAACTTTCATGGGACTCAGGCATTGTTTTTGGTTATTTTGAACTCTTTTAAGAGTTATGCATCACTTTGCACTCTCTTGCGAATTGGGCATTGTTTTTTGTCATTTTGCACATTCTTGGGAATTAGACATTGTTTTTTGTCATTTTGCACTACCTTGGGAATTAGAATATGTTTTTGGTCATCTTGCACACCTTTGGAAATTAGACATTGTTTTTGGTCATTTTGTGAACACTCTTGGTAGTTATGAATCATTTATGGTCATTTTGGGACTCTTTTATGATGTTTGCGTCATTTTGATCATTTTGAACTTTTTTGAGAATTAGGCATTGCTTTTGTTCATTTTGAACTCCCTTGGAAGTTTTGCATCATGATTGGTCATTTTGAACTCCCTTGGGAGTTATGCATTGTTTTTGATCATTTTGAACTCTTTTATAAGTTATGCATCATTTTGCACTCTATAGAGAATTAGGCATTGTTTTTGGTCATTTTGAACTCTTTTATAAGTTATGCATCATTTTGCACTCTATAGAGAATTAGGCATGGTTTTTGGTCATTTTGCACACCCTTTAAAAATTAGGCATTTTTTTAGGTCTATTTGAACTCCAATCATTGTTTTTGGTCATTTTGCACAATCTTTGAAATTAGACATTGTTTTTATTCCTTTTGAACTCTCTTGGTAGTAATGCGTCATTTTGATCATTTTGCACTCTTTCGAGAATTAGGCATTACTGTTGGTCATGTTGAACTCCCCTGGAGTTATGCCTCATGTTTGGTCGTTTTCAACTTTCATGGGACTCAGGCATTGTTTTTGGTCATTTTGAACTCTTTTATGAGTTATGAATCACTTTGCACTCTCTTGGGAATTGGGCATTGTTTTTTGTCATTTTGCACATTCTTGGGAATTAGACATCGTTTTTTGTCATTTTGCACTACCTTGGGAATTAGAATATGTTTTTGGTCATCTTGCACTCCTTTGGAAATTAGACATTGTTTTTGGTCATTTTGTGAACACTCTTGGTAGTTATGAATCATTTATGGTCATTTTGGGACTCTTTTATGATGTTTGCGTCATTTTGATCATTTTGAACTTTTTTGAGAATTAGGCATTGCTTTTGTTCATTTTGAACTCCCATCATTGTTTTTGGTAATTTTGAACTCTCTTGGGAGTTAAGCAGAATTCTTGATAATTTTGAACTTCCATGGGACTCACGCATTGCTTTTGGTCATTTTAAACACTTTTATGAGTTATGCATCATTTGCACTCTCTAGGGAATTAGGCACAGGATTGGTGATTTTGCACTCCCTTAGGATTTAGGCATTGTTTTTGGTCATTTTGCACATTCTTGGGAATTAGACATTGTTTTTTGTCATTTTGCACTACATTGGAAATTAGAATATCTTTTTGATCATTTTGCACAGTCTTGGTAATTAGACATTGTTTTATGTCATTTTGCACTACCTTGGGAATAAAAATATGTTTTTGGTCATTTTGCACACCTTTGGAAATTAGACATTGTTCCTGGTCATTTTGAACTCCCTTGGAAGTTAAGCATCATGTTTGGTCATTTTGAACTCCCTTTGGAGTTATGCATCATATTTGGTCGTTTTGATCTTCCATGCATCTTAGGCATTGTTTTTGGTCCTTTTGAACTCTGTTATGAGTTATGCATCATTTTGCACTCTCTAGAAAATTAGGCATATATTTTTGTCATTTTGCACACCCTTGAAAATTATGCATTTATTTAGTCATTTTGAACTCCCATCATTGTTTTTGGTAATTTTTACCTCCCATTGGAGTGATGCATCATTTTGGTCATTTTGAATTACCTTGGGACTGAGACATTGTTTTTGGTCATTTTGAACAGCCTTGGAAATTATCCATTGCTTTTTGTTATTTTGAACTCCCATCATTGTTTTTGATAATTTTGAACTTCCATGGGAGTTATGCATCAATTTGGTCATTTTGAATTACTTTGGGAATTAGACATTGTTTTTTGTCATTTTGCTGTACATTGGGAGCTAGAATATGTTTTTGATCATTTTGCATACCTTTGGGAATTAGACATTGTTAAAGATCATTTTAAATTCCCACAGGAGTTATGCATCAATTTCGTCATTTTGGGACTCTTTTATGAGTTATGCGTAATTTTGATCATTTTGCACTCTTTCGAGAATTAGGCATTACTTTTGGTCATTTTGAACACCCATGGGACTTATGCATCATGTTTGGTGATTTTGAACTCCTTTGGGAGTTATCTATTGTTTTTGGTCAAATTAAGCTCTCTTCGGAGTTAGGTATCATTCTTGGTCGTTTTGCACTCTTTCCAGAATTAGGCATTACTTTTGGTCATTTTGAACTCTATTGGTAATTATACATCAGTTTTGGTCATTTTGCACACCCTTTGGAATTAGGAATTGTTTTTGGTAATTTTGAACCCCTTTGGAAATTAGACATTGTTTTTGGTCATTTTGAACACTCTTGGTAGTTATGCATCATTTATGGTCATTTTGGGACTGTTTTATGAGTTATTCGTCATTTTAGTCATTTTGAACTTTTTTGAGAATTAGGCATCGCTTTTGATTATTTTGAACTCCCTTGGAAGTTATGCATCATGTTTGGTCATTTTGAAATCCCTTGGGAGTTATGCATCATGATTGGTCGTTTTGAACTTCCATGCCACTTGGCATTGTTTTTAGTCATTTTGCACTCCTTTGGGAATTAGGCATTGTTTTTGATCATTTTGCACACCCTTGTTAATTAGAAATTGTTTTTTGTCATTTCGAAATCTATTGGGAATTATGCATCATTTTTGGTCACTTTGAGCTTCCAGGAGGCTCATGCATTGTTCCTGGTCATTTTAAACTCCCTTGGAAGTTAAGCATCATGTTTGGTCATTTTGAACTCCCTTTGGAGTTATGCATCATGTTTGGTCGTTTTGATCTTCCATGCATCTTAGGCATTGTTTTTGGTCCTTTTGAACTCCTTTGGGAGTTATCTATTGTTTTCGGTCAAATTGAACTCTCTTCGGAGTTATGTATCATTCTTTGTCATTTTGCACTCCCTTGGGAATTAGGCATTGCTTTTTGTTATTTTGAACTCCCATCATTGTTTCTGGTCATTTTAAAATCCCATGGGAGTTATGCATCATTTTGATTATTTTGAATTACCTTGGGATTAGACATTGTTTTGGTCATTTTGATCTCTATTGTTAATTATACATCATTTTTGGTCATTTAGCACACCCTTTGGAATTAAATATTGTTTTTGGTCATTTTAAACACTGTTGGTAGTTGTTCATCATTTATGGCCATTTTAGGACTCTTTTATGAGCTATGGGTCATTCTGCAGTCTTTCAACAATTAGGCATTACTTTTGGGAACTTGGAACTCAATTGGGAGTTAATCATCCTGTTTGGTCGTTCTGAACTTCCATGGGACATAGGCATTGTTTTTGGTAATTTTGCACAATCTTGGAAATTAGACATTGTTTTTATTCATTTTGAACTCTCTTGGTAGTTATGTATCATTTTTGGTCACTTTGGACTTTCTTATGAGTTATGCGTCATTTTGATCATTTTGCACTCTTTCGAGAATTAGTCATTACTGTTGGTCATGTTGAACTCCCCTGGAGTTATGCCTCATGTTTGGTCGTTTTGAACTTCCATGGGACTCAGGCATTGTTTTTGGTCATTTTGAACTCTTTTATGAGTTATGCATCACTTTGCACTCTCTTGGGAATTGGGCATTGTTTTTTGTCATTTTGCACATTCTTGGGAATTAGACATTGTTTTTATTCATTTTGAACTCTCTTGGTAGTTATGTATCATTTTTGGTCACTTTGGACTTTCTTATGAGTTATGCGTCATTTTGATCATTTTGCACTCTTTCGAGAATTAGGCATTGCTTTTGTTCATTTTGAACTCCCTTTGAAGTAATGCATCATGATTGGTCATTTTGAACTCCCTTGGGAGTTATGCATTGTTTTTGTCATTTTGAACTCTTTCATAAGTTATGCATCACTTTGCACTCTCTTGCGAATTGGGCATTGTTTTTTGTCATTTTGCACATTCTTGGGAATTAGACATTGTTTTTTGTCATTTTGCACTACCTTGGGAATTAGAATATGTTTTTGGTCATCTTGCACACCTTTGGAAATTAGACATTGTTTTTGGTCATTTTGTGAACACTCTTGGTAGTTATGAATCATTTATGGTCATTTTGGGACTCTTTTATGATGTTTGCGTCATTTTGATCATTTTGAACTTTTTTGAGAATTAGGCATTGCTTTTGTTCATTTTGAACTCCCTTGGAAGTTTTGCATCATGATTGGTCATTTTGAACTCCCTTGGGAGTTATGCATTGTTTTTGATCATTTTGAACTCTTTTATAAGTTATGCATCATTTTGCACTCTATAGAGAATTAGGCATTGTTTTTGGTCATTTTGAACTCTTTTATAAGTTATGCATCATTTTGCACTCTATAGAGAATTAGGCATGGTTTTTGGTCATTTTGCACACCCTTTAAAAATTAGGCATTTTTTTAGGTCTATTTGAACTCCAATCATTGTTTTTGGTCATTTTGCACAATCTTTGAAATTAGACATTGTTTTTATTCCTTTTGAACTCTCTTGGTAGTAATGCGTCATTTTGATCATTTTGCACTCTTTCGAGAATTAGGCATTACTGTTGGTCATGTTGAACTCCCCTGGAGTTATGCCTCATGTTTGGTCGTTTTCAACTTTCATGGGACTCAGGCATTGTTTTTGGTCATTTTGAACTCTTTTATGAGTTATGAATCACTTTGCACTCTCTTGGGAATTGGGCATTGTTTTTTGTCATTTTGCACATTCTTGGGAATTAGACATCGTTTTTTGTCATTTTGCACTACCTTGGGAATTAGAATATGTTTTTGGTCATCTTGCACTCCTTTGGAAATTAGACATTGTTTTTGGTCATTTTGTGAACACTCTTGGTAGTTATGAATCATTTATGGTCATTTTGGGACTCTTTTATGATGTTTGCGTCATTTTGATCATTTTGAACTTTTTTGAGAATTAGGCATTGCTTTTGTTCATTTTGAACTCCCATCATTGTTTTTGGTAATTTTGAACTCTCTTGGGAGTTACGCAGAATTCTTGATAATTTTGAACTTCCATGGGACTCACGCATTGCTTTTGGTCATTTTAAACACTTTTATGAGTTATGCATCATTTGCACTCTCTAGGGAATTAGGCACAGGATTGGTGATTTTGCACTCCCTTAGGATTTAGGCATTGTTTTTGGTCATTTTGCACATTCTTGGGAATTAGACATTGTTTTTTGTCATTTTGCACTACATTGGAAATTAGAATATCTTTTTGATCATTTTGCACAGTCTTGGTAATTAGACATTGTTTTATGTCATTTTGCACTACCTTGGGAATAAAAATATGTTTTTGGTCATTTTGCACACCTTTGGAAATTAGACATTGTTCCTGGTCATTTTGAACTCCCTTGGAAGTTAAGCATCATGTTTGGTCATTTTGAACTCCCTTTGGAGTTATGCATCATATTTGGTCGTTTTGATCTTCCATGCATCTTAGGCATTGTTTTTGGTCCTTTTGAACTCTGTTATGAGTTATGCATCATTTTGCACTCTCTAGAAAATTAGGCATATATTTTTGTCATTTTGCACACCCTTGAAAATTATGCATTTATTTAGTCATTTTGAACTCCCATCATTGTTTTTGGTAATTTTTACCTCCCATTGGAGTGATGCATCATTTTGGTCATTTTGAATTACCTTGGGACTGAGACATTGTTTTTGGTCATTTTGAACAGCCTTGGAAATTATCCATTGCTTTTTGTTATTTTGAACTCCCATCATTGTTTTTGATAATTTTGAACTTCCATGGGAGTTATGCATCAATTTGGTCATTTTGAATTACTTTGGGAATTAGACATTGTTTTTTGTCATTTTGCTGTACATTGGGAGCTAGAATATGTTTTTGATCATTTTGCATACCTTTGGGAATTAGACATTGTTAAAGATCATTTTAAATTCCCACAGGAGTTATGCATCAATTTCGTCATTTTGGGACTCTTTTATGAGTTATGCGTAATTTTGATCATTTTGCACTCTTTCGAGAATTAGGCATTACTTTTGGTCATTTTGAACACCCATGGGACTTATGCATCATGTTTGGTGATTTTGAACTCCTTTGGGAGTTATCTATTGTTTTTGGTCAAATTAAGCTCTCTTCGGAGTTAGGTATCATTCTTGGTCGTTTTGCACTCTTTCCAGAATTAGGCATTACTTTTGGTCATTTTGAACTCTATTGGTAATTATACATCAGTTTTGGTCATTTTGCACACCCTTTGGAATTAGGAATTGTTTTTGGTAATTTTGAACCCCTTTGGAAATTAGACATTGTTTTTGGTCATTTTGAACACTCTTGGTAGTTATGCATCATTTATGGTCATTTTGGGACTGTTTTATGAGTTATTCGTCATTTTAGTCATTTTGAACTTTTTTGAGAATTAGGCATCGCTTTTGATTATTTTGAACTCCCTTGGAAGTTATGCATCATGTTTGGTCATTTTGAAATCCCTTGGGAGTTATGCATCATGATTGGTCGTTTTGAACTTCCATGCCACTTGGCATTGTTTTTAGTCATTTTGCACTCCTTTGGGAATTAGGCATTGTTTTTGATCATTTTGCACACCCTTGTTAATTAGAAATTGTTTTTTGTCATTTCGAAATCTATTGGGAATTATGCATCATTTTTGGTCACTTTGAGCTTCCAGGAGGCTCATGCATTGTTCCTGGTCATTTTAAACTCCCTTGGAAGTTAAGCATCATGTTTGGTCATTTTGAACTCCCTTTGGAGTTATGCATCATGTTTGGTCGTTTTGATCTTCCATGCATCTTAGGCATTGTTTTTGGTCCTTTTGAACTCCTTTGGGAGTTATCTATTGTTTTCGGTCAAATTGAACTCTCTTCGGAGTTATGTATCATTCTTTGTCATTTTGCACTCCCTTGGGAATTAGGCATTGCTTTTTGTTATTTTGAACTCCCATCATTGTTTCTGGTCATTTTAAAATCCCATGGGAGTTATGCATCATTTTGATTATTTTGAATTACCTTGGGATTAGACATTGTTTTGGTCATTTTGATCTCTATTGTTAATTATACATCATTTTTGGTCATTTAGCACACCCTTTGGAATTAAATATTGTTTTTGGTCATTTTAAACACTGTTGGTAGTTGTTCATCATTTATGGCCATTTTAGGACTCTTTTATGAGCTATGGGTCATTCTGCAGTCTTTCAACAATTAGGCATTACTTTTGGGAACTTGGAACTCAATTGGGAGTTAATCATCCTGTTTGGTCGTTCTGAACTTCCATGGGACATAGGCATTGTTTTTGGTAATTTTGCACAATCTTGGAAATTAGACATTGTTTTTATTCATTTTGAACTCTCTTGGTAGTTATGTATCATTTTTGGTCACTTTGGACTTTCTTATGAGTTATGCGTCATTTTGATCATTTTGCACTCTTTCGAGAATTAGTCATTACTGTTGGTCATGTTGAACTCCCCTGGAGTTATGCCTCATGTTTGGTCGTTTTGAACTTCCATGGGACTCAGGCATTGTTTTTGGTCATTTTGAACTCTTTTATGAGTTATGCATCACTTTGCACTCTCTTGGGAATTGGGCATTGTTTTTTGTCATTTTGCACATTCTTGGGAATTAGACATTGTTTTTTGTCATTTTGCACTACCTTGGGAATTAGAATATGTTTTTGGTCATCTTGCACACCTTTGGAAATTAGACATTGTTTTTGGTCATTTTGTGAACACTCTTGGTAGTTATGAATCATTTATGGTCATTTTGGGACTCTTTTATGATGTTTGCGTCATTTTGATCATTTTGAACTTTTTTGAGAATTAGGCATTGCTTTTGTTCATTTTGAACTCCCTTTGAAGTAATGCATCATGATTGGTCATTTTGAACTCCCTTGGGAGTTATGCATTGTTTTTGTCATTTTGAACTCTTTCATAAGTTATGCATCATTTTGCACTCTATAGAGAATTAGGCATTGTTTTTGGTCATTTTGAACTCTTTTATAAGTTATGCATCATTTTGCACTCTATAGAGAATTAGGCATGGTTTTTGGTCATTTTGCACACCCTTAAAAAATTAGGCATTTTTTTAGGTCTATTTGAACTCCAATCATTGTTTTTGGTCATTTTGCACAATCTTTGAAATTAGACATTGTTTTTATTCCTTTTGAACTCTCTTGGTAGTAATGCGTCATTTTGATCATTTTGCACTCTTTCGAGAATAAGGCATTACTGTTGGTCATGTTGAACTCCCCTGGAGTTATGCCTCATGTTTGGTCGTTTTCAACTTTCATGGGACTCAGGCATTGTTTTTGGTCATTTTGAACTCTTTTATGAGTTATGAATCACTTTGCACTCTCTTGGGAATTGGGCATTGTTTTTTGTCATTTTGCACATTCTTGGGAATTAGACATTGTTTTTTGTCATTTTGCACTACCTTGGGAATTAGAATATGTTTTTGGTCATCTTGCACACCTTTGGAAATTAGACATTGTTTTTGGTCATTTTGTGAACACTCTTGGTAGTTATGAATCATTTATGGTCATTTTGGGACTCTTTTATGATGTTTGCGTCATTTTGATCATTTTGAACTTTTTTGAGAATTAGGCATTGCTTTTGTTCATTTTGAACTCCCATCATTGTTTTTGGTAATTTTGAACTCTCTTGGGAGTTAAGCAGAATTCTTGATAATTTTGAACTTCCATGGGACTCACGCATTGCTTTTGGTCATTTTAAACACTTTTATGAGTTATGCATCATTTGCACTCTCTAGGGAATTAGGCACAGGATTGGTGATTTTGCACTCCCTCAGGATTTAGGCATTGTTTTTGGTCATTTTGCACATTCTTGGGAATTAGACATTGTTTTTTGTCATTTTGAACTCCCTTGGAAGTTAAGCATCATGTTTGGTCATTTTGAACTCCCTTTGGAGTTATGCATCATATTTGGTCGTTTTGATCTTCCATGCATCTTAGGCATTGTTTTTGGTCCTTTTGAACTCTTTTATGAGTTATGCATCATTTTGCACTCTCTAGAAAATTAGGCATATATTTTTGTCATTTTGCACACCCTTGAAAATTATGCATTTATTTAGTCATTTTGAACTCCCATCATTGTTTTTGGTAATTTTTACCTCCCATTGGAGTGATGCATCATTTTGGTCATTTTGAATTACCTTGGGACTGAGACATTGTTTTTGGTCATTTTGAACAGCCTTGGAAATTATCCATTGCTTTTTGTTATTTTGAACTCCCATCATTGTTTTTGATAATTTTGAACTTCCATGGGAGTTATGCATCAATTTGGTCATTTTGAATTACTTTGGGAATTAGACATTGTTTTTTGTCATTTTGCTGTACATTGGGAGCTAGAATATGTTTTTGATCATTTTGCATACCTTTGGGAATTAGACATTGTTAAAGATCATTTTAAATTCCCACAGGAGTTATGCATCAATTTCGTCATTTTGGGACTCTTTTATGAGTTATGCGTAATTTTGATCATTTTGCACTCTTTCGAGAATTAGGCATTACTTTTGGTCATTTTGAACACCCATGGGACTTATGCATCATGTTTGGTGATTTTGAACTCCTTTGGGAGTTATCTATTGTTTTTGGTCAAATTAAGCTCTCTTCGGAGTTAGGTATCATTCTTGGTCATTTTGCACTCCCTTGGGAATTAGGCATTGCTTTTTGTTATTTTGAACTCCCATCATTGTTTCTGGTCATTTTAAAATCCCATGGGAGTTATGCATCATTTTGATCATTTTGAATTACCTTAGGATTAGACATTGTTTTGGTCATTTTGAACTCTTTTGTTAATTATACATCATTTTTGGTCATTTAGCACACCCTTTGGAATTAACTATTGTTTTTGGTCATTTTAAACACTGTTGGTAGTTGTTCATCATTTATGGCCATTTTGGGACTCTTTTATGAGGTATGGGTCATTTTGCAGTCTTTCAAGAATTAGGCATTACTTTTGGGAACTTGGAGCTCAATTGGGAGTTAATCATCATGTTTGATCGTTTTGAACTTCCATGGGACATAGGCATTGTTTTTGGTCATTTTGCACAATCTTGGAAATTAGACATTGTTTTTATTCCTTTTGAACTCTCTTGGTAGTTATGCGTCATTTTGATCATTTTGCACTCTTTCAAGAATTAGGCATTACTGTTGGTCATGTTGAACTCCCCTGGAGTTATGCCTCATGTTCGGTCGTTTTGAACTTTCATGGGACTCAGGCATTGTTTTTGGTCATTTTGAACTCTTTTATGAGTTATGAATCACTTTGCACTCTCTTGGGAATTGGGCATTGTTTTTTGTCATTTTGCACATTCTTGGGAATTAGACATTGTTTTTTGTCATTTTGCACTACCTTGGGAATTAGAATATGTTTTTGGTCATCTTGCACACCTTTGGAAATTAGACATTGTTTTTGGTCATTTTGTGAACACTCTTGGTAGTTATGAATCATTTATGGTCATTTTGGGACTCTTTTATGATGTTTGCGTCATTTTGATCATTTTTAACTTTTTTGAGAATTAGGCATTGCTTTTGTTCATTTTGAACTCCCATCATTGTTTTTGGTAATTTTGAACTCTCTTGGGAGTTACGCAGAATTCTTGATAATTTTGAACTTCCATGGGACTCACGCATTGCTTTTGGTCATTTTAAACACTTTTATGAGTTATGCATCATTTGCATTCTCTAGGGAATTAGGCACAGGATTGGTGATTTTGCACTCCCTCAGGATTTAGGCATTGTTTTTGGTCATTTTGCACATTCTCGGGAATTAGACATTGTTTTTTGTCATTTTGCACTACATTGGAAATTAGAATATGTTTTTGATCATTTTGCATAGTCTTGGTAATTAGACATTGTTTTATGTCATTTTGCACTACCTTGGGAATAAAAATATGTTTTTGGTCATTTTGCACACCTTTTGAAATTAGACATTGTTCCTGGTCATTTTGAACTCCCTTGGAAGTTAAGCATCATGTTTGGTCATTTTGAACTCCCTTTGGAGTTATGCATCATGTTTGGTCGTTTTGATCTTCCATGCATCTTAGGCATTGTTTTTGGTCCTTTTGAACTCTTTTATGAGTTATGCATCATTTTGCACTCTCTAGAAAATTAGGCATGGTTTTTTGTCATTTTGCACACCCTTGAAAATTATGCATTTATTTAGTCATTTTGAACTCCCATCATTGTTTTTGGTAATTTTTACTTCCCATTGGAGTGATGCATCATTTTGGTCATTTTGAATTACCTTGGGAATGAGACATTGTTTTTGGTCATTTTGAACAGCCTTGGGAATTATCCATTGCTTTTTGTTATTTTGAACTCCCATCATTGTTTTTGATAATTTTGAACTTCCATAGGACTCAGGCATTGTTTTTGGTCATTTTAAACATTCTTGGGAATTAGACATTGTTTTTTGTCATTTTGCTGTAAATTGGGAGCTAGAATATGTTTTTGATCATTTTGCATACCTTTGGGAATTAGACATTGTTAAAGATCATTTTAAATTCCCACAGGAGTTATGCATCAATTTCGTCATTTTGGGACTCTTTTATGAGTTATGCGTAATTTTGATCATTTTGCACTCTTTCGAGAATTAAGCATTACTTTTGGTCATTTTGAACACCCATGGCACTTATGCATCATGTTTGGTCATTTTGAACTCCTTTGGGAGTTATCTATTGTTTTTGGTCAAATTAAGCTCTCATCGGAGTTATGTATCATTCTTGGTCATTTTGCACTCCCTTGGGAATTAGGCATTGCTTTTTGTTATTTTGAACTCCCATCATTGTTTCTGGTCATTTTAAAATCCCATGGGAGTTATGCATCATTTTGATCATTTTGAATTACCTTGGGATTAGACATTGTTTTGGTCATTTTGAACTCTTTTGTTAATTATACATCATTTTTGGTCATTTAGCACACCCTTTGGAATTAACTATTGTTTTTGGTCATTTTAAACACTGTTGGTAGTTGTTCATCATTTATGGCCATTTTGGGACTCTTTTATGAGTTATGGGTCATTTTGCAGTCTTTCAACAATTAGGCATTACTTTTGGGAACTTGGAACTCAATTGGGAGTTAATCATCCTGTTTGGTCGTTCTGAACTTCCATGGGACATAGGCATTGTTTTTGGTAATTTTGCACAATCTTGGAAATTAGACATTGTTTTTATTCATTTTGAACTCTCTTGGTAGTTATGTATCATTTTTGGTCACTTTGGACTTTCTTATGAGTTATGCGTCATTTTGATCATTTTGCACTCTTTCGAGAATTAGGCATTACTGTTGGTCATGTTGAACTCCCCTGGAGTTATGCCTCATGTTTGGTCGTTTTGAACTTCCATGGGACTCAGGCATTGTTTTTGGTCATTTTGAACTCTTTTATGAGTTATGCATCACTTTGCACTCTCTTGGGAATTGGGCATTGTTTTTTGTCATTTTGCACATTCTTGGGAATTAGACATTGTTTTTTGTCATTTTGTGAACACTCTTGGTAGTTATGAATCATTTATGGTCATTTTGGGACTCTTTTATGATGTTTGCGTCATTTTGATCATTTTGAACTTTTTTGAGAATTAGGCATTGCTTTTGTTCATTTTGAACTCCCTTGGAAGTTATGCATCATGATTGGTCATTTTGAACTCCCTTGGGAGTTATGCATTGTTTTTGGTCATTTTGAACTCTTTTATAAGTTATGCATCATTTTGCACTCTATAGAGAATTAGGCATGGTTTTTGGTCATTTTGCAAACCCTTAAAAAATTAGGCATTTTTTCAGGTCTATTTGAACTCCAATCATTGTTTTTGGTCATTTTGCACAATCTTTGAAATTAGACATTGTTTTTATTCCTTTTGAACTCTCTTGGTAGTAATGCGTCATTTTGATCATTTTGCACTCTTTCGAGAATTAGGCATTACTGTTGGTCATGTTGAACTCCCCTGGAGTTATGCCTCATGTTTGGTCGTTTTCAACTTTCATGGGACTCAGGCATTGTTTTTGGTTATTTTGAACTCTTTTAAGAGTTATGCATCACTTTGCACTCTCTTGGGAATTGGGCATTGTTTTTTGTCATTTTGCACATTCTTGGGAATTAGACATTGTTTTTTGTCATTTTGCACTACCTTGGGAATTAGAATATGTTTTTGGTCATCTTGCACACCTTTGGAAATTAGACATTGTTTTTGGTCATTTTGTGAACACTCTTGGTAGTTATGAATCATTTATGGTCATTTTGGGACTCTTTTATGATGTTTGCGTCATTTTGATCATTTTGAACTTTTTTGAGAATTAGGCATTGCTTTTGTTCATTTTGAACTCCCATCATTGTTTTTGGTAATTTTGAACTCTCTTGGGAGTTACGCAGAATTCTTGATAATTTTGAACTTCCATGGGACTCACGCATTGCTTTTGGTCATTTTAAACACTTTTATGAGTTATGCATCATTTGCACTCTCTAGGGAATTAGGCACAGGATTGGTGATTTTGCACTCCCTTAGGATTTAGGCATTGTTTTTGGTCATTTTGCACATTCTTGGGAATTAGACATTGTTTTTTGTCATTTTGCACTACATTGGAAATTAGAATATCTTTTTGATCATTTTGCACAGTCTTGGTAATTAGACATTGTTTTATGTCATTTTGCACTACCTTGGGAATAAAAATATGTTTTTGGTCATTTTGCACACCTTTGGAAATTAGACATTGTTCCTGGTCATTTTGAACTCCCTTGGAAGTTAAGCATCATGTTTGGTCATTTTGAACTCCCTTTGGAGTTATGCATCATATTTGGTCGTTTTGATCTTCCATGCATCTTAGGCATTGTTTTTGGTCCTTTTGAACTCTTTTATGAGTTATGCATCATTTTGCACTCTCTAGAAAATTAGGCATATATTTTTGTCATTTTGCACACCCTTGAAAATTATGCATTTATTTAGTCATTTTGAACTCCCATCATTGTTTTTGGTAATTTTTACCTCCCATTGGAGTGATGCATCATTTTGGTCATTTTGAATTACCTTGGGACTGAGACATTGTTTTTGGTCATTTTGAACAGCCTTGGAAATTATCCATTGCTTTTTGTTATTTTGAACTCCCATCATTGTTTTTGATAATTTTGAACTTCCATGGGAGTTATGCATCAATTTGGTCATTTTGAATTACTTTGGGAATTAGACATTGTTTTTTGTCATTTTGCTGTACATTGGGAGCTAGAATATGTTTTTGATCATTTTGCATACCTTTGGGAATTAGACATTGTTAAAGATCATTTTAAATTCCCACAGGAGTTATGCATCAATTTCGTCATTTTGGGACTCTTTTATGAGTTATGCGTAATTTTGATCATTTTGCACTCTTTCGAGAATTAGGCATTACTTTTGGTCATTTTGAACACCCATGGGACTTATGCATCATGTTTGGTGATTTTGAACTCCTTTGGGAGTTATCTATTGTTTTTGGTCAAATTAAGCTCTCTTCGGAGTTAGGTATCATTCTTGGTCATTTTGCACTCCCTTGGGAATTAGGCATTGCTTTTTGTTATTTTGAACTCCCATCATTGTTTCTGGTCATTTTAAAATCCCATGGGAGTTATGCATCATTTTGATCATTTTGAATTACCTTAGGATTAGACATTGTTTTGGTCATTTTGATCTCTATTGTTAATTATACATCATTTTTGGTCATTTTGGGACTGTTTTATGAGTTATTCGTCATTTTAGTCATTTTGAACTTTTTTGAGAATTAGGCATCGCTTTTGATTATTTTGAACTCCCTTGGAAGTTATGCATCATGTTTGGTCATTTTGAAATCCCTTGGGAGTTATGCATCATGATTGGTCGTTTTGAACTTCCATGCCACTTGGCATTGTTTTTAGTCATTTTGCACTCCTTTGGGAATTAGGCATTGTTTTTGATCATTTTGCACACCCTTGTTAATTAGAAATTGTTTTTTGTCATTTCGAAATCTATTGGGAATTATGCATCATTTTTGGTCACTTTGAGCTTCCAGGAGGCTCAGGCATTGTTCCTGGTCATTTTAAACTCCCTTGGAAGTTAAGCATCATGTTTGGTCATTTTGAACTCCCTTTGGAGTTATGCATCATGTTTGGTCGTTTTGATCTTCCATGCATCTTAGGCATTGTTTTTGGTCCTTTTGAACTCCTTTGGGAGTTATCTATTGTTTTCGGTCAAATTGAACTCTCTTCGGAGTTATGTATCATTCTTTGTCATTTTGCACTCCCTTGGGAATTAGGCATTGCTTTTTGTTATTTTGAACTCCCATCATTGTTTCTGGTCATTTTAAAATCCCATGGGAGTTATGCATCATTTTGATTATTTTGAATTACCTTGGGATTAGACATTGTTTTGGTCATTTTGATCTCTATTGTTAATTATACATCATTTTTGGTCATTTAGCACACCCTTTGGAATTAAATATTGTTTTTGGTCATTTTAAACACTGTTGGTAGTTGTTCATCATTTATGGCCATTTTAGGACTCTTTTATGAGTTATGGGTCATTCTGCAGTCTTTCAACAATTAGGCATTACTTTTGGGAACTTGGAACTCAATTGGGAGTTAATCATCCTGTTTGGTCGTTCTGAACCTCCATGGGACATAGGCATTGTTTTTGGTAATTTTGCACAATCTTGGAAATTAGACATTGTTTTTATTCATTTTGAACTCTCTTGGTAGTTATGTATCATTTTTGGTCACTTTGGACTTTCTTATGAGTTATGCGTCATTTTGATCATTTTGCACTCTTTCGAGAATTAGTCATTACTGTTGGTCATGTTGAACTCCCCTGGAGTTATGCCTCATGTTTGGTCGTTTTGAACTTCCATGGGACTCAGGCATTGTTTTTGGTCATTTTGAACTCTTTTATGAGTTATGCATCACTTTGCACTCTCTTGGGAATTGGGCATTGTTTTTTGTCATTTTGCACATTCTTGGGAATTAGACATTGTTTTTTGTCATTTTGCACTACCTTGGGAATTAGAATATGTTTTTGGTCATCTTGTACACCTTTGGAAATTAGACATTGTTTTTGGTCATTTTGTGAACACTCTTGGTAGTTATGAATCATTTATGGTCATTTTGGGACTCTTTTATGATGTTTGCGTCATTTTGATCATTTTGAACTTTTTTAAGAATTAGGCATTGCTTTTGTGCATTTTGAACTCCCTTTGAAGTAATGCATCATGATTGGTCATTTTGAACTCCCTTGGGAGTTATGCATTGTTTTTGGTCATTTTGAACTCTTTTATAAGTTATGCATCATTTTGCACTCTATAGAGAATTAGGCATTGTTTTTGGTCATTTTGAACTCTTTTATAAGTTATGCATCATTTTGCACTCTATAGAGAATTAGGCATGGTTTTTGGTCATTTTGCACACCCTTAAAAAATTAGGCATTTTTTTAGGTCTATTTGAACTCCAATCATTGTTTTTGGTCATTTTGCACAATCTTTGAAATTAGACATTGTTTTTATTCCTTTTGAACTCTCTTGGTAGTAATGCGTCATTTTGATCATTTTGCACTCTCTAGAAAATTAGGCATTACTGTTGGTCATGTTGAACTCCCCTGGAGTTATGCCTCATGTTTGGTCGTTTTCAACTTTCATGGGACTCAGGCATTGTTTTTGGTCATTTTGAACTCTTTTATGAGTTATGAATCACTTTGCACTCTCTTGGGAATTGGGCATTGTTTTTTGTCATTTTGCACATTCTTGGGAATTAGACATTGTTTTTTGTCATTTTGCACTACCTTGGGAATTAGAATATGTTTTTGGTCATCTTGCACACCTTTGGAAATTAGACATTGTTTTTGGTCATTTTGTGAACACTCTTGGTAGTTATGAATCATTTATGGTCATTTTGGGACTCTTTTATGATGTTTGCGTCATTTTGATCATTTTGAACTTTTTTGAGAATTAGGCATTGCTTTTGTTCATTTTGAACTCCCATCATTGTTTTTGGTAATTTTGAACTCTCTTGGGAGTTACGCAGAATTCTTGATAATTTTGAACTTCCATGGGACTCACGCATTGCTTTTGGTCATTTTAAACACTTTTATGAGTTATGCATCATTTGCACTCTCTAGGGAATTAGGCACAGGATTGGTGATTTTGCACTCCCTCAGGATTTAGGCATTGTTTTTGGTCATTTTGCACATTCTTGGGAATTAGACATTGTTTTTTGTCATTTTGAACTCCCTTGGAAGTTAAGCATCATGTTTGGTCATTTTGAACTCCCTTTGGAGTTATGCATCATATTTGGTCGTTTTGATCTTCCATGCATCTTAGGCATTGTTTTTGGTCCTTTTGAACTCTTTTATGAGTTATGCATCATTTTGCACTCTCTAGAAAATTAGGCATATATTTTTGTCATTTTGCACACCCTTGAAAATTATGCATTTATTTAGTCATTTTGAACTCCCATCATTGTTTTTGGTAATTTTTACCTCCCATTGGAGTGATGCATCATTTTGGTCATTTTGAATTACCTTGGGACTGAGACATTGTTTTTGGTCATTTTGAACAGCCTTGGAAATTATCCATTGCTTTTTGTTATTTTGAACTCCCATCATTGTTTTTGATAATTTTGAACTTCCATGGGAGTTATGCATCAATTTGGTCATTTTGAATTACTTTGGGAATTAGACATTGTTTTTTGTCATTTTGCTGTACATTGGGAGCTAGAATATGTTTTTGATCATTTTGCATACCTTTGGGAATTTGACATTGTTAAAGATCATTTTAAATTCCCACAGGAGTTATGCATCAATTTCGTCATTTTGGGACTCTTTTATGAGTTATGCGTAATTTTGATCATTTTGCACTCTTTCGAGAATTAGGCATTACTTTTGGTCATTTTGAACACCCATGGGACTTATGCATCATGTTTGGTGATTTTGAACTCCTTTGGGAGTTATCTATTGTTTTTGGTCAAATTAAGCTCTCTTCGGAGTTAGGTATCATTCTTGGTCATTTTGCACTCCCTTGGGAATTAGGCATTGCTTTTTGTTATTTTGAACTCCCATCATTGTTTCTGGTCATTTTAAAATCCCATGGGAGTTATGCATCATTTTGATCATTTTGAATTACCTTAGGATTAGACATTGTTTTGGTCATTTTGAACTCTTTTGTTAATTATACATCATTTTTGGTCATTTAGCACACCCTTTGGAATTAACTATTGTTTTTGGTCATTTTAAACACTGTTGGTAGTTGTTCATCATTTATGGCCATTTTGGGACTCTTTTATGAGGTATGGGTCATTTTGCAGTCTTTCAAGAATTAGGCATTACTTTTGGGAACTTGGAGCTCAATTGGGAGTTAATCATCATGTTTGATCGTTTTGAACTTCCATGGGACATAGGCATTGTTTTTGGTCATTTTGCACAATCTTGGAAATTAGACATTGTTTTTATTCCTTTTGAACTCTCTTGGTAGTTATGCGTCATTTTGATCATTTTGCACTCTTTCAAGAATTAGGCATTACTGTTGGTCATGTTGAACTCCCCTGGAGTTATGCCTCATGTTCGGTCGTTTTGAACTTTCATGGGACTCAGGCATTGTTTTTGGTCATTTTGAACTCTTTTATGAGTTATGAATCACTTTGCACTCTCTTGGGAATTGGGCATTGTTTTTTGTCATTTTGCACATTCTTGGGAATTAGACATTGTTTTTTGTCATTTTACACTACCTTGGGAATTAGAATATGTTTTTGGTCATCTTGCACACCTTTGGAAATTAGACATTGTTTTTGGTCATTTTGTGAACACTCTTGGTAGTTATGAATCATTTATGGTCATTTTGGGACTCTTTTATGATGTTTGCGTCATTTTGATCATTTTGAACTTTTTTAAGATTTAGGCATTGCTTTTGTTCATTTTGAACTCCCTTGGAAGTTATGCATCATGATTGGTCATTTTGAACTCCCTTGGGAGTTATGCATTGTTTTTGGTCATTTTGAACTCTTTTATAAGTTATGCATCATTTTGCACTCTATAGAGAATTAGGCATTGTTTTTGGTCATTTTGAGCTCTTTTATAAGTTATGCATCATTTTGCACTCTATAGAGAATTAGGCATGGTTTTTGGTCATTTTGCACACCCTTGAAAATTAGGCATTTTTTTAGGTCTATTTGAACTCCAATCATTGTTTTTGGTAATTTTGAACAGCGTTGGGAATTATCCATTGCTTTTTGTTATTTTGAACTCCCATCATGGTTTTTGGTAATTATGAAATCTCTCGGGAGTTACGCAACATTCTTGATAATTTTGAACTTCCATGGGTCTCAGGCATTTTTTTTGGTCATTTTAAACACTTTTATGAGATATGCATCATTTGCACTCTCTTGGGAATTAGGCAAAAGATTTTGTGATATTGCACTCCCTTTAAGGGATTGTTTTTTATCATTTTACACATTCTTTGGAATTAGACATTGTATTTTGTCATTTTGCATTACATTGGGAATTAGAATATGTTTTTGGTCATTTTCCACACCTTTGGAAACTAGACATAGTTTTAGATCATTTTAAACTCCCATGGGAGTTATGCATCATTTTCGTCATTTTGGGACTCTTTTATGAGTTATGCGTAATTTTGATCATTTTGCACTCTTTCGAGAATTAGGCATTACTTTTGGTCATTTTCAAATA
Organism: Haliclystus octoradiatus; assembly: GCA_916610825.1. Lineage (NCBI taxonomy): Eukaryota > Metazoa > Cnidaria > Staurozoa > Stauromedusae > Haliclystidae > Haliclystus > Haliclystus octoradiatus. The sequence goes on from OU744452.1 coordinate 3,316,927, forward strand.
ACATGGGATTTATGCATCATGTTTGGTGATTTTGAACTCCTTTGGGAGTTATCTATTGTTTTTGGTCAAATTAAGCTCTCTTCGGAGTTATGTATCATTCTTGGTTGTTTTGCACTCTTTCCAGAATTAGGCATTACTTTTGGTCATTTTGAACTCTATTGGTAATTATACATCAGTTTTGGTCATTTTGCACACCCTTTGGAATTAGGAATTGTTTTTGGTAATTTTGAACCCCTTTGGAAATTAGACATTGTTTTTGGTCATTTTGAACACTCTTGGTAGTTATGCATCATTTATGGTCATTTTGGGACTGTTTTATGAGTTATTCGTCATTTTAGTCATTTTGAACTTTTTTGAGAATTAGGCATCGCTTTTGATTATTTTGAACTCCCTTGGAAGTTATGCATCATGTTTGGTCATTTTGAAATCCCTTGGGAGTTATGCATCATGATTGGTCGTTTTGAACTTCCATGCCACTTGGCATTGTTTTTAGTCATTTTGCACTCCTTTGGGAATTAGGCATTGTTTTTGATCATTTTGCACACCCTTGTTAATTAGAAATTGTTTTTTGTCATTTCGAAATCTATTGGGAATTATGCATCATTTTTGGTCACTTTGAGCTTCCAGGAGGCTCAGGCATTGTTCCTGGTCATTTTAAACTCCCTTGGAAGTTAAGCATCATGTTTGGTCATTTTGAACTCCCTTTGGAGTTATGCATCATGTTTGGGCGTTTTGATCTTCCATGCATCTTAGGCATTGTTTTTGGTCCTTTTGAACTCCTTTGGGAGTTATCTATTGTTTTCGGTCAAATTGAACTCTCTTCGGAGTTATGTATCATTCTTTGTCATTTTGCACTCCCTTGGGAATTAGGCATTGCTTTTTGTTATTTTGAACTCCCATCATTGTTTCTGGTCATTTTAAAATCCCATGGGAGTTATGCATCATTTTGATTATTTTGAATTACCTTGGGATTAGACATTGTTTTGGTCATTTTGATCTCTATTGTTAATTATACATCATTTTTGGTCATTTAGCACACCCTTTGGAATTAAATATTGTTTTTGGTCATTTTAAACACTGTTGGTAGTTGTTCATCATTTATGGCCATTTTAGGACTCTTTTATGAGTTATGGGTCATTCTGCAGTCTTTCAACAATTAGGCATTACTTTTGGGAACTTGGAACTCAATTGGGAGTTAATCATCCTGTTTGGTCGTTCTGAACTTCCATGGGACATAGACATTGTTTTTGGTAATTTTGCACAATCTTGGAAATTAGACATTGTTTTTATTCATTTTGAACTCTCTTGGTAGTTATGTATCATTTTTGGTCACTTTGGACTTTCTTATGAGTTATGCGTCATTTTGATCATTTTGCACTCTTTAGAGAATTAGTCATTACTGTTGGTCATGTTGAACTCCCCTGGAGTTATGCCTCATGTTTGGTCGTTTTGAACTTCCATGGGACTCAGGCATTGTTTTTGGTCATTTTGAACTCTTTTATGAGTTATGCATCACTTTGCACTCTCTTGGGAATTGGGCATTGTTTTTTGTCATTTTGCACATTCTTGGGAATTAGACATTGTTTTTTGTCATTTTGCACTACCTTGGGAATTAGAATATGTTTTTGGTCATCTTGCACACCTTTGGAAAGTAGACATTGTTTTTGGTCATTTTGTGAACACTCTTGGTAGTTATGAATCATTTATGGTCATTTTGGGACTCTTTTATGATGTTTGCGTCATTTTGATCATTTTGAACTTTTTTGAGAATTAGGCATTGCTTTTGTTCATTTTGAACTCCCTTTGAAGTAATGCATCATGATTGGTCATTTTGAACTCCCTTGGGAGTTATGCATTGTTTTTGGTCATTTTGAACTCTTTTATAAGTTATGCATCATTTTGCACTCTATAGAGAATTAGGCATTGTTTTTGGTCATTTTGAACTCTTTTATAAGTTATGCATCATTTTGCACTCTATAGAGAATTAGGCATGGTTTTTGGTCATTTTGCACACCCTTAAAAAATTAGGCATTTTTTTAGGTCTATTTGAACTCCAATCATTGTTTTTGGTCATTTTGCACAATCTTTGAAATTAGACATTGTTTTTATTCCTTTTGAACTCTCTTGGTAGTAATGCGTCATTTTGATCATTTTGCACTCTTTCGAGAATTAGGCATTACTGTTGGTCATGTTGAACTCCCCTGGAGTTATGCCTCATGTTTGGTCGTTTTGAACTTTCATGGGACTCAGGCATTGTTTTTGGTCATTTTGAACTCTTTTATGAGTTATGAATCACTTTGCACTCTCTTGGGAATTGGGCATTGTTTTTTGTCATTTTGCACATTCTTGGGAATTAGACATTGTTTTTTGTCATTTTGCACTACCTTGGGAATTAGAATATGTTTTTGGTCATCTTGCACACCTTTGGAAATTAGACATTGTTTTTGGTCATTTTGTGAACACTCTTGGAAGTTATGAATCATTTATGGTCATTTTGGGACTCTTTTATGATGTTTGCGTCATTTTGATCATTTTGAACTTTTTTGAGAATTAGGCATTGCTTTTGTTCATTTTGAACTCCCATCATTGTTTTTTGGTAATTTTGAACTCTCTTGGGAGTTACGCAGAATTCTTGATAATTTTGAACTTCCATGGGACTCACGCATTGCTTTTGGTCATTTTAAACACTTTTATGAGTTATGCATCATTTGCACTCTCTAGGGAATTAGGCACAGGATTGGTGATTTTGCACTCCCTCAGGATTTAGGCATTGTTTTTGGTCATTTTGCACATTCTTGGGAATTAGACATTGTTTTTTGTCATTTTGAACTCCCTTGGAAGTTAAGCATCATGTTTGGTCATTTTGAACTCCCTTTGGAGTTATGCATCATATTTGGTCGTTTTGATCTTCCATGCATCTTAGGCATTGTTTTTGGTCCTTTTGAACTCTTTTATGAGTTATGCATCATTTTGCACTCTCTAGAAAATTAGGCATATATTTTTGTCATTTTGCACACCCTTGAAAATTATGCATTTATTTAGTCATTTTGAACTCCCATCATTGTTTTTGGTAATTTTTACCTCCCATTGGAGTGATGCATCATTTTGGTCATTTTGAATTACCTTGGGACTGAGACATTGTTTTTGGTCATTTTGAACAGCCTTGGAAATTATCCATTGCTTTTTGTTATTTTGAACTCCCATCAATGTTTTTGATAATTTTGAACTTCCATGGGAGTTATGCATCAATTTGGTCATTTTGAATTACTTTGGGAATTAGACATTGTTTTTTGTCATTTTGCTGTACATTGGGAGCTAGAATATGTTTTTGATCATTTTGCATACCTTTGGGAATTAGACATTGTTAAAGATCATTTTAAATTCCCACAGGAGTTATGCATCAATTTCGTCATTTTGGGACTCTTTTATGAGTTATGCGTAATTTTGATCATTTTGCACTCTTTCGAGAATTAGGCATTACTTTTGGTCATTTTGAACACCCATGGGACTTATGCATCATGTTTGGTGATTTTGAACTCCTTTGGGAGTTATCTATTGTTTTTGGTCAAATTAAGTTCTCTTCGGAGTTAGGTATCATTCTTGGTCATTTTGCACTCCCTTGGGAATTAGGCATTGCTTTTTGTTATTTTGAACTCCCATCATTGTTTCTGGTCATTTTAAAATCCCATGGGAGTTATGCATCATTTTGATCATTTTGAATTACCTTAGGATTAGACAATGTTTTGGTCATTTTGAACTCTTTTGTTAATTATACATCATTTTTGGTCATTTAGCACACCCTTTGGAATTAACTATTGTTTTTGGTCATTTTAAACACTGTTGGTAGTTGTTCATCATTTATGGCCATTTTGGGACTCTTTAATGAGGTATGGGTCATTTTGCAGTCTTTCAAGAATTAGGCATTACTTTTGGGAACTTGGAACTCAATTGGGAGTTAATCATCCTGTTTGGTCGTTCTGAACTTCCATGGGACATAGGCATTGTTTTTGGTAATTTTGCACAATCTTGGAAATTAGACATTGCTTTTATTCATTTTGAACTCTCTTGGTAGTTATGTATCATTTTTGGTCACTTTGGACTTTCTTATGAGTTATGCGTCATTTTGATCATTTTGCACTCTTTCGAGAATTAGTCATTACTGTTGGTCATGTTGAACTCCCCTGGAGTTATGCCTCATGTTTGGTCGTTTTGAACTTCCATGGGACTCAGGCATTGTTTTTGGTCATTTTGAACTCTTTTATGAGTTATGCATCACTTTGCACTCTCTTGGGAATTGGGCATTGTTTTTTGTCATTTTGCACATTCTTGGGAATTAGACATTGTTTTTTGTCATTTTGCACTACCTTGGGAATTAGAATATGTTTTTGGTCATCTTGCACACCTTTGGAAATTAGACATTGTTTTTGGTCATTTTGTGAACACTCTTGGTAGTTATGAATCATTTATGGTCATTTTGGGACTCTTTTATGATGTTTGCGTCATTTTGATCATTTTGAACTTTTTTGAGAATTAGGCATTGCTTTTGTTCATTTTGAACTCCCTTTGAAGTAATGCATCATGATTGGTCATTTTGAACTCCCTTGGGAGTTATGCATTGTTTTTGGTCATTTTGAACTCTTTTATAAGTTATGCATCATTTTGCACTTTATAGAGAATTAGGCATTGTTTTTGGTCATTTTGAACTCTTTTATAAGTTATGCATCATTTTGCACTCTATAGAGAATTAGGCATGGTTTTTGGTCATTTTGCACACCCTTAAAAAATTAGGCATTTTTTTAGGTCTATTTGAACTCCAATCATTGTTTTGGTCATTTTGCACAATCTTTGAAATTAGACATTGTTTTTATTCCTTTTGAACTCTCTTGGTAGTAATGCGTCATTTTGATCATTTTGCACTCTTTCGAGAATTAGGCATTACTGTTGGTCATGTTGAACTCCCCTGGAGTTATGCCTCATGTTTGGTCGTTTTCAACTTTCATGGGACTCAGGCATTGTTTTTGGTCATTTTGAACTCTTTTATGAGTTATGAATCACTTTGCACTCTCTTGGGAATTGGGCATTGTTTTTTGTCATTTTGCACATTCTTGGGAATTAGACATTGTTTTTTGTCATTTTGCACTACCTTGGGAATTAGAATATGTTTTTGGTCATCTTGCACACCTTTGGAAATTAGACATTGTTTTTGGTCATTTTGTGAACACTCTTGGTAGTTATGAATCATTTATGGTCATTTTGGGACACTTTTATGATGTTTGCGTCATTTTGATCATTTTGAACTTTTTTGAGAATTAGGCATTGCTTTTGTTCATTTTGAACTCCCATCATTGTTTTTGGTAATTTTGAACTCTCTTGGGAGTTACGCAGAATTCTTGATAATTTTGAACTTCCATGGGACTCACGCATTGCTTTTGGTCATTTTAAACACTTTTATGAGTTATGCATCATTTGCACTCTCTAGGGAATTAGGCACAGGATTGGTGATTTTGCACTCCCTCAGGATTTAGGCATTGTTTTTGGTCATTTTGCACATTCTCGGGAATTAGACATTGTTTTTTGTCATTTTGCACTACATTGGAAATTAGAATATGTTTTTGATCATTTTGCATAGTCTTGGTAATTAGACATTGTTTTATGTCATTTTGCACTACCTTGGGAATAAAAATATGTTTTTGGTCATTTTGCACACCTTTTGAAATTAGACATTGTTCCTGGTCATTTTGAACTCCCTTGGAAGTTAAGCATCATGTTTGGTCATTTTGAACTCCCTTTGGAGTTATGCATCATAATTGGTCGTTTTGATCTTCCATGCATCTTAGGCATTGTTTTTGGTCCTTTTGAACTCTTTTATGAGTTATGCATCATTTTGCACTCTCTAGAAAATTAGGCATGATTTTTTGTCATTTTGCACACCCTTGAAAATTATGCATTTATTCAGTCATTTTGAACTCCCATCATTGTTTTTGGTAATTTTTACCTCCCATTGGAGTGATGCATCATTTTGGTCATTTTGAATTACCTTGGGAATGAGACATTGTTTTTGGTCATTTTGAACAGCCTTGGGAATTATCCATTGCTTTTTGTTATTTTGAACTCCCATCATTGTTTTTGATAATTTTGAACTTCCGTGGGACTCAGGCATTGTTTTTGGTCATTTTAAACATTCTTGGGAATTAGACATTGTTTTTTGTCATTTTGCTGTAAATTGGGAGCTAGAATATGTTTTTGATCATTTTGCATACCTTTGGGAATTAGACATTGTTAAAGATCATTTTAAATTCCCACAGGAGTTATGCATCAATTTCGTCATTTTGGGACTCTTTTATGAGTTATGCGTAATTTTGATCATTTTGCACTCTTTCGAGAATTAAGCATTACTTTTGGTCATTTTTAACACCCATGGCACTTATGCATCATGTTTGGTCATTTTGAACTCCTTTGGGAGTTATCTATTGTTTTTGGTCAAATTAAGCTCTCTTCGGAGTTATGTATCATTCTTGGTCATTTTGCACTCCCTTGGGAATTAGGCATTGCTTTTTGTTATTTTGAACTCCCATCATTGTTTCTGGTCATTTTAAAATCCCATGGGAGTTATGCATCATTTTGATCATTTTGAATTACCTTGGGATTAGACATTGTTTTGGTCATTTTGAACTCTTTTGTTAATTATACATCATTTTTGGTCATTTAGCACACCCTTTGGAATTAACTATTGTTTTTGGTCATTTTAAACACTGTTGGTAGTTGTTCATCATTTATGGCCATTTTGGGACTCTTTTATGAGTTATGGGTCATTTTGCAGTCTTTCAACAATTAGGCATTACTTTTGGGAACTTGGAACTCAATTGGGAGTTAATCATCCTGTTTGGTCGTTCTGAACTTCCATGGGACATAGGCATTGTTTTTGGTATTTTTGCACAATCTTGGAAATTAGACATTGTTTTTATTCATTTTGAACTCTCTTGGTAGTTATGTATCATTTTTGGTCACTTTGGACTTTCTTATGAGTTATGCGTCATTTTGATCATTTTGCACTCTTTCGAGAATTAGGCATTACTGTTGGTCATGTTGAACTCCCCTGGAGTTATGCCTCATGTTTGGTCGTTTTGAACTTCCATGGGACTCAGGCATTGTTTTTGGTCATTTTGAACTCTTTTATGAGTTATGCATCACTTTGCACTCTCTTGGGAATTGGGCATTGTTTTTTGTCATTTTGCACATTCTTGGGAATTAGACATTGTTTTTTGTCATTTTGCACTACCTTGGGAATTAGAATATGTTTTTGGTCATCTTGCACACCTTTGGAAATTAGACATTGTTTTTGGTCATTTTGTGAACACTCTTGGTAGTTATGAATCATTTATGGTCATTTTGGGACTCTTTTATGATGTTTGCGTCATTTTGATCATTTTGAACTTTTTTGAGAATTAGGCATTACTTTTGGTCATTTTGAACTCCCTTGGAAGTTATGCATCATGATTGGTCATTTTGAACTCCCTTGGGAGTTATGCATTGTTTTTGGTCATTTTGAACTCTTTTATAAGTTATGCATCATTTTGCACTCTATAGAGAATTAGGCATGGTTTTTGGTCATTTTGCACACCCTTAAAAAATTAGGCATTTTTTCAGGTCTATTTGAACTCCAATCATTGTTTTTGGTCATTTTGCACAATCTTTGAAATTAGACATTGTTTTTATTCCTTTTGAACTCTCTTGGTAGTAATGCGTCATTTTGATCATTTTGCACTCTTTCGAGAATTAGGCATTACTGTTGGTCATGTTGAACTCCCCTGGAGTTATGCCTCATGTTTGGTCGTTTTCAACTTTCATGGGACTCAGGCATTGTTTTTGGTTATTTTGAACTCTTTTAAGAGTTATGAATCACTTTGCACTCTCTTGGGAATTGGGCATTGTTTTTTGTCATTTTGCACATTCTTGGGAATTAGACATTGTTTTTTGTCATTTTGCACTACCTTGGGAATTAGAATATGTTTTTGGTCATCTTGCACACCTTTGGAAATTTGACATTGTTTTTGGTCATTTTGTGAACACTCTTGGTAGTTATGAATCATTTATGGTCATTTTGGGACTCTTTTATGATGTTTGCGTCATTTTGATCATTTTGAACTTTTTTGAGAATTAGGCATTGCTTTTGTTCATTTTGAACTCCCTTGGAAGTTATGCATCATGATTGGTCATTTTGAACTCCCTTGGGAGTTATGCATTGTTTTTGATCATTTTGAACTCTTTTATAAGTTATGCATCATTTTGCACTCTATAGAGAATTAGGCATTGTTTTTGGTCATTTTGAACTCTTTTATAAGTTATGCATCATTTTGCACTCTATAGAGAATTAGGCATGGTTTTTGGTCATTTTGCATACCCTTTAAAAATTAGGCATTTTTTTAGGTCTATTTGAACTCCAATCATTGTTTTTGGTCATTTTGCACAATCTTTGAAATTAGACATTGTTTTTATTCCTTTTGAACTCTCTTGGTAGTAATGCGTCATTTTGATCATTTTGCACTCTTTCGAGAATTAGGCATTACTGTTGGTCATGTTGAACTCCCCTGGAGTTATGCCTCATGTTTGGTCGTTTTCAACTTTCATGGGACTCAGGCATTGTTTTTGGTCATTTTGAACTTTTTTATGAGTTATGAATCACTTTGCACTCTCTTGGGAATTGGGCATTGTTTTTTGTCATTTTGCACATTCTTGGGAATTAGACATCGTTTTTTGTCATTTTGCACTACCTTGGGAATTAGAATATGTTTTTGGTCATCTTGCACTCCTTTGGAAATTAGACATTGTTTTTGGTCATTTTGTGAACACTCTTGGTAGTTATGAATCATTTATGGTCATTTTGGGACTCTTTTATGATGTTTGCGTCATTTTGATCATTTTGAACTTTTTTGAGAATTAGGCATTGCTTTTGTTCATTTTGAACTCCCATCATTGTTTTTGGTAATTTTGAACTCTCTTGGGAGTTACGCAGAATTCTTGATAATTTTGAACTTCCATGGGACTCACGCATTGCTTTTGGTCATTTTAAACACTTTTATGAGTTATGCATCATTTGCACTCTCTAGGGAATTAGGCACAGGATTGGTGATTTTGCACTCCCTTAGAATTTAGGCATTGTTTTTGGTCATTAGGCACATTCTTGGGAATTAGACATTGTTTTTTGTCATTTTGCACTACATTGGAAATTAGAATATCTTTTTGATCATTTTGCACAGTCTTGGTAATTAGACATTGTTTTATGTCATTTTGCACTACCTTGGGAATAAAAATATGTTTTTGGTCATTTTGCACACCTTTGGAAATTAGACATTGTTCCTGGTCATTTTGAACTCCCTTGGAAGTTAAGCATCATGTTTGGTCATTTTGAACTCCCTTTGGAGTTATGCATCATATTTGGTCGTTTTGATCTTCCATGCATCTTAGGCATTGTTTTTGGTCCTTTTGAACTCTTTTATGAGTTATGCATCATTTTGCACTCTCTAGAAAATTAGGCATATATTTTTGTCATTTTGCACACCCTTGAAAATTATGCATTTATTTAGTCATTTTGAACTCCCATCATTGTTTTTGGTAATTTTTACCTCCCATTGGAGTGATGAATCATTTTGGTCATTTTGAATTACCTTGGGACTGAGACATTGTTTTTGGTCATTTTGAACAGCCTTGGAAATTATCCATTGCTTTTTGTTATTTTGAACTTCCATGGGAGTTATGCATCAATTTGGTCATTTTGAATTACTTTGGGAATTAGACATTGTTTTTTGTCATTTTGCTGTACATTGGGAGCTAGAATATGTTTTTGATCATTTTGCATACCTTTGGGAATTAGACATTGTTAAAGATCATTTTAAATTCCCACAGGAGTTATGTATCAATTTCGTCATTTTGGGACTCTTTTATGAGTTATGCGTAATTTTGATCATTTTGCACTCTTTCGAGAATTAGGCATTACTTTTGGTCATTTTGAACACCCATGGGACTTATGCATCATGTTTGGTGATTTTGAACTCCTTTGGGAGTTATCTATTGTTTTTGGTCAAATTAAGCTCTCTTCGGAGTTAGGTATCATTCTTGGTCATTTTGCACTCCCTTGGGAATTAGGCATTGCTTTTTGTTATTTTGAACTCCCATCATTGTTTTTGGTCATTTTAAAATCCCATGGGAGTTATGCATCATTTTGATCATTTTGAATTACCTTAGGATTAGACATTGTTTTGGTCATTTTGAACTCTTTTGTTAATTATACATCATTTTTGGTCATTTAGCACACCCTTTGGAATTAACTATTGTTTTTGGTCATTTTAAACACTGTTGGTAGTTGTTCATCATTTATGGCCATTTTGGGACTCTTTTATGAGGTATGGGTCATTTTGCAGTCTTTCAAGAATTAGGCATTACTTTTGGGAACTTGGAGCTCAATTGGGAGTTAATCATCATGTTTGATCGTTTTGAACTTCCATGGGACATAGGCATTGTTTTTGGTCATTTTGCACAATCTTGGAAATTAGGCATTGTTTTTATTCCTTTTGAACTCTCTTGGTAGTTATGCGTCATTTTGATCATTTTGCACTCTTTCGAGAATTAGGCATTACTGATGGTCATGTTGAACTCCCCTGGAGTTATGCCTCATGTTCGGTCGTTTTGAACTTTCATGGGACTCAGGCATTGTTTTTGGTCATTTTGAACTCTTTTATGAGTTATGAATCACTTTGCACTCTCTTGGGAATTGGGCATTTTTTTTGTCATTTTGCACCTTCTTGGGAATTAGACATTGTTTTTTGTCATTTTACACTACCTTGGGAATTAGAATATGTTTTTGGTCATCTTGCACACCTTTGGAAATTAGACATTGTTTTTGGTTATTTTGTGAACACTCTTGGTAGTTATGAATCATTTATGGTCATTTTGGGACTCTTTTATGATGTTTGCGTCATTTTGATCATTTTGAACTTTTTTGAGAATTAGGCATTGCTTTTGTTCATTTTGAACTCCCTTGGAAGTTATGCATCATGATTGGTCATTTTGAACTCCCTTGGGAGTTATGCATTGTTTTTGGTCATTTTGAACTCTTTTATAAGTTATGCATCATTTTGCACTCTATAGAGAATTAGGCATGGTTTTTGGTCATTTTGCACACCCTTGAAAATTAGGCATTTTTTTAGGTCTATTTGAACTCCAATCATTGTTTTTGGTAATTTTGAACAGCGTTGGGAATTATCCATTGCTTTTTGTTATTTTGAACTCCCATCATGGTTTTTGGTAATTATGAAATCTCTCGGGAGTTACGCAACATTCTTGATAATTTTGAACTTCCATGGGTCTCAGGCATTTTTTTTGGTCATTTTAAACACTTTTATGAGATATGCATCATTTGCACTCTCTTGGGAATTAGGCAAAAGATTTTGTGATATTGCACTCCCTTTAAGGGATTGTTTTTTATCATTTTACACATTCTTTGGAATTAGACATTGTATTTTGTCATTTTGCATTACATTGGGAATTAGAATATGTTTTTGGTCATTTTCCACACCTTTGGAAACTAGACATAGTTTTAGATCATTTTAAACTCCCATGGGAGTTATGCATCATTTTCGTCATTTTGGGAATCTTTTATGAGTTATGCGTAATTTTGATCATTTTGCACTCTTTCGAGAATTAGGCATTACTTTTGGTCATTTTCAAATAACATGGGATTTATGCATCATGTTTGGTGATTTTGAACTCCTTTGGGAGTTATCTATTGTTTTTGGTCAAATTAAGCTCTCTTCGGAGTTATGTATCATTCTTGGTCGTTTTGCACTCTTTCCAGAATTAGGCATTACTTTTGGTCATTTTGAACTCTATTGGTAATTATACATCAGTTTTGGTCATTTTGCACACCCTTTGGAATTAGGAATTGTTTTTGGTAATTTTGAACCCCTTTGGAAATTAGACATTGTTTTTGGTCATTTTGAACACTCTTGGTAGTTATGCATCATTTATGGTCATTTTGGGACTGTTTTATGAGTTATTCGTCATTTTAGTCATTTTGAACTTTTTTGAGAATTAGGTATCGCTTTTGATTATTTTGAACTCCCTTGGAAGTTATGCATCATGTTTGGTCATTTTGAAATCCCTTGGGAGTTATGCATCATGATTGGTCGTTTTGAACTTCCATGCCAATTGGCATTGTTTTTAGTCATTTTGCACTCCTTTGGGAATTAGGCATTGTTTTTGATCATTTTGCACACCCTTGTTAATTAGAAATTGTTTTTTGTCATTTCGAAATCTATTGGGAATTATGCATCATTTTTGATCACTTTGAGCTTCCAGGAGGCTCAGGCATTGTTCCTGGTCATTTTAAACTCCCTTGGAAGTTAAGCATCATGTTTGGTCTATTTGAACTCCCTTTGGAGTTATGCATCATGTTTGGTCGTTTTGATCTTCCATGCATCTTAGGCATTGTTTTTGGTCCTTTTGAACTCCTTTGGGAGTTATCTATTGTTTTCGGTCAAATTGAACTCTCTTCGGAGTTATGTATCATTCTTTGTCATTTTGCACTCCCTTGGGAATTAGGCATTGCTTTTTGTTATTTTGAACTCCCATCATTGTTTCTGGTCATTTTAAAATCCCATGGGAGTTATGCATCATTTTGATTATTTTGAATTACCTTGGGATTAGACATTGTTTTGGTCATTTTGATCTCTATTGTTAATTATTCATCATTTTTGGTCATTTAGCACACCCTTTGGAATTAAATATTGTTTTTGGTCATTTTAAACACTGTTGGTAGTTGTTCATCATTTATGGCCATTTTAGGACTCTTTTATGAGTTAAGGGTCATTCTGCAGTCTTTCAACAATTAGGCATTACTTTTGGGAACTTGGAACTCAATTGGGAGTTAATCATCCTGTTTGGTCGTTCTGAACTTCCATGGGACATAGGCATTGTTTTTGGTAATTTTGCACAATCTTGGAAATTAGACATTGTTTTTATTCATTTTGAACTCTCTTGGTAGTTATGTATCATTTTTGGTCACTTTGGACTTTCTTATGAGTTATGCGTCATTTTGATCATTTTGCACTCTTTCGAGAATTAGGCATTACTGTTGGTCATGTTGAACTCCCCTGGAGTTATGCCTCATGTTTGGTCGTTTTGAACTTCCATGGGACTCAGGCATTGTTTTTGGTCATTTTGAACTCTTTTATGAGTTATGCATCACTTTGCACTCTCTTGGGAATTGGGCATTGTTTTTTGTCATTTTGCACATTCTTGGGAATTAGACATTGTTTTTTGTCATTTTGCACTACCTTGGGAATTAGAATATGTTTTTGGTCATCTTGCACACCTTTGGAAATTAGACATTGTTTTTGGTCATTTTGTGAACACTCTTGGTAGTTATGAATCATTTATGGTCATTTTGGGACTCTTTTATGATGTTTGCGTCATTTTGATCATTTTGAACTTTTTTGAGAATTAGGCATTGCTTTTGTTCATTTTGAACTCCCTTGGAAGTTATGCATCATGATTGGTCATTTTGAACTCCCTTGGGAGTTATGCATTGTTTTTGGTCATTTTGAACTCTTTTATAAGTTATGCATCATTTTGCACTCTATAGAGAATTAGGCATTGTTTTTGGTCATTTTGAACTCTTTTATAAGTTATGCATCATTTTGCACTCTATAGAGAATTAGGCATGGTTTTTGGTCATTTTGCACACCCTTAAAAAATTAGGCATTTTTTTAGGTCTATTTGAACTCCAATCATTGTTTTTGGTCATTTTGCACAATATTTGAAATTAGACATTGTTTTTATTCCTTTTGAACTCTCTTGGTAGTAATGCGTCATTTTGATAATTTTGCACTCTTTCGAGAATTAGGCATTACTGTTGGTCATGTTGAACTCCCCTGGAGTTATGCCTCATGTTTGGTCGTTTTCAACTTTCATGGGACTCAGGCATTGTTTTTGGTCATTTTGAACTCTTTTATGAGTTATGAATCACTTTGCACTCTCTTGGGAATTGGGCATTGTTTTTTGTCATTTTGCACATTCTTGGGAATTAAACATTGTTTTTTGTCATTTTGCACTACCTTGGGAATTAGAATATGTTTTTGGTCATCTTGCACACCTTTGGAAATTAGACATTGTTTTTGGTCATTTTGTGAACACTCTTGGTAGTTATGAATCATTTATGGTCATTTTGGGACTCTTTTATGATGTTTGCGTCATTTTGATCATTTTGAACTTTTTTGAGAATTAGGCATTGCTTTTGTTCATTTTGAACTCCCATCATTGTTTTTGGTAATTTTGAACTCTCTTGGGAGTTACGCAGAATTCTTGATAATTTTGAACTTCCATGGGACTCACGCATTGCTTTTGGTCATTTTAAACACTTTTATGAGTTATGCATCATTTGCACTCTCTAGGGAATTAGGCACAGGATTGGTGATTTTGCACTCCCTCAGGATTTAGGCATTGTTTTTGGTCATTTTGCACATTCTTGGGAATTAGACATTGTTTTTTGTCATTTTGCACTACATTGGAAATTAGAATATATTTTTGATCATTTTGCACAGTCTTGGTAATTAGACATTGTTTTATGTCATTTTGCACTACCTTGGGAATAAAAATATGTTTTTGGTCATTTTGCATACCTTTGGAAATTAGACATTGTTCCTGGTCATTTTGAACTCCCTTGGAAGTTAAGCATCATGTTTGGTCATTTTGAACTCCCTTTGGAGTTATGCATCATGTTTGGTCGTTTTGATCTTCCATGCATCTTAGGAATTGTTTTTGGTCCTTTTGAACTCTTTTATGAGTTATGCATCATTTTGCACTCTCTAGAAAATTAGGCATGATTTTTTGTCATTTTGCACACCCTTGAAAATTATGCATTTATTTAGTCATTTTGAACTCCCATCATTGTTTTTGGTAATTTTTACCTCCCATTGGAGTGATGCATCATTTTGGTCATTTTGAATTACCTTGGGAATGAGACATTGTTTTTGGTCATTTTGAACAGCCTTGGGAATTATCCATTGCTTTTTGTTATTTTGAACTCCCATCATTGTTTTTGATAATTTTGAACTTCCATGGGACTCAGGCATTGTTTTTGGTCATTTTAAACATTCTTGGGAATTAGACATTGTTTTTTGTCATTTTGCTGTAAATTGGGAGCTAGAATATGTTTTTGATCATTTTGCATACCTTTGGGAATTAGACATTGTTAAAGATCATTTTAAATTCCCACAGGAGTTATGCATCAATTTCGTCATTTTGGGACTCTTTTATGAGTTATGCGTAATTTTGATCATTTTGCACTCTTTCGAGAATTAAGCATTACTTTTGGTCATTTTGAACACCCATGGGACTTATGCATCATGTTTGGTCATTTTGAACTCCTTTGGGAGTTATCTATTGTTTTTGGTCAAATTAAGCTCTCTTCGGAGTTATGTATCATTCTTGGTCATTTTGCACTCCCTTGGGAATTAGGCATTGCTTTTTGTTATTTTGAACTCCCATCATTGTTTTTTGGTCATTTTAAAATCCCATGGGAGTTATGCATCATTTTGATCATTTTGAATTACCTTATGATTAGACATTGTCTTGGTCATTTTGAACTCTTTTGTTAAATATACATCATTTTTGGTCATTTAGCACACCCTTTGGAATTAACTATTGTTTTTGGTCATTTTAAACACTGTTGGTAGTTGTTCATCATTTATGGCCATTTTGGGACTCTTTTATGAGTTATGGGTCATTTTGCAGTCTTTCAACAATTAGGCATTACTTTTGGGAACTTGGAACTCAATTGGGAGTTAATCATCCTGTTTGGTCGTTCTGAACTTCCATGGGACATAGGCATTGTTTTTGGTAATTTTGCACAATCTTGGAAATTAGACATTGTTTTTATTCATTTTGAACTCTCTTGGTAGTTATGTATCATTTTTGGTCACTTTGGACTTTCTTATGAGTTATGCGTCATTTTGATCATTTTGCACTCTTTCGAGAATTAGGCATTACTGTTGGTCATGTTGAACTCCCCTGGAGTTATGCCTCATGTTTGGTCGTTTTGAACTTCCATGGGACTCAGGCATTGTTTTTAGTCATTTTGAACTCTTTTATGAGTTATGCATCACTTTGCACTCTCTTGGGAATTGGGCATTGTTTTTTGTCATTTTGCACATTCTTGGGAATTAGACATTGTTTTTTGTCATTTTGCACTACCTTGGGAATTAGAATATGTTTTTGGTCATCTTGCACACCTTTTGAAATTAGACATTGTTTTTGGTCATTTTGTGAACACTCTTGGTAGTTATGAATCATTTATGGTCATTTTGGGACTCTTTTATGATGTTTGCGTCATTTTGATCATTTTGAACTTTTTTGAGAATTAGGCATTGCTTTTGTTCATTTTGAACTCCCTTGGAAGTTATGCATCATGATTGGTCATTTTGAACTCCCTTGGGAGTTATGCATTGTTTTTGGTCATTTTGAACTCTTTTATAAGTTATGCATCATTTTGCACTCTATAGAGAATTAGGCATGGTTTTTGGTCATTTTGCACACCCTTAAAAAATTAGGCATTTTTTTAGGTCTATTTGAACTCCAATCATTGTTTTTGGTCATTTTGCACAATCTTTGAAATTAGACATTGTTTTTATTCCTTTTGAACTCTCTTGGTAGTAATGCGTCATTTTGATCATTTTGCACTCTTTCGAGAATTAGGCATTACTGTTGGTCATGTTGAACTCCCCTGGAGTTATGCCTCATGTTTGGTCGTTTTCAACTTTCATGGGACTCAGGCATTGTTTTTGGTCATTTTGAACTCTTTTATGAGTTATGAATCACTTTGCACTCTCTTGGGAATTGTTTTTTGTCATTTTGCACATTCTTGGGAATTAGACATTGTTTTTTGTCATTTTGCACTACCTTGGGAATTAGAATATGTTTTTGGTCATCTTGAACACCTTTGGAAATTAGACATTGTTTTTGGTCATTTTGTGAACACTCTTGGTAGTTATGAATCATTTATGGTCATTTTGGGACTCTTTTATGATGTTTGCGTCATTTTGATCATTTTGAACTTTTTTGAGAATTAGGCATTGCTTTTGTTCATTTTGAACTCCCATCATTGTTTTTGGTAATTTTGAACTCTCTTGGGAGTTACGCAGAATTCTTGATAATTTTGAACTTCCATGGGACTCACGCATTGCTTTTGGTCATTTTAAACACTTTTATGAGTTATGCATCATTTGCACTCTCTAGGGAATTAGGCACAGGATTGGTGATTTTGCACTCCCTTAGGATTTAGGCATTGTTTTTGGTCATTTTGCACATTCTTGGGAATTAGACATTGTTTTTTGTCATTTTGCACTACATTGGAAATTAGAATATCTTTTTGATCATTTTGCACAGTCTTGGTAATTAGACATTGTTTTATGTCATTTTGCACTACCTTGGGAATAAAAATATGTTTTTGGTCATTTTGCACACCTTTGGAAATTAGACATTGTTCCTGGTCATTTTGAACTCCCTTGGAAGTTAAGCATCATGTTTGGTCATTTTGAACTCCCTTTGGAGTTATGCATCATATTCGGTCGTTTTGATCTTCCATGCATCTTAGGCATTGTTTTTGGTCCTTTTGAACTCTTTTATGAGTTATGCATCATTTTGCACTCTCTAGAAAATTAGGCATATATTTTTGTCATTTTGCACACCCTTGAAAATTATGCATTTATTTAGTCATTTTGAACTCCCATCATTGTTTTTGGTAATTTTTACCTCCCATTGGAGTGATGCATCATTTTGGTCATTTTGAATTACCTTGGGACTGAGACATTGTTTTTGGTCATTTTGAACAGCCTTGGAAATTATCCATTGCTTTTTGTTATTTTGAACTCCCATCATTGTTTTTGATAATTTTGAACTTCCATGGGAGTTATGCATCAATTTGGTCATTTTGAATTACTTTGGGAATTAGACATTGTTTTTTGTCATTTTGCTGTACATTGGGAGCTAGAATATGTTTTTGATCATTTTGCATACCTTTGGGAATTAGACATTGTTAAAGATCATTTTAAATTCCCACAGGAGTTATGCATCAATTTCGTCATTTTGGGACTCTTTTATGAGTTATGCGTAATTTTGATCATTTTGCACTCTTTCGAGAATTAGGCATTACTTTTGGTCATTTTGAACACCCATGGGACTTATGCATCATGTTTGGTGATTTTGAACTCCTTTGGGAGTTATCTATTGTTTTTGGTCAAATTAAGCTCTCTTCGGAGTTATGTATCATTCTTGGTCATTTTGCACTCCCTTGGGAATTAGGCATTGCTTTTTGTTATTTTGAACTCCCATCATTGTTTCTGGTCATTTTAAAATCCCATGGGAGTTATGCATCATTTTGATCATTTTGAATTACCTTAGGATTAGACATTGTTTTGGTCATTTTGAACTCTTTTGTTAATTATACATCATTTTTGGTCATTTAGCACACCCTTTGGAATTAACTATTGTTTTTGGTCATTTTAAACACTGTTGGTAGTTGTTCATCATTTATGGCCATTTTGGGACTCTTTTATGAGGCATGGGTCATTTTGCAGTCTTTCAAGAATTAGGCATTACTTTTGGGAACTTGGAGCTCAATTGGGAGTTAATCATCATGTTTGATCGTTTTGAACTTCCATGGGACATAGGCATTGTTTTTGGTCATTTTGCACAATCTTGGAAATTAGACATTGTTTTTATTCCTTTTGAACTCTCTTGGTAGTTATGCGTCATTTTGATCATTTTGCACTCTTTCGAGAATTAGGCATTACTGTTGGTCATGTTGAACTCCCCTGGAGTTATGCCTCATGTTCGGTCGTTTTGAACTTTCATGGGACTCAGGCATTGTTTTTGGTCATTTTGAACTCTTTTATAAGTTATGAATCACTTTGCACTCTCTTGGGAATTGGGCATTGTTTTTTGTCATTTTGCACATTCTTGGGAATTAGACATTGTTTTTTGTCATTTTACACTACCTTGGGAATTAGAATATGTTTTTGGTCATCTTGCACACCTTTGGAAATTAGACATTGTTTTTGGTCATTTTGTGAACACTCTTGGTAGTTATGAATCATTTATGGTCATTTTGGGACTCTTTTATGATGTTTGCGTCATTTTGATCATTTTGAACTTTTTTGAGAATTAGGCATTGCTTTTGTTCATTTTGAACTCCCTTGGAAGTTATGCATCATGATTGGTCATTTTGAACTCCCTTGGGAGTTATGCATTGTTTTTGGTCATTTTGAATTCTTTTATAAGTTATGCATCATTTTGCACTCTATAGAGAATTAGGCATTGTTTTTGGTCATTTTGAGCTCTTTTATAAGTTATGCATCATTTTGCACTCTATAGAGAATTAGGCATGGTTTTTGGTCATTTTGCACACCCTTGAAAATTAGGCATTTTTTTAGGTCTATTTGAACTCCAATCATTGTTTTTGGTAATTTTGAACAGCGTTGGGAATTATCCATTGCTTTTTGTTATTTTGAACTCCCATCATGGTTTTTGGTAATTATGAAATCTCTCGGGAGTTACGCAACATTCTTGATAATTTTGAACTTCCATGGGACTCAGGCATTTTTTTTGGTCATTTTAAACACTTTTATGAGATATGCATCATTTGCACTCTCTTGGGAATTAGGCAAAAGATTTTGTGATATTGCACTCCCTTTAAGGGATTGTTTTTTATCATTTTACACATTCTTTGGAATTAGACATTGTATTTTGTCATTTTGCATTACATTGGGAATTAGAATATGTTTTTGGTCATTTTCCACACCTTTGGAAACTAGACATAGTTTTAGATCATTTTAAACTCCCATGGGAGTTATGCATCATTTTCGTCATTTTGGGACTCTTTTATGAGTTATGCGTAATTTTGATCATTTCGCACTCTTTCGAGAATTAGGCATTACTTTTGGTCATTTTCAAATAACATGGGATTTATGCATCATGTTTGGTGATTTTGAACTCCTTTGGGAGTTATCTATTGTTTTTGGTCAAATTAAGCTCTCTTCGGAGTTATGTATCATTCTTGGTCGTTTTGCACTCTTTCCAGAATTAGGCATTACTTTTGGTCATTTTGAACTCTATTGGTAATTATACATCAGTTTTGGTCAGTTTGCACACCCTTTGGAATTAGGAATTGTTTTTGGTAATTTTGCACCCCTTTGGAAATTAGACATTGTTTTTGGTCATTTTGAACACTCTTGGTAGTTATGCATAATTTATGGTCATTTTGGGACTGTTTTATGAGTGATTCGTCATTTTAGTCATTTTGAACTTTTTTGAGAATTAGGCATCGCTTTTGTATATTTTGAACTCCCTTGGAAGTTATGCATCATGTTTGGTCATTTTGAAATCCCTAGGGAGTTATGCATCATGATTGGTCGTTTTGAACTTCCATGCCACTTGGCATTGTTTTTAGTCATTTTGCACTCCTTTGGGAATTAGGCATTGTTTTTGATCATTTTGCACACCCTTGTTAATTAGAAATTGTTTTTTGTCATTTCGAAATCTATTGGGAATTATGCATCATTTTTGGTCACTTTGAGCTTCCAGGAGGCTCAAGCATTGTTCCTGGTCATTTTAAACTCCCTTGGAAGTTAAGCATCATGTTTGGTCATTTTGAACTCCCTTTGGAGTTATGCATCATGTTTGGTCGTTTTGATCTTCCATGCATCTTAGGCATTGTTTTTGGTCCTTTTGAACTCCTTTTGGAGTTATCTATTGTTTTCGGTCAAATTGAACTCTCTTCGGAGTTATGTATCATTCTTTGTCATTTTGCACTCCCTTGGGAATTAGGCATTGCTTTTTGTTATTTTGAACTCCCATCATTGTTTATGGTCATTTTAAAATCCCATGGGAGTTATGCATCATTTTGATTATTTTGAATTACCTTGGGATTAGACATTGTTTTGGTCATTTTGATCTCTATTGTTAATTATACATCATTTTTGGTCATTTAGCACACCCTTTGGAATTAAATATTGTTTTTGGTCATTTTAAACACTGTTGGTAGTTGTTCATCATTTATGGCCATTTTAGGACTCTTTTATGAGTTATGGGTCATTTTGCAGTCTTTCAACAATTAGGCATTACTTTTGGGAACTTGGAACTCAATTGGGAGTTAATCATCCTGTTTGGTCGTTCTGAACTTCCATGGGACATAGGCATTGTTTTTGGTCATTTTGCACAATCTTTGAAATTAGACATTGTTTTTATTCCTTTTGAACTCTCTTGGTAGTAATGCGTCATTTTGATCATTTTGCACTCTTTCGAGAATTAGGCATTACTGTTGGTCATGTTGAACTCCCCTGGAGTTATGCCTCATGTTTGGTCGTTTTCAACTTTCATGGGACTCAGGCATTGTTTTTGGTCATTTTGAACTCTTTTATGAGTTATGAATCACTTTGCACTCTCTTGGGAATTGGGCATTGTTTTTTGTCATTTTGCACATTCTTGGGAATTAGACATTGTTTTTTGTCATTTTGCACTACCTTGGGAATTAGAATATGTTTTTGGTCATCTTGCACACCTTTGGAAATTAGACATTGTTTTTGGTCATTTTGTGAACACTCTTGGTAGTTATGAATCATTTATGGTCATTTTGGGACTCTTTTATGATGTTTGCGTCATTTTGATCCTTTTGAACTTTTTTGAGAATTAGGCATTGCTTTTGTTCATTTTGAACTCCCTTGGAAGTTATGCATCATGATTGGTCATTTTGAACTCCCTTGGGAGTTATGCATTGTTTTTGGTCATTTTGAACTCTTTTATAAGTTATGCATCATTTTGCACTCTATAGAGAATTAGGCATGGTTTTTGGTCATTTTGCACACCCTTAAAAAATTAGGCATTTTTTTAGGTCTATTTGAACTCCAATCATTGTTTTTGGTCATTTTGCACAATCTTTGAAATTAGACATTGTTTTTATTCCTTTTGAACTCTCTTGGTAGTAATGCGTCATTTTGATCATTTTGCACTCTTTCGAGAATTAGGCATTACTGTTGGTCATGTTGAACTCCCCTGGAGTTATGCCTCATGTTTGGTCGTTTTCAACTTTCATGGGACTCAGGCATTGTTTTTGGTCATTTTGAACTCTTTTATGAGTTATGAATCACTTTGCACTCTCTTGGGAATTGTTTTTTGTCATTTTGCACATTCTTGGGAATTAGACATTGTTTTTTGTCATTTTGCACTACCTTGGGAATTAGAATATGTTTTTGGTCATCTTGAACACCTTTGGAAATTAGACATTGTTTTTGGTCATTTTGTGAACACTCTTGGTAGTTATGAATCATTTATGGTCATTTTGGGACTCTTTTATGATGTTTGCGTCATTTTGATCATTTTGAACTTTTTTGAGAATTAGGCATTGCTTTTGTTCATTTTGAACTCCCATCATTGTTTTTGGTAATTTTGAACTCTCTTGGGAGTTACGCAGAATTCTTGATAATTTTGAACTTCCATGGGACTCACGCATTGCTTTTGGTCATTTTAAACACTTTTATGAGTTATGCATCATTTGCACTCTCTAGGGAATTAGGCACAGGATTGGTGATTTTGCACTCCCTTAGGATTTAGGCATTGTTTTTGGTCATTTTGCACATTCTTGGGAATTAGACATTGTTTTTTGTCATTTTGCACTACATTGGAAATTAGAATATCTTTTTGATCATTTTGCACAGTCTTGGTAATTAGACATTGTTTTATGTCATTTTGCACTACCTTGGGAATAAAAATATGTTTTTGGTCATTTTGCACACCTTTGGAAATTAGACATTGTTCCTGGTCATTTTGAACTCCCTTGGAAGTTAAGCATCATGTTTGGTCATTTTGAACTCCCTTTGGAGTTATGCATCATATTCGGTCGTTTTGATCTTCCATGCATCTTAGGCATTGTTTTTGGTCCTTTTGAACTCTTTTATGAGTTATGCATCATTTTGCACTCTCTAGAAAATTAGGCATATATTTTTGTCATTTTGCACACCCTTGAAAATTATGCATTTATTTAGTCATTTTGAACTCCCATCATTGTTTTTGGTAATTTTTACCTCCCATTGGAGTGATGCATCATTTTGGTCATTTTGAATTACCTTGGGACTGAGACATTGTTTTTGGTCATTTTGAACAGCCTTGGAAATTATCCATTGCTTTTTGTTATTTTGAACTCCCATCATTGTTTTTGATAATTTTGAACTTCCATGGGAGTTATGCATCAATTTGGTCATTTTGAATTACTTTGGGAATTAGACATTGTTTTTTGTCATTTTGCTGTACATTGGGAGCTAGAATATGTTTTTGATCATTTTGCATACCTTTGGGAATTAGACATTGTTAAAGATCATTTTAAATTCCCACAGGAGTTATGCATCAATTTCGTCATTTTGGGACTCTTTTATGAGTTATGCGTAATTTTGATCATTTTGCACTCTTTCGAGAATTAGGCATTACTTTTGGTCATTTTGAACACCCATGGGACTTATGCATCATGTTTGGTGATTTTGAACTCCTTTGGGAGTTATCTATTGTTTTTGGTCAAATTAAGCTCTCTTCGGAGTTATGTATCATTCTTGGTCATTTTGCACTCCCTTGGGAATTAGGCATTGCTTTTTGTTATTTTGAACTCCCATCATTGTTTCTGGTCATTTTAAAATCCCATGGGAGTTATGCATCATTTTGATCATTTTGAATTACCTTAGGATTAGACATTGTTTTGGTCATTTTGAACTCTTTTGTTAATTATACATCATTTTTGGTCATTTAGCACACCCTTTGGAATTAACTATTGTTTTTGGTCATTTTAAACACTGTTGGTAGTTGTTCATCATTTATGGCCATTTTGGGACTCTTTTATGAGGCATGGGTCATTTTGCAGTCTTTCAAGAATTATGCATTACTTTTGGGAACTTGGAGCTCAATTGGGAGTTAATCATCATGTTTGATCGTTTTCAACTTCCATGGGACATAGGCATTGTTTTTGGTCATTTTGCACAATCTTGGAAATTAGACATTGTTTTTATTCCTTTTGAACTCTCTTGGTAGTTATGCGTCATTTTGATCATTTTGCACTCTTTCGAGAATTAGGCATTACTGTTGGTCATGTTGAACTCCCCTGGAGTTATGCCTCATGTTCGGTCGTTTTGAACTTTCATGGGACTCAGGCATTGTTTTTGGTCATTTTGAACTCTTTTATGAGTTATGAATCACTTTGCACTCTCTTGGGAATTGGGCATTGTTTTTTGTCATTTTGCACATTCTTGGGAATTAGACATTGTTTTTTGTCATTTTACACTACCTTGGGAATTAGAATATGTTTTTGGTCATCTTGCACACCTTTGGAAATTAGACATTGTTTTTGGTCATTTTGTGAACACTCTTGGTAGTTATGAATCATTTATGGTCATTTTGGGACTCTTTTATGATGTTTGCGTCATTTTGATCATTTTGAACTTTTTTGAGAATTAGGCATTGCTTTTGTTCATTTTGAACTCCCTTGGAAGTTATGCATCATGATTGGTCATTTTGAACTCCCTTGGGAGTTATGCATTGTTTTTGGTCATTTTGAATTCTTTTATAAGTTATGCATCATTTTGCACTCTATAGAGAATTAGGCATTGTTTTTGGTCATTTTGAGCTCTTTTATAAGTTATGCATCATTTTGCACTCTATAGAGAATTAGGCATGGTTTTTGGTCATTTTGCACACCCTTGAAAATTAGGCATTTTTTTAGGTCTATTTGAACTCCAATCATTGTTTTTGGTAATTTTGAACAGCGTTGGGAATTATCCATTGCTTTTTGTTATTTTGAACTCCCATCATGGTTTTTGGTAATTATGAAATCTCTCGGGAGTTACGCAACATTCTTGATAATTTTGAACTTCCATGGGACTCAGGCATTTTTTTTGGTCATTTTAAACACTTTTATGAGATATGCATCATTTGCACTCTCTTGGGAATTAGGCAAAAGATTTTGTGATATTGCACTCCCTTTAAGGGATTGTTTTTTATCATTTTACACATTCTTTGGAATTAGACATTGTATTTTGTCATTTTGCATTACATTGGGAATTAGAATATGTTTTTGGTCATTTTCCACACCTTTGGAAACTAGACATAGTTTTAGATCATTTTAAACTCCCATGGGAGTTATGCATCATTTTCGTCATTTTGGGACTCTTTTATGAGTTATGCGTAATTTTGATCATTTCGCACTCTTTCGAGAATTAGGCATTACTTTTGGTCATTTTCAAATAACATGGGATTTATGCATCATGTTTGGTGATTTTGAACTCCTTTGGGAGTTATCTATTGTTTTTGGTCAAATTAAGCTCTCTTCGGAGTTATGTATCATTCTTGGTCGTTTTGCACTCTTTCCAGAATTAGGCATTACTTTTGGTCATTTTGAACTCTATTGGTAATTATACATCAGTTTTGGTCAGTTTGCACACCCTTTGGAATTAGGAATTGTTTTTGGTAATTTTGCACCCCTTTGGAAATTAGACATTGTTTTTGGTCATTTTGAACACTCTTGGTAGTTATGCATAATTTATGGTCATTTTGGGACTGTTTTATGAGTGATTCGTCATTTTAGTCATTTTGAACTTTTTTGAGAATTAGGCATCGCTTTTGTATATTTTGAACTCCCTTGGAAGTTATGCATCATGTTTGGTCATTTTGAAATCCCTAGGGAGTTATGCATCATGATTGGTCGTTTTGAACTTCCATGCCACTTGGCATTGTTTTTAGTCATTTTGCACTCCTTTGGGAATTAGGCATTGTTTTTGATCATTTTGCACACCCTTGTTAATTAGAAATTGTTTTTTGTCATTTCGAAATCTATTGGGAATTATGCATCATTTTTGGTCACTTTGAGCTTCCAGGAGGCTCAGGCATTGTTCCTGGTCATTTTAAACTCCCTTGGAAGTTAAGCATCATGTTTGGTCATTTTGAACTCCCTTTGGAGTTATGCATCATGTTTGGTCGTTTTGATCTTCCATGCATCTTAGGCATTGTTTTTGGTCCTTTTGAACTCCTTTTGGAGTTATCTATTGTTTTCGGTCAAATTGAACTCTCTTCGGAGTTATGTATCATTCTTTGTCATTTTGCACTCCCTTGGGAATTAGGCATTGCTTTTTGTTATTTTGAACTCCCATCATTGTTTAAGGTCATTTTAAAATCCCATGGGAGTTATGCATCATTTTGATTATTTTGAATTACCTTGGGATTAGACATTGTTTTGGTCATTTTGATCTCTATTGTTAATTATACATCATTTTTGGTCATTTAGCACACCCTTTGGAATTAAATATTGTTTTTGGTCATTTTAAACACTGTTGGTAGTTGTTCATCATTTATGGCCATTTTAGGACTCTTTTATGAGTTATGGGTCATTTTGCAGTCTTTCAACAATTAGGCATTACTTTTGGGAACTTGGAACTCAATTGGGAGTTAATCATCCTGTTTGGTCGTTCTGAACTTCCATGGGACATAGGCATTGTTTTTGGTCATTTTGCACAATCTTTGAAATTAGACATTGTTTTTATTCCTTTTGAACTCTCTTGGTAGTAATGCGTCATTTTGATCATTTTGCACTCTTTCGAGAATTAGGCATTACTGTTGGTCATGTTGAACTCCCCTGGAGTTATGCCTCATGTTTGGTCGTTTTCAACTTTCATGGGACTCAGGCATTGTTTTTGGTCATTTTGAACTCTTTTATGAGTTATGAATCACTTTGCACTCTCTTGGGAATTGGGCATTGTTTTTTGTCATTTTGCACATTCTTGGGAATTAGACATTGTTTTTTGTCATTTTGCACTACCTTGGGAATTAGAATATGTTTTTGGTCATCTTGCACACCTTTGGAAATTAGACATTGTTTTTGGTCATTTTGTGAACACTCTTGGTAGTTATGAATCATTTATGGTCATTTTGGGACTCTTTTATGATGTTTGCGTCATTTTGATCATTTTGAACTTTTTTGAGAATTAGGCATTGCTTTTGTTCATTTTGAACTCCCATCATTGTTTTTGGTAATTTTGAACTCTCTTGGGAGTTACGCAGAATTCTTGATAATTTTGAACTTCCATGGGACTCACGCATTGCTTTTGGTCATTTTAAACACTTTTATGAGTTATGCATCATTTGCACTCTCTAGGGAATTAGGCACAGGATTGGTGATTTTGCACTCCCTTAGGATTTAGGCATTGTTTTTGGTCATTTTGCACATTCTTGGGAATTAGACGTTGTTTTTTGTCATTTTGCACTACATTGGAAATTAGAATATGTTTTTGATCATTTTGCACAGTCTTGGTAATTAGACATTGTTTTATGTCATTTTGCACTACCTTGGGAATAAAAATATGTTTTTGGTCATTTTGCACACCTTTGGAAATTAGACATTGTTCCTGGTCATTTTGAACTCCCTTGGAAGTTAAGCATCATGTTTGGTCATTTTGAACTCCCTTTGGAGTTATGCATCATATTTGGTCGTTTTGATCTTCCATGCATCTTAGGCATTGTTTTTGGTCCTTTTGAACTCTTTTATGAGTTATGCATCATTTTGCACTCTCTAGAAAATTAGGCATGGTTTTTTGTCATTTTGCGCACCCTTGAAAATTATGCATTTATTTAGTCATTTTGAACTCCCATCATTGTTTTTGGTAATTTTTACCTCCCATTGGAGTGATGCATCATTTTGGTGATTTTGAATTACCTTGGGACTGAGACATTGTTTTTGGTCATTTTGAACAGCCTTGGAAATTATCCATTGCTTTTTGTTATTTTGAACTCCCATCATTGTTTTTGATAATTGTGAACTTCCATGGGAGTTATGCATCAATTTGGTCATTTTGAATTACTTTGGGAATTAGACATTGTTTTTTGTCATTTTGCTGTACATTGGGAGCTAGAATATGTTTTTGATCATTTTGCATACCTTTGGGAATTAGACATTGTTAAAGATCATTTTAAATTCCCACAGGAGTTATGCATCAATTTCGTCATTTTGGGACTCTTTTATGAGTTATGCGTAATTTTGATCATTTTGCACTCTTTCGAGAATTAGGCATTACTTTTGGTCATTTTGAACACCCATGGGACTTATGCATCATGTTTGGTGATTTTGAACTCCTTTGGGAGTTATCTATTGTTTTTGGTCAAATTAAGCTCTCTTCGGAGTTATGTATCATTCTTGGTCATTTTGCACTCCCTTGGGAATTAGGCATTGCTTTTTGTTATTTTGAACTCCCATCATTGTTTCTGGTCATTTTAAAATCCCATGGGAGTTATGCATCATTTTGACCATTTTGAATTACCTTGGGATTAGACATTGTTTTGGTCATTTTGAACTCTTTTGTTAATTATACATCATTTTTGGTCATTTAGCACACCCTTTGGAATTAACTATTGTTTTTGGTCATTTTAAACACTGTTGGTAGTTGTTCATCATTTATGGCCATTTTGGGACTCTTTTATGAGGTATGGGTCATTTTGCAGTCTTTCAAGAATTAGGCATTACTTTTGGGAACTTGGAGCTCAATTGGGAGTTAATCATCATGTTTGATCGTTTTGAACTTCCATGGGACATAGGCATTGTTTTTGGTCATTTTGCACAATCTTTGAAATTAGACATTGTTTTTATTCCTTTTGAACTCTCTTGGTAGTTATGCGTCATTTTGATCATTTTGCACTCTTTCGAGAATTAGGCATTACTGTTGGTCATGTTGAACTCCCCTGGAGTTATGCCTCATGTTCGGTCGTTTTGAGCTTTCATGGGACTCAGGCATTGTTTTTGGTCATTTTGAACTCTTTTATGAGTTATGAATCACTTTGCACTCTCTTGGGAATTGGGCATTGTTTTTTGTCATTTTGCACATTCTTGGGAATTAGACATTGTTTTTTGTCATTTTACACTACCTTGGGAATTATAATATGTTTTTGGTCATCTTGCACACCTTTGGAAATTAGACATTCTGCCCTACAAAGGAAAAACCTAGTAACTCGTTTTTTTGACATTTTGATTTTTTTTTTAAATCGAGGTTACTAGGTTTTTCCCTTACTTATGATACCCCCTAGGGTTGCAAATTGTGTCCCAGTGAGCCAGTATTACAAGGGTCAAACCTAGTAACTTGATAAATTTACCAATTTTCAAAGGATAAACCTAGCAACAAGGAGTTGACCAATCAGAGAGGCCGATATGTTGACATCCATAATGGCCACCAACTGCGATCACTACAAGATTGTTTTCATTTCGTTTTTTTTCTCATATTGATACTGTACAGTTAGAAGACAGTACTGAAGCATTCTAGTATATAAGAAAGTATGTATAACTCAAGAGGAAAGCAGCTGGTTGCTCTTGCTACAAGTATTAAAAATGTAAATGATAGTCTTGGTCTTCCAAGTAATAATATTATACCGCCGATTGAGATGGTCAATGATTTCGTAGAATCAAGCCGGGAAAACGACACTGAAATAGATCTATTTGCTGTCCCTGGTACAAGTCAGGAAAATACAACGACAGAAACTTTAGAAAATACAAGTGATCTTCAGAATCCTTCAAGGTAAATTAATGTTGTTAATTAATATTATCACATATTGTTGCTTAGAGGCACTGAGCTGGTGGACATTTATTACTTGAGAAAATAGAGATTTTAATTTTTATTTTATGTCAAAACAGAAAAAAAATACTATGAATAAAGGAGATATTGCATTTAAAATTCAGAATATTGCATATATGGGGATTTCTTTGTGACTATTCTCAATGCGTATTGATGTATTTCCTGTAATAAACAATAAAATATTGATTCTTGAATCTTTACACTTATATGAATTTTTTTCTGTCTGTGAATAAACATTTAAATTACAATTACAGTTATTGATATATGAGAGAAAATAAATATATATATAGATATAGTAACATCAATCATGGAAATATGTTTAGTCTTATTTTATTAAAAATTATTTTTTGAGAATAAAATAGTATATATAAATTTATATATTTACAAATCATTTTTTCCCATTCTTTTACTATATTTTAGACCTGCTAGCACAAAAAGAGCTCGAACACACTCTGAACAAGTTTTGAATCATTCAATGAAGTACAACCTCTTACCACCCTGTCTGGAAAGCTGTCGAAAAGGATGCAGAGATAAATTAGATGAAGAAGCTAGGTCAATGATAAACCGCACGTATTGGACTTTCACGTTTGGGGAGAGAAGGGCTTGGTTGGATGGCCATATAAATATAAAGCAAATAAAGAATCCCATTTCAATTAGAGAAAAAGCCTCTAAAAGCCGATCATTGATCTACCACCTTCCATCGGAGACCACTGGAGAGAATATTGTTGTTTGTAAACCTATGTTCATGGCTACTTTAGGAATGAAAACAGATGGCATGATCACAGAGTATCTTAAGGCCAAGAACAAGACAGTCATGGCCCCTGTACACGATAATCGTGGAAGCCATACTCCCGATAACAAGTTCGATCGCAAATTGATAAGTGACCACATCAATGGATATCACCCTCAAATCAGTCACTATAACAGGGAGCATGCTCCCCACAGAAGATATTTAGAATGCAACCTTACTATCTCAGGTAAACATAATATTTATTATTGTTATTATTATTGTTATTATTATAATAATTATTATTATTATCATTATTATTATTATTATTATTATTATTATTATTATTATTATTATTATTATTATTATTATTATTATTATTATTATTATTATTATTATTATTATTATTATTATTATTATTATTATTATTATTATTATTATTATTATTATTATTATTATTATTATTATTATTATTATTATTATTATTATTATTATTATTATTATTATTATTATTATTATTATTATTATTATTATTATTATTATTATTATTATTATTATTATTATTATTATTATTATTATTATTATTATTATTATTATTATTATTATTATTATTATTATTATTATTATTATTATTATTATTATTATTATTATTATTATTATTATTATTATTATTATTATTATCATCCAGAGTTTTTTTATTTTACAGTAAGTTTTCTAAATTATGTAACTAAATTTATCTTGCATTTTGCCATTTCAGACATGTGGAAAGATTTCAAGTGTAGGGGAAACTCCATTTCCTATGAAGTCTACAGACAAGTGTTCGAAAAACAAAACATCTCATTTGACCGTCCCAATCAAGATGAGTGCGAAGAATGCCTCCTCTATAAAATGCATAGTAAGGAATTTCTCCCAGATCACGACGAGAGCTGTTCCATTTGTGTTGAAGCTAAAAAACACATTGAGAAAGCTCGTGTGTCTAGGCAAGAGTACCAAAAAGAAATCACTGATGGCGAAACAGTATATGCTGCCGATATGCAAAAAGTAATTCTATTACCCAAACTTACCATTAAGGAACACTTTTTTGTTAGTAGATTGGTAGTATTTAATGAAACTTTTGCAGCAATGAGCAAAGGAATTCCAGATTGCACAGTGTTATGGCATGAAGCAATCAGTGGGAGAAAAGCGCCTGACGTCATCTCAAGCTATATAAAAATGATTGAGCAAAGCCCAACCCAAAATATTACTTTCTGGACCGACAATTGCACCGGGCAAAACAAAAGCTGGTATTTTTTCACCGCTTTGGCATGCTGCGTCAATGCAGAATGGGGGCCTGAAAGAGTAACAATCAAGTATTTAGAAAAAGGCCATACTTTTATGAAGGCAGATAGCATTCACGGATCAATCGGGAAAAAAATGAAGAAATCAGCAAATATATACACGTTTGAAGATTTTGTGCAGCTATGTAGATCAGCTGGTAAAAATATACAGCCTGTTATCATGAATAGTTCAGATTTCTGTAACTTTACATCAGAAGTGCGTTCACGAAAGTCAAAAAAAGGACCAATTTTGCCATATATTTCAGAACTTTCAGAAGTTTCCTTCAACAAAGGCTCGCGGAACATGAAATACAAGTTACTATTTTCAGATGAATATACGGAAGTAGATTTTTTGAAACCAAAATTTGATGTCACGTCATTTCCAGACAAAATAGAGAAATGTCGCGGCATCAGCAAATCAAAAAAAGATGGGATCCTAGCTATAATTGAGAAGGCATCTGTTCCTACAACAAAAAGAAAGTTTTGGATCGATCTTCCAGTAAATAACAGTTCTGCTGATCTGGTTGATAATACTGAATAAGATATTGTTAATTTTCCTGTACCTGTATGTCTTATTTTTTTATTTTATTTTTAATATTTAAATTGTTATATATAATTATTAATTTATTATTGTTATTAATAAATATATAATAATTATTATTATTATATAAATGCATGTTATAAACATAATATGCCAGTTTTAGTCATTGAATTGTATTATTTTGTAAAAAAAAAAAACTTGCTTGGTTTTTCCGTTGTAATTCAGTTTTGATTTGCGAAAAATGCTATGGATAAACCTAGCAAGTCATATAAAAGACCACACACATTCCAAATCGTAAGTCTAGTCAATGGTCCATACCAAGATCACATAGTTATACAAATTGAGACTTTAAAAAGTTTGAATCCATCAAAGCAGTCTTAAGGCAGAGCATTTTCACGTTTTTGTAATTATCTCAAAACTATCAAAATATGAGTTACTAGGTTTTTCCTTTGGACGACAGCATTGTTTTTGGTCATTTTGTGAACACTCTTGGTAGTTATGAATCATTTATGGTCATTTTGGGACTCTTTTATGATGTTTGCGTCATTTTGATCATTTTGAACTTTTTTGAGAATTAGGCATTGCTTTTGTTCATTTTGAACTCCCTTGGAAGTTATGCATCATGATTGGTCATTTTGAACTCCCTTGGGAGTTATGCATTGTTTTTGGTCATTTTGAACTCTTTTATAAGTTATGCATCATTTTGCACTCTATAGAGAATTAGGCATTGTTTTTGGTCATTTTGAGCTCTTTTATAA
Source organism: Haliclystus octoradiatus (assembly GCA_916610825.1). Lineage (NCBI taxonomy): Eukaryota > Metazoa > Cnidaria > Staurozoa > Stauromedusae > Haliclystidae > Haliclystus > Haliclystus octoradiatus. The sequence goes on from OU744452.1 coordinate 3,349,962, forward strand.
GTTATGCATCATTTTGCACTCTATAGAGAATTAGGCATGGTTTTTGGTCATTTTGCACATTCTTGAAAATTAGGCATTTTTTTTAGGTCTATTTGAACTCCAATCATTGTTTTTGGTAATTTTGAACAGCGTTGGGAATTATCCATTGCTTTTTGTTATTTTGAACTCCCATCATGGTTTTTGGTAATTATGAAATCTCTCGGGAGTTACGCAACATTCTTGATAATTTTGAACTTCCATGGGACTCAGGCATTTTTTTTGGTCATTTTAAACACTTTTATGAGATATGCATCATTTGCACTCTCTTGGGAATTAGGCAAAAGATTTTGTGATATTGCACTCCCTTTAAGGGATTGTTTTTTATCATTTTACACATTCTTTGGAATTAGACATTGTATTTTGTCATTTTGCATTACATTGGGAATTAGAATATGTTTTTGGTCATTTTCCACACCTTTGGAAACTAGACATAGTTTTAGATCATTTTAAACTCCCATGGGAGTTATGCATCATTTTCGTCATTTTGGGACTCTTTTATGAGTTATGCGTAATTTTGATCATTTTGCACTCTTTCGAGAATTAGGCATTACTTTTGGTCATTTTCAAATAACATGGGATTTATGCATCATGTTTGGTGATTTTGAACTCCTTTGGGAGTTATCTATTGTTTTTGGTCAAATTAAGCTCTCTTCGGAGTTATGTATCATTCTTGGTCGTTTTGCAGTCTTTCCAGAATTAGGCATTACTTTTGGTCATTTTGAACTCTATTGGTAATTATACATCAGTTTTGGTCATTTTGCACACCCTTTGGAATTAGGAATTGTTTTTGGTAATTTTGCACCCCTTTGGAAATTAGACATTGTTTTTGGTCATTTTGAACACTCTTGGTAGTTATGCATCATTTATGGTCATTTTGGGACTGTTTTATGAGTTATTCGTCATTTTAGTCATTTTGAACTTTTTTGAGAATTAGGCATCGCTTTTGATCATTTTGAACTCCCTTGGAAGTTATGCATCATGTTTGGTCATTTTGAAATCCCTTGGGAGTTATGCATCATGATTGGTCGTTTTGAACTTCCATGCCACTTGGCATTGTTTTTAGTCATTTTGCACTCCTTTGGGAATTAGGCATTGTTTTTGATCATTTTGCACACCCTTGTTAATTAGAAATTGTTTTTTGTCATTTCGAAATCTATTAGGAATTATGCATCATTTTTGGTCACTTTGAGCTTCCAGGAGGCTCAGGCATTGTTCCTGGTCATTTTAAACTCCCTTGGAAGTTAAGCATCATGTTTGGTCATTTTGAACTCCCTTTGGAGTTATGCATCATGTTTGGTCGTTTTGATCTTCCATGCATCTTAGGCATTGTTTTTGGTCCTTTTGAACTCCTTTGGGAGTTATCTATTGTTTTCGGTCAAATTGAACTCTCTTCGGAGTTATGTATCATTCTTTGTCATTTTGCACTCGCTTGGGAATTAGGCATTGCTTTTTGCTATTTTGAACTCCCATCATTGTTTCTGGTCATTTTAAAATCCCATGGGAGTTATGCATCATTTTGATTATTTTGAATTACCTTGGGATTAGACATTGTTTTGGTCATTTTGATCTCTATTGTTAATTATACATCATTTTTGGTCATTTAGCACACCCTTTGGAATTAAATATTGTTTTTGGTCATTTTAAACACTGTTGGTAGTTGTTCATCATTTATGGCCATTTTAGGACTCTTTTATGAGTTATGGGTCATTCTGCAGTCTTTCAACAATTAGGCATTACTTTTGGGAACTTGGAACTCAATTGGGAGTTAATCATCCTGTTTGGTCGTTCTGAACTTCTATGGGACATAGGCATTGTTTTTGGTAATTTTGCACAATCTTGGAAATTAGACATTGTTTTTATTCATTTTGAACTCTTTTATAAGTTATGCATCATTTTGCACTCTATAGAGAATTAGGCATTGCTTTTGTTCATTTTGAACTCCCTTGGAAGTTATGCATCATGATTGGTCATTTTGAACTCCCTTGGGAGTTATGCATTGTTTTTGGTCATTTTGAACTCTTTTATAAGTTATGCATCATTTTGCACTCTATAGAGAATTAGGCATTGTTTTTGGTCATTTTGAGCTCTTTTATAAGTTATGCATCATTTTGCACTCTATAGAGAATTAGGCATGGTTTTTGGTCATTTTGCACACCCTTGAAAATTAGGCATTTTTTTAGGTCTATTTGAACTCCAATCATTGTTTTTGGTAATTTTGAACAGCGTTGGGAATTATCCATTGCTTTTTGTTATTTTGAACTCCCATCATGGTTTTTGGTAATTATGAAATCTCTCGGGAGTTACGCAACATTCTTGATAATTTTGAACTTCCATGGGACTCAGGCATTTTTTTTGGTCATTTTAAACACTTTTATGAGATATGCATCATTTGCACTCTCTTGGGAATTAGGCAAAAGATTTTGTGATATTGCACTCCCTTTAAGGGATTGTTTTTTATCATTTTACACATTCTTTGGAATTAGACATTGTATTTTGTCATTTTGCATTACATTGGGAATTAGAATATGTTTTTGGTCATTTTCCACACCTTTGGAAACTAGACATAGTTTTAGATCATTTTAAACTCCCATGGGAGTTATGCATCATTTTCGTCATTTTGGGACTCTTTTATGAGTTATGCGTAATTTTGATCATTTTGCACTCTTTCGAGAATTAGGCATTACTTTTGGTCATTTTCAAATAACATGGGATTTATGCATCATGTTTGGTGATTTTGAACTCCTTTGGGAGTTATCTATTGTTTTTGGTCAAATTAAGCTCTCTTCGGAGTTATGTATCATTCTTGGTCGTTTTGCAGTCTTTCCAGAATTAGGCATTACTTTTGGTCATTTTGAACTCTATTGGTAATTATACATCAGTTTTGGTCATTTTGCACACCCTTTGGAATTAGGAATTGTTTTTGGTAATTTTGCACCCCTTTGGAAATTAGACATTGTTTTTGGTCATTTTGAACACTCTTGGTAGTTATGCATCATTTATGGTCATTTTGGGACTGTTTATGAGTTATTCGTCATTTTAGTCATTTTGAACTTTTTTGAGAATTAGGCATCGCTTTTGATCATTTTGAACTCCCTTGGAAGTTATGCATCATGTTTGGTCATTTTGAAATCCCTTGGGAGTTATGCATCATGATTGGTCGTTTTGAACTTCCATGCCACTTGGCATTGTTTTTAGTCATTTTGCACTCCTTTGGGAATTAGGCATTGTTTTGATCATTTTGCACACCCTTGTTAATTAGAAATTGTTTTTTGTCATTTCGAAATCTATTGGGAATTATGCATCATTTTTGGTCACTTTGAGCTTCCAGGAGGCTCAGGCATTGTTCCTGGTCATTTTAAACTCCCTTGGAAGTTAAGCATCATGTTTGGTCATTTTGAACTCCCTTTGGAGTTATGCATCATGTTTGGTCGTTTTGATCTTCCATGCATCTTAGGCATTGTTTTTGGTCCTTTTGAACTCCTTTGGGAGTTATCTATTGTTTTCGGTCAAATTGAACTCTCTTCGGAGTTATGTATCATTCTTTGTCATTTTGCACTCGCTTGGGAATTAGGCATTGCTTTTTGTTATTTTGAACTCCCATCATTGTTTCTGGTCATTTTAAAATCCCATGGGAGTTATGCATCATTTTGATTATTTTGAATTACCTTGGGATTAGACATTGTTTTGGTCATTTTGATCTCTATTGTTAATTATACATCATTTTTGGTCATTTAGCACACCCTTTGGAATTAAATATTGTTTTTGGTCATTTTAAACACTGTTGGTAGTTGTTCATCATTTATGGCCATTTTAGGACTCTTTTATGAGTTATGGGTCATTCTGCAGTCTTTCAACAATTAGGCATTACTTTTGGGAACTTGGAACTCAATTGGGAGTTAATCATCCTGTTTGGTCGTTCTGAACTTCTATGGGACATAGGCATTGTTTTTGGTAATTTTGCACAATCTTGGAAATTAGACATTGTTTTTATTCATTTTGAACTCTTTTATAAGTTATGCATCATTTTGCACTCTATAGAGAATTAGGCATTGTTTTTGGTCATTTTGAGCTCTTTTATAAGTTATGCATCATTTTGCACTCTATAGAGAATTAGGCATGGTTTTTGGTCATTTTGCACACCCTTGAAAATTAGGCATTTTTTTAGGTCTATTTGAACTCCAATCATTGTTTTTGGTAATTTTGAACAGCGTTGGGAATTATCCATAGCTTTTTGTTATTTTGAACTCCCATCATGGTTTTTGGTAATTATGAAATCTCTCGGGAGTTACGCAACATTCTTGATAATTTTGAACTTCCATGGGACTCAGGCATTTTTTTTGGTCATTTTAAACACTTTTATGAGATATGCATCATTTGCACTCTCTTGGGAATTAGGCAAAAGATTTTGTGATATTGCACTCCCTTTAAGGGATTGTTTTTTTATCATTTTACACATTATTTGGAATTAGACATTGTATTTTGTCATTTTGCATTACATTGGGAATTAGAATATGTTTTTGGTCATTTTCCACACCTTTGGAAACTAGACATAGTTTTAGATCATTTTAAACTCCCATGGGAGTTATGCATCATTTTCGTCATTTTGGGACTCTTTTATGAGTTATGCGTAATTTTGATCATTTTGCACTCTTTCGAGAATTAGGCATTACTTTTGGTCATTTTCAAATAACATGGGATTTATGCATCATGTTTGGTGATTTTGAACTCCTTTGGGAGTTATCTATTGTTTTTGGTCAAATTAAGCTCTCTTCGGAGTTATGTATCATTCTTGGTCGTTTTGCAGTCTTTCCAGAATTAGGCATTACTTTTGGTCATTTTGAACTCTATTGGTAATTATACATCAGTTTTGGTCATTTTGCACACCCTTTGGAATTAGGAATTGTTTTTGGTAATTTTGCACCCCTTTGGAAATTAGACATTGTTTTTGGTCATTTTGAACACTCTTGGTAGTTATGCATCATTTATGGTCATTTTGGGACTGTTTTATGAGTTATTCGTCATTTTAGTCATCTTGAACTTTTTTGAGAATTAGGCATCGCTTTTGATCATTTTGAACTCCCTTGGAAGTTATGCATCATGTTTGGTCATTTTGAAATCCCTTGGGAGTTATGCATCAAAATTGGTCGTTTTGAAATTCCATGCCACTTGGCATTGTTTTTAGTCATTTTGCACTCCTTTGGGAATTAGGCATTGTTTTTGATCATTTTGCACACCCTTGTTAATTAGAAATTGTTTTTTGTCATTTCGAAATCTATTGGGAATTATGCATCATTTTTGGTCACTTTGAGCTTCCAGGAGGCTCAGGCATTGTTCCTGGTCATTTTAAACTCCCTTGGAAGTTAAGCATCATGTTTGGTCATTTTGAACTCCCTTTGGAGTTATGCATCATGTTTGGTCGTTTTGATCTTCCATGCATCTTAGGCATTGTTTTTGGTCCTTTTGAACTCCTTTGGGAGTTATCTATTGTTTTCGGTCAAATTGAACTCTCTTCGGAGTTATGTATCATTCTTTGTCATTTTGCACTCGCTTGAGAATTAGGCATCGCTTTTTGTTATTTTGAACTCCCATCATTGTTTCTGGTCATTTTAAAATCCCATGGGAGTTATGCATCATTTTGATTATTTTGAATTACCTTGGGATTAGACATTGTTTTGGTCATTTTGATCTCTATTGTTAATTATACATCATTTTTGGTAATTTAGCACACCCTTTGGAATTAAATATTGTTTTTGGTCATTTTAAACACTGTTGGTAGTTGTTCATCATTTATGGCCATTTTAGGACTCTTTTATGAGTTATGGGTCATTCTGCAGTCTTTCAACAATTAGGCACTACTTTTGGGAACTTGGAACTCAATTGGGAGTTAATCATCCTGTTTGGTCGTTCTGAACTTCTATGGGACATAGGCATTGTTTTTGGTAATTTTGCACAATCTTGGAAATTAGACATTGTTTTTATTCATTTTGAACTCTCTTAGTAGTTATGTATCATTTTTGGTCACTTTGGACTTTCTTATGAGTTATGCGTCATTTTGATCATTTTGCACTCTTTCGAGAATTAGGCATTACTGTTGGTCATGTTGAACTCCCCTGGAGTTATGCCTCATGTTTGGTCGTTTTGAACTTCCATGGGACTCAGGCATTGTTTTTGGTCATTTTGAACTCTTTTATGAGTTATGCATCACTTTGCACTCTCTTGGGAATTGGGCATTGTTTTTTGTCATTTTGCACATTCTTGGGAATTAGACATTGTTTTTTGTCATTTTGCACTACCTTGGGAATTAGAATATGTTTTTGGTCATCTTGCACACCTTTGGAAATTAGACATTGTTTTTGGTCATTTTGTGAACACTCTTGGTAGTTATGAATCATTTATGGTCATTTTGGGACTCTTTTATGATGTTTGCGTCATTTTGATCATTTTGAACTTTTTTGAGAATTAGGCATTGCTTTTGTTCATTTTGAACTCCCTTGGAAGTTATGCATCATGATTGGTCATTTTGAACTCCCTTGGGAGTTATGCATTGTTTTTGGTCATTTTGAACTCTTTTATAAGTTATGCATCATTTTGCACTCTATAGAGAATTAGGCATTGTTTTTGGTCATTTTGAACTCTTTTATAAGTTATGCATCATTTTGCACTCTATAGAGAATTAGGCATGGTTTTTGGTCATTTTGCACACCCTTAAAAAATTAGGCATTTTTTTAGGTCTATTTGAACTCCAATCATTGTTTTTGGTCATTTTGCACAATCTTTGAAATTAGACATTGTTTTTATTCCTTTTGAACTCTCTTGGTAGTAATGCGTCATTTTGATCATTTTGCACTCTTTCGAGAATTAGGCATTACTGTTGGTCATGTTGAACTCCCCTGGAGTTATGCCTCATGTTTGGTCGTTTTCAACTTTCATGGGACTCAGGCATTGTTTTTGGTCATTTTGAACTCTTTTATGAGTTATGAATCACTTTGCACTCTCTTGGGAATTGGGCATTGTTTTTTGTCATTTTGCACATTCTTGGGAATTAGAAATTGTTTTTTGTCATTTTGCACTACCTTGGGAATTAGAATATGTTTTTGGTCATCTTGCACACCTTTGGAAATTAGACATTGTTTTTGGTCATTTTGTGAACACTCTTGGTAGTTATGAATCATTTATGGTCATTTTGGGACTCTTTTATGATGTTTGCGTCATTTTGATCATTTTGAACTTTTTTGAGAATTAGGCATTGCTTTTGTTCATTTTGAACTCCCATCATTGTTTTTGGTAATTTTGAACTCTCTTGGGAGTTACGCAGAATTCTTGATAATTTTGAACTTCCATGGGACTCACGCATTGCTTTTGGTCATTTTAAACACTTTTATGAGTTATGCATCATTTGCACTCTCTAGGGAATTAGGCACAGGATTGGTGATTTTGCACTCCCTCAGGATTTAGGCATTGTTTTTGGTCATTTTGCACATTCTTGGGAATTAGACATTGTTTTTTGTCATTTTGCACTACATTGGAAATTAGAATATGTTTTTGATCATTTTGCACAGTCTTGGTAATTAGACATTGTTTTATGTCATTTTGCACTACCTTGGGAATAAAAATATGTTTTTGGTCATTTTGCACACCTTTGGAAATTAGACATTGTTCCTGGTCATTTTGAACTCCCTTGGAAGTTAAGCATCATGTTTGGTCATTTTGAACTCCCTTTGGAGTTATGCATCATGTTTGGTCGTTTTGATCTTCCATGCATCTTAGGCATTGTTTTTTGTCCTTTTGAACTCTTTTATGAGTTATGCATCATTTTGCACTCTCTAGAAAATTAGGCATGATTTTTTGTCATTTTGCACACCCTTGAAAATTATGCATTTATTTAGTCATTTTGAACTCCCATCATTGTTTTTGGTAATTTTTACCTCCCATTGGAGTGATACATCATTTTGGTCATTTTGAATTACCTTGGGAATGAGACATTGTTTTTGGTCATTTTGAACAGCCTTGGGAATTATCAATTGCTTTTTGTTATTTTGAACTCCCATCATTGTTTTTGATAATTTTGAACTTCCATGGGACTCAGGCATTGTTTTTGGTCATTTTAAACATTCTTGGGAATTAGACATTGTTTTTTGTCATTTTGCTGTAAATTGGGAGCTAGAATATGTTTTTGATCATTTTGCATACCTTTGGGAATTAGACATTGTTAAAGATCATTTTAAATTCCCACAGGAGTTATGCATCAATTTCGTCATTTTGGGACTCTTTTATGAGTTATGCGTAATTTTGATCATTTTGCACTCTTTCGAGAATTAAGCATTACTTTTGGTCATTTTGAACACCCATGGGACTTATGCATCATGTTTGGTCATTTTGAACTCCTTTGGGAGTTATCTATTGTTTTTGGTCAAATTAAGCTCTCTTCGGAGTTATGTATCATTCTTGGTCATTTTGCACTCCCTTGGGAATTAGGCATTGCTTTTTGTTATTTTGAACTCCCATCATTGTTTCTGGTCATTTTAAAATCCCATGGGAGTTATGCATCATTTTGATTATTTTGAATTACCTTGGGATTAGACATTGTTTTGGTCATTTTGATCTCTATTGTTAATTATACATCATTTTTGGTCATTTAGCACACCCTTTGGAATTAAATATTGTTTTTGGTCATTTTAAACACTGTTGGTAGTTGTTCATCATTTATGGCCATTTTAGGACTCTTTTATGAGTTATGGGTCATTTTGCAGTCTTTCAACAATTAGGCATTACTTTTGGGAACTTGGAACTCAATTGGGAGTTAATCATCCTGTTTGGTCGTTCTGAACTTCCATGGGACATAGGCATTGTTTTTGGTAATTTTGCACAATCTTGGAAATTAGACATTGTTTTTATTCATTTTGAACTCTCTTGGTAGTTATGTATCATTTTTGGTCACTTTGGACTTTCTTATGAGTTATGCGTCATTTTGATCATTTTGCACTCTTTCGAGAATTAGGCATTACTGTTGGTCATGTTGAACTCCCCTGGAGTTATGCCTCATGTTTGGTCGTTTTGAACTTCCATGGGACTCAGGCATTGTTTTTGGTCATTTTGAACTCTTTTATGAGTTATGCATCACTTTGCACTCTCTTGGGAATTGGGCATTGTTTTTTGTCATTTTGCACATTCTTGGGAATTAGACATTGTTTTTTGTCATTTTGCACTACCTTGGGAATTAGAATATGTTTTTGGTCATCTTGCACACCTTTGGAAATTAGACATTGTTTTTGGTCATTTTGTGAACACTCTTGGTAGTTATGAATCATTTATGGTCATTTTGGGACTCTTTTATGATGTTTGCGTCATTTTGATCATTTTGAACTTTTTTGAGAATTAGGCATTGCTTTTGTTCATTTTGAACTCCCTTGGAAGTTATGCATCATGATTGGTCATTTTGAACTCCCTTGGGAGTTATGCATTGTTTTTGGTCATTTTGAACTCTTTTATAAGTTATGCATCATTTTGCACTCTATAGAGAATTAGGCATGGTTTTTGGTCATTTTGCACACCCTTAAAAAATTAGGCATTTTTTTAGGTCTATTTGAACTCCAATCATTGTTTTTGGTCATTTTGCACAATCTTGGAAATTAGACATTGTTTTTATTCATTTTGAACTCTTTTATAAGTTATGCATCATTTTGCACTCTATAGAGAATTAGGCATTGCTTTTGTTCATTTTGAACTCCCTTGGAAGTTATGCATCATGATTGGTCATTTTGAACTCCCTTGGGAGTTATGCATTGTTTTTGGTCATTTTGAACTCTTTTATAAGTTATGCATCATTTTGCACTCTATAGAGAATTAGGCATTGTTTTTGGTCATTTTGAGCTCTTTTATAAGTTATGCATCATTTTGCACTCTATAGAGAATTAGGCATGGTTTTTGGTCATTTTGCACACCCTTGAAAATTAGGCATTTTTTTAGGTCTATTTGAACTCCAATCATTGTTTTTGGTAATTTTGAACAGCGTTGGGAATTATCCATTGCTTTTTGTTATTTTGAACTCCCATCATGGTTTTTGGTAATTATGAAATCTCTCGGGAGTTACGCAACATTCTTGATAATTTTGAACTTCCATGGGACTCAGGCATTTTTTTTGGTCATTTTAAACACTTTTATGAGATATGCATCATTTGCACTCTCTTGGGAATTAGGCAAAAGATTTTGTGATATTGCACTCCCTTTAAGGGATTGTTTTTTATCATTTTACACATTCTTTGGAATTAGACATTGTATTTTGTCATTTTGCATTACATTGGGAATTAGAATATGTTTTTGGTCATTTTCCACACCTTTGGAAACTAGACATAGTTTTAGATCATTTTAAACTCCCATGGGAGTTATGCATCATTTTCGTCATTTTGGGACTCTTTTATGAGTTATGCGTAATTTTGATCATTTTGCACTCTTTCGAGAATTAGGCATTACTTTTGGTCATTTTCAAATAACATGGGATTTATGCATCATGTTTGGTGATTTTGAACTCCTTTGGGAGTTATCTATTGTTTTTGGTCAAATTAAGCTCTCTTCGGAGTTATGTATCATTCTTGGTCGTTTTGCAGTCTTTCCAGAATTAGGCATTACTTTTGGTCATTTTGAACTCTATTGGTAATTATACATCAGTTTTGGTCATTTTGCACACCCTTTGGAATTAGGAATTGTTTTTGGTAATTTTGCACCCCTTTGGAAATTAGACATTGTTTTTGGTCATTTTGAACACTCTTGGTAGTTATGCATCATTTATGGTCATTTTGGGACTGTTTTATGAGTTATTCGTCATTTTAGTCATTTTGAACTTTTTTGAGAATTAGGCATCGCTTTTGATCATTTTGAACTCCCTTGGAAGTTATGCATCATGTTTGGTCATTTTGAAATCCCTTGGGAGTTATGCATCATGATTGGTCGTTTTGAACTTCCATGCCACTTGGCATTGTTTTTAGTCATTTTGCACTCCTTTGGGAATTAGGCATTGTTTTGATCATTTTGCACACCCTTGTTAATTAGAAATTGTTTTTTGTCATTTCGAAATCTATTGGGAATTATGCATCATTTTTGGTCACTTTGAGCTTCCAGGAGGCTCAGGCATTGTTCCTGGTCATTTTAAACTCCCTTGGAAGTTAAGCATCATGTTTGGTCATTTTGAACTCCCTTTGGAGTTATGCATCATGTTTGGTCGTTTTGATCTTCCATGCATCTTAGGCATTGTTTTTGGTCCTTTTGAACTCCTTTGGGAGTTATCTATTGTTTTCGGTCAAATTGAACTCTCTTCGGAGTTATGTATCATTCTTTGTCATTTTGCACTCGCTTGGGAATTAGGCATTGCTTTTTGTTATTTTGAACTCCCATCATTGTTTCTGGTCATTTTAAAATCCCATGGGAGTTATGCATCATTTTGATTATTTTGAATTACCTTGGGATTAGACATTGTTTTGGTCATTTTGATCTCTATTGTTAATTATACATCATTTTTGGTCATTTAGCACACCCTTTGGAATTAAATATTGTTTTTGGTCATTTTAAACACTGTTGGTAGTTGTTCATCATTTATGGCCATTTTAGGACTCTTTTATGAGTTATGGGTCATTCTGCAGTCTTTCAACAATTAGGCATTACTTTTGGGAACTTGGAACTCAATTGGGAGTTAATCATCCTGTTTGGTCGTTCTGAACTTCTATGGGACATAGGCATTGTTTTTGGTAATTTTGCACAATCTTGGAAATTAGACATTGTTTTTATTCATTTTGAACTCTTTTATAAGTTATGCATCATTTTGCACTCTATAGAGAATTAGGCATTGTTTTTGGTCATTTTGAGCTCTTTTATAAGTTATGCATCATTTTGCACTCTATAGAGAATTAGGCATGGTTTTTGGTCATTTTGCACACCCTTGAAAATTAGGCATTTTTTTAGGTCTATTTGAACTCCAATCATTGTTTTTGGTAATTTTGAACAGCGTTGGGAATTATCCATAGCTTTTTGTTATTTTGAACTCCCATCATGGTTTTTGGTAATTATGAAATCTCTCGGGAGTTACGCAACATTCTTGATAATTTTGAACTTCCATGGGACTCAGGCATTTTTTTTGGTCATTTTAAACACTTTTATGAGATATGCATCATTTGCACTCTCTTGGGAATTAGGCAAAAGATTTTGTGATATTGCACTCCCTTTAAGGGATTGTTTTTTTATCATTTTACACATTCTTTGGAATTAGACATTGTATTTTGTCATTTTGCATTACATTGGGAATTAGAATATGTTTTTGGTCATTTTCCACACCTTTGGAAACTAGACATAGTTTTAGATCATTTTAAACTCCCATGGGAGTTATGCATCATTTTCGTCATTTTGGGACTCTTTTATGAGTTATGCGTAATTTTGATCATTTTGCACTCTTTCGAGAATTAGGCATTACTTTTGGTCATTTTCAAATAACATGGGATTTATGCATCATGTTTGGTGATTTTGAACTCCTTTGGGAGTTATCTATTGTTTTTGGTCAAATTAAGCTCTCTTCGGAGTTATGTATCATTCTTGGTCGTTTTGCAGTCTTTCCAGAATTAGGCATTACTTTTGGTCATTTTGAACTCTATTGGTAATTATACATCAGTTTTGGTCATTTTGCACACCCTTTGGAATTAGGAATTGTTTTTGGTAATTTTGCACCCCTTTGGAAATTAGACATTGTTTTTGGTCATTTTGAACACTCTTGGTAGTTATGCATCATTTATGGTCATTTTGGGACTGTTTTATGAGTTATTCGTCATTTTAGTCATCTTGAACTTTTTTGAGAATTAGGCATCGCTTTTGATCATTTTGAACTCCCTTGGAAGTTATGCATCATGTTTGGTCATTTTGAAATCCCTTGGGAGTTATGCATCAAAATTGGTCGTTTTGAAATTCCATGCCACTTGGCATTGTTTTTAGTCATTTTGCACTCCTTTGGGAATTAGGCATTGTTTTTGATCATTTTGCACACCCTTGTTAATTAGAAATTGTTTTTTGTCATTTCGAAATCTATTGGGAATTATGCATCATTTTTGGTCACTTTGAGCTTCCAGGAGGCTCAGGCATTGTTCCTGGTCATTTTAAACTCCCTTGGAAGTTAAGCATCATGTTTGGTCATTTTGAACTCCCTTTGGAGTTATGCATCATGTTTGGTCGTTTTGATCTTCCATGCATCTTAGGCATTGTTTTTGGTCCTTTTGAACTCCTTTGGGAGTTATCTATTGTTTTCGGTCAAATTGAACTCTCTTCGGAGTTATGTATCATTCTTTGTCATTTTGCACTCGCTTGAGAATTAGGCATCGCTTTTTGTTATTTTGAACTCCCATCATTGTTTCTGGTCATTTTAAAATCCCATGGGAGTTATGCATCATTTTGATTATTTTGAATTACCTTGGGATTAGACATTGTTTTGGTCATTTTGATCTCTATTGTTAATTATACATCATTTTTGGTCATTTAGCACACCCTTTGGAATTAAATATTGTTTTTGGTCATTTTAAACACTGTTGGTAGTTGTTCATCATTTATGGCCATTTTAGGACTCTTTTATGAGTTATGGGTCATTCTGCAGTCTTTCAACAATTAGGCACTACTTTTGGGAACTTGGAACTCAATTGGGAGTTAATCATCCTGTTTGGTCGTTCTGAACTTCTATGGGACATAGGCATTGTTTTTGGTAATTTTGCACAATCTTGGAAATTAGACATTGTTTTTATTCATTTTGAACTCTCTTAGTAGTTATGTATCATTTTTGGTCACTTTGGACTTTCTTATGAGTTATGCGTCATTTTGATCATTTTGCACTCTTTCGAGAATTAGGCATTACTGTTGGTCATGTTGAACTCCCCTGGAGTTATGCCTCATGTTTGGTCGTTTTGAACTTCCATGGGACTCAGGCATTGTTTTTGGTCATTTTGAACTCTTTTATGAGTTATGCATCACTTTGCACTCTCTTGGGAATTGGGCATTGTTTTTTGTCATTTTGCACATTCTTGGGAATTAGACATTGTTTTTTGTCATTTTGCACTACCTTGGGAATTAGAATATGTTTTTGGTCATCTTGCACACCTTTGGAAATTAGACATTGTTTTTGGTCATTTTGTGAACACTCTTGGTAGTTATGAATCATTTATGGTCATTTTGGGACTCTTTTATGATGTTTGCGTCATTTTGATCATTTTGAACTTTTTTGAGAATTAGGCATTGCTTTTGTTCATTTTGAACTCCCTTGGAAGTTATGCATCATGATTGGTCATTTTGAACTCCCTTGGGAGTTATGCATTGTTTTTGGTCATTTTGAACTCTTTTATAAGTTATGCATCATTTTGCACTCTATAGAGAATTAGGCATTGTTTTTGGTCATTTTGAACTCTTTTATAAGTTATGCATCATTTTGCACTCTATAGAGAATTAGGCATGGTTTTTGGTCATTTTGCACACCCTTAAAAAAGTAGGCATTTTTTTAGGTCTATTTGAACTCCAATCATTGTTTTTGGTCATTTTGCACAATCTTTGAAATTAGACATTGTTTTTATTCCTTTTGAACTCTCATGGTAGTAATGCGTCATTTTGATCATTTTGCACTCTTTCGAGAATTAGGCATTACTGTTGGTCATGTTGAACTCCCCTGGAGTTATGCCTCATGTTTGGTCGTTTTCAACTTTCATGGGACTCAGGCATTGTTTTTGGTCATTTTGAACTCTTTTATGAGTTATGAATCACTTTGCACTCTCTTGGGAATTGGGCATTGTTTTTTGTCATTTTGCACATTCTTGGGAATTAGAAATTGTTTTTTGTCATTTTGCACTACCTTGGGAATTAGAATATGTTTTTGGTCATCTTGCACACCTTTGGAAATTAGACATTGTTTTTGGTCATTTTGTGAACACTCTTGGTAGTTATGAATCATTTATGGTCATTTTGGGACTCTTTTATGATGTTTGCGTCATTTTGATCATTTTGAACTTTTTTGAGAATTAGGCATTGCTTTTGTTCATTTTGAACTCCCATCATTGTTTTTGGTAATTTTGAACTCTCTTGGGAGTTACGCAGAATTCTTGATAATTTTGAACTTCCATGGGACTCACGCATTGCTTTTGGTCATTTTAAACACTTTTATGAGTTATGCATCATTTGCACTCTCTAGGGAATTAGGCACAGGATTGGTGATTTTGCACTCCCTCAGGATTTAGGCATTGTTTTTGGTCATTTTGCACATTCTTGGGAATTAGACATTGTTTTTTGTCATTTTGCACTACATTGGAAATTAGAATATGTTTTTGATCATTTTGCACAGTCTTGGTAATTAGACATTGTTTTATGTCATTTTGCACTACCTTGGGAATAAAAATATGTTTTTGGTCATTTTGCACACCTTTGGAAATTAGACATTGTTCCTGGACATTTTGAACTCCCTTGGAAGTTAAGCATCATGTTTGGTCATTTTGAAATCCCTTTGGAGTTATGCATCATGTTTGGTCGTTTTGATCTTCCATGCATCTTAGGCATTGTTTTTTGTCCTTTTGAACTCTTTTATGAGTTATGCATCATTTTGCACTCTCTAGAAAATTAGGCATGATTTTTTGTCATTTTGCACACCCTTGAAAATTATGCATTTATTTAGTCATTTTGAACTCCCATCATTGTTTTTGGTAATTTTTACCTCCCATTGGAGTGATACATCATTTTGGTCATTTTGAATTACCTTGGGAATGAGACATTGTTTTTGGTCATTTTGAACAGCCTTGGGAATTATCAATTGCTTTTTGTTATTTTGAACTCCCATCATTGTTTTTGATAATTTTGAACTTCCATGGGACTCAGGCATTGTTTTTGGTCATTTTAAACATTCTTGGGAATTAGACATTGTTTTTTGTCATTTTGCTGTAAATTGGGAGCTAGAATATGTTTTTGATCATTTTGCATACCTTTGGGAATTAGACATTGTTAAAGATCATTTTAAATTCCCACAGGAGTTATGCATCAATTTCGTCATTTTGGGACTCTTTTATGAGTTATGCGTAATTTTGATCATTTTGCACTCTTTCGAGAATTAAGCATTACTTTTGGTCATTTTGAACACCCATGGGACTTATGCATCATGTTTGGTCATTTTGAACTCCTTTGGGAGTTATCTATTGTTTTTGGTCAAATTAAGCTCTCTTCGGAGTTATGTATCATTCTTGGTCATTTTGCACTCCCTTGGGAATTAGGCATTGCTTTTTGTTATTTTGAACTCCCATCATTGTTTCTGGTCATTTTAAAATCCCATGGGAGTTATGCATCATTTTGATTATTTTGAATTACCTTGGGATTAGACATTGTTTTGGTCATTTTGATCTCTATTGTTAATTATACATCATTTTTGGTCATTTAGCACACCCTTTGGAATTAAATATTGTTTTTGGTCATTTTAAACACTGTTGGTAGTTGTTCATCATTTATGGCCATTTTAGGACTCTTTTATGAGTTATGGGTCATTTTGCAGTCTTTCAACAATTAGGCATTACTTTTGGGAACTTGGAACTCAATTGGGAGTTAATCATCCTGTTTGGTCGTTCTGAACTTCCATGGGACATAGGCATTGTTTTTGGTAATTTTGCACAATCTTGGAAATTAGACATTGTTTTTATTCATTTTGAACTCTCTTGGTAGTTATGTATCATTTTTGGTCACTTTGGACTTTCTTATGAGTTATGCGTCATTTTGTTCATTTTGCACTCTTTCGAGAATTAGGCATTACTGTTGGTCATGTTGAACTCCCCTGGAGTTATGCCTCATGTTTGGTCGTTTTGAACTTCCATGGGACTCAGGCATTGTTTTTGGTCATTTTGAACTCTTTTATGAGTTATGCATCACTTTGCACTCTCTTGGGAATTGGGCATTGTTTTTTGTCATTTTGCACATTCTTGGGAATTAGACATTGTTTTTTGTCATTTTGCACTACCTTGGGAATTAGAATATGTTTTTGGTCATCTTGCACACCTTTGGAAATTAGACATTGTTTTTGGTCATTTTGTGAACACTCTTGGTAGTTATGAATCATTTATGGTCATTTTGGGACTCTTTTATGATGTTTGCGTCATTTTGATCATTTTGAACTTTTTTGAGAATTAGGCATTGCTTTTGTTCATTTTGAACTCCCTTGGAAGTTATGCATCATGATTGGTCATTTTGAACTCCCTTGGGAGTTATGCATTGTTTTTGGTCATTTTGAACTCTTTTATAAGTTATGCATCATTTTGCACTCTATAGAGAATTAGGCATGGTTTTTGGTCATTTTGCACACCCTTAAAAAATTAGGCATTTTTTTAGGTCTATTTGAACTCCAATCATTGTTTTTGGTCATTTTGCACAATCTTTGAAATTAGACATTGTTTTTATTCCTTTTGAACTCTCTTGGTAGTAATGCGTCATTTTGATCATTTTGCACTCTTTCGAGAATTAGGCATTACTGTTGGTCATGTTGAACTCCCCTGGAGTTATGCCTCATGTTTGGTCGTTTTCAACTTTCATGGGACTCAGGCATTGTTTTTGGTCATTTTGAACTCTTTTATGAGTTATGAATCACTTTGCACTCTCTTGGGAATTGGGCATTGTTTTTTGTCATTTTGCACATTCTTGGGAATTAGACATTGTTTTTTGTCATTTTGCACTACCTTGGGAATTAGAATATGTTTTTGGTCATCTTGCACACCTTTGGAAATTAGACATTGTTTTTGGTCATTTTGTGAACACTCTTGGTAGTTATGAATCATTTATGGTCATTTTGGGACTCTTTTATGATTTTTGCGTCATTTTGATCATTTTGAACTTTTTTGAGAATTAGGCATTGCTTTTGTTCATTTTGAACTCCCATCATTGTTTTTGCTAATTTTGAACTCTCTTGGGAGTTACGCAGAATTCTTGATAATTTTGAACTTCCATGGGACTCACGCATTGCTTTTGGTCATTTTAAACACTTTTATGAGTTATGCATCATTTGCACTCTCTAGGGAATTAGGCACAGGATTGGTGATTTTGCACTCCCTCAGGACTTAGGCATTGTTTTTGGTCATTTTGCACATTCTTGGGAATTAGACATTGTTTTTTGTCATTTTGCACTACATTGGAAATTAGAATATGTTTTTGATCATTTTGCACAGTCTTGGTAATTAGACATTGTTTTATGTCATTTTGCACTACTTTGGGAATAAAAATATGTTTTTGGTCATTTTGCACACCTTTGGAAATTAGACATTGTTCCTGGTCATTTTGAACTCCCTTGGAAGTTAAGCATCATGTTTGGTCATTTTGAACTCCCATCATTGTTTTTGCTAATTTTGAACTCTCTTGGGAGTTACGCAGAATTCTTGATAATTTTGAACTTCCATGGGACTCACGCATTGCTTTTGGTCATTTTAAACACTTTTATGAGTTATGCATCATTTGCACTCTCTAGGGAATTAGGCACAGGATTGGTGATTTTGCACTCCTTCAGGACTTAGGCATTGTTTTTGGTCATTTTGCACATTCTTGGGAATTAGACATTGTTTTTTGTCATTTTGCACTACATTGGAAATTAGAATATGTTTTTGATCATTTTGCACAGTCTTGGTAATTAGACATTGTTTTATGTCATTTTGCACTACTTTGGGAATAAAAATATGTTTTTGGTCATTTTGCACACCTTTGGAAATTAGACATTGTTCCTGGTCATTTTGAACTCCATTGGAAGTTAAGCATCATGTTTGGTCATTTTGAACTCCCTTTGGAGTTATGCATCATGTTTGGTCGTTTTGATCTTCCATGCATCTTAGGCATTGTTTTTTGTCCTTTTGAACTCTTTTATGAGTTATGCATCATTTTGCACTCTCTAGAAAATTAGGCATGGTTTTTTGTCATTTTGCACATTATGCATTTATTTAGTCATTTTGAACTCCCATCATTGTTTTTGGTAATTTTTACCTCCCATTGGAATGATGCATCATTTTGGTCATTTTGAATTACTTTGGGAATTAGACATTGTTTTTTGTCATTTTGCTGTACATTGGGAGCTAGAATATGTTTTTGATCATTTTGCATACCTTTGGGAATTAGACATTGTTAAAGATCATTTTAAATTCCCACAGGAGTTATGCATCAATTTCGTCATTTTGGGACTCTTTTATGAGTTATGCGAAATTTTGATCATTTTGCACTCTTTCGAGAATTAGGCATTACTTTTGGTCATTTTGAACACCCATGGGACTTATGCATCAGGTTTGGTGATTTTGAACTCCTTTGGGAGTTATCTATTGTTTTTGGTCAAATTAAGCTCTCTTCGGAGTTATGTATCATTCTTGGTCATTTTGCACTCCCTTGGGAATTAGGCATTGCTTTTTGTTATTTTGAACTCCCATCATTGTTTCTGGTCATTTTAAAATCCCATGGAAGTTATGCATCATTTTGATCATTTTGAATTACCTTGGGATTAGACATTGTTTTGGTCATTTTGAACTCTTTTGTTAATTATACATCATTTTTGGTCATTTAGCACACCCTTTGGAATTAACTATTGTTTTTGGTCATTTTAAACACTGTTGGTAGTTGTTCATCATTTATGGCCATTTTGGGACTCTTTTATGAGTTATGGGTCATTTTGCAGTCTTTCAAGAATTAGGCATTACTTTTGGGAACTTGGAGCTCAATTGGGAGTTAATCATCATGTTTGGTCGTTTTGAACGTCCATGGGACATAGGCATTGTTTTTGGTCATTTTGCACAATTTTGGAAATTAGACATTGTTTTTATTCATTTTGAACTCTCTTGGTAGTTATGTATCATTTTTGGTCACTTTGGACTTTTTTATAAGTTATGCGTCATTTTGATCATTTTGCACTCTTTCGAGAATTAGGCATTACTGTTGGTCATGTTGAACTCCCCTGGAGTTATGCCTCATGTTCGGTCGTTTTGAACTTTCATTGGACTCAGGCATTGTTTTTGGTCATTTTGAACTCTTTTATGAGTTATGAATCACTTTGCACTCTCTTGGGAATTGGGCATTGTTTTTTGTCATTTTGCACATTCTTGGGAATTAGACATTGTTTTTTGTCATTTTACACTACCTTGGGAATTAGAATATGTTTTTGGTCATCTTGCACACCTTTGGAAATTAGACATTGTTTTTGGTCATTTTGTGAACACTCTTGGTAGTTATGAATCATTTATGGTCATTTTGGGACTCTTTTATGATGTTTGCGTCATTTTGATCATTTTGAACTTTTTTGAGAATTAGGCATTGCTTTTGTTCATTTTGAACTCCCTTGGAAGTTATGCATCATTATTGGTCATTTTGAACTCCCTTGGGAGTTATGCATTGTTTTTGGTCATTTTGAACTCTTTTATAAGTTATGCATCATTTTGCACTCTATAGAGAATTAGGCATGGTTTTTGGTCATTTTGCACACCCTTGAAAATTAGGCATTTTTTTAGGTCTATTTGAACTCCAATTATTGTTTTTGGTCATTTTGCACAATCTTTGAAATTAGACATTGTTTTTATTCCTTTTGAACTCTCTTGGTAGTAATGCGTCATTTTGATCATTTTGCACTCTTTCGAGAATTAGGCATTACTGTTGGTCATGTTGAACTCCCCTGGAGTTATGCCTCATGTTTGGTCGTTTTCAACTTTCATGGGACTCAGGCATTGTTTTTGGTCATTTCGAACTCTTTTATGAGTTATGAATCACTTTGCACTCTCTTGGGAATTGGGCATTGTTTTTTGTCATTTTGCACATTCTTGGGAATTAGACATTGTTTTTTGTCATTTTGCACTACCTTGGGAATTAGAATATGTTTTTGGTCATCTTGCACACCTTTGGAAATTAGACATTGTTTTTGGTCATTTTGTGAACACTCTTGGTAGTTATGAATCATTTATGGTCATTTTGGGACTCTTTTATGATTTTTGCGTCATTTTGATCATTTTGAACTTTTTTGAGAATTAGGCATTGCTTTTGTTCATTTTGAACTCCCATCATTGTTTTTGCTAATTTTGAACTCTCTTGGGAGTTACGCAGAATTCTTGATAATTTTGAACTTCCATGGGACTCACGCATTGCTTTTGGTCATTTTAAACACTTTTATGAGTTATGCATCATTTGCACTCTCTAGGGAATTAGGCACAGGATTGGTGATTTTGCACTACCTCAGGACTTAGGCATTGTTTTTGGTCATTTTGCACATTCTTGGGAATTAGACATTGTTTTTTGTCATTTTGCACTACATTGGAAATTAGAATATGTTTTTGATCATTTTGCACAGTCTTGGTAATTAGACATTGTTTTATGTCATTTTGCACTACTTTGGGAATAAAAATATGTTTTTGGTCATTTTGCACACCTTTGGAAATTAGACATTGTTCCTGGTCATTTTGAACTCCCTTGGAAGTTAAGCATCATGTTTGGTCATTTTGAACTCCCATCATTGTTTTTGCTAATTTTGAACTCTCTTGGGAGTTACGCAGAATTCTTGATAATTTTGAACTTCCATGGGACTCACGCATTGCTTTTGGTCATTTTAAACACTTTTATGAGTTATGCATCATTTGCACTCTCTAGGGAATTAGGCACAGGATTGGTGATTTTGCACTCCCTCAGGACTTAGGCATTGTTTTTGGTCATTTTGCACATTCTTGGGAATTAGACATTGTTTTTTGTCATTTTGCACTACATTGGAAATTAGAATATGTTTTTGATCATTTTGCACAGTCTTGGTAATTAGACATTGTTTTATGTCATTTTGCACTACTTTGGGAATAAAAATATGTTTTTGGTCATTTTGCACACCTTTGGAAATTAGACATTGTTCCTGGTCATTTTGAACTCCATTGGAAGTTAAGCATCATGTTTGGTCATTTTGAACTCCCTTTGGAGTTATGCATCATGTTTGGTCGTTTTGATCTTCCATGCATCTTAGGCATTGTTTTTTGTCCTTTTGAACTCTTTTATGAGTTATGCATCATTTTGCACTCTCTAGAAAATTAGGCATGGTTTTTTGTCATTTTGCACATTATGCATTTATTTAGTCATTTTGAACTCCCATCATTGTTTTTGGTAATTTTTACCTCCCATTGGAGTGATGCATCATTTTGGTCATTTTGAATTACTTTGGGAATTAGACATTGTTTTTTGTCATTTTGCTGTACATTGGGAGCTAGAATATGTTTTTGATCATTTTGCATACCTTTGGGAATTAGACATTGTTAAAGATCATTTTAAATTCCCACAGGAGTTATGCATCAATTTCGTCATTTTGGGACTCTTTTATGAGTTATACGAAATTTTGATCATTTTGCACTCTTTCGAGAATTAGGCATTACTTTTGGTCATTTTGAACACCCATGGGACTTATGCATCAGGTTTGGTGATTTTGAACTCCTTTGGGAGTTATCTATTGTTTTTGGTCAAATTAAGCTCTCTTCGGAGTTATGTATCATTCTTGGTCATTTTGCACTCCCTTGGGAATTAGGCATTGCTTTTTGTTATTTTGAACTCCCATCATTGTTTCTGGTCATTTTAAAATCCCATGGAAGTTATGCATCATTTTGATCATTTTGAATTACCTTGGGATTAGACATTGTTTTGGTCATTTTGAACTCTTTTGTTAATTATACATCATTTTTGGTCATTTAGCACACCCTTTGGAATTAACTAATTGTTTTTGGTCATTTTAAACACTGTTGGTAGTTGTTCATCATTTATGGCCATTTTGGGACTCTTTTATGAGTTATGGGTCATTTTGCAGTCTTTCAAGAATTAGGCATTACTTTTGGGAACTTGGAGCTCAATTGGGAGTTAATCATCATGTTTGGTCGTTTTGAACGTCCATGGGACATAGGCATTGTTTTTGGTCATTTTGCACAATTTTGGAAATTAGACATTGTTTTTATTCATTTTGAACTCTCTTGGTAGTTATGTATCATTTTTGGTCACTTTGGACTTTTTTATAAGTTATGCGTCATTTTGATCATTTTGCACTCTTTCGAGAATTAGGCATTACTGTTGGTCATGTTGAACTCCCCTGGAGTTATGCCTCATGTTCGGTCGTTTTGAACTTTCATTGGACTCAGGCATTGTTTTTGGTCATTTTGAACTCTTTTATGAGTTATGAATCACTTTGCACTCTCTTGGGAATTGGGCATTGTTTTTTGTCATTTTGCACATTCTTGGGAATTAGACATTGTTTTTTGTCATTTTACACTACCTTGGGAATTAGAATATGTTTTTGGTCATCTTGCACACCTTTGGAAATTAGACATTGTTTTTGGTCATTTTGTGAACACTCTTGGTAGTTATGAATCATTTATGGTCATTTTGGGACTCTTTTATGATGTTTGCGTCATTTTGATCATTTTGAACTTTTTTGAGAATTAGGCATTGCTTTTGTTCATTTTGAACTCCCTTGGAAGTTATGCATCATTATTGGTCATTTTGAACTCCCTTGGGAGTTATGCATTGTTTTTGGTCATTTTGAACTCTTTTATAAGTTATGCATCATTTTGCACTCTATAGAGAATTAGGCATGGTTTTTGGTCATTTTGCACACCCTTGAAAATTAGGCATTTTTTTAGGTCTATTTGAACTCCAATCATTGTTTTTGGTAATTTTGAACAGCGTTGGGAATTATCCATTGCTTTTTGTTATTTTGAACTCCCATCATGGTTTTTGGTAATTATGAAATCTCTCGGGAGTTACGCAACATTCTTGATAATTTTGAACTTCCATGGGACTCAGGCATTTTTTTTGGTCATTTTAAACACTTTTATGAGATATGCATCATTTGCACTCTCTTGGAAATTAGGCAAAAGATTTTGTGATATTGCACTCCCTTTAAGGGATTGTTTTTTATCATTTTACACATTCTTTGGAATTAGACATTGTATTTTGTCATTTTGCATTACATTGGGAATTAGAATATGTTTTTGGTCATTTTCCACACCTTTGGAAACTAGACATAGTTTTAGATCATTTTAAACTCCCATGGGAGTTATGTATCATTTTCGTCATTTTGGGACTCTTTTATGAGTTATGCGTAATTTTGATCATTTTGCACTCTTTCGAGAATTAGGCATTACTTTTGGTCATTTTCAAATAACATGGGATTTATGCATCATGTTTGGTGATTTTGAACTCCTTTGGGAGTTATCTATTGTTTTTGGTCAAATTAAGCTCTCTTCGGAGTTATGTATCATTCTTGGTCGTTTTGCACTCTTTCCAGAATTAGGCATTACTTTTGGTCATTTTGAACTCTATTGGTAATTATACATCAGTTTTGGTCATTTTGCACACCCTTTGGAATTAGGAATTGTTTTTGGTAATTTTGCACCCCTTTGGAAATTAGACATTGTTTTTGGTCATTTTGAACACTCTTGGTAGTTATGCATCATTTATGGTCATTTTTGGACTGTTTTATGAGTTATTCGTCATTTTAGTCATTTTGAACTTTTTTGAGAATTAGGCATCGCTTTTGATTATTTTGAACTCCCTTGGAAGTTATGCATCATGTTTGGTCATTTTGAAATCCCTTGGGAGTTATGCATCATGATTGGTCGTTTTGAACTTCCATGCCACTTGGCATTGTTTTTAGTCATTTTGCACTCCTTTGGGAATTAGGCATTGTTTTTGATCATTTTGCACACCCTTGTTAATTAGAAATTGTTTTTTGTCATTTCGAAATCTATTGGGAATTATGCATCATTTTTGGTCACTTTGAGCTTCCAGGAGGCTCAGGCATTGTTCCTGGTCATTTTAAACTCCCTTGGAAGTTAAGCATCATGTTTGGTCATTTTGAACTCCCTTTGGAGTTATGCATCATGTTTGGTCGTTTTGATCTTCCATGCATCTTAGGCATTGTTTTTGGTCCTTTTGAACTCCTTTGGGAGTTATCTATTGTTTTCGGTCAAATTGAACTCTCTTCGGAGTTATGTATCATTCTTGGTCATTTTGCACTCCCTTGGGAATTAGGCATTGCTTTTTGTTATTTTGAACTCCCATCATTGTTTCTGGTCATTTTAAAATCCCATGGGAGTTATGCATCATTTTGATCATTTTGAATTACCTTGGGATTAGACATTGTTTTGGTCATTTTGAACTCTTTTGTTAATTATACATCATTTTTGGTCATTTAGCACACCCTTTGGAATTAACTATTGTTTTTGGTCATTTTAAACACTGTTGGTAGTTGTTCATCATTTATGGCCATTTTGGGACTCTTTTATGAGTTATGGGTCATTTTGCAGTCTTTCAACAATTAGGCATTACTTTTGGGAACTTGGAACTCAATTGGGAGTTAATCATCATGTTTGATCGTTTTGAACTTCCATGGGACATAGGCATTGTTTTTGGTAATTTTGCACAATCTTGGAAATTAGACATTGTTTTTATTCATTTTGAACTCTCTTGGTAGTTATGTATCATTTTTGGTCACTTTGGACTTTCTTATGAGTTATGCGTCATTTTGATCATTTTGCACTCTTTCGAGAATTAGGCATTACTGTTGGTCATGTTGAACTCCCCTGGAGTTATGTCTCATGTTTGGTCGTTTTGAACTTCCATGGGACTCAGGCATTGTTTTTGGTCATTTTGAACTCTTTTATGAGTTATGCATCACTTTGCACTCTCTTGGGAATTGGGCATTGTTTTTTGTCATTTTGCACATTCTTGGGAATTAGACATTGTTTTTTGTCATTTTGCACTACCTTGGGAATTAGAATATCTTTTGGTCATCTTGCACACCTTTGGAAATTAGACATTGTTTTTGGTCATTTTGTGAACACTCTTGGTAGTTATGAATCATTTATGGTCATTTTGGGACTCTTTTATGATGTTTGCGTCATTTTGATCATTTTGAACTTTTTTGAGAATTAGGCATTGCTTTTGTTCATTTTGAACTCCCTTGGAAGTTATGCATCATGATTGGTCATTTTGAACTCCCTTGGGAGTTATGCATTGTTTTTGGTCATTTTGAACTCTTTTATAAGTTATGCATCATTTTGCACTCTATAGAGAATTAGGCATGGTTTTTGGTCATTTTGCACACCCTTAAAAAATTAGGCATTTTTTTAGGTCTATTTGAACTCCAATCATTGTTTTTGGTCATTTTGCACAATCTTTGAAATTAGACATTGTTTTTATTCCTTTTGAACTCTCTTGGTAGTAATGCGTCATTTTGATCATTTTGCACTCTTTCGAGAATTAGGCATTACTGTTGGTCATGTTGAACTCCCCTGGAGTTATGCCTCATGTTTGGTCGTTTTCAACTTTCATGGGACTCAGGCATTGTTTTTGGTCATTTTGAACTCTTTTATGAGTTATGAATCACTTTGCACTCTCTTGGGAATTGGGCATTGTTTTTTGTCATTTTGCACATTCTTGGGAATTAGACATTGTTTTTTGTCATTTTGCACTACCTTGGGAATTAGAATATGTTTTTGGTCATCTTGCACACCTTTGGAAATTAGACATTGTTTTTGGTCATTTTGTGAACACTCTTGGTAGTTATGAATCATTTATGGTCATTTTGGGACTCTTTTATGATTTTTGCGTCATTTTGATCATTTTGAACTTTTTTGAGAATTAGGCATTGCTTTTGTTCATTTTGAACTCCCATCATTGTTTTTGCTAATTTTGAACTCTCTTGGGAGTTACGCAGAATTCTTGATAATTTTGAACTTCCATGGGACTCACGCATTGCTTTTGGTCATTTTAAACACTTTTATGAGTTATGCATCATTTGCACTCTCTAGGGAATTAGGCACAGGATTGGTGATTTTGCACTCTCTCAGGACTTAGGCATTGTTTTTGGTCATTTTGCACATTCTTGGGAATTAGACATTGTTTTTTGTCATTTTGCACTACATTGGAAATTAGAATATGTTTTTGATCATTTTGCACAGTCTTGGTAATTAGACATTGTTTTATGTCATTCTGCACTACTTTGGGAATAAAAATATGTTTTTGGTCATTTTGCACACCTTTGGAAATTAGACATTGTTCCTGGTCATTTTGAACTCCCTTGGAAGTTAAGCATCATGTTTGGTCATTTTGAACTCCCTTTGGAGTTATGCATCATGTTTGGTCGTTTTGATCTTCCATGCATCTTAGGCATTGTTTTTTGTCCTTTTGAACTCTTTTATGAGTTATGCATCATTTTGCACTCTCTAGAAAATTAGGCATGGTTTTTTGTCATTTTGCACATTATGCATTTATTTAGTCATTTTGAACTCCCATCATTGTTTTTGGTAATTTTTACCTCCCATTGGAGTGATGCATCATTTTGGTCATTTTGAATTACCTTGGGAATGAGACATTGTTTTTGGTCATTTTGAACAGCCTTGGGAATTATCCATTGCTTTTTGTTATTTTGAACTCCCATCATTGTTTTTGATAATTTTGAACTTCCATGGGACTCAGGCATTGTTTTTGGTCATTTTAAACATTCTTGGGAATTAGACATTGTCTTTTGTCATTTTGCTGTAAATTGGGAGCTAGAATATGTTTTTGATCATTTTGCATACCTTTGGGAATTAGACATTGTTAAAGATCATTTTAAATTCCCACAGGAGTTATGCATCAATTTCGTCATTTTGGGACTCTTTTATGAGTTATGCGTAATTTTGATCATTTTGCACTCTTTCGAGAATTAAGCATTACTTTTGGTCATTTTGAACACCCATGGGACTTATGCATCATGTTTGGTCATTTTGAACTCCTTTGGGAGTTATCTATTGTTTTTGGTCAAATTAAGCTATCTTCGGAGTTATGTATCATTCTTGGTCATTTTGCACTCCCTTGGGAATTAGGCATTGCTTTTTGTTATTTTGAACTCCCATCATTGTTTCTGGTCATTTTAAAATCCCATGGGAGTTATGCATCATTTTGATCATTTTGAATTACCTTGGGATTAGACATTGTTTTGGTCATTTTGAACTCTTTTGTTAATTATACATCATTTTTGGTCATTTAGCACACCCTTTGGAATTAACTATTGTTTTTGGTCATTTTAAACACTGTTGGTAGTTGTTCATCATTTATGGCCATTTTGGGACTCTTTTATGAGTTATGGGTCATTTTGCAGTCTTTCAACAATTAGGCATTACTTTTGGGAACTTGGAACTCAATTGGGAGTTAATCATCCTGTTTGGTCGTTCTGAACTTCCATGGGACATAGGCATTGTTTTTGGTAATTTTGCACAATCTTGGAAATTAGACATTGTTTTTATTCATTTTGAACTCTCTTGGTAGTTATGTATCATTTTTGGTCACTTTGGACTTTCTTATGAGTTATGCGTCATTTTGATCATTTTGCACTCTTTCGAGAATTAGGCATTACTGTTGGTCATGTTGAACTCCCCTGGAGTTATGCCTCATGTTTGGTCGTTTTCAACTTTCATGGGACTCAGGCATTGTTTTTGGTCATTTTGAACTCTTTTATGAGTTATGAATCACTTTGCACTCTCTTGGGAATTGGCATTGTTTTTTGTCATTTTGCACATTCTTGGGAATTAGACATTGTTTTTTGTCATTTTGCACTACCTTGGGAATTAGAATATGTTTTTGGTCATCTTGCACACCTTTGGAAATTAGACATTGTTTTTGGTCATTTTGTGAACACTCTTGGTAGTTATGAATCATTTATGGTCATTTTGGGACTCTTTTATGATGTTTGCGTCATTTTGATCATTTTGAACTTTTTTGAGAATTAGGCATTGCTTTTGTTCATTTTGAACTCCCTTGGAAGTTATGCATCATGATTGGTCATTTTGAACTCCCTTGGGAGTTTTGCATTGTTTTTGGTCATTTTGAACTCTTTTATAAGTTATGCATCATTTTGCACTCTATAGAGAATTAGGCATGGTTTTTGGTCATTTTGCACACCCTTAAAAAATTAGGCACTTTTTTAGGTCTATTTGAACTCCAATCATTTTTTTTGGTCATTTTGCACAATCTTTGAAATTAGACATTGTTTTTATTCCTTTTGAACTCTCTTGGTAGTAATGCGTCATTTTGATCATTTTGCACTCTTTCAAGAATTAGGCATTACTGTTGGTCATGTTGAACTCCCCTGGAGTTATGCCTCATGTTTGGTCGTTTTCAACTTTCATGGGACTCAGGCATTGTTTTTGGTCATTTTGAACTCTTTTATGAGTTATGAATCACTTTGCACTCTCTTGGGAATTGGGCATTGTTTTTTGTCATTTTGCACATTCTTGGGAATTAGACATTGTTTTTTGTCATTTTGCACTACCTTGGGAATTAGAATATGTTTTTGGTCATCTTGCACACCTTTGCAAATTAGACATTGTTTTTGGTCATTTTGTGAACACTCTTGGTAGTTATGAATCATTTATGGTCATTTTGGGACTCTTTTATGATTTTTGCGTCATTTTGATCATTTTGAACTTTTTTGAGAATTAGGCATTGCTTTTGTTCATTTTGAACTCCCATCATTGTTTTTGCTAATTTTGAACTCTCTTGGGAGTTACGCAGAATTCTTGATAATTTTGAACTTCCATGGGACTCGCGCATTGCTTTTGGTCATTTTAAACACTTTTATGAGTTATGCATCATTTGCACTCTCTAGGGAATTAGGCACAGGATTGGTGATTTTGCACTCCCTCAGGATTTAGGCATTGTTTTTGGTCATTTTGCACATTCTTGGGAATTAGACATTGTTTTTTGTCATTTTGCACTACATTGGAAATTAGAATATGTTTTTGATCATTTTGCACAGTCTTGGTAATTAGACATTGTTTTATGTCATTTTGCACTACTTTGGGAATAAAAATATGTTTTTGGTCATTTTGCACACCTTTGGAAATTAGACATTGTTCCTGGTCATTTGAACTCCCTTGGAAGTTAAGCATCATGTTTGGTCATTTTGAACTCCCTTTGGAGTTATGCATCATGTTTGGTCGTTTTGATCTTCCATGCATCTTAGGCATTGTTTTTGGTCCTTTTGAACTCTTTTATGAGTTATGCATCATTTTGCACTCTCTAGAAAATTAGGCATGGTTTTTTGTCATTTTGCACACCCTTGAAAATTATTCATTTATTTAGTCATTTTGAACTCCCATCATTGTTTTTGGTAATTTTTACCTCCCATTGGAGTGATGCATCATTTTGGTCATTTTGAATTACCTTGGGAATGAGACATTGTTTTTGGTCATTTTGAACAGCCTTGAAAATTATCCATTGCTTTTTGTTATTTTGAACTCCCATCATTGTTTTTGATAATTTTGAACTTCCATGGGACTCAGGCATTGTTTTTGTTCATTTTAAACATCCTTGGGAACTAGACATTGTTTTTTGTCATTTTGCTGTAAATTGGGAGCTAGAATATGTTTTTGATCATTTTGCATACCTTTTGGAATTAGACATTGTTAAAGATCATTTTAAATTCCAACAGGAGTTATGCATCAATTTCGTCATTTTGGGACTCTTTTATGAGTTATGCGTAATTTTGATCATTTTGCACTCTTTCGAGAATTAAGCATTACTTTTGGTCATTTTGAACACCCATGGGACTTATGCATCATGTTTGGTCATTTTGAACTCCTTTGGGAGTTATCTATTGTTTTTGGTCAAATTAAGCTCTCTTCGGAGTTATGTATCATTTTTGGTCATTTTGCACTCCCTTGGGAATTAGGCATTGCTTTTTGTTATTTTGAACTCCCATCATTGTTTCTGGTCATTTTAAAATCCCATGGGTGCTATGCATCATTTTGATCATTTTGAATTACCTTGGGATTAGACATTGTTTTGGTCATTTTGAACTCTTTTATTAATTATACATCATTTTTGGTCATTTAGCACACCCTTTGGAATTAACTATTGTTTTTGGTCATTTTAAACACTGTTGGTAGTTGTTCATCATTTATGGCCATTTTGGGACTCTTTTACGAGTTATGGGTCATTTTGCAGTCTTTCAAGAATTAGGCATTACTTTTAGGAACTTGGAGCTCAATTGGGAGTTAATCATCATGTTTGATCGTTTTGAACTTCCATGGGACATAGGCATTGTTTTTGGTCATTTTGCACAATCTTGGAAATTAGACATTGTTTTTATTCCTTTTGAACTCTCTTGGTAGTTATGCGTCATTTTGATCATTTTACACTCTTTCGAGAATTAGGCATTACTGTTGGTCATGTTGAACTCCCCTGGAGATATGCCTCATGTTTGGTCGTTTTTAACTTTAATGGGACTCAAGCATTGTTTTTGGTCATTTTGAACTCTTTTATGAGTTATGAATCACTTTGCACTTTCTTGGGAATTGGGCATTGTTTTTTGTCATTTTGCACATTCTTGGGAATTAGACATTGTTTTTTGTCATTTTGCACTACCTTGGGAATTAGAATATGTTTTTGGTCATCTTGCACACCTTTGGAAATTAGACATTGTTTTTGGTCATTTTGTGAACACTCTTTGTAGTTATGAATCATTTATGGTCATTTTGGGACTCTTTTATGATGTTTGCGTCATTTTGATCATTTTGAACTTTTTTGAGAATTAGGCATTGCTTTTGTTCATTTTGAACTCCCTTGGAAGTTATGCATCATGATTGGTCATTTTGAACTCCCTTGGGAGTTTTGCATTGTTTTTGGTCATTTTGAACTCTTTTATAAGTTATGCATCATTTTGCACTCTATAGAGAATTAGGCATGGTTTTTGGTCATTTTGCACACCCTTAAAAAATTAGGCACTTTTTTAGGTCTATTTGAACTCCAATCATTTTTTTTGGTCATTTTGCACAATCTTTGAAATTAGACATTGTTTTTATTCCTTTTGAACTCTCTTGGTAGTAATGCGTCATTTTGATCATTTTGCACTCTTTCAAGAATTAGGCATTACTGTTGGTCATGTTGAACTCCCCTGGAGTTATGCCTCATGTTTGGTCGTTTTCAACTTTCATGGGACTCAGGCATTGTTTTTGGTCATTTTGAACTCTTTTATGAGTTATGAATCACTTTGCACTCTCTTGGGAATTGGGCATTGTTTTTTGTCATTTTGCACATTCTTGGGAATTAGACATTGTTTTTTGTCATTTTGCACTACCTTGGGAATTAGAATATGTTTTTGGTCATCTTGCACACCTTTGCAAATTAGACATTGTTTTTGGTCATTTTGTGAACACTCTTGGTAGT
Organism: Haliclystus octoradiatus; assembly: GCA_916610825.1. Lineage (NCBI taxonomy): Eukaryota > Metazoa > Cnidaria > Staurozoa > Stauromedusae > Haliclystidae > Haliclystus > Haliclystus octoradiatus. The sequence goes on from OU744452.1 coordinate 3,382,212, forward strand.
TATGAATCATTTATGGTCATTTTGGGACTCTTTTATGATTTTTGCGTCATTTTGATCATTTTGAACTTTTTTGAGAATTAGGCATTGCTTTTGTTCATTTTGAACTCCCATCATTGTTTTTGCTAATTTTGAACTCTCTTGGGAGTTACGCAGAATTCTTGATAATTTTGAACTTCCATGGGACTCGCGCATTGCTTTTGGTCATTTTAAACACTTTTATGAGTTATGCATCATTTGCACTCTCTAGGGAATTAGGCACAGGATTGGTGATTTTGCACTCCCTCAGGATTTAGGCATTGTTTTTGGTCATTTTGCACATTCTTGGGAATTAGACATTGTTTTTTGTCATTTTGCACTACATTGGAAATTAGAATATGTTTTTGATCATTTTGCACAGTCTTGGTAATTAGACATTGTTTTATGTCATTTTGCACTACTTTGGGAATAAAAATATGTTTTTGGTCATTTTGCACACCTTTGGAAATTAGACATTGTTCCTGGTCATTTGAACTCCCTTGGAAGTTAAGCATCATGTTTGGTCATTTTGAACTCCCTTTGGAGTTATGCATCATGTTTGGTCGTTTTGATCTTCCATGCATCTTAGGCATTGTTTTTGGTCCTTTTGAACTCTTTTATGAGTTATGCATCATTTTGCACTCTCTAGAAAATTAGGCATGGTTTTTTGTCATTTTGCACACCCTTGAAAATTATTCATTTATTTAGTCATTTTGAACTCCCATCATTGTTTTTGGTAATTTTTACCTCCCATTGGAGTGATGCATCATTTTGGTCATTTTGAATTACCTTGGGAATGAGACATTGTTTTTGGTCATTTTGAACAGCCTTGAAAATTATCCATTGCTTTTTGTTATTTTGAACTCCCATCATTGTTTTTGATAATTTTGAACTTCCATGGGACTCAGGCATTGTTTTTGTTCATTTTAAACATCCTTGGGAACTAGACATTGTTTTTTGTCATTTTGCTGTAAATTGGGAGCTAGAATATGTTTTTGATCATTTTGCATACCTTTTGGAATTAGACATTGTTAAAGATCATTTTAAATTCCAACAGGAGTTATGCATCAATTTCGTCATTTTGGGACTCTTTTATGAGTTATGCGTAATTTTGATCATTTTGCACTCTTTCGAGAATTAAGCATTACTTTTGGTCATTTTGAACACCCATGGGACTTATGCATCATGTTTGGTCATTTTGAACTCCTTTGGGAGTTATCTATTGTTTTTGGTCAAATTAAGCTCTCTTCGGAGTTATGTATCATTTTTGGTCATTTTGCACTCCCTTGGGAATTAGGCATTGCTTTTTGTTATTTTGAACTCCCATCATTGTTTCTGGTCATTTTAAAATCCCATGGGTGCTATGCATCATTTTGATCATTTTGAATTACCTTGGGATTAGACATTGTTTTGGTCATTTTGAACTCTTTTATTAATTATACATCATTTTTGGTCATTTAGCACACCCTTTGGAATTAACTATTGTTTTTGGTCATTTTAAACACTGTTGGTAGTTGTTCATCATTTATGGCCATTTTGGGACTCTTTTACGAGTTATGGGTCATTTTGCAGTCTTTCAAGAATTAGGCATTACTTTTAGGAACTTGGAGCTCAATTGGGAGTTAATCATCATGTTTGATCGTTTTGAACTTCCATGGGACATAGGCATTGTTTTTGGTCATTTTGCACAATCTTGGAAATTAGACATTGTTTTTATTCCTTTTGAACTCTCTTGGTAGTTATGCGTCATTTTGATCATTTTACACTCTTTCGAGAATTAGGCATTACTGTTGGTCATGTTGAACTCCCCTGGAGATATGCCTCATGTTTGGTCGTTTTGAACTTTAATGGGACTCAAGCATTGTTTTTGGTCATTTTGAACTCTTTTATGAGTTATGAATCACTTTGCACTTTCTTGGGAATTGGGCATTGTTTTTTGTCATTTTGCACATTCTTGGGAATTAGACATTGTTTTTTGTCATTTTGCACTACCTTGGGAATTAGAATATGTTTTTGGTCATCTTGCACACCTTTGGAAATTAGACATTGTTTTTGGTCATTTTGTGAACACTCTTTGTAGTTATGAATCATTTATGGTCATTTTGGGACTCTTTTATGATGTTTGCGTCATTTTGATCATTTTGAACTTTTTTGAGAATTAGGCATTGCTTTTGTTCATTTTGAACTCCCTTGGAAGTTATGCATCATTTTGGTCATTTTGAATTACCTTGGGAATGAGACATTGTGTTTGGTCATTTTAAACATTCTTGGGAATTAGACATTGTTTTTTGTCATTTTGCTGTAGATTGGGAGTTAGAATATGTTTTTGATCATTTTGCACACCTTTGGGAATTAGACATTGTTTTAGATCATTTTAAATTCCCACAGGAGTTATGCATCATTTTCGTCATTTTGGGACTCTTTTATGAGTTATGCGTAATTTTGATCATTTTGCACTCTTTCGAGAATTAGGCATTACTTTTGGTCAGTTTGAACACCCATGGGACTTATGCATCATGTTTGGTCATTTTGAACTCCTTTGGGAGTTATCTATTGTTTTCGGTCAAATTGAACTCTCTTCGGAGTTATGTATCATTCTTTGTCATTTTGCACTCCCTTGGGAATTAGGCATTGCTTTTTGTTATTTTGAACTCCCATCATTGTTTCTGGTCATTTTAAAATCCCATGGGAGTTATGCATCATTTTGATTATTTTGAATTACCTTGGGATTAGACATTGTTTTGGTCATTTTGATCTCTATTGTTAATTATACATCATTTTTGGTCATTTAGCACACCCTTTGGAATTAAATATTGTTTTTGGTCATTTTAAACACTGTTGGTAGTTGTTCATCATTTATGGCCATTTTAGGACTCTTTTATGAGTTATGGGTCATTTTGCAGTCTTTCAACAATTAGGCATTACTTTTGGGAACTTGGAACTCAATTGGGAGTTAATCATCCTGTTTGGTCGTTCTGAACTTCCATGGGACATAGGCATTGTTTTTGGTAATTTTGCACAATCTTGGAAATTAGACATTGTTTTTATTCATTTTGAACTCTCTTGGTAGTTATGTATCATTTTTGGTCACTTTGGACTTTCTTATGAGTTATGCGTCATTTTGATCATTTTGCACTCTTTCGAGAATTAGGCATTACTGTTGGTCATGTTGAACTCCCCTGGACTTATGCCTCATGTTTGGTCGTTTTGAACTTTCATGGGACTCAAGCATTGTTTTTGGTCATTTTGAACTCTTTTATGAGTTATGAATCACTTTGCACTCTCTTGGGAATTGGGCATTGTTTTTTGTCATTTTGCACATTCTTGGGAATTAGACATTGTTTTTTGTCATTTTGCACTATCTTGGGAATTAGAATATGTTTTTGGTCATCTTGCACACTTTTGGAAATTAGACATTGTTTTTGGTCATTTTGTGAACACTCTTTGTAGTTATGAATCATTTATGGTCATTTTGGGACTCTTTTATGATGTTTGCGTCATTTTGATCATTTTGAACTTTTTTGAGAATTAGGCATTGCTTTTGTTCATTTTGAACTCTTTTATGAGTTATGAATCACTTTGCACTCTCTTGGGAATTGGGCATTGTTTTTTGTCATTTTGCACATTCTTGGGAATTAGACATTGTTTTTTGTCATTTTGCACTATCTTGGGAATTAGAATATGTTTTTGGTCATCTTGCACACCTTTGGAAATTAGACATTGTTTTTGGTCATTTTGTGAACACTCTTGGTAGTTATGCATTGTTTTTGGTCATTTTGAACTCTTTTTTAAGTTATGCATCATTTTGCACTCTATAGAGAATTAGGCATGGTTTTTGGTCATTTTGCACACCCTTGAAAATTAGGCATTTGTTTAGGTCTATTTGAACTCCAATCATTGTTTTTGGTAATTTTGAACAGCGTTGGGAATTATCCATTGCTTTTTGTTATTTTGAATTCCCATCATGGTTTTTGGTAATTATGAACTCTCTCAGGATTTACGCAACATTCTTGATAATTTTGAACTTCCATGGGACTCAGGCATTTTTTTGGTCATTTTAAACACTTTTATGAGATATGCATCATTTGCACTCTCTTGAGAATTAGGCAAAAGATAGGTGAAATTACACTCCCTTGTGATTTAGGCATTGTTTTTTATCATTTTACACATTCTTGGGAATTAGACAAGGTATTTTTCCATTTTGCATAACATTGGGAATTAGAATATGTTTTTGGTCATTTTCCACACCTTTGGAAACTAGACATTGTTTTAGATCATTTTTAACTCCCATGGGAGTTATGCATCATTTTCGTCATTTTGGGACTCTTTTATGAGTTATGCGTAATTTTGATCATTTTGCACTCTTTCGAGAATTAGGCATTACTTTTGGTCATTTTCAAATAACATGGGATTTATGCATCATGTTTGGTGATTTTGAACTCCTTTGGGAGTTATCTATTGTTTTTGGTCAAATTAAGCTCTCTTCGGAGTTATGTATCATTCTTGGTCGTTTTGCACTCCCTCCATAATTAGGCATTACTTTTGGTCATTTTGAACTCTATTGGTAATTATACATCATTTTTGGTCATTTTGCACACCCTTTGGAATTAGGAATTGTTTTTGGTAATTTTGCACCCCTTTGGAAATTAGACATTGTTTTTGGTCATTATGAACACTCTTGGTAGTTATGCATCATTTATGGTCATTTTGGGACTGTTTAATATGATTTATTCGTCATTTTAGTCATTTTGAACTTTTTTGAGAATTAGGCATCGCTTTTGTATATTTTGAACTCCCTTGGAAGTTATGTATCATTCTTGGTCATTTTGCACGCCCTTGGGAATTAGGCATTGGTTTTTGTTATTTTGAACTCCCATCATTGTTTCTGGACATTTTAAAATCCCATTGGAGTGATGCATCATTTTGGTCATTTTGATTTACCTTGGGAATGAGACATTGTTTTTGGTCATTTTGAACAGCCTTGAAAATTATCCATTGCTTTTTGTTATTTTGAACTCCCATCATTGTTTTTGATAATTTTGAACTTCCATGGGACTCAGGCATTGTTTTTGGTCATTTTAAACATTCTTGGGAATTAGACATTGTTTTTTGTCATTTTGCTGTAAATTGGGAGCTAAAATATGTTTTTGATCATTTTGCATACCTTTGGGAATTAGACATTGTTAAAGATCATTTTAAATTCCCACAGGAGTTATGCATCAATTTCGTCATTTTGGGACTCTTTTATGAGTTATGCGTAATTTTGATCATTTTGCACTCTTTCGAGAATTAAGCATTACTTTTGGTCATTTTGAACACCCATGGGACTTATGCATCATGTTTGGTCATTTTGAACTCCTTTGGGAGTTATCTATTGTTTTTGGTCAAATTAAGCTCTCTTCGTAGTTATGTATCATTCTTGGTCATTTTGCACTCCCTTGGGAATTAGGCATTGCTTTTTGTTATTTTGAACTCCCATCATTGTTTCTGGTCATTTTAAAATCCCATGGGAGTTATGCATCATTTTGATCATTTTGAATTACCTTGGGATTAGACATTGTTTTGGTCATTTTGAACTCTTTTGTTAATTATACATCATTTTTGGTCATTTAGCACACCCTTTGGAATTATCTATTGTTTTTGGTCATTTTAAACACTGTTGGTAGTTGTTCATCATTTATGGCCATTTTGGGACTCTTTTATGAGTTATGGGTCATTTTGCAGTCTTTCAAGAATTAGGCATTACTTTTAGGAACTTGGAGCTCAATTGGGAGTTAATCATCATGTTTGATCGTTTTGAACTTCCATGGGACATAGGCATTGTTTTTGGTCATTTTGCACAATCTTGGAAATTAGACATTGTTTTTATTCCTTTTGAACTCTCTTGGTAGTTATGCGTCATTTTGATCATTTTGCACTCTTTCGAGAATTAGGCATTACTGTTGGTCATGTTGAACTCCCCTGGAGTTATGCCTCATGTTTGGTCGTTTTGAACTTTCATGGGACTCAAGCATTGTTTTTGGTCATTTTGAACTCTTTTATGAGTTATGAATCACTTTGCACTCTCTTGGGAATTGGGCATTGTTTTTTGTCATTTTGCACATTCTTGGGAATTAGACATTGTTTTTTGTCATTTTGCACTACCTTGGGAATTAGAATATGTTTTTGGTCATCTTGCACACCATTGGAAATTAGACATTGTTTTTGGTCATTTTGTGAACACTCTTTGTAGTTATGAATCATTTATGGTCATTTTGGGACTCTTTTATAATGTTTGCGTCATTTTGATCATTTTGAACTTTTTTGAGAATTAGGCATTGCTTTTGTTCATTTTGAACTCCCTTGGAAGTTATGCATCATGATTGGTCATTTTGAACTCCCTTGGGAGTTATGCATTGTTTTTGGTCATTTTGAACTCTTTTATAAGTTATGCATCATTTTGCACTCTATAGAGAATTAGGCATTGTTTTTGGTCATTTTGCACACCCTTGAAAATTAGGCATTTGTTTATGTCTATTTGAACTCCAATCATTGTTTTTGGTAATTTTGAACAGCGTTGGGAATTATCCATTGCTTTTTGTTATTTTGAATTCCAATCATGGTTTTTGGTAATTATGAACTCTCTCAGGAGTTACGCAACATTCTTGATAATTTTGAACTTCCATGGGACTCAGGCATTTTTTCGGTCAATTTAAACACTTTTATGAGATATGCATCATTTGCACTCTCTTGACAATTAGGCAAAAGATAGGTGAAATTGCACTCCCTTGTGATTTAGGCATTGTTTTTTATCATTTTACACATTCTTGGGAATTAGACAAGGTATTTTTTATTTTGCATAACATTGGGAATTAGAATATGTTTTTGGTCATTTTCCACACCTTTGGAAACTAGACATTGTTTTAGATCATTTTTAACTCCCATGGGAGTTATGCATCATTTTCGTCATTCTGGGACTCTTTCATGAGTTATGCGTAATTTTGATCATTTTGCACTCTTTCGAGAATTAGGCATTACTTTTGGTCATTTTCAAATAACATGGGATTTATGCATCATGTTTGGTGATTTTGAACTCCTTTGGGAGTTATCTATTGTTTTTGGTCAAATTAAGCTCTCTTCGGAGTTATGTATCATTCTTGGTCGTTTTGCACTCCCTCCATGATTAGGCATTACTTTTGGTCATTTTGAACTCTATTGGTAATTATACATCATTTTTGGTCATTTTGCACACCCTTTGGAATTAGGAATTGATTTTGGTAATTTTGCACCCCTTTGGAAATTAGACATTGTTTTTGGTCATTATGAACACTCTTGGTAGTTATGCATCATTTATGGTCATTTTGGGACTGTCTTATGATTTATTCGTCATTTTAGTCATTTTGAACTTTTTTGAGAATTAGGCATCGCTTTTGTATATTTTGAACTCCCTTGGAAGTTATGTATCATTCTTGGTCATTTTGCACGCCCTTGGGAATTAGGCATTGGTTTTTGTTATTTTGAACTCCCATCATTGTTTCTGGACATTTTAAAATCCCATGGGAGTTATGCATCATTTTGGTCATTTTGAATTACCTTGGGATTAGACATTGTTTTGGTCATTTTGAACTCTATTGGTAATTATACATCATTTTTGGTCATTTTGCACACCCTTTGGAATTAGGAATTGTTTTTGGTAATTTTGCACCCCTTTGGAAATTAGACATTGTTTTTGGTCATTATGAACACTCTTGGTAGTTATGCATCATTTATGGTCATTTTGGGACTGTTTTATGATTTATTCGTCATTTTAGTCATTTTGTACTTTTTTGAGAATTAGGCATCGCTTTTGTATATTTTGAACTCCCTTGGAAGTTATGTATCATTCTTGGTCATTTTGCACGCCCTTGGGAATTAGGCATTGGTTTTTGTTATTTTGAACTCCCATCATTGTTTCTGGACATTTTAAAATCCCATTGGAGTGATGCATCATTTTGGTCATTTTGAATTACCTTGGGAATGAGACATTGTTTTTGGTCATTTTGAACAGCCTTGAAAATTATCCATTGCTTTTTGTTATTTTGAACTCCCATCATTGTTTTTGATAATTTTGAACTTCCATGGGACTCAGGCATTGTTTTTGGTCATTTTAAACATTCTTGGGAATTAGACATTGTTTTTTGTCATTTTGCTGTAAATTGGGAGCTAGAATATGTTTTTGATCATTTTGCATACCTTTGGGAATTAGACATTGTTAAAGATCATTTTAAATTCCCACAGGAGTTATGCATCAATTTCGTCATTTTGGGACTCTTTTATGAGTTATGCGTAATTTTGATCATTTTGCACTCTTTCGAGAATTAAGCATTACTTTTGGTCATTTTGAACACCCATGGGACTTATGCATCATGTTTGGTCATTTTGAACTCCTTTGGGAGTTATCTATTGTTTTTGGTCAAATTAAGCTCTCTTCGGAGTTATGTATCATTCTTGGTCATTTTGCACTCCCTTGGGAATTAGGCATTGCTTTTTGTTATTTTGAACTCCCATCATTGTTTCTGGTCATTTTAAAATCCCATGGGAGTTATGCATCATTTTGATCATTTTGAATTACCTTGGGATTAGACATTGTTTTGGTCATTTTGAACTCTTTTGTTAATTATACATCATTTTTGGTCATTTAGCACACCCTTTGGAATTATCTATTGTTTTTGGTCATTTTAAACACTGTTGGTAGTTGTTCATCATTTATGGCCATTTTGGGACTCTTTTATGAGTTATGGGTCATTTTGCAGTCTTTCAAGAATTAGGCATTACTTTTAGGAACTTGGAGCTCAATTGGGAGTTAATCATCATGTTTGATCGTTTTGAACTTCCATGGGACATAGGCATTGTTTTTGGTCATTTTGCACAATCTTGGAAATTAGACATTGTTTTTATTCCTTTTGAACTCTCTTGGTAGTTATGCGTCATTTTGATCATTTTGCACTCTTTCGAGAATTAGGCATTACTGTTGGTCATGTTGAACTCCCCTGGAGTTATGCCTCATGTTTGGTCGTTTTGAACTTTCATGGGACTCAAGCATTGTTTTTGGTCATTTTGAACTCTTTTATGAGTTATAAATCACTTTGCACTCTCTTGGGAATTGGGCATTGTTTTTTGTCATTTTGCACATTCTTGGGAATTAGACATTGTTTTTTGTCATTTTGCACTACCTTGGGAATTAGAATATGTTTTTGGTCATCTTGCACACCATTGGAAATTAGACATTGTTTTTGGTCATTTTGTGAACACTCTTTGTAGTTATGAATCATTTATGGTCATTTTGGGACTCTTTTATGATGTTTGCGTCATTTTGATCATTTTGAACTTTTTTGAGAATTAGGCATTGCTTTTGTTCATTTTGAACTCCCTTGGAAGTTATGCATCATGATTGGTCATTTTGAACTCCCTTGGGAGTTATGCATTGTTTTTGGTCATTTTGAACTCTTTTATAAGTTATGCATCATTTTGCACTCTATAGAGAATTAGGCATTGTTTTTGGTCATTTTGCACACCCTTGAAAATTAGGCATTTGTTTAGGTCTATTTGAACTCCAATCATTGTTTTTGGTAATTTTGAACAGCGTTGGGAATTATCCATTGCTTTTTGTTATTTTGAATTCCAATCATGGTTTTTGGTAATTATGAACTCTCTCAGGAGTTACGCAACATTCTTGATAATTTTGAACTTCCATGGGACTCAGGCATTTTTTCGGTCAATTTAAACACTTTTATGAGATATGCATCATTTGCACTCTCTTGACAATTAGGCAAAAGATAGGTGAAATTGCACTCCCTTGTGATTTAGGCATTGTTTTTTATCATTTTACACATTCTTGGGAATTAGACAAGGTATTTTTTCATTTTGCATAACATTGGGAATTAGAATATGTTTTTGGTCATTTTCCACACCTTTGGAAACTAGACATTGTTTTAGATCATTTTTAACTCCCATGGGAGTTATGCATCATTTTCGTCATTCTGGGACTCTTTCATGAGTTATGCGTAATTTTGATCATTTTGCACTCTTTCGAGAATTAGGCATTACTTTTGGTCATTTTCAAATAACATGGGATTTATGCATCATGTTTGGTGATTTTGAACTCCTTTGGGAGTTATCTATTGTTTTTGGTCAAATTAAGCTCTCTTCGGAGTTATGTATCATTCTTGGTCGTTTTGCACTCCCTCCATGATTAGGCATTACTTTTGGTCATTTTGAACTCTATTGGTAATTATACATCATTTTTGGTCATTTTGCACACCCTTTGGAATTAGGAATTGATTTTGGTAATTTTGCACCCCTTTGGAAATTAGACATTGTTTTTGGTCATTATGAACACTCTTGGTAGTTATGCATCATTTATGGTCATTTTGGGACTGTCTTATGATTTATTCGTCATTTTAGTCATTTTGAACTTTTTTGAGAATTAGGCATCGCTTTTGTATATTTTGAACTCCCTTGGAAGTTATGTATCATTCTTGGTCATTTTGCACGCCCTTGGGAATTAGGCATTGGTTTTTGTTATTTTGAACTCCCATCATTGTTTCTGGACATTTTAAAATCCCATGGGAGTTATGCATCATTTTGGTCATTTTGAATTACCTTGGGATTAGACATTGTTTTGGTCATTTTGAACTCTATTGGTAATTATACATCATTTTTGGTCATTTTGCACACCCTTTGGAATTAGGAATTGTTTTTGGTAATTTTGCACCCCTTTGGAAATTAGACATTGTTTTTGGTCATTATGAACACTCTTGGTAGTTATGCATCATTTATGGTCATTTTGGGACTGTTTTATGATTTATTCGTCATTTTAGTCATTTTGAACTTTTTTGAGAATTAGGCATCGCTTTTGTATATTTTGAACTCCCTTGGAAGTTATGTATCATTCTTGGTCATTTTGCACGCCCTTGGGAATTAGGCATTGGTTTTTGTTATTTTGAACTCCCATCATTGTTTCTGGACATTTTAAAATCCCATTGGAGTGATGCATCATTTTGGTCATTTTGAATTACCTTGGGAATGAGACATTGTTTTTGGTCATTTTGAACAGCCTTGAAAATTATCCATTGCTTTTTGTTATTTTGAACTCCCATCATTGTTTTTGATAATTTTGAACTTCCATGGGACTCAGGCATTGTTTTTGGTCATTTTAAACATTCTTGGGAATTAGACATTGTTTTTTGTCATTTTGCTGTAAATTGGGAGCTAGAATATGTTTTTGATCATTTTGCATACCTTTGGGAATTAGACATTGTTAAAGATCATTTTAAATTCCCACAGGAGTTATGCATCAATTTCGTCATTTTGGGACTCTTTTATGAGTTATGCGTAATTTTGATCATTTTGCACTCTTTCGAGAATTAAGCATTACTTTTGGTCATTTTGAACACCCATGGGACTTATGCATCATGTTTGGTCATTTTGAACTCCTTTGGGAGTTATCTATTGTTTTTGGTCAAATTAAGCTCTCTTCGGAGTTATGTATCATTCTTGGTCATTTTGCACTCCCTTGGGAATTAGGCATTGCTTTTTGTTATTTTGAACTCCCATCATTGTTTCTGGTCATTTTAAAATCCCATGGGAGTTATGCATCATTTTGATCATTTTGAATTACCTTGGGATTAGACATTGTTTTGGTCATTTTGAACTCTTTTGTTAATTATACATCATTTTTGGTCATTTAGCACACCCTTTGGAATTAACTATTGTTTTTGGTCATTTTAAACACTGTTGGTAGTTGTTCATCATTTATGGCCATTTTGGGACTCTTTTATGAGTTATGGGTCATTTTGCAGTCTTTCAAGAATTAGGCATTACTTTTAGGAACTTGGAGCTCAATTGGGAGTTAATCATCATGTTTGATCGTTTTGAACTTCCATGGGACATAGGCATTGTTTTTGGTCATTTTGCACAATCTTGGAAATTAGACATTGTTTTTATTCCTTTTGAACTCTCTTGGTAGTTATGCGTCATTTTGATCATTTTGCACTCTTTCGAGAATTAGGCATTACTGTTGGTCATGTTGAACTCCCCTGGAGTTATGCCTCATGTTTGGTCGTTTTGAACTTTCATGGGACTCAAGCATTGTTTTTGGTCATTTTGAACTCTTTTATGAGTTATGAATCACTTTGCACTCTCTTGGGAATTGGGCATTGTTTTTTGTCATTTTGCACATTCTTGGGAATTAGACATTGTTTTTTGTCATTTTGCACTACCTTGGGAATTAGAATATGTTTTTGGTCATCTGGCACACCTTTGGAAATTAGACATTGTTTTTGGTCATTTTGTGAACACTCTTTGTAGTTATGAATCATTTATGGTCATTTTGGGACTCTTTTATGATGTTTGCGTCATTTTGATCATTTTGAACTTTTTTGAGAATTAGGCATTGCTTTTGTTCATTTTGAACTCCCTTGGAAGTAGTGCATCATGATTGGTCATTTTGAACTCCCTTGGGAGTTATGCATTGTTTTTGGTCATTTTGAACTCTTTTATAAGTTATGCATCATTTTGCACTCTATAGAGAATTAGGCATTGTTTTTGGTCATTTTGCACACCCTTGAAAATTAGGCATTTGTTTAGGTCTATTTGAACTCCAATCATTGTTTTTGGTAATTTTGAACAGCGTTGGGAATTATCCATTGCTTTTTGTTATTTTGAATTCCAATCATGGTTTTTGGTAATTATGAACTCTCTCAGGAGTTACGCAACATTCTTGATAATTTTGAACTTCCATGGGACTCAGGCATTTTTTCGGTCAATTTAAACACTTTTATGAGATATGCATCATTTGCACTCTCTTGACAATTAGGCAAAAGATAGGTGAAATTGCACTCCCTTGTGATTTAGGCATTGTTTTTTATCATTTTACACATTCTTGGGAATTAGACAAGGTATTTTTTCATTTTGCATAACATTGGGAATTAGAATATGTTTTTGGTCATTTTCCACACCTTTGGAAACTAGACATTGTTTTAGATCATTTTTAACTCCCATGGGAGTTATGCATCATTTTCGTCATTCTGGGACTCTTTCATGAGTTATGCGTAATTTTGATCATTTTGCACTCTTTCGAGAATTAGGCATTACTTTTGGTCATTTTCAAATAACATGGGATTTATGCATCATGTTTGGTGATTTTGAACTCCTTTGGGAGTTATCTATTGTTTTTGGTCAAATTAAGCTCTCTTCGGAGTTATGTATCATTCTTGGTCGTTTTGCACTCCCTCCATGATTAGGCATTACTTTTGGTCATTTTGAACTCTATTGGTAATTATACATCATTTTTGGTCATTTTGCACACCCTTTGGAATTAGGAATTGATTTTGGTAATTTTGCACCCCTTTGGAAATTAGACATTGTTTTTGGTCATTATGAACACTCTTGGTAGTTATGCATCATTTATGGTCATTTTGGGACTGTCTTATGATTTATTCGTCATTTTAGTCATTTTGAACTTTTTTGAGAATTAGGCATCGCTTTTGTATATTTTGAACTCCCTTGGAAGTTATGTATCATTCTTGGTCATTTTGCACGCCCTTGGGAATTAGGCATTGGTTTTTGTTATTTTGAACTCCCATCATTGTTTCTGGACATTTTAAAATCCCATGGGAGTTATGCATCATTTTGGTCATTTTGAATTACCTTGGGATTAGACATTGTTTTGGTCATTTTGAACTCTATTGGTAATTATACATCATTTTTGGTCATTTTGCACACCCTTTGGAATTAGGAATTGTTTTTGGTAATTTTGCACCCCTTTGGAAATTAGACATTGTTTTTGGTCATTATGAACACTCTTGGTAGTTATGCATCATTTATGGTCATTTTGGGACTGTTTTATGATTTATTCGTCATTTTAGTCATTTTGAACTTTTTTGAGAATTAGGCATCGCTTTTGTATATTTTGAACTCCCTTGGAAGTTATGTATCATTCTTGGTCATTTTGCACGCCCTTGGGAATTAGGCATTGGTTTTTGTTATTTTGAACTCCCATCATTGTTTCTGGACATTTTAAAATCCCATTGGAGTGATGCATCATTTTGGTCATTTTGAATTACCTTGGGAATGAGACATTGTTTTTGGTCATTTTGAACAGCCTTGAAAATTATCCATTGCTTTTTGTTATTTTGAACTCCCATCATTGTTTTTGATAATTTTGAACTTCCATGGGACTCAGGCATTGTTTTTGGTCATTTTAAACATTCTTGGGAATTAGACATTGTTTTTTGTCATTTTGCTGTAAATTGGGAGCTAGAATATGTTTTTGATCATTTTGCATACCTTTGGGAATTAGACATTGTTAAAGATCATTTTAAATTCCCACAGGAGTTATGCATCAATTTCGTCATTTTGGGACTCTTTTATGAGTTATGCGTAATTTTGATCATTTTGCACTCTTTCGAGAATTAAGCATTACTTTTGGTCATTTTGAACACCCATGGGACTTATGCATCATGTTTGGTCATTTTGAACTCCTTTGGGAGTTATCTATTGTTTTTGGTCAAATTAAGCTCTCTTCGGAGTTATGTATCATTCTTGGTCATTTTGCACTCCCTTGGGAATTAGGCATTGCTTTTTGTTATTTTGAACTCCAATCATTGTTTCTGGTCATTTTAAAATCCCATGGGAGTTATGCATCATTTTGATCATTTTGAATTACCTTGGGATTAGACATTGTTTTGGTCATTTTGAACTCTTTTGTTAATTATACATCATTTTTGGTCATTTAGCACACCCTTTGGAATTAACTATTGTTTTTGGTCATTTTAAACACTGTTGGTAGTTGTTCATCATTTATGGCCATTTTGGGACTCTTTTATGAGTTATGGGTCATTTTGCAGTCTTTCAAGAATTAGGCATTACTTTTAGGAACTTGGAGCTCAATTGGGAGTTAATCATCATGTTTGATCGTTTTGAACTTCCATGGGACATAGGCATTGTTTTTGGTCATTTTGCACAATCTTGGAAATTAGACATTGTTTTTATTCCTTTTGAACTCTCTTGGTAGTTATGCGTCATTTTGATCATTTTGCACTCTTTCGAGAATTAGGCATTACTGTTGGTCATGTTGAACTCCCCTGGAGTTATGCCTCATGTTTGGTCGTTTTGAACTTTCATGGGACTCAAGCATTGTTTTTGGTCATTTTGAACTCTTTTATGAGTTATGAATCACTTTGCACTCTCTTGGGAATTGGGCATTGTTTTTTGTCATTTTGCACATTCTTGGGAATTAGACATTGTTTTTTGTCATTTTGCACTACCTTGGGAATTAGAATATGTTTTTGGTCATCTGGCACACCTTTGGAAATTAGACATTGTTTTTGGTCATTTTGTGAACACTCTTTGTAGTTATGAATCATTTATGGTCATTTTGGGACTCTTTTATGATGTTTGCGTCATTTTGATCATTTTGAACTTTTTTGAGAATTAGGCATTGCTTTTGTTCATTTTGAACTCCCTTGGAAGTAGTGCATCATGATTGGTCATTTTGAACTCCCTTGGGAGTTATGCATTGTTTTTGGTCATTTTGAACTCTTTTATAAGTTATGCATCATTTTGCACTCTATAGAGAATTAGGCATTGTTTTTGGTCATTTTGAACTCTTTTATAAGTTATGCATCATTTTGCACTCTATAGAGAATTAGGCATGGTTTTTGGTCATTTTGCACACCCTTGAAAATTAGGCATTTTTTTAGGTCTATTTGAACTCCAATCATTGTTTTTGGTAATTTTGAACGGCGTTGGGAATTATCCATTGCTTTTGGTTATTTTGAACTCCCATCATGGTTTTTGGTAAATATGAACTCTCTCGGGAGTTACGCAACATTCTTGATAATTTTGAACTTCCATGGGACTCAGGCATTTTTTTTGGTCATTTTAAACACTTTTATGAGATATGCATCATTTGCACTCTCTTGGGAATTAGGCAAAAGATTTTGTGATATTGCACTCCCTTGGGATTTAGGCATTGTTTTTTATCATTTTACACATTCTTTGGAATTAGACATTGTATTTTGTCATTTTGCATTACATTGGGAATTAGAATATGTTTTTGGTCATTTTCCACACCTTTGGAAACTAGACATAGTTTTAGATCATTTTTAATTCCCATGGGAGTTATGCATCATTTTCGTCATTTTGGGACTCTTTTATGAGTTATGCGTAATTTTGATGATTTTGCACTCTTTCGAGAATTAGGCATTACTTTTGGTCATTTTCAAATAACATGGGATTTATGCATCTTGTTTGGTGATTTTGAACTCCTTTGGGAGTTATCTATTGTTTTTGGTCAAATTAAGCTCTCTTCGGAGTTATGTATGATTCTTGGTCGTTTTGCACTCTTTCCAGAATTAGGCATTACTTTTGGTCATTTTGAACTCTATTGGTAATTATACATCAGTTTTGGTCATTTTGCACACCCTTTGGAATTAGGAATTGTTTTTGGTAATTTTGCACCCCTTTGGAGATTAGACATTGTTTTTGGTCATTTTGAACACTCTTGGTAGTTATGCATCATTTATGGTCATTTTGGGACTGTTTTATGAGTTATTCGTCATTTTAGTCATTTTGAACTTTTTTGAGAATTAGGCATCGCTTTTGAATATTTTGAACTCCCTTGGAAGTTATGCATCATGTTTGGTCATTTTGAAATCCCTTGGGAGTTATGCATCATGCTTGGTCGTTTTGAACTTCCATGCCACTTGGCATTGTTTTTAGTCATTTTGCACTCCTTTGGGAATTAGGCATTGTTTTTGATCATTTTGCACACCCTTGTTAATTAGAAATTGTTTTTTGTCATTTCGAAATCTATTAGGAATTATGCATCATTTTTGGTCACTTTGAGCTTCCAGGAGGCTCAGGCATTGTTCCTGGTCATTTTAAACTCCCTTGGAAGTTAAGCATCATGTTTGGTCATTTTGAACTCCCTTTGGAGTTATGCATCATGTTTGGTCGTTTTGATCTTCCATGCATCTTAGGCATTGTTTTTGGTCCTTTTGAACTCTTTTATGAGTTATGCATTATTTTGCACTCTCTAGAAAATTAGGCATGGTTTTTTGTCATTTTGCACACCCTTGAAAATTTATGCATTTATTTGGTCATTTTGAACTCTCATCATTGTTTTTGGTAATTTTTACCTCCCATTGGAGTGATGCATCATTTTGGTCATTTTGAATTACCTTGGGAATGAGACATTGTTTTTGGTCATTTTGAACAGCCTTGGAAATTATCCATTGCTTTTTGTTATTTTGAACTCCCATCATTGTTTTTGATAATTTTGAACTTCCATGGGACTCAGGCATTGTGTTTGGTCATTTTAAACATTCTTGGGAATTAGACATTGTTTTTTGTCATTTTGCTGTAGATTGGGAGTTAGAATATGTTTTTGATCATTTTGCACACCTTTGGGAATTAGACATTGTTTTAGATCATTTTAAATTCCCACAGGAGTTATGCATCATTTTCGTCATTTTGGGACTCTTTTATGAGTTATGCGTAATTTTGATCATTTTGCACTCTTTCGAGAATTAGGCATTACTTTTGGTCAGTTTGAACACCCATGGGACTTATGCATCATGTTTGGTCATTTTGAACTCCTTTGGGAGTTATCTATTGTTTTCGGTCAAATTGAACTCTCTTCGGAGTTATGTATCATTCTTTGTCATTTTGCACTCCCTTGGGAATTAGGCATTGCTTTTTGTTATTTTGAACTCCCATCATTGTTTCTGGTCATTTTAAAATCCCATGGGAGTTATGCATCATTTTGATTATTTTGAATTACCTTGGGATTAGACATTGTTTTGGTCATTTTGATCTCTATTGTTAATTATACATCATTTTTGGTCATTTAGCACACCCTTTGGAATTAAATATTGTTTTTGGTCATTTTAAACACTGTTGGTAGTTGTTCATCATTTATGGCCATTTTAGGACTCTTTTATGAGTTATGGGTCATTTTGCAGTCTTTCAACAATTAGGCATTACTTTTGGGAACTTGGAACTCAATTGGGAGTTAATCATCCTGTTTGGTCGTTCTGAACTTCCATGGGACATAGGCATTGTTTTTGGTAATTTTGCACAATCTTGGAAATTAGACATTGTTTTTATTCATTTTGAACTCTCTTGGTAGTTATGTATCTTTTTTGGTCACTTTGGACTTTCTTATGAGTTATGCGTCATTTTGATCATTTTGCACTCTTTCGAGAATTAGGCATTACTGTTGGTCATGTTGAACTCCCCTGGAGTTATGCCTCATGTTTGGTCGTTTTGAACTTCCATGGGACTCAGGCATTGTTTTTGGTCATTTTGAACTCTTTTATGAGTTATGCATCACTTTGCACTCTCTTGGGAATTGGGCATTGTTTTTTGTCATTTTGCACATTCTTGGGAATTAGACATTGTTTTTTGTCATTTTGCACTACCTTGGGAATTAGAATATGTTTTTGGTCATCTTGCACACCTTTGGAAATTAGACATTGTTTTTGGTCATTTTGTGAACACTCTTGGTAGTTATGCATTGTTTTTGGTCATTTTGAACTCTTTTTTAAGTTATTCATCATTTTGCACTCTATAGAGAATTAGGCATGGTTTTTGGTCATTTTGCACACCCTTGAAAATTAGGCATTTGTTTAGGTCTATTTGAACTCCAATCATTGTTTTTGGTAATTTTGAACAGCGTTGGGAATTATCCATTGCTTTTTGTTATTTTGAATTCCCATCATGGTTTTTGGTAATTATGAACTCTCTTAGGAGTCACGCAACATTCTTGATAATTTTGAACTTCCATGGGACTCAGGCATTTTTTTGGTCATTTTAAACACTTTTATGAGATATGCATCATTTGCACTCTCTTGAGAATTAGGCAAAAGATAGGTGAAATTGCACTCCCTTGTGATTTAGGCATTGTTTTTTATCATTTTACACATTCTTGGGAATTAGACAAGGTATTTTTTCATTTTGCATAACATTGGGAATTAGAATATGTTTTTGGTCATTTTCCACACCTTTGGAAACTAGACATTGTTTTAGATCATTTTTAACTCCCATGGGAGTTATGCATCATTTTCGTCATTCTGGGACTCTTTTATGAGTTATGCGTAATTTTGATCATTTTGCACTCTTTCGAGAATTAGGCATTACTTTTGGTCATTTTCAAATAACATGGGATTTATGCATCATGTTTGATGATTTTGAACTCTTTTGGGAGTTATCTATTGTTTTTGGTCAAATTAAGCTCTCTTCGGAGTTATGTATCATTCTTGGTCGTTTTGCACTCCCTCCATAATTAGGCATTACTTTTAGTCATTTTGAACTCTATTGGTAATTATACATCATTTTTGGTCATTTTGCACACCCTTTGGAATTAGGAATTGTTTTTGGTAATTTTGCACCCCTTTGGAAATTAGACATTGTTTTTGGTCCTTTTGAACTCTTTTATGAGTTATGCATTATTTTGCACTCTCTAGAAAATTAGGCATGGTTTTTTGTCATTTTGCACACCCTTGAAAATTTATGCATTTATTTGGTCATTTTGAACTCTCATCATTGTTTTTGGTAATTTTTACCTCCCATTGGAGTGATGCATCATTTTGGTCATTTTGAATTACCTTGGGAATGAGACATTGTTTTTGGTCATTTTGAACAGCCTTGGAAATTATCCATTGCTTTTTGTTATTTTGAACTCCCATCATTGTTTTTGATAATTTTGAACTTCCATGGGACTCAGGCATTGTGTTTGGTCATTTTAAACATTCTTGGGAATTATACATTGTTTTTTGTCATTTTGCTGTAGATTGGGAGTTAGAATATGTTTTTGATCATTTTGCACACCTTTGGGAATTAGACATTGTTTTAGATAACTTTAAATTCCCACAGGAGTTATGCATCATTTTCGTCATTTTGGGACTCTTTTATGAGTTATGCGTAATTTTGATCATTTTGCACTCTTTCGAGAATTAGGCATTACTTTTGGTCAGTTTGAACACCCATGGGACTTATGCATCATGTTTGGTCATTTTGAACTCCTTTGGGAGTTATCTATTGTTTTCGGTCAAATTGAACTCTCTTCGGAGTTATGTATCATTCTTTGTCATTTTGCACTCCCTTGGGAATTAGGCATTGCTTTTTGTTATTTTGAACTCCCATCATTGTTTCTGGTCATTTTAAAATCCCATGGGAGTTATGCATCATTTTGATTATTTTGAATTACCTTGGGATTAGACATTGTTTTGGTCATTTTGATCTCTATTGTTAATTATACATCATTTTTGGTCATTTAGCACACCCTTTGGAATTAAATATTGTTTTTGGTCATTTTAAACACTGTTGGTAGTTGTTCATCATTTATGGCCATTTTAGGACTCTTTTATGAGTTATGGGTCATTTTGCAGTCTTTCAACAATTAGGCATTACTTTTGGGAACTTGGAACTCAATTGGGAGTTAATCATCCTGTTTGGTCGTTCTGAACTTCCATGGGACATAGGCATTGTTTTTGGTAATTTTGCACAATCTTGGAAATTAGACATTGTTTTTATTCATTTTGAACTCTCTTGGTAGTTATGTATCATTTTTGGTCACTTTGGACTTTCTTATGAGTTATGCGTCATTTTGATCATTTTGTACTCTTTCGAGAATTAGGCATTACTGTTGGTCATGTTGAACTCCCCTGGAGTTATGCCTCATGTTTGGTCGTTTTGAACTTCCATGGGACTCAGGCATTGTTTTTGGTCATTTTGAACTCTTTTATGAGTTATGCATCACTTTGCACTCTCTTGGGAATTGGGCATTGTTTTTTGTCATTTTGCACATTCTTGGGAATTAGACATTGTTTTTTGTCATTTTGCACTACCTTGGGAATTAGAATATGTTTTTGGTCATCTTGCACACCTTTGGAAATTAGACATTGTTTTTGGTCATTTTGTGAACACTCTTGGTAGTTATGCATTGTTTTTGGTCATTTTGAACTCTTTTTTAAGTTATGCATCATTTTGCACTCTATAGAGAATTAGGCATGGTTTTTGGTCATTTTGCACACCCTTGAAAATTAGGCATTTGTTTAGGTCTATTTGAACTCCAATCATTGTTTTTGGTAATTTTGAACAGCGTTGGGAATTATCCATTGCTTTTTGTTATTTTGAATTCCCATCATGGTTTTTGGTAATTATTAATTCTCTTA
Source organism: Haliclystus octoradiatus (assembly GCA_916610825.1). Classification (NCBI taxonomy): domain Eukaryota; kingdom Metazoa; phylum Cnidaria; class Staurozoa; order Stauromedusae; family Haliclystidae; genus Haliclystus; species Haliclystus octoradiatus. Next base: position 3,403,427 of record OU744452.1, read on the forward strand.
GGAGTCACGCAACATTCTTGATAATTTTGAACTTCCATGGGACTCAGGCATTTTTTTGGTCATTTTAAACACTTTTATGAGATATGCATCATTTGCACTCTCTTGAGAATTAGGCAAAAGATAGGTGAAATTGCACTCCCTTGTGATTTAGGCATTGTTTTTTATCATTTTACACATTCTTGGGAATTAGACAAGGTATTTTTTCATTTTGCATAACATTGGGAATTAGAATATGTTTTTGGTCATTTTCCACACCTTTGGAAACTAGACATTGTTTTAGATCATTTTTAACTCCCATGGGAGTTATGCATCATTTTCGTCATTCTGGGACTCTTTTATGAGTTATGCGTAATTTTGATCATTTTGCACTCTTTCGAGAATTAGGCATTACTTTTGGTCATTTTCAAATAACATGGGATTTATGCATCATGTTTGATGATTTTGAACTCTTTTGGGAGTTATCTATTGTTTTTGGTCAAATTAAGCTCTCTTCGGAGTTATGTATCATTCTTGGTCGTTTTGCACTCCCTCCATAATTAGGCATTACTTTTAGTCATTTTGAACTCTATTGGTAATTATACATCATTTTTGGCCATTTTGCACACCCTTTGGAATTAGGAATTGTTTTTGGTAATTTTGCACCCCTTTGGAAATTAGACATTGTTTTTGGTCCTTTTGAACTCTTTTATGAGTTATGCATTATTTTGCACTCTCTAGAAAATTAGGCATGGTTTTTTGTCATTTTGCACACCCTTGAAAATTTATGCATTTATTTGGTCATTTTGAACTCTCATCATTGTTTTTGGTAATTTTTACCTCCCATTGGAGTGATGCATCATTTTGGTCATTTTGAATTACCTTGGGAATGAGACATTGTTTTTGGTCATTTTGAACAGCCTTGGAAATTATCCATTGCTTTTTGTTATTTTGAACTCCCATCATTGTTTTTGATAATTTTGAACTTCCATGGGACTCAGGCATTGTGTTTGGTCATTTTAAACATTCTTGGGAATTATACATTGTTTTTTGTCATTTTGCTGTAGATTGGGAGTTAGAATATGTTTTTGATCATTTTGCACACCTTTGGGAATTAGACATTGTTTTAGATAACTTTAAATTCCCACAGGAGTTATGCATCATTTTCGTCATTTTGGGACTCTTTTATGAGTTATGCGTAATTTTGATCATTTTGCACTCTTTCGAGAATTAGGCATTACTTTTGGTCAGTTTGAACACTCATGGGACTTATGCATCATGTTTGGTCATTTTGAACTCCTTTGGGAGTTATCTATTGTTTTCGGTCAAATTGAACTCTCTTCGGAGTTATGTATCATTCTTTGTCATTTTGCACTCCCTTGGGAATTAGGCATTGCTTTTTGTTATTTTGAACTCCCATCATTGTTTCTGGTCATTTTAAAATCCCATGGGAGTTATGCATCATTTTGATTATTTTGAATTACCTTGGGATTAGACATTGTTTTGGTCATTTTGATCTCTATTGTTAATTATACATCATTTTTGGTCATTTAGCACACCCTTTGGAATTAAATATTGTTTTTGGTCATTTTAAACACTGTTGGTAGTTGTTCATCATTTATGGCCATTTTAGGACTCTTTTATGAGTTATGGGTCATTTTGCAGTCTTTCAACAATTAGGCATTACTTTTGGGAACTTGGAACTCAATTGGGAGTTAATCATCCTGTTTGGTCGTTCTGAACTTCCATGGGACATAGGCATTGTTTTTGGTAATTTTGCACAATCTTGGAAATTAGACATTGTTTTTATTCATTTTGAACTCTCTTGGTAGTTATGTATCTTTTTTGGTCACTTTGGACTTTCTTATGAGTTATGCGTCATTTTGATCATTTTGCACTCTTTCGAGAATTAGGCATTACTGTTGGTCATGTTGAACTCCCCTGGAGTTATGCCTCATGTTTGGTCGTTTTGAACTTCCATGGGACTCAGGCATTGTTTTTGGTCATTTTGAACTCTTTTATGAGTTATGCATCACTTTGCACTCTCTTGGGAATTGGGCATTGTTTTTTGTCATTTTGCACATTCTTGGGAATTAGACATTGTTTTTTGTCATTTTGCACTACCTTGGGAATTAGAATATGTTTTTGGTCATCTTGCACACCTTTGGAAATTAGACATTGTTTTTGGTCATTTTGTGAACACTCTTGGTAGTTATGCATTGTTTTTGGTCATTTTGAACTCTTTTTTAAGTTATGCATCATTTTGCACTCTATAGAGAATTAGGCATGGTTTTTGGTCATTTTGCACACCCTTGAAAATTAGGCATTTGTTTAGGTCTATTTGAACTCCAATCATTGTTTTTGGTAATTTTGAACAGCGTTGGGAATTATCCATTGCTTTTTGTTATTTTGAATTCCCATCATGGTTTTTGGTAATTATTAATTCTCTTAGGAGTCACGCAACATTCTTGATAATTTTGAACTTCCATGGGACTCAGGCATTTTTTTGGTCATTTTAAACACTTTTATGAGATATGCATCATTTGCACTCTCTTGAGAATTAGGCAAAAGATAGGTGAAATTGCACTCCCTTGTGATTTAGGCATTGTTTTTTATCATTTTACACATTCTTGGGAATTAGACAAGGTATTTTTTCATTTTGCATAACATTGGGAATTAGAATATGTTTTTGGTCATTTTCCACACCTTTGGAAACTAGACATTGTTTTAGATCATTTTTAACTCCCATGGGAGTTATGCATCATTTTCGTCATTCTGGGACTCTTTTATGAGTTATGCGTAATTTTGATCATTTTGCACTCTTTCGAGAATTAGGCATTACTTTTGGTCATTTTCAAATAACATGGGATTTATGCATCATGTTTGATGATTTTGAACTCTTTTGGGAGTTATCTATTGTTTTTGGTCAAATTAAGCTCTCTTCGGAGTTATGTATCATTCTTGGTCGTTTTGCACTCCCTCCATAATTAGGCATTACTTTTAGTCATTTTGAACTCTTTTGGTAATTATACATCATTTTTGGTCATTTTGCACACCCTTTGGAATTAGGAATTGTTTTTGGTAATTTTGCACCCCTTTGGAAATTAGACATTGTTTTTGGTCCTTTTGAACTCTTTTATGAGTTATGCATTATTTTGCACTCTCTAGAAAATTAGGCATGGTTTTTTGTCATTTTGCACACCCTTGAAAATTTATGCATTTATTTGGTCATTTTGAACTCTCATCATTGTTTTTGGTAATTTTTACCTCCCATTGGAGTGATGCATCATTTTGGTCATTTTGAATTACCTTGGGAATGAGACATTGTTTTTGGTCATTTTGAACAGCCTTGGAAATTATCCATTGCTTTTTGTTATTTTGAACTCCCATCATTGTTTTTGATAATTTTGAACTTCCATGGGACTCAGGCATTGTGTTTGGTCATTTTAAACATTCTTGGGAATTATACATTGTTTTTTGTCATTTTGCTGTAGATTGGGAGTTAGAATATGTTTTTGATCATTTTGCACACCTTTGGGAATTAGACATTGTTTTAGATAACTTTAAATTCCCACAGGAGTTATGCATCATTTTCGTCATTTTGGGACTCTTTTATGAGTTATGCGTAATTTTGATCATTTTGCACTCTTTCGAGAATTAGGCATTACTTTTGGTCAGTTTGAACACCCATGGGACTTATGCATCATGTTTGGTCATTTTGAACTCCTTTGGGAGTTATCTATTGTTTTCGGTCAAATTGAACTCTCTTCGGAGTTATGTATCATTCTTTGTCATTTTGCACTCCCTTGGGAATTAGGCATTGCTTTTTGTTATTTTGAACTCCCATCATTGTTTCTGGTCATTTTAAAATCCCATGGGAGTTATGCATCATTTTGATTATTTTGAATTACCTTGGGATTAGACATTGTTTTGGTCATTTTGATCTCTATTGTTAATTATACATCATTTTTGGTCATTTAGCACACCCTTTGGAATTAAATATTGTTTTTGGTCATTTTAAACACTGTTGGTAGTTGTTCATCATTTATGGCCATTTTAGGACTCTTTTATGAGTTATGGGTCATTTTGCAGTCTTTCAACAATTAGGCATTACTTTTGGGAACTTGGAACTCAATTGGGAGTTAATCATCCTGTTTGGTCGTTCTGAACTTCCATGGGACATAGGCATTGTTTTTGGTAATTTTGCACAATCTTGGAAATTAGACATTGTTTTTATTCATTTTGAACTCTCTTGGTAGTTATGTATCTTTTTTGGTCACTTTGGACTTTCTTATGAGTTATGCGTCATTTTGATCATTTTGCACTCTTTCGAGAATTAGGCATTACTGTTGGTCATGTTGAACTCCCCTGGAGTTATGCCTCATGTTTGGTCGTTTTGAACTTCCATGGGACTCAGGCATTGTTTTTGGTCATTTTGAACTCTTTTATGAGCTATGCATCACTTTGCACTCTCTTGGGAATTGGGCATTGTTTTTTGTCATTTTGCACATTCTTGGGAATTAGACATTGTTTTTTGTCATTTTGCACTACCTTGGGAATTAGAATATGTTTTTGGTCATCTTGCACACCTTTGGAAATTAGACATTGTTTTTGGTCATTTTGTGAACACTCTTGGTAGTTATGCATTGTTTTTGGTCATTTTGAACTCTTTTTTAAGTTATGCATCATTTTGCACTCTATAGAGAATTAGGCATGGTTTTTGGTCATTTTGCACACCCTTGAAAATTAGGCATTTGTTTAGGTCTATTTGAACTCCAATCATTGTTTTTGGTAATTTTGAACAGCGTTGGGAATTATCCATTGCTTTTTGTTATTTTGAATTCCCATCATGGTTTTTGGTAATTATGAACTCTCTCAGGAGTTACGCAACATTCTTGATAATTTTGAACTTCCATGGGACTCAGGCATTTTTTTGGTCATTTTAAACACTTTTATGAGATATGCATCATTTGCACTCTCTTGAGAATTAGGCAAAAGATAGGTGAAATTGCACTCCCTTGTGATTTAGGCATTGTTTTTTATCATTTTACACATTCTTGGGAATTAGACAAGGTATTTTTTCATTTTGCATAACATTGGGAATTAGAATATGTTTTTGGTCATTTTCCACACCTTTGGAAACTAGACATTGTTTTAGATCATTTTTAACTCCCATGGGAGTTATGCATCATTTTCGTCATTCTGGGACTCTTTTATGAGTTATGCGTAATTTTGATCATTTTGCACTCTTTCGAGAATTAGGCATTACTTTTGGTCATTTTCAAATAACATGGGATTTATGCATCATGTTTGGTGATTTTGAACTCCTTTGGGAGTTATCTATTGTTTTTGGTCAAATTAAGCTCTCTTCGGAGTTATGTATCATTCTTGGTCGTTTTGCACTCCCTCCATAATTAGGCATTACTTTTAGTCATTTTGAACTCTATTGGTAATTATACATCATTTTTGGTCATTTTGCACACCCTTTGGAATTAGGAATTGTTTTTGGTAATTTTGCACCCCTTTGGAAATTAGACATTGTTTTTGGTCCTTTTGAACTCTTTTATGAGTTATGCATTATTTTGCACTCTCTAGAAAATTAGGCATGGTTTTTTGTCATTTTGCACACCCTTGAAAATTTATGCATTTATTTGGTCATTTTGATCTCTCATCATTGTTTTTGGTAATATTTACCTCCCATTGGAGTGATGCATCATTTTGGTCATTTTGAATTACCTTGGGAATGAGACATTGTTTTTGGTCATTTTGAACAGCCTTGGAAATTATCCATTGCTTTTTGTTATTTTGAACTCCCATCATTGTTTTTGATAATTTTGAACTTCCATGGGACTCAGGCATTGTGTTTGGTCATTTTAAACATTCTTGGGAATTATACATTGTTTTTTGTCATTTTGCTGTAGATTGGGAGTTAGAATATGTTTTTGATCATTTTGCACACCTTTGGGAATTAGACATTGTTTTAGATCATTTTAAATTCCCACAGGAGTTATGCATCATTTTCGTCATTTTGGGACTCTTTTATGAGTTATGCGTAATTTTGATCATTTTGCACTCTTTCGAGAATTAGGCATTACTTTTGGTCAGTTTGAACACCCATGGGACTTATGCATCATGTTTGGTCATTTTGAACTCCTTTGGGAGTTATCTATTGTTTTCGGTCAAATTGAACTCTCTTCGGAGTTATGTATCATTCTTTGTCATTTTGCACTCCCTTGGGAATTAGGCGTTGCTTTTTGTTATTTTGAACTCCCATCATTGTTTCTGGTCATTTTAAAATCCCATGGGAGTTATGCATCATTTTGATTATTTTGAATTACCTTGGGATTAGACATTGTTTTGGTCATTTTGATCTCTATTGTTAATTATACATCATTTTTGGTCATTTAGCACACCCTTTGGAATTAAATATTGTTTTTGGTCATTTTAAACACTGTTGGTAGTTGTTCATCATTTATGGCCATTTTAGGACTCTTTTATGAGTTATGGGTCATTTTGCAGTCTTTCAACAATTAGGCATTACTTTTGGGAACTTGGAACTCAATTGGGAGTTAATCATCCTGTTTGGTCGTTCTGAACTTCCATGGGACATAGGCATTGTTTTTGGTAATTTTGCACAATCTTGGAAATTAGACATTGTTTTTATTCATTTTGAACTCTCTTGGTAGTTATGTATCTTTTTTGGTCACTTTGGACTTTCTTATGAGTTATGCGTCATTTTGATCATTTTGCACTCTTTCGAGAATTAGGCATTACTGTTGGTCATGTTGAACTCCCCTGGAGTTATGCCTCATGTTTGGTCGTTTTGAACTTCCATGGGACTCAGGCATTGTTTTTGGTCATTTTGAACTCTTTTATGAGTTATGCATCACTTTGCACTCTCTTGGGAATTGGGCATTGTTTTTTGTCATTTTGCACATTCTTGGGAATTAGACATTGTTTTTTGTCATTTTGCACTACCTTGGGAATTAGAATATGTTTTTGGTCATCTTGCACACCTTTGGAAATTAGACATTGTTTTTGGTCATTTTGTGAACACTCTTGGTAGTTATGCATTGTTTTTGGTCATTTTGAACTCTTTTTTAAGTTATGCATCATTTTGCACTCTATAGAGAATTAGGCATGGTTTTTGGTCATTTTGCACACCCTTGAAAATTAGGCATTTGTTTAGGTCTATTTGAACTCCAATCATTGTTTTTGGTAATTTTGAACAGCGTTGGGAATTATCCATTGCTTTTTGTTATTTTGAATTCCCATCATGGTTTTTGGTAATTATGAACTCTCTCAGGAGTTACGCAACATTCTTGATAATTTTGAACTTCCATGGGACTCAGGCATTTTTTTGGTCATTTTAAACACTTTTATGAGATATGCATCATTTGCACTCCCTTGAGAATTAGGCAAAAGATGGGTGAAATTGCACTACCTTGTGATTTAGGCATTGTTTTTTATCATTTTACACATTCTTGGGAATTAGACAAGGTATTTTTTCATTTTGCATAACATTGGGAATTAGAATATGTTTTTGGTCATTTTCCACACCTTTGGAAACTAGACATTGTTTTAGATCATTTTTAACTCCCATGGGAGTTATGCATCATTTTCGTCATTCTGGGACTCTTTTATGAGTTATGCGTAATTTTGATCATTTTGCACTCTTTCGAGAATTAGGCATTACTTTTGGTCATTTTCAAATAACATGGGATTTATGCATCATGTTTGGTGATTTTGAACTCCTTTGGGAGTTATCTATTGTTTTTGGTCAAATTAAGCTCTCTTCGGAGTTATGTATCATTCTTGGTCGTTTTGCACTCCCTCCATAATTAGGCATTACTTTTAGTCATTTTGAACTCTATTGGTAATTATACATCATTTTTGGTCATTTTGCACACCCTTTGGAATTAGGAATTGTTTTTGGTAATTTTGCACCCCTTTGGAAATTAGACATTGTTTTTGGTCCTTTTGAACTCTTTTATGAGTTATGCATTATTTTGCACTCTCTAGAAAATTAGGCATGGTTTGTTGTCATTTTGCACACCCTTGAAAATTTATGCATTTATTTGGTCATTTTGAACTCTCATCATTGTTTTTTGGTAATTTTTACCTCCCATTGGAGTGATGCATCATTTTGGTCATTTTGAATTACCTTGGGAATGAGACATTGTTTTTGGTCATTTTGAACAGCCTTGGAAATTATCCATTGCTTTTTGTTATTTTGAACTCCCATCATTTTTTTTGATAATTTTGAACTTCCATGGGACTCAGGCATTGTGTTTGGTCATTTTAAACATTATTGGGAATTATACATTGTTTTTTGTCATTTTGCTGTAGATTGGGAGTTAGAATATGTTTTTGATCATTTTGCACACCTTTGGGAATTAGACATTGTTTTAGATCATTTTAAATTCCCACAGGAGTTATGCATCATTTTCGTCATTTTGGGACTCTTTTATGAGTTATGCGTAATTTTGATCATTTTGCACTCTTTCGAGAATTAGGCATTACTTTTGGTCAGTTTGAACACCCATGGGACTTATGCATCATGTTTGGTCATTTTGAACTCCTTTGGGAGTTATCTATTGTTTTCGGTCAAATTGAACTCTCTTCGGAGTTATGTATCATTCTTTGTCATTTTGCACTCCCTTGGGAATTAGGCATTGCTTTTTGTTATTTTGAACTCCCATCATTGTTTCTGGTCATTTTAAAATCCCATGGGAGTTATGCATCATTTTGATTATTTTGAATTACCTTGGGATTAGACATTGTTTTGGTCATTTTGATCTCTATTGTTAATTATACATCATTTTTGGTCATTTAGCACACCCTTTGGAATTAAATATTGTTTTTGGTCATTTTAAACACTGTTGGTAGTTGTTCATCATTTATGGCCATTTTAGGACTCTTTTATGAGTTATGGGTCATTTTGCAGTCTTTCAACAATTAGGCATTACTTTTGGGAACTTGGAACTCAATTGGGAGTTAATCATCCTGTTTGGTCGTTCTGAACTTCCATGGGACATAGGCATTGTTTTTGGTAATTTTGCACAACCTTGGAAATTAGACATTGTTTTTATTGATTTTGAACTCTCTTGGTAGTTATGTATCATTTTTGGTCACTTTGGACTTTCTTATGAGTTATGCGTCATTTTGATCATTTTGCACTCTTTCGAGAATTAGGCATTACTATTGGTCATGTTGAACTCCCCTGGAGTTATGCCTCATGTTTGGTCGTTTTGAACTTCCATGGGACTCAGGCATTGTTTTTGGTCATTTTGAACTCTTTTATGAGTTATGCATCACTTTGCACTCTCTTGGGAATTGGGCATTGTTTTTTGTCATTTTGCACATTATTGGGAATTAGACATTGTTTTTTGTCATTTTGCACTACCTTGGGAATTAGAATATGTTTTTGGTCATCTTGCACACCTTTGGAAATTAGACATTGTTTTTGGTCATTTTGTGAACACTCTTGGTAGTTATGCATTGGTTTTGTTCATTTTGAACTCCCTTGGAAGTTATGCATCATGATTGGTCATTTTGAACTCCCTTGGGAATTAGGCATTGGTTTTTGTTATTTTGAACTCCCATCATTGTTTCTGGACATTTTAAAATCCCATGGGAGTTATGCATCATTTTGGTCATTTTGAATTACCTTGGGAGTTATGCATTGTTTTTGGTCATTTTGAACTCTTTTATAAGTTATGCATCATTTTGCACTCTATAGAGAATTATGCATTGTTTTTTGTCATTTTGCACATTCTTGGGAATTAGACATTGTTTTTTGTCATTTTGCACTACCTTGGAAATTAGAATATGTTTTTGGTCATCTTGCACACCTTTTGAAATTAGACATTGTTTTTGGTCATTTTGTGAACACTCTTGGTAGTTATGAATCATTTATGGTAATTTTGGGACTCTTTTATGATGTTTGCGTCAATTTGATCATTTTGAACTTTTTTGAGAATTAGGCATTGCTTTTGTTCATTTTGAACTCCCTTGGAAGTTATGCATCATGATTGGTCATTTTGAACTCCCTTGGGAGTTATGCATTGTTTTTGGTCATTTTGAACTCTTTTATAAGTTATGCATCATTTTGCACTCTATAGAGAATTAGGCATGGTTTTTGGTCATTTTGCACACCCTTGAAAATTAGGCATTTTTTTAGGTCTATTTGAACTCCAATCATTGTTTTTGGTAATTTTGAACAGCGTTGGGAATTATCCATTGCTTTTTGTTATTTTGAACTCCCATCATGGTTTTTGGTAATTATGAACTCTCTCGGGAGTTACGCAACATTCTTGATAATTTTGAACTTCCATGGGACTCGGTATTTTTTTGGTCATTTTAAACACTTTTATGAGATATGCATCATTTGCACTCTCTTGGGAATTAGACAAAAGATTTGTGATATTGCACTCCCTTGTGATTTAGGCATTGTTTTTTATCATTTTACACATTCTTGAGAATTAGACATTGTATTTTGTCATTTTGCATTACATTGGGAATTAGAATATGTTTTTGGTCATTTTCCACACCTTTGGAAACTGGACATTGTTTTAGATCATTTTTAACTCCCATGGGAGTTATGCATCATTTTCGTCATTTTGGGACTCTTTTATGAGTTATGCGTAATTTTGATCATTTTGCACTCTTTGGAGAATTAGGCATTACTTTTGGTCATTTTCAAATAACATAGGATTTATGCATCATGTATGGTGATTTTGAACTCCTTTGGGAGTTATCTATTGTTTTTGGTCAAATTAAGCTCTCTTCGGAGTTATGTATCATTCTTGGTCGTTTTGCACTCTCTCCATAATTAGGCATTACTTTTGGCCATTTTGAAATCTATTGGTAATTATACATCATTTTTGGTCATTTTGGACACCCTTTGAAATTAGGAATTGTTTTTGGTAATTTTGCACCCTTTTGGAAATTAGACATCGTTTTTGGTCATTTTGAACACTCTTGGTAGTTATGCATCATTTATGGTCATTTTGGGACTGTTTTATGAGTTATTCGCCATTTTAGTCATTTTGAACTTTTCTGAGAATTAGGCATCGCATTTGTATATTTTTAACTCCCTTGGAAGTTATGTATCATTCTTGGTCATTTTGCACTCCCTTGGGAATTAGGCATTGGTTTTTGTTATTTTGAACTCCCATCATTGTTTCTGGACATTTTAAAATCCCATGGGAGTTATGCATCATTTTGGTCATTTTGAATTACCTTGGGATTAGACATTGTTTTGGTCATTTTGAACTCTATTGTTAATTATACATCATTTTTGGTCATTTAGCACACCCTTTGGAATTTACTATTGTTTTTGGTCTTTTTAAACACTGTTGGTAGTTGTTCATCATTTATGGCCATTTTGGGACTCTTTTATGAGTTATGGGTCATTTTGCAGTCTTTCAAGAATTAGGCATTACTTTTGGGAACTTGGAGCTCAATTGGGAGTTAATCATCATGTTTGGTCGTTTTGAACGTCCATGGGACATAGGCATTGTTTTTGGTCATTTTGCACAATCTTGGAAATTAGACATTGTTTTTATTCATTTTGAACTCTCTTGGTAGTTATGTATCATTTTTGGTCACTTTGGACTTTTTTATAAGTTATGCGTCATTTTGATCATTTTGCACTCTTTCGAGAATTAGGCATTACTGTTGGTCATGTTGAACTCCCCTGGAGTTATGCCTTATGTTTGGTCGTTTTGAACTTCCATGGGACTCAGGCATTGTTTTTTGTCATTTTGAACTCTTTTATGAGTTATGCATCACTTTGCACTCTCTTGGGAATTGGGCATTGTTTTTTGTCATTTTGCACATTATTGGGAATTAGACATTGTTTTTTGTCATTTTGCACTACCTTGGGAATTAGAATATGTTTTTGGTCATCTTGCACACCTTTGGAAATTAGACATTGTTTTTGGTCATTTTGTGAACACTCTTGGTAGTTATGCATTGGTTTTGTTCATTTTGAACTCCCTTGGAAGTTATGCATCATGATTGGTCATTTTGAACTCCCTTGGGAATTAGGCATTGGTTTTTGTTATTTTGAACTCCCATCATTGTTTCTGGACATTTTAAAATCCCATGGGAGTTATGCATCATTTTGGTCATTTTGAATTACCTTGGGAGTTATGCATTGTTTTTGGTCATTTTGAACTCTTTTATAAGTTATGCATCATTTTGCACTCTATAGAAAATTATGCATTGTTTTTTGTCATTTTGCACATTCTTGGGAATTAGACATTGTTTTTTGTCATTTTGCACTACCTTGGAAATTAGAATATGTTTTTGGTCATCTTGCACACCTTTTGAAATTAGACATTGTTTTTGGTCATTTTGTGAACACTCTTGGTAGTTATGAATCATTTATGGTAATTTTGGGACTCTTTTATGATGTTTGCGTCAATTTGATCATTTTGAACTTTTTTGAGAATTAGGCATTGCTTTTGTTCATTTTGAACTCCCTTGGAAGTTATGCATCATGATTGGTCATTTTGAACTCCCTTGGGAGTTATGCATTGTTTTTGGTCATTTTGAACTCTTTTATAAGTTATGCATCATTTTGCACTCTATAGAGAATTAGGCATGGTTTTTGGTCATTTTGCACACCCTTGAAAATTAGGCATTTTTTTAGGTCTATTTGAACTCCAATCATTGTTTTTGGTAATTTTGAACAGCGTTGGGAATTATCCATTGCTTTTTGTTATTTTGAACTCCCATCATGGTTTTTGGTAATTATGAACTCTCTCGGGAGTTACGCAACATTCTTGATAATTTTGAACTTCCATGGGACTCGGTATTTTTTTGGTCATTTTAAACACTTTTATGAGATATGCATCATTTGCACTCTCTTGGGAATTAGACAAAAGATTTGTGATATTGCACTCCCTTGTGATTTAGGCATTGTTTTTTATCATTTTACACATTCTTGAGAATTAGACATTGTATTTTGTCATTTTCCATTACATTGGGAATTAGAATATGTTTTTGGTCATTTTCCACACCTTTGGAAACTGGACATTGTTTTAGATCATTTTTAACTCCCATGGGAGTTATGCATCATTTTCGTCATTTTGGGACTCTTTTATGAGTTATGCGTAATTTTGATCATTTTGCACTCTTTGGAGAATTAGGCATTACTTTTGGTCATTTTCAAATAACATAGGATTTATGCATCATGTATGGTGATTTTGAACTCCTTTGGGAGTTATCTATTGTTTTTGGTCAAATTAAGCTCTCTTCGGAGTTATGTATCATTCTTGGTCGTTTTGCACTCTCTCCATAATTAGGCATTACTTTTGGCCATTTTGAAATCTATTGGTAATTATACATCATTTTTGGTCATTTTGGACACCCTTTGAAATTAGGAATTGTTTTTAGTAATTTTGCACCCTTTTGGAAATTAGACATCGTTTTTGGTCATTTTGAACACTCTTGGTAGTTATGCATCATTTATGGTCATTTTGGGACTGTTTTATGAGTTATTCGCCATTTTAGTCATTTTGAACTTTTTTGAGAATTAGGCATCGCATTTGTATATTTTTAACTCCCTTGGAAGTTATGTATCATTCTTGGTCATTTTGCACTCCCTTGGGAATTAGGCATTGGTTTTTGTTATTTTGAACTCCCATCATTGTTTCTGGACATTTTAAAATCCCATGGGAGTTATGCATCATTTTGGTCATTTTGAATTACCTTGGGATTAGACATTGTTTTGGTCATTTTGAACTCTATTGTTAATTATACATCATTTTTGGTCATTTAGCACACCCTTTGGAATTTACTATTGTTTTTGGTCTTTTTAAACACTGTTGGTAGTTGTTCATCATTTATGGCCATTTTGGGACTCTTTTATGAGTTATGGGTCATTTTGCAGTCTTTCAAGAATTAGGCATTACTTTTGGGAACTTGGAGCTCAATTGGGAGTTAATCATCATGTTTGGTCGTTTTGAACGTCCATGGGACATAGGCATTGTTTTTGGTCATTTTGCACAATCTTGGAAATTAGACATTGTTTTTATTCATTTTGAACTCTCTTGGTAGTTATGTATCATTTTTGGTCACTTTGGACTTTTTTATAAGTTATGCGTCATTTTGATCATTTTGCACTCTTTCGAGAATTAGGCATTACTGTTGGTCATGTTGAACTCCCCTGGAGTTATGCCTTATGTTTGGTCGTTTTGAACTTCCATGGGACTCAGGCATTGTTTTTTGTCATTTTGAACTCTTTTATGAGTTATGCATCACTTTGCACTCTCTTGGGAATTGGGCATTGTTTTTTGTCATTTTGCACATTCTTGGGAATTAGACATTGTTTTTGGTCATTTTGTGAACACTCTTGGTAGTTATGAATCATTAATAGTCATTTTGGAACTCTTTTATGATGTTTGCGTCATTTTGATCATTTTGAACTTTTTTGAGAATTAGGCATTGCTTTTGTTCATTTTGAACTCCCTTGGAAGTTATGCATCATGATTGGTCATTTTGAACTCCCTTGGGAGTTATGCATTGTTTTTGGTCATTTTGAACTCTTTTATAAGTTATGCATCATTTTGCACTCTATAGAGAATTAGGCATGGTTTTTGGTCATTTTGCACACCCTTGAAAATTAGGCATTTTTTTAGGTCTATTTGAACTCCAATCATTGTTTTTGGTAATTTTGAACAGCGTTGGGAATTATCCATTGCTTTTTGTTATTTTGAACTCCCATCATGGTTTTTGGTAATTATGAACTCTCTCGGGAGTTACGCAACATTCTTGATAATTTTGAACTTCCATGGGACTCGGTATTTTTTTGGTCATTTTAAACACTTTTATGAGATATGCATCATTTGCACTCTCTTGGGAATTAGACAAAAGATTTGTGATATTGCACTCCCTTGTGATTTAGGCATTGTTTTTTATCATTTTACACATTCTTGAGAATTAGACATTGTATTTTGTCATTTTCCATTACATTGGGAATTAGAATATGTTTTTGGTCATTTTCCACACCTTTGGAAACTGGACATTGTTTTAGATCATTTTTAACTCCCATGGGAGTTATGCATCATTTTCGTTATTTTGGGACTCTTTTATGAGTTATGCGTAATTTTGATCATTTTGCACTCTTTCGAGAATTAGGCATTACTTTTGGTCATTTTCAAATAACATAGGATTTATGCATCATGTATGGTGATTTTGAACTCCTTTGGGAGTTATCTATTGTTTTTGGTCAAATTAAGCTCTCTTCGGAGTTATGTATCATTCTTGGTCGTTTTGCACTCTCTCCATAATTAGGCATTACTTTTGGCCATTTTGAAATCTATTGGTAATTATACATCATTTTTGATCATTTTGGACACCCTTTGGAATTAGGAATTGTTTTTGGTAATTTTGCACCCTTTTGGAAATTAGACATTGTTTTTGGTCATTTTGAACACTCTTGGTAGTTATGCATCATTTATGGTAATTTTGGGACTGTTTTATGAGTTATTCGCCATTTTAGTCATTTTGAACTTTTTTGAGAATTAGGCATCGCATTTGTATATTTTTAACTCCCTTGGAAGTTATGTATCATTCTTGGTCATTTTGCACTCCCTTGGGAATTAGGCATTGCTTTTTGTTATTTTGAACTCCCATCATTGTTTCTGGTCATTTGAAAATCCCATGGGAGTTATGCATCATTTTGGTCATTTTGAATTACCTTGGGATTAGACATTGTTTTGGTCATTTTGAACTCTATTGTTAATTATATATCATTTTTGGTCATTTAGCACACCCTTTGGAATTAACTATTGTTTTTGGTCATTTTAAACACTGTTGGTAGTTGTTCATCATTTATGGCCATTTTGGGACTCTTTTATGAGTTATGGGTCATTTTGCAGTCTTTCAAGAATTAGGCATTACTTTTGGGAACTTGTAGCTCAATTGGGAGTTAATCATCATGTTTGGTTTTTTTGAACTTCCATGGGACATAGGCATTGTTTTTGGTCATTTTGCACAATCTTGGAAATTAGACATTGTTTTTATTCATTTTGAACTCTTATGGTAGTTATGTATCATGTTTGGTCACTTTGGACTTTTTTATGAGTTATGCGTCATTTTGATCATTTCGCACTCTTTCGAGAATTAGGCATTACTGTTGGTCATGTTGAACTCCCCTGAAGTTATGCCTCATGTTTGGTCGTTTTGAACTTCCATGGGACTCAGGCATTGTTTTTGGTCATTTTGAACTCTTTTATGAGTTATGCATCACTTTGCACTCTCTTGGGAATTGGGCATTGTTTTTTTGTCATTTTGCACTACCTTGGGAATTAGAATATGTTTTTGGTCATCTTGCACACCTTTGGAAATTAGACATTGTTTTTGGTCATTTTGTGAACACTCTTGGTAGTTGTGAATCATTTATGGTCATTTTGGGACTCTTTTATGATGTTTGCGTCATTTTGATCATTTTGAACTTTTTTGAGAATTAGGCATTGCTTTAGTTCATTTTGAACTCCCTTGGAAGTTATGCATCATGATTGGTCATTTTGAACTCCCTTGGGAGTTATGCATTGTTTTTGGTCATTTTGAACTCTTTTATAAGTTATGCATCATTTTGCACTCTATAGAGAATTAGGCATGGTTTTTGGTCATTTTGCACACCCTTGAAAATTAGGCATTTTTTTAGGTATATTTGAACTCCAATCATTGTTTTTGGTAATTTTGAACAGCGTTGGGAATTATCCATTGCTTTTGGTTATTTAGAACTCCCATCATGGTTTTTGGTAATTATGAACTCTCTCGGGAGTTACGCAACATTCTTGATAATTTTGAACTTCCATGGGACTCAAGCATTTTTTTGGTCATTTTAAACACTTTTATGAGATATGCATCATTTGCACTCTCTTGAGAATTAAGCAAAAGATTGGTGATATTGCACTCCCTTGGGATTTAGGCATTGTTTTTTATCATTTTACACATTCTTGAGAGTTAGACATTATATTTTGTCATTTTGCATTACATTGGGAATTAGAATATGTTTTTGGTCATTTTCCACACCTTTGTAAACTAGACATTGTTTTAAATCATTTTTAACTCCCATGGGAGTTATGCATCATTTTCGTCATTTTGGGACTCTTTTATGAGTTATGCGTAATTTTGATCATTTTGCACTCTTTCGAGAATTAGGCATTACTTTTGGTCATTTTCAAATAACATGGGATTTATGCAGCATGTTTGGTGATTTTGAACTCCTTCGGGAGTTATCTATTGTTTTTGGTCAAATTAAGCTCACTTCGGAGTTATGTATCATTCTTGGTCGTTTTGCACTCTCTCCATAATTAGATATTACTTTTGGTCATTTTGAACACTCTTGGTAGTTATGCATCATTTATGGTCATTTTGGGACTGTTTTATGAGTTATTCGTCATTTTAGTCATTTGGAATTTTTTTGAGAATTAGGCATCACTTTTGTATATTTTGAACTCCCTTGGAAGTTATGCATCATGTTTGGTCATTTTGAACTCCCTTGGGAGTTATGCATCATGTTTGGTCGTTTTGAACTTCCATGCCACTTGGCATTGTTTTTAGTCATTTTGCACTCCTTTGGGAATTAGGTATTGTTTTTTATCATTTTGCACACCCTTGTTAATTAGAAATTGTTTTTTGTCATTTCGAAATCTATTGGGAATTATGCATCATTTTTGGTCACTTTGAGCTTCCAGGAGGCTCAGGCATTGTTCCCTGTCATTTTAAACTTCCATGGCAGTTATGCATCATTTTGGCCATTTTGAATTACCTTGGGAATTATCCATTGCTTTTTGTTATTTTAAAATCCCATCATTGTTTTTGATAATTTTTGACTCCCATGGGAGTTATGCATCATTTTCGTCATTTTGGGACTCTTTTATGAGTTATGCGTAATTTTGATCATTTTGCACTACATTGGAAATTAGAATATGTTTTTGGTCATTTTCCACACCTTTGGAAACTGGACATTGTTTTAGATCATTTTTAACTCCCATGGGAGTTATGCATCATTTTCGTCATTTTGGGACTCTTTTATGAGTTATGCGTAATTTTGATCATTTTGCACTCTTTAGAGAATTAGGCATTACTTTTGGTCATTTTCAAATAACATAGGATTTATGCATCATGTATGGTGATTTTGAACTTCTTTGGGAGTTATCTATTGTTTTTGGTCAAATTAAGCTCTCTTCGGAGTTATGTATCATTCTTGGTCGTTTTGCACTCTCTCCATAATTAGGCATTACTTTTGGCCATTTTGAACTCTATTGGTAATTATACATCATTTTTGGTCATTTTGGACACCCTTTGGAATTAGAAATTGTTTTTGGTAATTTTGCACCCTTTTGGAAGTTAGACATTGTTTTTGGTCATTTTGAACACTCTTGGTAGTTATGCATCATTTATGGTCATTTTGGGACTGTTTTATGAGTTATTCGCCATTTTAGTCATTTTGAACTTTTTTGAGAATTAGGCATCGCATTTGTATATTTTTAACTCCCTTGGAAGTTATGTATCATTCTTGGTCATTATGCACTCCCTTGGGAATTAGGCATTGCTTTTTGTTATTTTGAACTCCCATCATTGTTTCTGGTCATTTGAAAATCCCATGGGAGTTATGCATCATTTTGGTCATTTTGAATTACCTTGGGATTAGACATTGTTTTGGTCATTTTGAACTCTATTGTTAATTATATATCATTTTTGGTCATTTAGCACACCCTTTGGAATTAACTATTGTTTTTGGTCATTTTAAACACTGTTGGTAGTTGTTCATCATTTATGGCCATTTTGGGACTCTTTTATGAGTTATGGGTCATTTTGCAGTCTTTCAAGAATTAGGCATTACTTTTGGGAACTTGTAGCTCAATTGGGAGTTAATCATCATGTTTGGTCGTTTTGAACTTCCATGGGACATAGGCATTGTTTTTGGTCATTTTGCACAATCTTGGAAATTAGACATTGTTTTTATTCATTTTGAACTCTCTTGGTACTTATGTATCATTTTTGGTCACTTTGGACTTTTTTATGAGTTATGCGTCATTTTGATCATTTTGCACTCTTTCGAGAATTAGGCATTACTGTTGGTCATGTTGAACTCCCCAGGAGTTATGCCTCATGTTTGGTCGTTTTGAACTTCCATGGGACTCAGGCATTGTTTTTGGTCATTTTGAACTCTTTTATGAGTTATGCATCACTTTGCACTCTCTTGGGAATTGGGCATTGTTTTTTTGTCATTTTGCACATTCTTGGGAATTATCCATTGCTTTTTGTTATTTTGAACTCCCATCATGGTTTTTGGTAATTATGAACTCTCTCGGGAGTTACGCAACATTCTTGATAATTTTGAACTTCCATGGGACTCAGGCATTTTTTTGGTCATTTTAAACACTTTTATGAGATATGCATCATTTGCACTCTCTTGGGAATTAAGCAAAAGATTGGTGATATTGCACTCCCTTGGGATTTAGGCATTGTTTTTTATCATTTTACACATTCTTGAGAATTAGACATTATATTTTGTCATTTTGCATTACATTGGGAATTAGAATATGTTTTTGGTCATTTTCCACACCTTTGTAAACTAGACATTGTTTTAGATCATTTTTAACTCCCATGGGAGTTATGCATCATTTTCGTCATTTTGGGACTCTTTTATGAGTTATGCGTAATTTTGATCATTTTGCACTCTTTCGAGAATTAGGCATTACTTTTGGTCATTTTCAAATAACATGGGATTTATGCAGCATGTTTGGTGATTTTGAACTCCTTCGGGAGTTATCTATTGTTTTTGGTCAAATTAAGCTCTCTTCGGAGTTATGTATCATTCTTGGTCGTTTTGCACTCTCTCCATAATTAGGCATTACTTCTGGTCATTTTGAACACTTTTGGTAGTTATGCATCATTTATGGTCATTTTGGGACTGTTTTATGAGTTATTCGTCATTTTAGTCATTTGGAATTTTTTTGAGAATTAGGCATCACTTTAGTATATTTTGAACTCCCTTGGAAGTTATGCATCATGTTTGATCATTTTGAACTCCCTTGGGAGTTTTGCATCATGTTTGGTCGTTTTGAACTTCCATGCCACTTGGCATTGTTTTTAGTCATTTTGCACTCCTTTGGGAATTAGGCATTGTTTTTGATCATTTTGCACACCCTTGTTAATTAGAAATTGTTTTTTGTCATTTCGAAATCTATTGGGAATTATGCATCATTTTTGGTCACTTTGAGCTTCCAGGAGGCTCAGGCATTGTTCCTGGTCATTTTAAACTTCCATGGCAGTTATGCATCATTTTGGCCATTTTGAATTACCTTGGGAATTATCCATTGCTTTTTGTTATTTTAAAATCCCATCATTGTTTTTGATAATTTTTGACTCCCATGGGAGTTATGCATCATTTTCGTCATTTTGGGACTCTTTTATGAGTTATGCGTAATTTTGATCATTTTGCACTACATTGGAAATTAGAATATGTTTTTGGTCATTTTCCACACCTTTGGAAACTGGACATTGTTTTAGATCATTTTTAACTCCCATGGGAGTTATGCATCATTTTCGTCATTTTGGGACTCTTTTATGAGTTATGCGTAATTTTGATCATTTTGCACTCTTTTTGTTTCCTAAATAGTAACTATCAATGGAATGTTCGTTCCATTGACATTACTACAGTTTTAACCTTCAACGTCCCTCATGGGAAAGGGTACTAACCCTTGATTCTTTATGGGTGTGTGATCGCTGGGAGGGAGGCTGCATGTCTCGAATAGTGTTCCTGTCCTAGTAATTATAACGGACTGTTTCTCTATCTGATTGTTGTATATCACTGATTGTACAAAATTAATGTTATATAGCTACAGTGAAACTATTATATAAGACACTATTCTTTGGCATTGGATTAGTGGTCATTAAGAGAGGTGATCACTATATTGAGGTGATCATTATATCATGTTTGATTCTATCCAGTAATTGTTATCATTCAGAATTATACCTTCATGTCATTAGGGGTATTGGATATCACTGCTCCATTGATCCTGTCTCGTTTTTATGTTAGTATTTTTGTTTGCCTACTGATTTTCCTGTTAATTTTTTAGTATTATTTTTCCGATTTATTAATTCTAATTTATGTTTTAGGGTCTTTACTTGGTTTTAGAGAAGTCAGTTGATGTTCTCAATTTGTCTGGATCCAGATACGGCCTTTGGTGTAGATTTTATTGGTTGGGTTATGCTGATCCGCTGCTGTTCTGTGTGCTGTTACATATTTATATTGTTAATACATCCTGTGTATATTTATTTTAATTATTAATTATTACTATTATTACCTTGGTATGATGTCTGTTGTGATCCTCTTGGAGTTAGCTTCATTTGCCTTTCACTGTCCTGAACGTTAATATTCTGTTCGTGATTTTGTAATGATGTGTTAATTTATTATATCTTGCCTTTGGAGAACCATATTAGTCGTTGTAGACAGGTGGTCTCTGTTTTAGGTGTTCATATCTCGTTATCAGGTTCCCATTGAGTCAATGGACGATTTAATTGTTTTACATTTGTTATGTCTGATTTAGAGTGATGTGAGATAGGACCAGTTGGTTAGAAGTGATATCCGCCCATCCCATGACATGACTGGGGCTATAGGAGTTGTTTTGGTGTTTCTTGTATAGTTCATAGTTTTAGGGTGGACACCATCTTGTGTGTCCCCCACTGATTCTACATTTTCGCGCTTGATACTGAGCAAGGCAGTTTGGAGTTCGGCGCGCATAAAATCAGGCTGACGCGTTTCGTTTGTCGAGAGCCCAGGTTAAAACCCGTTGGCTAAAGCAAACTCATCAGAGCGACGCACCGAGAGGGTATGTCCGGAGACACGGGGATCCGAGTCAGTATCGAAAAAGCAAGCCTTGATTGGAAAAGGAATGGTATTTCCTCTTCAATTCAGAGTTTTGAAAATATTTGAAAGTGTTCATCAATCAGTTCAAAAAATGTTAAGTTTTCTCAAATTGTTTGCAAGAATTTTCTATCATATAAATGCCGAAAAACTCACTGTAGGTATCCCTACTCGGAGATGTGTTTTGGAGCGTCTTTTTCATATAAAAAAGTTTGAATTTTTTGGCGAGATGTTCGTTTCAGTGTTCGAAATTCGATCAAGGGTTAAAATAAAATCAATAATAAAATAAAAGATAACGAAAACATAGTATACTTGCAATAAAAATATCCAATAGTTAGATGTAACAGTGCCTATATATATTGATAATTCATTGAGGACAAAATATGCTGAACTGTGTTTCATATCAATTGGCAAATGTTCAATGATTTCATCAAGTGGTCCATGATGAAGCACGTGGTGGCGTGATGGTGCGTCTTCTGAAAACCTAGTTATTGGAGCATGCCCTGCATCCGTCTTATGATATCAATTGCCTTGTTGATAAATTATCATAGTCCTACAGTTTATTTTGTAATAGGTGTAGATTAATAAGTGTACCTTGGATTGATATTTTGATAATAATTTTTGATTTGTGTCTTTTGACTAACTCTAGTGATGATAAATCGGGAAGAGAAATTTTAAGGCCAAGCACGAGGTACTTATCGATTTTATTTGCCCTTCGTTCATTGGTTGTAGTCATGGTTATTTATTGGGTGGAGGATTATAAATCCTTTGGCTCAGGAGGAGGCTCTGCTCCGAGAAAGAGGTTCGTTAGCTAGATCCGATCGGGTTTATTGGATTCAGAACATTCCTAAATATAGGATCCAAAATGGTAGAGCTGAATTGTATTTATGGAGTATTATTAAACTTAAATTACTTGGGAATTGGGATTACTTTGTTATTAGTTCATGGGTATATGGTTCGGGATTCATCTACGAATTGTTTGTTGGGGGACATTGGAAAGTGGAATGTCCACTGGTAAGTTTTTTAAATCATTGTTTTATCGTATCTTTGACTTGGTCTTTCTAACTGTCTTTCCTTCGGCTTCGGTCACCTGACGGTCATAGGGCTGTTGCTGTTGGTAGAATCATATAGCATTATATGATTAGGTGGAGGTATTATGTGCTGTAATTCTCGTCTAGCTGGTTTGTTGGAGCCTGTTTTCCTATTAAAATATGGAGATGTCAGATGGGGTTCTGTTGTATTTTTTGGACTTGTGGAGATGGTATATAGTTATAAAATGGGAGGTATCAGGTAGAAGTGTTTGGTGGGGTTATACTGTGTCTCATGGATCTGCTATGCTGACTGACGGTTTAAAAGTATTTTAAGTGGGGAGGGGTCAGATAGGGGGTGTTTAATGGGATTATTTTGTGTTTCATGGTTTTGTTTTACTGGTGTGTATTGTATAAAGTGGGGGGTATTAGATAGGAATGTTTTATGAGCTTTTACTGTATCTCATGGATCTGGTGTGCTGGTTTATGGTTCAAATGTGTTCTAGCCGAAAAGTGTCTGATAGGGGGTGTTTGATGAGGCTCTGTTGTGTTTCTTGGATTCGATGAACTGGTTCAATAGGTCTAGTATTTTAAAACCAAATTATTATTGTAATAAATACGGATTGGAGATAATAAATGTAGCCTGAAGGGTATTTATTGATATTTTTTAATCATCTTGAAATTAAGACCAATACATGCTATTTTTTGTTGATATTGTAAGTTATATAGAGATAATCAAATTAATGTTGTTGTATATAAGAACTCATAACTATTGTTTGTTGTGATCCGTTGTTTAACTTGATATTTCAGTTATCAACTTGTTTAATTATAGTGCTATGAATATATAGATATACGACTCTGGTTTTTGAAAATAGGAGTCAATTAGTCAAATACATTAAATTGTATGGAGCTACTAAATGTAGGCTGATGTGACATACATGTGATTGTTATCAGTATTTTTAAATTTTTAACATTGATAGATAATTAGGTGGGTATGTCTATTTTATATATTTATTCATATAGTTCATGTCTCATAGTTTTTTATCCATTGGTTGTTTCCTTGGTTATGTTGCCATGGCCATTCTCTATTTCTCATGATTGTATTCTGTTTTTGGCCGACTTTCGATGCATTGGTCTGAAGTTGAGGAGTCTATTTATTTATCCTATGTTCGAGGTCAAATAACGTGGGTACTTGTACCATGGAGGGAGTATAATAGTGGATCTATTTACTGAATCTATGGGTTAGTGTTTGATAAGTAAGAGTTGCATTGTAATTGAGATATATTTGACGTTCCTTCAGTCATTAATTTCAGGGTGATAGGGATGGCCTAGGTTATCAATGTGGGGGGGGTGTCTAGATATTTGATTCATTGTTTTGAAGTTGATTTCGGAAGTGCTCACAGTGGAGTTGGTCCCTGGTATGGATCAGGTGGTTTTTTATGTTTAAATGCCGTTTATAAGTGAGTGTGGGTTGAAGGCGACAGAATTGCTTTTTGTTATTTTGAACTCCCATCATTGTTTCTGGTCATTTGAAAATCCCATGGGAGTTATGCATCATTTTGGTCATTTTGAATTACCTTGGGATTAGACATTGTTTTGGTCATTTTGAACTCTATTGTTAATTATATATCATTTTTGGTCATTTAGCACACCCTTTGGAATTAACTATTGTTTTTGGTCATTTTAAACACTGTT
Organism: Haliclystus octoradiatus; assembly: GCA_916610825.1. NCBI lineage: Eukaryota > Metazoa > Cnidaria > Staurozoa > Stauromedusae > Haliclystidae > Haliclystus > Haliclystus octoradiatus. Next base: position 3,428,024 of record OU744452.1, read on the forward strand.
GGTAGTTGTTCATCATTTATGGCCATTTTGGGACTCTTTTATGAGTTATGGGTCATTTTGCAGTCTTTCAAGAATTAGGCATTACTTTTGGGAACTTGTAGCTCAATTGGGAGTTAATCATCATGTTTGGTCGTTTTGAACTTCCATGGGACATTGTGCTACATTGTGCTCAAATGGCATTGTTTTTGGTCATTTTGCACAATCTTGGAAATTAGACATTGTTTTTATTCATTTTGAACTCTCTTGGTACTTATGTATCATTTTTGGTCACTTTGGACTTTTTTATGAGTTATGCGTCATTTTGATCATTTTGCACTCTTTCGAGAATTAGGCATTACTGTTGGTCATGTTGAACTCCCCAGGAGTTATGCCTCATGTTTGGTCGTTTTGAACTTCCATGGGACTCAGGCATTGTTTTTGGTCATTTTGAACTCTTTTATGAGTTATGCATCACTTTGCACTCTCTTGGGAATTGGGCATTGTTTTTTTGTCATTTTGCACATTCTTGGGAATTATCCATTGCTTTTTGTTATTTTGAACTCCCATCATGGTTTTTGGTAATTATGAACTCTCTCGGGAGTTACGCAACATTCTTGATAATTTTGAACTTCCATGGGACTCAGGCATTTTTTTGGTCATTTTAAACACTTTTATGAGATATGCATCATTTGCACTCTCTTGGGAATTAAGCAAAAGATTGGTGATATTGCACTCCCTTGGGATTTAGGCATTGTTTTTTATCATTTTACACATTCTTGAGAATTAGACATTATATTTTGTCATTTTGCATTACATTGGGAATTAGAATATGTTTTTGGTCATTTTCCACACCTTTGTAAACTAGACATTGTTTTAGATCATTTTTAACTCCCATGGGAGTTATGCATCATTTTCGTCATTTTGGGACTCTTTTATGAGTTATGCGTAATTTTGATCATTTTGCACTCTTTCGAGAATTAGGCATTACTTTTGGTCATTTTCAAATAACATGGGATTTATGCAGCATGTTTGGTGATTTTGAACTCCTTCGGGAGTTATCTATTGTTTTTGGTCAAATTAAGCTCTCTTCGGAGTTACGTATCATTCTTGGTCGTTTTGCACTCTCTCCATAATTAGGCATTACTTTTGGTCATTTTGAACACTTTTGGTAGTTATGCATCATTTATGGTCATTTTGGGACTGTTTTATGAGTTATTCGTCATTTTAGTCATTTGGAATTTTTTTGAGAATTAGGCATCACTTTTGTATATTTTGAGCTCCCTTGGAAGTTATGCATCATGTTTGATCATTTTGAACTCCCTTGGGAGTTTTGCATCATGTTTGGTCGTTTTGAACTTCCATGCCACTTGGCATTGTTTTTAGTCATTTTGCACTCCTTTGGGAATTAGGCATTGTTTTTGATCATTTTGCACACCCTTGTTAATTAGAAATTGTTTTTTGTCATTTCGAAATCTATTGGGAATTATGCATCATTTTTGGTCACTTTGAGCTTCCAGGAGGCTCAGGCATTGTTCCTGGTCATTTTAAACTTCCATGGCAGTTATGCATCATTTTGGCCATTTTGAATTACCTTGGGAATTATCCATTGCTTTTTGTTATTTTAAAATCCCATCATTGTTTTTGATAATTTTTGACTCCCATGGGAGTTATGCATCATTTTCGTCATTTTGGGACTCTTTTATGAGTTATGCGTAATTTTGATCATTTTGCACTACATTGGAAATTAGAATATGTTTTTGGTCATTTTCCACACTTTTGGAAACTGGACATTGTTTTAGATCATTTTTAACTCCCATGGGAGTTATGCATCATTTTCGTCATTTTGGGACTCTTTTATGAGTTATGCGTAATTTTGATCATTTTGCACTCTTTTTGTTTCCTAAATAGTAAGTATCAATGGAATGTTCGTTCCATTGACATTACTACAGTTTTAACCTTCAACGTCCCTCATGGGAAAGGGTACTAACCCTTGATTCTTTATGGGTGTGTGATCGTTGGGAGGGAGGCTGCATGTCTCGAATAGTGTTCCTATCCTAGTAATTATAACGGACTGTTTCTCTATCTGATTGTTGTATATCACTGATTGTACAAAATTAATGTTATATAGCTACAGTGAAACTATTATATAAGACACTATTCTTTGGCATTGGATTAGTGGTCATTAAGAGAGGTGATCACTATATTGAGGTGATCATTATATCATGTTTGATTCTATCCAGTAATTGTTATCATTCAGAATTATACCTCCATGTCATTAGGGGTATTGGATATCACTGCTCCATTGATCCTGTCTCGTTTTTATGTTAGTATTTTTGTTTGCCTACTGATTTTCCTGTTAATTTTTTAGTATTATTTTTCCGATTTATTAATTCTAATTTATGTTTTAGGGTCTTTACTTGGTTTTAGAGAAGTCAGTTGATGTTCTCAATTTGTCTGGATCCAGATACGGCCTTTGGTGTAGATTTTATTGGTTGGGTTATGCTGATCCGCTGCTGTTCTGTGTGCTGTTACATATTTATATTGTTAATACATCCTGTGTATATTTATTTTAATTATTAATTATTACTATTATTACCTTGGTATGATGTCTGTTGTGATCCTCTTGGAGTTAGCTTCATTTGCCTTTCACTTTCCTGAACGTTAATATTCTGTTCGTGATTTTGTAATGATGTGTTAATTTATTATATCTTGCCTTTGGAGAACCATATTAGTCGTTGTAGACAGGTGGTCTCTGTTTTAGGTGTTCATATCTCGTTATCAGGTTCCCATTGAGTCAATGGACGATTTAATTGTTTTACATTTGTTATGTCTGATTTAGAGTGATGTGAGATAGGACCAGTTGGTTAGAAGTGATATCCGCCCATCCCATAACATGACTGGGGCTATAGGAGTTGTTTTGGTGTTTCTTGTATAGTTCATAGTTTTAGGGTGGACACCATCTTGTGTGTCCCCCACTGATTCTACATTTTCGCGCTTGATACTGAGCAAGGCAGTTTGGAGTTCGGCGCGCATAAAATCAGGCTGACGCGTTTCGTTTGTCGAGAGCCCAGGTTAAAACCCGTTGGCTAAAGCAAACTCATCAGAGCGACGCACCGAGAGGGTATGTCCGGAGACACGGGGATCCGAGTCAGTATCGAAAAAGCAAGCCTTGATTGGAAAAGGAATGGTATTTCCTCTTCAATTCAGAGTTTTGAAAATATTTGAAAGTGTTCATCAATCAGTTCAAAAAATGTTAAGTTTTCTCAAATTGTTTGCAAGAATTTTCAATCATATAAATGCCGAAAAACTCACTGTAGGTATCCCTACTCGGAGATGTGTTTTGGAGCGTCTTTTTCATATAAAAAAGTTTGAATTTTTTGGCGAGATGTTCGTTTCAGTGTTCGAAATTCGATCAAGGGTTAAAATAAAATCAATAATAAAATAAAAGATAACGAAAACATAGTATACTTGCAATAAAAATATCCAATAGTTAGATGTAACAGTGCCTATATATATTGATAATTCATTGAGGACAAAATATGCTGAACTGTGTTTCATATCAATTGGCAAATGTTCAATGATTTCATCAAGTGGTCCATGATGAAGCACGTGGTGGCGTGATGGTGCGTCTTCTGAAAACCTAGTTATTGGAGCATGCCCTGCATCCGTCTTATGATATCAATTGCCTTGTTGATAAATTATCATAGTCCTACAGTTTATTTTGTAATAGGTGTAGATTAATAAGTGTACCTTGGATTGATATTTTGATAATAATTTTTGATTTGTGTCTTTTGACTAACTCTAGTGATGATAAATCGGGAAGAGAAATTTTAAGGCCAAGCACGAGGTACTTATCGATTTTATTTGCCCTTCGTTCATTGGTTGTAGTCATGGTTATTTATTGGGTGGAGGATTATAAATCCTTTGGCTCAGGAGGAGGCTCTGCTCCGAGAAAGAGGTTCGTTAGCTAGATCCGATCGGGTTTATTGGATTCAGAACATTCCTAAATATAGGATCCAAAATGGTAGAGCTGAATTGTATTTATGGAGTATTATTAAACTTAAATTACTTGGGAATTGGGATTACTTTGTTATTAGTTCATGGGTATATGGTTCGGGATTCATCTACGAATTGTTTGTTGGGGGACATTGGAAAGTGGAATGTCCACTGGTAAGTTTTTTAAATCATTGTTTTATCGTATCTTTGACTTGGTCTTTCTAACTGTCTTTCCTTCGGCTTCGGTCACCTGACGGTCATAGGGCTGTTGCTGTTGGTAGAATCATATAGCATTATATGATTAGGTGGAGGTATTATGTGCTGTAATTCTCGTCTAGCTGGTTTGTTGGAGCCTGTTTTCCTATTAAAATATGGAGATGTCAGATGGGGTTCTGTTGTATTTTTTGGACTTGTGGAGATGGTATATAGTTATAAAATGGGAGGTATCAGGTAGAAGTGTTTGGTGGGGTTATACTGTGTCTCATGGATCTGCTATGCTGACTGACGGTTTAAAAGTATTTTAAGTGGGGAGGGGTCAGATAGGGGGTGTTTAATGGGATTATTTTGTGTTTCATGGTTTTGTTTTACTGGTGTGTATTGTATAAAGTGGGGGGTATTAGATAGGAATGTTTTATGAGCTTTTACTGTATCTCATGGATCTGGTGTGCTGGTTTATGGTTCAAATGTGTTCTAGCCGAAAAGTGTCTGATAGGGGGTGTTTGATGAGGCTCTGTTGTGTTTCTTGGATTCGATGAACTGGTTCAATAGGTCTAGTATTTTAAAACCAAATTATTATTGTAATAAATACGGATTGGAGATAATAAATGTAGCCTGAAGGGTATTTATTGATATTTTTTAATCATCTTGAAATTAAGACCAATACATGCTATTTTTTGTTGATATTGTAAGTTATATAGAGATAATCAAATTAATGTTGTTGTATATAAGAACTCATAACTATTGTTTGTTGTGATCCGTTGTTTAACTTGATATTTCAGTTATCAACTTGTTTAATTATAGTGCTATGAATATATAGATATACGACTCTGGTTTTTGAAAATAGGAGTCAATTAGTCAAATACATTAAATTGTATGGAGCTACTAAATGTAGGCTGATGTGACATACATGTGATTGTTATCAGTATTTTTAAATTTTTAACATTGATAGATAATTAGGTGGGTATGTCTATTTTATATATTTATTCATATAGTTCATGTCTCATAGTTTTTTATCCATTGGTTGTTTCCTTGGTTATGTTGCCATGGCCATTCTCTATTTCTCATGATTGTATTCTGTTTTTGGCCGACTTTCGATGCATTGGTCTGAAGTTGAGGAGTCTATTTATTTATCCTATGTTCGAGGTCAAATAACGTGGGTACTTGTACCATGGAGGGAGTATAATAGTGGATCTATTTACTGAATCTATGGGTTAGTGTTTGATAAGTAAGAGTTGCATTGTAATTGAGATATATTTGACGTTCCTTCAGTCATTAATTTCAGGGTGATAGGGATGGCCTAGGTTATCAATGTGGGGGGGGTGTCTAGATATTTGATTCATTGTTTTGAAGTTGATTTCGGAAGTGCTCACAGTGGAGTTGGTCCCTGGTATGGATCAGGTGGTTTTTTATGTTTAAATGCCGTTTATAAGTGAGTGTGGGTTGAAGGCGACAGAATTGCTTTTTGTTGTTCTAGGAACGGTGTTAAGTAGTTCTTAAAGATAGGTTTTAGGAGTCGTTCAAAGTCAGGATGATATGGGAGTACTATTGGTAGGATTTGTTTGGATGTTGTTGGTGAGGGTTGTTCACTTTTCTGTTTTGAAAGTGTCAGTTTCATAGCTTTGAGGAGGGCGAGGGATGGATAGTCTCTCTCTATGAATGAAAGGTAGAGTAGATAAAGTCTGATGTGTAGGATTTTGCACTCTTTGGAGAATTAGGCATTACTTTTGGTCATTTTCAAATAACATAGGATTTATGCATCATGTATGGTGATTTTGAACTCCTTTGGGAGTTATCTATTGTTTTTGTTATTGTTTAGTTATGTATCATTCTTGGTCGTTTTGCACTCTCTCCATAATTAGGCATTACTTTTGGCCATTTTGAACTCTATTGGTAATTATACATCATTTTTGGTCATTTTGGACACCTTTTGGAATTAGGAATTGTTTTTGGTAATTTTGCACCCTTTTGGAAATTAGACATTGTTTTTGGTCATTTTGTGAACACTCTTGGTAGTTATGAATCATTTATGGTCATTTTGGGACTCTTTTATGATGTTTGCGTCATTTTGATCATTTTGAACTTTTTTGAGAATTAGGCATTGCTTTTGTTCATTTTGAACTCCCTTGGAAGTTATGCATCATGATTGGTCATTTTGAACTCCCTTGGGAGTTATGCATTGTTTTTGGTCATTTTGAACTCTTTTATAAGTTATGCATCATTTTGCACTCTATAGAGAATTAGGCATTGTTTTTGGTCATTTTGAACTCTTTTATAAGTTATGCATCATTTTGCACTCTATAGAGAATTAGGCATGGTTTTTGGTCATTTTGCACACCCTTGAAAATTAGTCATTTTTTTAGGTCTATTTGAACTCCAATCATTGTTTTTGGTAATTTTGAACAGCGTTGGGAATTATCCATTGCTTTTTGTTATTTTGAACTCCCATCATGGTTTTTGGTAATTATGAACTCTCTCGGGAGTTACGTAACATTCTTGATAATTTTGAACTTCCATGGGATTCAGGCATTTTTTTGGTCATTTTAAACACTTTTATGAGATATGCATCATTTGCACTCTCTTGAGAATTAGGCAAAAGATTGGTGAAATTGCACTCCCTTGTGATTTAGGCATTGTTTTTTATCATTTTACACATTCTTGGGAATTAGACAAGGTATTTTTTCATTTTGCATAACATTGGGAATTAGAATATGTTTTTGGTCATTTTCCACACCTTTGGAAACTAGACATTGTTTTAGATCATTTTTAACTCCCATGGGAGTTATGCATCATTTTCGTCATTCTGGGACTCTTTTATGAGTTATGCGTAATTTTGATCATTTTGCACTCTTTCGAGAATTAGGCATTACTTTTGGTCATTTTCAAATAACATGGGATTTATGCATCATGTTTGGTGATTTTGAACTCCTTTAGGAGTTATCTATTGTTTTTGGTCAAATTAAGCTCTCTTTGGAGTTATGTATCATTCTTGGTCGTTTTGCACTCCCTCCATAATTAGGCATAACTTTTGGTCATTTTGAACTCTATTGGTAATTATACATCATTTTTGGTCATTTTGCACACCCTTTGGAATTAGGAATTGTTTTTGGTAATTTTGCACCCCTTTGGAAATTAGACATTGTTTTTGGTCATTATGAACACTCTTGGTAGTTATGCATCATTTATGGTCATTTTGGGACTGTTTTATGATTTATTCGTCATTTTAGTCATTTTGAACTTTTTTGAGAATTAGGCATCGCTTTTGTATATTTTGAATTCCCTTGGAAGTTATGTATCATTCTTGGTCATTTTGCACGCCCTTGGGAATTAGGCATTGGTTTTTGTTATTTTGAACTCCCATCATTGTTTCTGGTCATTTTAAAATCCCATGGGAATTATGCATCATTTTGGTCATTTTTAATTACCTTGGGATTAGACATTGTTTTGGTCATTTTGAACTCTATTGTTAATTATACATCATTTTTGGTCATTTAGCACACCCTTTGGAATTTACTATTGTTTTTGGTCTTTTTAAACACTGTTGGTGGTTGTTCATCATTTATGGCCATTTTGTGACTCTTTTATGAGTTATGGGTCATTTTGCAGTCTTTCAAGAATTAGGCATTATTTTTGGGAACTTGGAGCTCAATTGGGAGTTAATCATCATGTTTGGTCGTTTTGAACGTCCATGGGACATAGGCATTGTTTTTGGTCATTTTGCACAATCTTGGAAATTAGACATTGTTTTTATTCATTTTGAACTCTCTTGGTAGTTATGTATCATTTTTGGTCACTTTGGACTTTTTTATAAGTTATGCGTCATTTTGATCATTTTGCACTCTTTCGAGAATTAGGCATTATTGTTGGTCATGTTGAACTCCCTTGGAGTTATGCCTCATGTTTGGTCGTTTTGAACTTCCATGGGACTCAGGCATTGTTTTTTGTCATTTTGAACTCTTTTATGAGTTATGCATCACTTTGCACTCTCTTGGGCATTGGGCATTGTTTTTTGTCATTTTGCACATTCTTGGGAATTAGACATTGTTTTTTGTCCTTTTGCACTACCTTGGGAATTAGAATATGTTTTTGGTCATCTTGCACACCTTTGGAAATTAGACATTGTTTTTGGTCATTTTGTGAACACTCTTGGTAGTTATGAATCATTTATGGTCATTTTGGGACTCTTTTATGATGTTTGCGTCATTTTGATCATTTTGAACTTTTTTGAGAATTAGGCATTGCTTTTGTTCATTTTGAACTCCCTTGGAAGTTATGCATCATGATTGGTCATTTTGAACTCCCTTGGGAGTTATGCATTGTTTTTGGTCATTTTGAACTCTTTTATAAGTTATGCATCACTTTGCACTCTATAGAGAATTAGACATGGTTTTTGGTCATTTTGCACACCCTTGAAAATTAGGCATTTTTTTAGGTCTATTTGAACTCCAATCATTGTTTTTGGTAATTTTGAACAGCGTTGGGAATTATCCATTGCTTTTTGTTATTTTGAATTCCCATCATGGTTTTTGGTAATTATGATCTCTCTCGGGAGTTACGCAACATTCTTGATAATTTTGAACTTCCATGGGACTCAGGCATTTTTTTGGTCATTTTAAACACTTTTATGAGATGTGCATCATTTGCACTCTCTTGAGAATTACGCAAAAGATTGGTGAAATTGCACTCCCTTGTGATTTGGGCATTGTTTTTTATCATTTTACACATTCTTGGGAATTAGACAAGGTATTTTTTCATTTTGCATAACATTGGGAATTAGAATATGTTTTTGGTCATTTTCCACACCTTTGGAAACTAGACATTGTTTTAGATCATTTTTAACGCCCATGGGAGTTATAAATCATTTTCGTCATTCTGGGACTCTTTTATGAGTTATGCGTAATTTTGATCATTTTGCACTCTTTCGAGAATTAGGCATTACTTTTGGTCATTTTCAAATAACATGGGATTCATGCATCATGTTTGGTGATTTTGAACTCCTTTGGGAGTTATCTATTGTTTTTGGTCAAATTAAGCTCTCTTCGGAGTTATGTATCATTCTTGGTCGTTTTGCACTCCCTCCATAATTAGGCATGACTTTTGGTCATTTTGAACTCTATTGGTAATTATACATCATTTTTGGTCAGTTTGCACACCCTTTGGAATTAGGAATTGTTTTTGGTAATTTTGCACCCCTTTAGAAATTAGACATTGTTTTTGGACATTATGAACACTCTTGGTAGTTATGCATCATTTATGGTCATTTTGGGACTGTTTTATGATTTATTCGTCATTTTAGTCATTTTGAACTTTTTTGAGAATTAGGCATCGCTTTTGTATATTTTGAATTCCCTTGGAAGTTATGTATCATTCTTGGTCATTTTGCACGCCCTTGGGAATTAGGCATTGGTTTTTGTTATTTTGAACTCCCATCATTGTTTCTGGTCATTTTAAAATCCCATGGGAGTTATGCATCATTTTGGTCATTTTGAATTACCTTGGGATTAGACATTGTTTTGGTCATTTTGAACTCTATTGTTAATTATACATCATTTTTGGTCATTTAGCACACCCTTTGGAATTTACTATTGTTTTTGGTCTTTTTAAACACTGTTGGTGGTTGTTCATCATTTATGGCCATTTTGTGACTCTTTTATGAGTTATGGGTCATTTTGCAGTCTTTCAAGAATTAGGCATTACTTTTGGGAACTTGGAGCTCAATTGGGAGTTAATCATCATGTTTGGTCGTTTTGAACGTCCATGGGACATAGGCATTGTTTTTGGTCATTTTGCACAATCTTGGAAATTAGACATTGTTTTTATTCATTTTGAACTCTCTTTGTAGTTATGTATCATTTTTGGTCACTTTGGACTTTTTTATAAGTTATGCGTCATTTTGATCATTTTGCACTCTTTCGAGAATTAGGCATTATTGTTGGTCATGTTGAACTCCCTTGGAGTTATGCCTCATGTTTGGTCGTTTTGAACTTCCATGGGACTCAGGCATTGTTTTTTGTCATTTTGAACTCTTTTATGAGTTATGCATCACTTTGCACTCTCTTGGGAATTGGGCATTGTTTTTTGTCATTTTGCACATTCTTGGGAATTAGACATTGTTTTTGGTCATTTTGTGAACACTCTTGGTAGTTATGAATCATTTATAGTAATTTTGGGACTCTTTTATGATGTTTGCGTCATTTTGATCATTTTGAACTTTTTTGAGAATTAGGCATTGCTTTTGTTCATTTTGAACTCCCTTGGAAGTTATGCATCATGATTGGTCATTTTGAACTCCCTTGGGAATTATGCATTGTTTTTGGTCATTTTGAACTCTTTTATGAGTTATGACTCACTTTGCACTCTCTTGGGAATAGGGCATTGTTTTTTGTCATTTTGCACATTCTTGGGAATTAGACATCGTTTTTTGTCATTTTGCACTACCTTGAGAATTAGAATATGTTTTTGGTCATCTTGCACACCTTTGGAAATTAGACATTGTTTTTGGTCATTTTGTGAACACTCTTGGTAGTTATGAATCATTTATGGTCATTTTGGGACTCTTTTATGATGTTTGCGTCATTTTGATCATTTTGAACTTTTTTGAGAATTAGGCATTGCTTTTTTTCATTTTGAACTCCCTTGGAAGTTATGCTTCACGATTGGTCATTTTGAACTCCTTTGGGAGTTATGCATTGTTTTTGGTCATTTTGAACTCTTTTATAAGTTATGCATCATTTTGCACTCTATAGAGAATTAGGCATTGTTTTTGGTCATTTTGAACTCTTTTATAAGTTATGCATCATTTTGCACTCTATAGAGAATTAGGCATGGTTTTTGGTCATTTTGCACACCCTTGAAAATTAGGCATTTTTTTAGGTCTATTCGAACTCCAATCATTGTTTTTGGTAATTTTGAACAGCGTTGGGAATTATCCATTGCGTTTGGTTATTTTGAACTCCCATCATGGTTTTTGGTAATTATGAAATCTCTCGGGAGTTACGCAACATTTTTGATAATTTTGAACTTCCATGGGACTCAGGCTTTTTTTTTGGTCATTTTAAACACTTTTATGAGATATGCATCATTTGCACTCTCTTGGGAATTAGGCAAAAGATTTTGTGATATTGCACTCCCTTTAAGGGATTGTTTTTTATCATTTTACACATTCTTTGGAAATAGACATTGTATTTTGTCATTTTGCATTACATTGGGAATTAGAATATGTTTTTGGTCATTTTCCACACCTTTGGAAACTAGACATAGTTTTAGATCATTTTAAACTCCCATAGGAGTTATGCATCATTTTCGTCATTTTGGGACTCTTTTGTGAGTTATGCGTAATTTTGATCATTTTGCACTCTTTCGAGAATTAGGCATTACTTTTTGTCATTTTCAAATAACATGGGATTTATGCATCATGTTTGGTGATTTTGAACTCCTTTGGGAGTTATCTATTGTTTTTGGTCAAATTAAGCTCTCTTCGGAGTTATGTATCATTCTTGGTCGTTTTGCACTCTTTCCAGAATTAGGCATTACTTTTGTTCATTTTGAACTCTATTGGTAATTATACATCAGTTTTGGTCATTTTGCACACCCTTTGGAATTAGGAATTGTTTTTGGTAATTTTGCACCCCTTTGGAAATTAGACATTGTTTTTGGTCATTTTGAACACTCTTGGTAGTTATGCATCATTTATGGTCATTTCGAAATCTATTGGGAATTATGCATCATTTTTGGTCACTTTGAGCTTCCAGGAGGCTCAGGCATTGTTCCTGGTCATTTTAAACTCCCTTGGAAGTTAAGCATCATGTTTGGTCATTTTGAACTCCCTTTGGAGTTATGCATCATGTTTGGTCGTTTTGATCTTCCATGCATCTTAGGCATTGTTTTTGGTCCTTTTGAACTCTTTTATGAGTTATGCATTATTTTGCACTCTCTAGAAAATTAGGCATGGTTTTTTGTCATTTTGCACAACCTTGAAAATTTATGCATTTATTTGGTCATTTTGAACTCTCATCGTTGTTTTTGGTAATTTTTACCTCCCATTGGAGTGATGCATCATTTTGGTCATTTTGAATTACCTTGGGAATGAGACATTGTTTTTGGTCATTTTGAACAGCCTTGGAAATTATCCATTGCTTTTTGTTATTTTGAACTCCCATCATTGTTTTTGATAGTTTTGAACTTCCATGGGACTCAGGCATTGTTTTTGGTCATTTTAAACATTTTTGGGAATTAGAAATTGTTTTTTGTCATTTTGCTGTAGATTGGGAGTTAGAATATGTTTTTGATCATTTTGCACACCTTTGGGAATTAGACATTGTTTTAGATCATTTTAAATTCCCACAGGAGTTATGCATCATTTTCGTCATTTTGGGACTCTTTTATGAGTTATGCGTAATTTTGATCATTTTGCACTTTTTCGAGAATTAGGCATTACTTTTGGTCAGTTTGAACACCCATGGGACTTATGCATCATGTTTGGTCATTTTGAACTCCTTTGGGAGTTATCTATTGGTTTCGGTCAAATTGAACTCTCTTCGGAGTTATGTATCATTCTTTGTCATTTTGCACTCCCTTGGGAATTAGGCATTGCTTTTTGTTATTTTGAACTCCCATCATTGTTTCTGGTCATTTTAAAATCCCATGGGAGTTATGCATCATTTTGATTATTTTGAATTACCTTGGGATTAGACATTGTTTTGGTCATTTTGATCTCTATTGTTAATTATACATCATTTTTGGTCATTTAGCACACCCTTTGGAATTAAATATTGTTTTTGGTCATTTTAAACACTGTTGGTAGTTGTTCATCATTTATGGCCATTTTAGGACTCTTTTAAGAGTTATGGGTCATTTTGCAGTCTTTCAACAATCAGGCATTACTTTTGGGAACTTGGAACTCAATTGGGAGTTAATCATCCTGTTTGGTCGTTTTGAACTTCCATGGGACATAGGCATTGTTTTTGGTAATTTTGCACAATCTTGGAAATTAGACATTGTTTTTATTCATTTTGAACTCTCTTTGTAGTTATGTATCATTTTTGGTCACTTTGGACTTTCTTATGAGTTATGCGTCATTTTGATCATTTTGCACTCTTTCGAGAATTAGGCATTACTGTTGGTCATGTTGAACTCCCCTGGAGTTATGCCTCATGATTGGTCGTTTTGAACTTCCATGGGACTCAGGCATTGTTTTTGGTCTTTTTGAACTCTTTTATGTGTTATGCATCACTTTGCACTCTCTTGGGAATTGGGCATTGTTTTTTGTCATTTTGCACATTCTTGGGAATTAGACATTGTTTTTTGTCATTTTGCACTACCTTGGGAATTAGAATATGTTTTTGGTCATCTTGCACACCTTTGGAAATTAAACATTGTTTTTGGTCATTTTGTGAACACTCTTGGTAGTTATGAATCAGTTATGGTCATTTTGGGACTCTTTTATGATGTTTGCGTCATTTTGATCATTTTGAACTTTTTTGAGAATTAGGCATTGCTTATGTTCATTTTGAACTCCTTTGGAAGTTATGCATCATGATTGGTCATTTTGAACTCCCTTGGGAGTTATGCATTGTTTTTGGTCATTTTGAACTCTTTTATAAGTTATGCATCATTTTGCACTCTATAGAGAATTAGGCATGGTTTTTGGTCATTTTGCACACCCTTGAAAATTAGTCATTTTTTTAGGTCTATTTGAACTCCAATCATTGTTTTTGGTAATTTTGAACAGCGTTGGGAATTATCCATTGCTTTTTGTTATTTTGAACTCCCATCATGGTTTTTGGTAATTATGAACTCTCTCGGGAGTTACGTAACATTCTTGATAATTTTGAACTTCCATGGGATTCAGGCATTTTTTTGGTCATTTTAAACACTTTTATGAGATATGCATCATTTGCACTCTCTTGAGAATTAGGCAAAAGATTGGTGAAATTGCACTCCCTTGTGATTTAGGCATTGTTTTTTATCATTTTACACATTCTTGGGAATTAGACAAGGTATTTTTTCATTTTGCATAACATTGGGAATTAGAATATGTTTTTGGTCATTTTCCACACCTTTGGAAACTAGACATTGTTTTAGATCATTTTTAACTCCCATGGGAGTTATGCATCATTTTCGTCATTCTGGGACTCTTTTATGAGTTATGCGTAATTTTGATCATTTTGCACTCTTTCGAGAATTAGGCATTACTTTTGGTCATTTTCAAATAACATGGGATTTATGCATCATGTTTGGTGATTTTGAACTCCTTTAGGAGTTATCTATTGTTTTTGGTCAAATTAAGCTCTCTTTGGAGTTATGTATCATTCTTGGTCGTTTTGCACTCCCTCCATAATTACGCATAACTTTTGGTCATTTTGAACTCTATTGGTAATTATACATCATTTTTGGTCATTTTGCACACCCTTTGGAATTAGGAATTGTTTTTGGTAATTTTGCACCCCTTTGGAAATTAGACATTGTTTTTGGTCATTATGAACACTCTTGGTAGTTACGCATCATTTATGGTCATTTTGGGACTGTTTTATGATTTATTCGTCATTTTAGTCATTTTGAACTTTTTTGAGGATTAGGCATCGCTTTTGTATATTTTGAATTCCCTTGGAAGTTATGTATCATTCTTGGTCATTTTGCACGCCCTTGGGAATTAGGCATTGGTTTTTGTTATTTTGAACTCCCATCATTGTTTCTGGTCATTTTAAAATCCCATGGGAATTATGCATCATTTTGGTCATTTTGAATTACCTTGGGATTGGACATTGTTTTGGTCATTTTGAACTCTATTGTTAATTATACATCATTTTTGGTCATTTAGCACACCCTTTGGAATTTACTATTGTTTTTGGTCTTTTTAAACACTGTTGGTGGTTGTTCATCATTTATGGCCATTTTGTGACTCTTTTATGAGTTATGGGTCATTTTGCAGTCTTTCAAGAATTAGGCATTATTTTTGGGAACTTGGAGCTCAATTGGGAGTTAATCATCATGTTTGGTCGTTTTGAACGTCCATGGGACATAGGCATTGTTTTTGGTCATTTTGCACAATCTTGGAAATTAGACATTGTTTTTATTCATTTTGAACTCTCTTGGTAGTTATGTATCATTTTTGGTCACTTTGGACATTTTTATAAGTTATGCGTCATTTTGATCATTTTGCACTCTTTCGAGAATTAGGCATTATTGTTGGTCATGTTGAACTCCCTTGGAGTTATGCCTCATGTTTGGTCGTTTTGAACTTCCATGGGACTCAGGCATTGTTTTTTGTCATTTTGAACTCTTTTATGAGTTATGCATCACTTTGCACTCTCTTGGGCATTGGGCATTGTTTTTTGTCATTTTGCACATTCTTGGGAATTAGACATTGTTTTTTGTCCTTTTGCACTACCTTGGGAATTAGAATATGTTTTTGGTCATCTTGCACACCTTTGGAAATTAGACATTGTTTTTGGTCATTTTGTGAACACTCTTGGTAGTTATGAATCATTTATGGTCATTTTGGGACTCTTTTATGATGTTTGCGTCATTTTGATCATTTTGAACTTTTTTGAGAATTAGGCATTGCTTTTGTTCATTTTGAACTCCCTTGGAAGTTATGCATCATGATTGGTCATTTTGAACTCCCTTGGGAGTTATGCATTGTTTTTGGTCATTTTGAACTCTTTTATAAGTTATGCATCACTTTGCACTCTATAGAGAATTAGACATGGTTTTTGGTCATTTTGCACACCCTTGAAAATTAGGCATTTTTTTAGGTCTATTTGAACTCCAATCATTGTTTTTGGTAATTTTGAACAGCGTTGGGAATTATCCATTGCTTTTTGTTATTTTGAATTCCCATCATGGTTTTTGGTAATTATGATCTCTCTCGGGAGTTACGCAACATTCTTGATAATTTTGAACTTCCATTGGACTCAGGCATTTTTTTGGGTCATTTTAAACACTTTTATGAGATATGCATCATTTGCACTCTCTTGGGAATTAGGCAAAAGATTTTGTGATATTGCACTCCCTTGGGATTTAGGCATTGTTTTTTATCATTTTACACATTCTTTGGAATTAGACATTGTATTTTGTCATTTTGCATTACATTGGGAATTAGAATATGTTTTTGGTCATTTTCCACACCTTTGGAAACTAGACATAGTTTTAGATCATTTTAAACTCCCATAGGAGTTATGCATCATTTTCGTCATTTTGGGACTCTTTTATGAGTTATGCGTAATTTTGATCATTTTGCACTCTTTCGAGAATTAGGCATTACTTTTTGTCGTTTTCAAATAACATGGGATTTATGCATCATGTTTGGTGATTTTGAACTCCTTTGGGAGTTATCTATTGTTTTTGGTCAAATTAAGCTCACTTCGGAGTTATGTATCATTCTTGGTCGTTTTGCACTCTTTCCAGAATTAGGCATTACTTTTGGTCATTTTGAACTCTATTGGTAATTATACATCAGTTTTGGTCATTTTGCACACCCTTTGGAATTAGGAATTGTTTTTGGTAATTTTGCACCCCTTTGGAAATTAGACATTGTTTTTGGTCATTTTGAACACTCTTGGTAGTTATGCATCATTTATGGTCATTTTGGGACTATTTTATGAGTTATTCGTCATTTTAGTCATTGTGAACTTTTTTGAGAATTAGGCATCGCTTTTGTATATTTTGAACTCCCTTGGAAGTTATGCATCATGTTTGGTCATTTTGAAATCCCTTGGGAGTTATGCATCATGATTGGTCGTTTTGAACTTCCATGCCACTTGGCATTGTTTTTAGTCATTTTGCACTCCTTTGGGAATTAGGCATTGTTTTTGATCATTTTGCACACCCTTGTTAATTAGAAATTGTTTTTTGTCATTTCGAAATCTATTGGGAATTATGCATCATTTTTGGTCACTTTGAGCTTCCAGGAGGCTCAGGCATTGTTCCTGGTCATTTTAAACTCCCTTGGAAGTTAAGCATCATGTTTGGTCATTTTGAACTCCCTTTGGAGTTATGCATCATGTTTGGTCGTTTTGATCTTCCATGCATCTTAGGCATTGTTTTTGGTCCTTTTGAACTCTTTTATGAGTTATGCATTATTTTGCACTCTCTAGAAAATTAGGCATGGTTTTTTGTCATTTTGCACAACCTTGAAAATTTATGCATTTATTTGGTCATTTTGAACTCTCATCGTTGTTTTTGGTAATTTTTACCTCCCATTGGAGTGATGCATCATTTTGGTCATTTTGAATTACCTTGGGAATGAGACATTGTTTTTGGTCATTTTGCACACCCTTGAAAATTAGGCATTTTTTTAGGTCTATTTGAACTCCAATCATTGTTTTTGGTAATTTTGAACAGCGTTGGGAATTATCCATTGCTTTTGGTTATTTTGAACTCCCATCATGGTTTTTGTTAATTATGAACTCTCTCGGGAGTTACGCAACATTCTTGATAATTTTGAACTTCCATGGGACTCAGGCATTTTTTTGGGTCATTTTAAACACTTTTATGAGATATGCATCATTTGCACTCTCTTGGGAATTAGGCAAAAGATTTTGTGATATTGCACTCCCTTGGGATTTAGGCATTGTTTTTTATCATTTTACACATTCTTTGGAATTAGACATTGTATTTTGTCATTTTGCATTACATTGGGAATTAGAATATGTTTTTGGTCATTTTCCACACCTTTGGAAACTAGACATAGTTTTAGATCATTTTAAACTCCCATAGGAGTTATGCATCATTTTCGTCATTTTGGGACTCTTTTATGAGTTATGCGTAATTTTGATCATTTTGCACTCTTTCGAGAATTAGGCATTACTTTTTGTCGTTTTCAAATAACATGGGATTTATGCATCATGTTTGGTGATTTTGAACTCCTTTGGGAGTTATCTATTGTTTTTGGTCAAATTAAGCTCACTTCGGAGTTATGTATCATTCTTGGTCGTTTTGCACTCTTTCCAGAATTAGGCATTACTTTTGGTCATTTTGAACTCTATTGGTAATTATACATCAGTTTTGGTCATTTTGCACACCCTTTGGAATTAGGAATTGTTTTTGGTAATTTTGCACCCCTTTGGAAATTAGACATTGTTTTTGGTCATTTTGAACACTCTTGGTAGTTATGCATCATTTATGGTCATTTTGGGACTATTTTATGAGTTATTCGTCATTTTAGTCATTGTGAACTTTTTTGAGAATTAGGCATCGCTTTTGTATATTTTGAACTCCCTTGGAAGTTATGCATCATGTTTGGTCATTTTGAAATCCCTTGGGAGTTATGCATCATGATTGGTCGTTTTGAACTTCCATGCCACTTGGCATTGTTTTTAGTCATTTTGCACTCCTTTGGGAATTAGGCATTGTTTTTGATCATTTTGCACACCCTTGTTAATTAGAAATTGTTTTTTGTCATTTCGAAATCTATTGGGAATTATGCATCATTTTTGGTCACTTTGAGCTTCCAGGAGGCTCAGGCATTGTTCCTGGTCATTTTAAACTCCCTTGGAAGTTAAGCATCATGTTTGGTCATTTTGAACTCCCTTTGGAGTTATGCATCATGTTTGGTCGTTTTGATCTTCCATGCATCTTAGGCATTGTTTTTGGTCCTTTTGAACTCTTTTATGAGTTATGCATTATTTTGCACTCTCTAGAAAATTAGGCATGGTTTTTTGTCATTTTGCACAACCTTGAAAATTTATGCATTTATTTGGTCATTTTGAACTCTCATCGTTGTTTTTGGTAATTTTTACCTCCCATTGGAGTGATGCATCATTTTGGTCATTTTGAATTACCTTGGGAATGAGACATTGTTTTTGGTCATTTTGCACACCCTTGAAAATTAGGCATTTTTTTAGGTCTATTTGAACTCCAATCATTGTTTTTGGTAATTTTGAACAGCGTTGGGAATTATCCATTGCTTTTGGTTATTTTGAACTCCCATCATGGTTTTTGTTAATTATGAACTCTCTCGGGAGTTACGCAACATTCTTGATAATTTTGAACTTCCATGGGACTCAGGCATTTTTTTGGGTCATTTTAAACACTTTTATGAGATATGCATCATTTGCACTCTCTTGGGAATTAGGCAAAAGATTTTGTGATATTGCACTCCCTTGGGATTTAGGCATTGTTTTTTATCATTTTACACATTCTTTGGAATTAGACATTGTATTTTGTCATTTTGCATTACATTGGGAATTAGAATATGTTTTTGGTCATTTTCCACACCTTTGGAAACTAGACATAGTTTTAGATCATTTTAAACTCCCATAGGAGTTATGCATCATTTTCGTCATTTTGGGACTCTTTTATGAGTTATGCGTAATTTTGATCATTTTGCACTCTTTCGAGAATTAGGCATTACTTTTTGTCGTTTTCAAATAACATGGGATTTATGCATCATGTTTGGTGATTTTGAACTCCTTTGGGAGTTATCTATTGTTTTTGGTCAAATTAAGCTCACTTCGGAGTTATGTATCATTCTTGGTCGTTTTGCACTCTTTCCAGAATTAGGCATTACTTTTGGTCATTTTGAACTCTATTGGTAATTATACATCAGTTTTGGTCATTTTGCACACCCTTTGGAATTAGGAATTGTTTTTGGTAATTTTGCACCCCTTTGGGAATTAGGCATTGTTTTTGATCATTTTGCACACCCTTGTTAATTAGAAATTGTTTTTTGTCATTTCGAAATCTATTGGGAATTATGCATCATTTTTGGTCACTTTGAGCTTCCAGGAGGCTCAGGCATTGTTCCTGGTCATTTTAAACTCCCTTGGAAGTTAAGCATCATGTTTGGTCATTTTGAACTCCCTTTGGAGTTATGCATCATGTTTGGTCGTTTTGATCTTCCATGCATCTTAGGCATTGTTTTTGGTCCTTTTGAACTCTTTTATGAGTTATGCATTATTTTGCACTCTCTAGAAAATTAGGCATGGTTTTTTGTCATTTTGCACAACCTTGAAAATTTATGCATTTATTTGGTCATTTTGAACTCTCATCGTTGTTTTTGGTAATTTTTACCTCCCATTGGAGTGATGCATCATTTTGGTCATTTTGAATTACCTTGGGAATGAGACATTGTTTTTGGTCATTTTGAACAGCCTTGGAAATTATCCATTGCTTTTTGTTATTTTGAACTCCCATCATTGTTTTTGATAGTTTTGAACTTCCATGGGACTCAGGCATTGTTTTTGGTCATTTTAAACATTTTTGGGAATTAGACATTGTTTTTTGTCATTTTGCTGTAGATTGGGAGTTAGAATATGTTTTTGATCATTTTGCACACCTTTGGGAATTAGACATTGTTTTAGATCATTTTAAATTCCCACAGGAGTTATGCATCATTTTCGTCATTTTGGGACTCTTTTATGAGTTATGCGTAATTTTGATCATTTTGCACTTTTTCGAGAATTAAGCATTACTTTTGGTCAGTTTGAACACCCATGGGACTTATGCATCATGTTTGGTCATTTTGAACTCCTTTGGGAGTTATCTATTGTTTTCGGTCAAATTGAACTCTCTTCGGAGTTATGTATCATTCTTTGTCATTTTGCACTCCCTTGGGAATTAGGCATTGCTTTTTGTTATTTTGAACTCCCATCATTGTTTCTGGTCATTTTAAAATCCCATGGGAGTTATGCATCATTTTGATTATTTTGAATTACCTTGGGATTAGACATTGTTTTGGTCATTTTGATCTCTATTGTTAATTATACATCATTTTTGGTCATTTAGCACACCCTTTGGAATTAAATATTGTTTTTGGTCATTTTAAACACTGTTGGTAGTTGTTCATCATTTATGGCCATTTTAGGACTCTTTTATGAGTTATGGGTCATTTTGCAGTCTTTCAACAATTAGGCATTACTTTTGGGAACTTGGAACTCAATTGGGAGTTAATCATCCTGTTTGGTCGTTTTGAACTTCCATGGGACATAGGCATTGTTTTTGGTAATTTTGCACAATCTTGGAAATTAGACATTGTTTTTATTCATTTTGAACTCTCTTTGTAGTTATGTATCATTTTTGGTCACTTTGGACTTTTTTATAAGTTATGCGTCATTTTGATCATTTTGCACTCTTTCGAGAATTAGGCATTATTGTTGGTCATGTTGAACTCCCTTGGAGTTATGCCTCATGTTTGGTCGTTTTGAACTTCCATGGGACTCAGGCATTGTTTTTTGTCATTTTGAACTCTTTTATGAGTTATGCATCACTTTGCACTCTCTTGGGAATTGGGCATTGTTTTTTGTCATTTTGCACATTCTTGGGAATTAGACATTGTTTTTGGTCATTTTGTGAACACTCTTGGTAGTTATGAATCATTTATAGTCATTTTGGGACTCGGTTATGATGTTTGCGTCATTTTGATCATTTTGAGAATTAAGCATTGCTTTTGTTCATTTTGAACTCCCTTGGAAGTTATGCATCATGATTGGTCGTTTTGAACTCCCTTGGGAGTTATGCATTGTTTTTGGTCATTTTGAACTCTTTTATGAGTTATGACTCACTTTGCACTCTCTTGGGAATAGGGCATTGTTTTTTGTCATTTTGCACATTCTTGGGAATAAGACATCGTTTTTTGTCATTTTGCACTACCTTGAGAATTAGAATATGTTTTTGGTCATCTTGCACACCTTTGGAAATTAGACATTGTTTTTGGTCATTTTGTGAACACTCTTGGTAGTTATGAATCATTTATGGTCATTTTGAACTCTTTTATGATGTCTGCGTCATTTTGATCATTTTGAACTTTTTTGAGAATTAGGCATTGCTTTTTTTCATTTTGAACTCCCTTGGAAGTTATGCTTCACGATTGGTCATTTTGAACTCCCTTGGGAGTTATGCATTGTTTTTGGTCATTTTGAACTCTTTTATAAGTTATGCATCATTTTGCACTCTATAGAGAATTAGGCGTGGTTTTTGGTCATTTTGCACACCCTTGAAAATTAGGAATTTTTTTAGGTCTATTTGAACTCCAATCATTGTTTTTGGTAATTTTGAACAGCGTTGGGAATTATTCATTGCTTTTGGTTATTTTGAACTCCCATCATGGTTTTTGGTAATTATGAACTCTCTCGGGAGTTACGCAACATTCTTGATAATTTTGAACTTCCATGGGACTCAGGCATTTTTTTGGTCATTTTAAACACTTTTATGAGATATGCATCATTTGCACTCTCTTGAGAATTAGGCAAAAGATTGGTGAAATTGCACTCCCTTGTGATTTGGGCATTGTTTTTTATCATTTTACACATTCTTGGGAATTAGACATGGTATTTTTTCATTTTGCATAACATTGGGAATTAGAATATGTTTTTGGTCATTTTCCACACCTTTGGAAACTAGACATTGTTTTAGATCATTTTTAACTCCCATGGGAGTTATAAATCATTTTCTTCATTCTGGGACTCTTTTATGAGTTATGCGTAATTTTGATCATTTTGCACTCTTTCGAGAATTAGGCATTACTTTTGGTCATTTTCAAACAACATGGGATTCATGCATCATGTTTGGTGATTTTGAACTCCTTTGGGAGTTATCTATTGTTTTTGGTCAATTTAAGCTCTCTTCGGAGTTATGTATCATTCTTGGTCGTTTTGCACTCCCTCCATAATTAGGCATGACTTTTGGTCATTTTGAACTCTATTGGTAATTATACATCATTTTTGGTCATTTTGCACACCCTTTGGAATTAGGAATTGTTTTTGGTAATTTTGCACCCCTTTGGAAATTAGACATTGTTTTTGGTCATTATGAACACTCTTGGTAGTTATGCATCATTTATGGACATTTTGGGACTGTTTTATGATTTATTCGTCATTTTAGTCATTTTGAACTTTTTTGAGAATTAGGCATCGCTTTTGTATATTTTGAATTCCCTTGGAAGTTATGTATCATTCTTGGTCATTTTGCACGCCCTTGGGAATTAGGCATTGGTTTTTGTTATTTTGAACTCCCATCATTGTTTCTGGTCATTTTAAAATCCCATGGGAGTTATGCATCATTTTGGTCATTTTGAATTACCTTGGGATTAGACATTGTTTTGGTCATTTTGAACTCTATTGTTAATTATACATCATTTTTGGTCATTTAGCACACCCTTTGGAATTTACTATTGTTTTTGGTCTTTTTAAACACTGTTGGTGGTTGTTCATCATTTATGGCCATTTTGTGACTCTTTTATGAGTTATGGGTCATTTTGCAGTCTTTCAAGAATTAGGCATTACTTTTGGGAACTTGGAGCTCAATTGGGAGTTAATCATCATGTTTGGTCGTTTTGAACGTCCATGGGACATAGGCATTGTTTTTGGTCATTTTGCACAATCTTGGAAATTAGACATTGTTTTTATTCATTTTGAACTCTCTTGGTAGTTATGTATCATTTTTGGTCACTTTGGACTTTTTTATAAGTTAAGCGTCATTTTGATCATTTTGCACTCTTTCGAGAATTAGGCATTATTGTTGGTCATGTTGAACTCCCTTGGAGTTATGCCTCATGTTTGGTCGTTTTGAACTTCCATGGGACTCAGGCATTGTTTTTTGTCATTTTGAACTCTTTTATGAGTTATGCATCACTTTGCACTCTCTTGGGAATTGGGCATTGTTTTTTGTCATTTTGCACATTCTTGGGAATTAGACATTGTTTTTGGTCATTTTGTGAACACTCTTGGTAGTTATGAATCATTTATAGTCATTTTGGGACTCTTTTATGATGTTTGCGTCATTTTGATCATTTTGAACTTTTTTGAGAATTAAGCATAGCTTTTGTTCATTTTGAACTCCCTTGGAAGTTATGCATCATGATTGGTCATTTTGAACTCCCTTGGGAGTTATGCATTGTTTTTGGTCATTTTGAACTCTTTTATGAGTTATGACTCACTTTGCACTCTCTTGGGAATAGGGCATTGTTTTTTGTCATTTTGCACATTCTTGGGAATAAGACATCGTTTTTTGTCATTTTGCACTACCTTGAGAATTAGAATATGTTTTTGGTCATCTTGCACACCTTTGGAAATTAGACATTGTTTTTGGTCATTTTGTGAACACTCTTGGTAGTTATGAATCATTTATGGTCATTTTGGGACTCTTTTATGATGTTTGCGTCATTTTGATCATTTTGAACTTTTTTGAGAATTAGGCATTGCTTTTGTTCATTTTGAACTCCCTTGGAAGTTATGCTTCACGATTGGTCATTTTGAACTCCCTTGGGAGTTATGCATTGTTTTTGGTCATTTTGAACTCTTTTATAAGTTATGCATCATTTTGCACTCTATAGAGAATTAGGCATTGTTTTTGATCATTTTGAACTCTTTTATAAGTTATGCATCATTTTGCACTCTATAGAGAATTAGGCGTGGTTTTTGGTCATTTTGCACACCCTTGAAAATTAGGCATTTTTTTAGGTCTATTTGAACTCCAATCATTGTTTTTTGTAATTTTGAACAGCGTTGGGAATTATCCATTGCTTTTTGTTATTTTGAATTCCCATCATGGTTTTTGGTAATTATGATCTCTCTCGGGAGTTACGCAACATTCTTGATAATTTTGAACTTCCATGGGACTCAGGCATTTTTTTGGTCATTTTAAACACTTTTATGAGATATGCATCATTTGCACTCTCTTGAGAATTAGGCAAAAGATTGGTGAAATTGCACTCCCTTGTGATTTAGGCATTGTTTTTTATCATTTTACACATTCTTGGGAATTAGACAAGGTATTTTTTCATTTTGCATAACATTGGGAATTAGAATATGTTTTTGGTCATTTTCCACACCTTTGGAAACTAGACATTGTTTTAGATCATTTTTAACTCCCATGGGAGTTTTAAATCATTTTCGTCATTCTGGGACTCTTTTATGAGTTATGCGTAATTTTGATCATTTTGCACTCTTTCGAGAATTAGGCATTACTTTTGGTCATTTTCAAATAACATGGGATTTATGCATCATGTTTGGTGATTTTGAACTCCTTTGGGAGTTATCTATTGTTTTTGGTCAAATTAAGCTCTCTTCGGAGTTATGTATCATTCTTGGTCGTTTTGCACTCCCTCCATAATTAGGCATTACTTTTGGTCATTTTGAACTCTATTGGTAATTATACATCATTTTTGGTCATTTTGCACACCCTTTGGAATTAGGAATTGTTTTTGGTAATTTTGCACCCCTTTGGAAATTAGACATTGTTTTTGGTCATTATGAACACTCTTGGAAGTTATGCATCATTTATGGTCATTTTGGGACTGTTTTATGATTTATTCGTCATTTTAGTCATTTTGAACTTTTTTGAGAATTAGGCATCGCTTTTGTATATTTTGAATTCCCTTGGAAGTTATGTATCATTCTTGGTCATTTTGCACGCCCTTGGGAATTAGGCATTGGTTTTTGTTATTTTGAACTCCCATCATTGTTTCTGGTCATTTTAAAATCCCATGGGAGTTATGCATCATTTTGGTCATTTTGAATTACCTTGGGATTAGACATTGTTTTGGTCATTTTGAACTCTATTGTTAATTATACATCATTTTTGGTCATTTAGCACACCCTTTGGAATTTACTATTGTTTTTGGTCTTTTTAAACACTGTTGGTGGTTGTTCATCATTTATGGCCATTTTGTGACTCTTTTATGAGTTATGGGTCATTTTGCAGTCTTTCAAGAATTAGGCATTACTTTTGGGAACTTGGAGCTCAATTGGGAGTTAATCATCATGTTTGGTCGTTTTGAACGTCCATGGGACATAGGCATTGTTTTTGGTCATTTTGCACAATCTTGGAAATTAGACATTGTTTTTATTCATTTTGAACTCTCTTGGTAGTTATGTATCATTTTTGGTCACTTTGGACTTTTTTATAAGTTAAGCGTCATTTTGATCATTTTGCACTCTTTCGAGAATTAGGCATTATTGTTGGTCATGTTGAACTCCCTTGGAGTTATGCCTCATGTTTGGTCGTTTTGAACTTCCATGGGACTCAGGCATTGTTTTTTGTCATTTTGAACTCTTTTATGAGTTATGCATCACTTTGCACTCTCTTGGGAATTGGGCATTGTTTTTTGTCATTTTGCACATTCTTGGGAATTAGACATTGTTTTTGGTCATTTTGTGAACACTCTTGGTAGTTATGAATCATTTATAGTCATTTTGGGACTCTTTTATGATGTTTGCGTCATTTTGATCATTTTGAACTTTTTTGAGAATTAAGCATAGCTTTTGTTCATTTTGAACTCCCTTGGAAGTTATGCATCATGATTGGTCATTTTGAACTCCCTTGGGAGTTATGCATTGTTTTTGGTCATTTTGAACTCTTTTATGAGTTATGACTCACTTTGCACTCTCTTGGGAATAGGGCATTGTTTTTTGTCATTTTGCACATTCTTGGGAATAAGACATCGTTTTTTGTCATTTTGCACTACCTTGAGAATTAGAATATGTTTTTGGTCATCTTGCACACCTTTGGAAATTAGACATTGTTTTTGGTCATTTTGTGAACACTCTTGGTAGTTATGAATCATTTATGGTCATTTTGGGACTCTTTTATGATGTTTGCGTCATTTTGATCATTTTGAACTTTTTTGAGAATTAGGCATTGCTTTTGTTCATTTTGAACTCCCTTGGAAGTTATGCTTCACGATTGGTCATTTTGAACTCCCTTGGGAGTTATGCATTGTTTTTGGTCATTTTGAACTCTTTTATAAGTTATGCATCATTTTGCACTCTATAGAGAATTAGGCATTGTTTTTGATCATTTTGAACTCTTTTATAAGTTATGCATCATTTTGCACTCTATAGAGAATTAGGCGTGGTTTTTGGTCATTTTGCACACCCTTGAAAATTAGGCATTTTTTTAGGTCTATTTGAACTCCAATCATTGTTTTTTGTAATTTTGAACAGCGTTGGGAATTATCCATTGCTTTTTGTTATTTTGAATTCCCATCATGGTTTTTGGTAATTATGATCTCTCTCGGGAGTTACGCAACATTCTTGATAATTTTGAACTTCCATGGGACTCAGGCATTTTTTTGGTCATTTTAAACACTTTTATGAGATATGCATCATTTGCACTCTCTTGAGAATTAGGCAAAAGATTGGTGAAATTGCACTCCCTTGTGATTTAGGCATTGTTTTTTATCATTTTACACATTCTTGGGAATTAGACAAGGTATTTTTTCATTTTGCATAACATTGGGAATTAGAATATGTTTTTGGTCATTTTCCACACCTTTGGAAACTAGACATTGTTTTAGATCATTTTTAACTCCCATGGGAGTTTTAAATCATTTTCGTCATTCTGGGACTCTTTTATGAGTTATGCGTAATTTTGATCATTTTGCACTCTTTCGAGAATTAGGCATTACTTTTGGTCATTTTCAAATAACATGGGATTTATGCATCATGTTTGGTGATTTTGAACTCCTTTGGGAGTTATCTATTGTTTTTGGTCAAATTAAGCTCTCTTCGGAGTTATGTATCATTCTTGGTCGTTTTGCACTCCCTCCATAATTAGGCATTACTTTTGGTCATTTTGAACTCTATTGGTAATTATACATCATTTTTGGTCATTTTGCACACCCTTTGGAATTAGGAATTGTTTTTGGTAATTTTGCACCCCTTTGGAAATTAGACATTGTTTTTGGTCATTATGAACACTCTTGGAAGTTATGCATCATTTATGGTCATTTTGGGACTGTTTTATGATTTATTCGTCATTTTAGTCATTTTGAACTTTTTTGAGAATTAGGCATCGCTTTTGTATATTTTGAATTCCCTTGGAAGTTATGTATCATTCTTGGTCATTTTGCACGCCCTTGGGAATTAGGCATTGGTTTTTGTTATTTTGAACTCCCATCATTGTTTCTGGTCATTTTAAAATCCCATGGGAGTTATGCATCATTTTGGTCATTTTGAATTACCTTGGGATTAGACATTGTTTTGGTCATTTTGAACTCTATTGTTAATTATACATCATTTTTGGTCATTTAGCACACCCTTTGGAATTTACTATTGTTTTTGGTCTTTTTAAACACTGTTGGTAGTTGTTCATCATTTATGGCCATTTTGTGACTCTTTTATGAGTTATGGGTCATTTTGCAGTCTTTCAAGAATTAGGCATTACTTTTGAGAACTTGGAGCTCAATTGGGAGTTAATCATCATGTTTGGTCGTTTTGAACATCCATGGGACATAGGCATTGTTTTTGGTCATTTTGCACAATCTTGGAAATTAGACATTGTTTTTATTCATTTTGAACTCTCTTGGTAGTTATGTATCATTTTTGGTCACTTTGGACTTTTTTATAAGTTATGCGTCATTTTGATCATTTTGCACTCTTTCGAGAATTAGGCATTACTGTTGGTCATGTTGAACTCCCCTGGAGTTATGCCTCATGTTTGGTCGTTTTGAACTTCCATGGGACTCAGGCATTGTTTTTTGTCATTTTGAACTCTTTTATGAGTTATGCATCACTTTGCACTCTTTTGGGAATTGGGCATTGTTTTTTGTCATTTTGCACATTCTTGGGAATTAAACATTGTTTTTGGTCATTTTGTGAACACTCTTGGTAGTTATGAATCATTTATAGTCATTTTGGGACTCTTTTATGATGTTTGCGTCATTTTGATCATTTTGAACTTTTTTGAGAATTAGGCATTGCTTTTGTTCATTTTGAACTCCCTTGGAAGTTATGCATCATGATTGGTCATTTTGAACTCCCTTGGGAGTTATGCATTGTTTTTGGTCATTTTGAACTCTTTTATAAGTTATGCATCATTTTGCACTCTATAGAGAATTATGCATTGTTTTTTGTCATTTTGCACATTCTTGGGAATTAGACATTGTTTTTTGTCATTTTGCACTACCTTGGGAATTAGAATATGTTTTTGGTCATCTTGCACACCTTTTGAAATTAGACATTGTTTTTGGTCATTTTGTGAACACTCTTGGTAGTTATGAATCATTTATGGTCATTTTGGGACTCTTTTATGATGTTTGCGTCATTTTGATCATTTTGAACTTTTTTGAGAATTAGGCATTGCTTTTGTCCATTTTGAACTCCCTTGGAAGTTATGCATCATGATTGGTCATTTTGAACTCCCTTGGGAGTTATGCATTGTTTTTGGTCATTTTGAACTCTTTTATAAGTTATGCACCATTTTGCACTCTATAGAGAATTAGGCATGGTTTTTGGTCATTTTGCACACCCTTGAAAATTAGGCATTTTTTTAGGTCTATTTGAACTCCAATCATTGTTTTTGGTAATTTTGAACAGCGTTGGGAATTATCCATTGCTTTTTGTTATTTTGAACTCCCATCATGGTTTTTGGTAATTATGAACTCTCTCGGGAGTTACGCAACATTCTTGATAATTTTGAACTTCCATGGGACTCGGCATTTTTTTGGTCATTTTAAACACTTTTATGAGATATGCATCATTTGCACTCTCTTGAGAATTAGGCAAAAGATTGGTGAAATTGCACTCCCTTGTGATTTAGGCATTGTTTTTTATCATTTTACACATTCTTGGGAATTAGACAAGGTATTTTTTCATTTTGCATAACATTGGGAATTAGAATATGTTTTTGGTCATTTTCCACACCTTTGGAAACTAGACATTGTTTTAGATCATTTTTAACTCCCATGGGAGTTATAAATCATTTTCGTCATTCTGGGACTCTTTTATGAGTTATGCGTAATTTTGATCATTTTGCACTCTTTCGAGAATTAGGCATTACTTTTGGTCATTTTCAAATAACATGGGATTTATGCAGCATCATGTTTGGTGATTTTGAACTCCTTTGGGAGTTATCTATTGTTTTTGGTCAAATTAAGCTCTCTTCGGAGTTATGTATCATTCTTGGTCGTTTTGCACTCCCTCCATAATTAGGCATTACTTTTGGTCATTTTGAACTCTATTGGTAATTTACATCATTTTTGGTCATTTTGCACACCCTTTGGAATTAGGAATTGTTTTTGGTAATTTTGCACCCCTTTGGAAATTAGACATTGTTTTTGGTCATTATGAACACTCTTGGTAGTTATGCATCATTTATGGTCATTTTGGGACTGTTTTATGATTTATTCGTCATTTTAGTCATTTTGAACTTTTTTGAGAATTAGGCATCGCTTTTGTATATTTTGAATTCCCTTGGAAGTTATGTATCATTCTTTGTCATTTTGCACTCCCTTGGGAATTAGGCATTGCTTTTTGTTATTTTGAACTCCCATCATTGTTTCTGGTCATTTTAAAATCCCATGGGAGTTATGCATCATTTTGATTATTTTGAATTACCTTGGGATTAGACATTGTTTTGGTCATTTTGATCTCTATTGTTAATTATACATCATTTTTGGTCATTTAGCACACCCTTTGGAATTAAATATTGTTTTTGGTCATTTTAAACACTGTTGGTAGTTGTTCATCATTTATGGCCATTTTAGGACTCTTTTATGAGTTATGGGTCATTTTGCAGTCTTTCAACAATTAGGCATTACTTTTGGGAACTTGGAACTCAATTAGGAGTTAATCATCCTGTTTGGTCGTTTTGAACTTCCATGGGACATAGGCATTGTTTTTGGTAATTTTGCACAATCTTGGAAATTAGACATTGTTTTTATTCATTTTGAACTCTCTTGGTAGTTATGTATCATTTTTGGTCACTTTGGACTTTTTTATAAGTTATGCGTCATTTTGTTCATTTTGCACTCTTTCGAAAATTAGGCATTACTGTTGGTCATGTTGAACTCCCCTGGAGTTATGCCTCATGTTTGGTCGTTTGGAACTTCCATGGGACTCATGCATTGTTTTTTGTCATTTTGAACTCTTTTATGAGTTATGCATCACTTTGCACTCTCTTGGGAATTGGGCATTGTTTTTTGTCATTATGCACATTCTTGGGAATTAGACATTGTTTTTGGTCATTTTGTGAACACTCTTGGTAGTTATGAATCATTTATAGTCATTTTGGGACTCTTTTATGATGTTTGCGTCATTTTGATCATTTTGAACTTTTTAGAGAATTAGGCATTACTTTTGGTCAGTTTGAACACCCATGGGACTTATGCATCATGTTTGGTCATTTTGAACTCCTTTGGGAGTTATTTATTGTTTTCGGTCAAATTGAACTCTCTTCGGAGTTATGTATCATTCTTTGTCATTTTGCACTCCCTTGGGAATTAGGCATTGCTTTTTGTTATTTTGAACTCCCATCATTGTTTCTGGTCATTTTAAAATCCCATGGGAGTTATGCATCATTTTGATTATTTTGAATTACCTTGGGATTAGACATTGTTTTGGTCATTTTGATCTCTATTGTTAATTATACATCATTTTTGGTCATTTAGCACACCCTTTGGAATTAAATATTGTTTTTGGTCATTTTAAACACTGTTGGTAGTTGTTCATCATTTATGGCCATTTTAGGACTCTTTTATGAGTTATGGGTCATTTTGCAGTCTTTCAACAATTAGGCATTACTTTTGGGAACTTGGAACTCAATTAGGAGTTAATCATCCTGTTTGGTCGTTTTGAACTTCCATGGGACATAGGCATTGTTTTTGGTAATTTTGCACAATCTTGGAAATTAGACATTGTTTTTATTCATTTTGAACTCTCTTGGTAGTTATGTATCATTTTTGGTCACTTTGGACTTTCTTATGAGTTATGCGTCATTTTGATCATTTTGCACTCTTTCGAGAATTAGGCATTACTGTTGGTCATGTTGAACTCCCCTGGAGTTATGCCTCATGTTTGGTCGTTTTGAACTTCCATGGGACTCAGGCATTGTTTTTTGTCATCTTGCACATTCTTGGGAATTAGACATTGTTTTTGGTCATTTTGTGAACACTCTTGGTAGTTGTGAATCATTTATGGTCATTTTGGGACTCTTTTATGATGTTTGCGTCATTTTGATCATTTTGAACTTTTTTGAGAATTAGGCATTGCTTTAGTTCATTTTGAACTCCCTTGGAAGTTATGCATCATGATTGGTCATTTTGAACTCCCTTGGGAGTTATGCATTGTTTTTGGTCATTTTGAACTCTTTTATAAGTTATGCATCATTTTGCACTCTATAGAGAATTAGGCATGGTTTTTGGTCATTTTGCACACCCTTGAAAATTAGGCATTTTTTTAGGTCTATTTGAACTCCAATCATTGTTTTTGGTAATTTTGAACAGCGTTTGGAATTATCCATTGCTTTTTGTTATTTTGAACTCCCATCATGGTTTTTGGTAATTATGAACTCTCTAGGGAGTTACGCAACATTCTTGATAATTTTGAACTTCCATGGGACTCAGGCATTTTTTTGGTCATTTTAAACACTTTTATGAGATATGCATCACTTTGCACTCTCTTGGGAATTGGGCATTGTTTTTTGTCATTTTGCACATTCTTGGGAATTAGACATTGTTTTTGGTCATTTTGTGAACACTCTTGGTAGTTATGAATCATTTATAGTCATTTTGGGACTCTTTTATGATGTTTGCGTCATTTTGATCATTTTGAACTTTTTTGAGAATTAGGCATTGCTTTTGTTCATTTTGAACTCCCTTGGAAGTTATGCATCATGATTGGTCATTTTGAACTCCCTTGGGAGTTATGCATTGTTTTTGGTCATTTTGAACTCTTTTATGAGTTATGACTCACTTTGCACTCTCTTGGGAATAGGGCATTGTTTTTTGTCATTTTGCACATTCTTGGGAATTAGACATCGTTTTTTGTCATTTTGCACTACCTTGAGAATTAGAATATGTTTTTGGTCATCTTGCACACCTTTGGAAATTAGACATTGTTTTTGGTCATTTTGTGAACACTCATGGTAGTTATGAATCATTTATGGTCATTTTGGGACTCTTTTATGATGTTTGCGTCATTTTGATCATTTTGAACTTTTTTGAGAATTAGGCATTGCTTTTGTTCATTTTGAACTCCCTTGGAAGTTATGCTTCACGATTGGTCCTTTTGAACTCCCTTGGGAGTTATGCATTGTTTTTGGTCATTTTGAAATCTTTTATAAGTTATGCATCATTTTGCACTCTATAGAGAATTAGGCATTGTTTTTGATCATTTTGAACTCTTTTATAAGTTATGCATCATTTTGCACTCTATAGAGAATTAGGCATGGTTTTTGGTCATTTTGCACACCCTTGAAAATTAGGCATTTTTTTAGGTCTATTTGAACTCCAATCATTGTTTTTGGTAATTTTGAACAGCGTTGGGAATTATTCATTGCTTTTGGTTATTTTGAACTCCCATCATGGTTTTTGGTAATTATGAACTCTCTCGGGAGTTACGCAACATTCTTGATAATTTTGAACTTCCATGGGACTCAGGCATTTTTTTGGTCATTTTAAATACTTTTATGAGATATGCATCATTTGCACTCTCTTGGGAATTAGGCAAAAGATTTTGTGATATTGCACTCCCTTGGGATTTAGGCATTGTTTTTTATCATTTTACACATTCTTTGAAATTAGACATTGTATTTTGTCATTTTGCATTACATTGGGAATTAGAATATGTTTTTGGTCATTTTCCACACCTTTGGAAACTAGACATAGTTTTAGATCATTTTTATCTCCCATGGGAGTTATGCATCATTTTCGTCATTTTGGGACTCTTTTATGAGTTATGCGTAATTTTGATCAGTTTGCACTCTTTCGAGAATTAGGCATTACTTTTGGTCATTTTCAAATAACATGATATTTATGCATCATGTTTGGTGATTTTGAACTCCTTTGGGAGTTATCTATTGTTTTTGGTCAAATTAAGCTCTCTTCGGAGTTATGTATGATTCTTGGTCGTTTTGCACTCTCTCCAGAATTAGGCATTACTTTTGGTCATTTTGAACTCTATTGGTAATTATACATCATTTTTGGTCATTTTGCACACCCTTTGGAATTAGGAATTGTTTTTGGTAATTTTGCACCCATTTGGAAATTAGACATTGTTTTTGGTCATTTTGAACACTCTTGGTAGTTATGCATCATTTATGGTCATTTTGGGACTGTTTTATGAGTTATTCGTCATTTTAGTCATTTTGAACTTTTTTGAGAATTAGGCATCGCTTTTGTATATTTTGAACTCCCTTGGAAGTTATGCATCATGTTTGGTCATTTTGAAATCCCTTGGGAGTTATGCATCATGATTGGTCGTTTTGAACTTCCATGCCACTTGGCATTGTTTTTAGTCATTTTGCACTCCTTTGGGAATTAGGCATTGTTTTTGATCATTTTGCACACCCTTGTTAATCAGAAATTGTTTTTTGTCATTTCGAAATCTATTGGGAATTATGCATCATTTTTGGTCACTTTGAGCTTCCAGGAGGCTCAGGCATTGTTCCTTGTCATTTTAAACTCCCTTGGAAGTTAAGCATCATGTTTGGTCATTTTTAACTCCCTTTGGAGTTATGCATCATGTTTGGTCGTTTTGATCTTCCATGCATCTTAAGCATTGTTTTTGGTCCTTTTGAACTCTTTTATGAGTTATGCATTATTTTGCACTTTCTAGAAAATTAGGCATGGTTTTTTGTCATTTTGCACAACCTTGAAAATTTATGCATTTATTTGGTCATTTTGAACTCTCATCGTTGTTTTTGGTAATTTTAAAATCCCATGGGAGTTATGCATCATTTTGGTCATTTTGAATTACCTTGGGATTAGACATTGTTTTGGTCATTTTGAACTCTATTGTTAATTATACATCATTTTTGGTCATTTAGCACACCCTTTGGAATTTACTATTGTTTTTGGTCTTTTTAAACACTGTTGGTAGTTGTTCATCATTTATGGCCATTTTGTGACTCTTTTATGAGTTATGGGTCATTTTGCAGTCTTTCAAGAATTAGGCATTACTTTTGAGAACTTGGAGCTCAATTGGGAGTTAATCATCATGTTTGGTCGTTTTGAACGTCCATGGGACATAGGCATTGATTTTGGTAATTTTGCACAATCTTGGAAATTAGACATTGTTTTTATTCATTTTGAACTCTCTTGGTAGTTATGTATCATTTTTGGTCACTTTGGACTTTTTTATAAGTTATGCGTCATTTTGATCATTTTGCACTCTTTCGAGAATTAGGCATTACTGTTGGTCATGTTGAACTCCCCTGCAGTTATGCCTCATGTTTGGTCGTTTTGAACTTCCATGGGACTCATGCATTGTTTTTTGTCATTTTGAACTCTTTTATGAGTTATGCATCACTTTGCACTCTCTTGGGAATTGGGCATTGTTTTTTGTCATTTTGCACATTCTTGGGAATTAGACATTGTTTTTTGTCATTTTGCACTACCTTGGGAATTAGAATATGTTTTTGGTCATCTTGCACACCTTTGGAAATTAGACATTGTTTTTGGTCATTTTGTGAACACTCTTGGTAGTTGTGAATCATTTATGGTCATTTTGGGACTCTTTTATGATGTTTGCGTCATTTTGATCATTTTGAACTTTTTTGAGAATTAGGCATTGCTTTAGTTCATTTTGAACTCCCTTGGAAGTTATGCATCATGATTGGTCATTTTGAACTCCCTTGGGAGTTATGCATTGTTTTTGGTCATTTTGAACTCTTTTATAAGTTATGCATCATTTTGCACTCTATAGAGAATTAGGCATGGTTTTTGGTCATTTTGCACACCCTTGAAAATTAGGCATTTTTTTAGGTCTATTTGAACTCCAATCATTGTTTTTGGTAATTTTGAACAGCGTTTGGAATTATCCATTGCTTTTTGTTATTTTGAACTCCCATCATGGTTTTTGGTAATTATGAACTCTCTCGGGAGTTACGCAACATTCTTGATAATTTTGAACTTCCATGGGACTCAGGCATTTTTTTGGTCATTTTAAACACTTTTATGAGATATGCATCACTTTGCACTCTCTTGGGAATTGGGCATTGTTTTTTGTCATTTTGCACATTCTTGGGAATTAGACATTGTTTTTGGTCATTTTGTGAACACTCTTGGTAGTTATGAATCATTTATAGTCATTTTGGGACTCTTTTATGATGTTTGCGTCATTTTGATCATTTTGAACTTTTTTGAGAATTAGGCATTGCTTTTGTTCATTTTGAACTCCCTTGGAAGTTATGCATCATGATTGGTCATTTTGAACTCCCTTGGGAGTTATGCATTGTTTTTGGTCATTTTGAACTCTTTTATGAGTTATGACTCACTTTGCACTCTCTTGGGAATAGGGCATTGTTTTTTGTCATTTTGCACATTCTTGGGAATTAGACATCGTTTTTTGTCATTTTGCCCTACCTTGAGAATTAGAATATGTTTTTGGTCATCTTGCACACCTTTGGAAATTAGACATTGTTTTTGGTCATTTTGTGAACACTCATGGTAGTTATGAATCATTTATGGTCATTTTGGGACTCTTTTATGATGTTTGCGTCATTTTGATCATTTTGAACTTTTTTGAGAATTAGGCATTGCTTTTGTTCATTTTGAACTCCCTTGGAAGTTATGCTTCACGATTGGTCATTTTGAACTCCCTTGGGAGTTATGCATTGTTTTTGGTCATTTTGAACTCTTTTATAAGTTATGCATCATTTTGCACTCTATAGAGAATTAGGCATTGTTTTTGATCATTTTGAACTCTTTTATAAGTTATGCATCATTTTGCACTCTATAGAGAATTAGGCATGGTTTTTGGTCATTTTGCACACCCTTGAAAATTAGGCATTTTTTTAGGTCTATTTGAACTCCAATCATTGTTTTTGGTAATTTTGAACAGCGTTGGGAATTATTCATTGCTTTTGGTTATTTTGAACTCCCATCATGGTTTTTGGTAATTATGAACTCTCTCGGGAGTTACGCAACATTCTTGATAATTTTGAACTTCCATGGGACTCAGGCATTTTTTTGGTCATTTTAAATACTTTTATGAGATATGCATCATTTGCACTCTCTTGGGAATTAGGCAAAAGATTTTGTGATATTGCACTCCCTTGGGATTTAGGCATTGTTTTTTATCATTTTACACATTCTTTGAAATTAGACATTGTATTTTGTCATTTTGCATTACATTGGGAATTAGAATATGTTTTTGGTCATTTTCCACACCTTTGGAAACTAGACATAGTTTTAGATCATTTTTATCTCCCATGGGAGTTATGCATCATTTTCGTCACTTTGGGACTCTTTTATGAGTTATGCGTAATTTTGATCATTTTGCACTCTTTCGAGAATTAGGCATTACTTTTGGTCATTTTCAAATAACATGATATTTCTGCATCATGTTTGATGATTTTGAACTCCTTTGGGAGTTATCTATTGTTTTTGGTCAAATTAAGCTCTCTTCGGAGTTATGTATGATTCTTGGTCGTTTTGCACTCTCTCCAGAATTAGGCATTCTTTTTGGTCATTTTGAACTCTATTGGTAATTATACATCATTTTTGGTCATTTTGCACACCCTTTGGAATTAGGAATTGTTTTTGGTAATTTTGCACCCATTTGGAAATTAGACATTGTTTTTGGTCATTTTGAACACTCTTGGTATTTATGCATCATTTATGGTCATTTTGGGACTGTTTTATGAGTTATTCGTCATTTTAGTCATTTTGAACTTTTTTGAGAATTAGGCATCGCTTTTGTATATTTTGAACTCCCTTGGAAGTTATGCATCATGTTTGGTCATTTTGAAATCCCTTGGGAGTTATGCATCATGATTGGTCGTTTTGAACTTCCATGCCATTTGGCATTGTTTTTAGTCATTTTGCACTCCTTTGGGAATTAGGCATTGTTTTTGATCATTTTGCACACCCTTGTTAATTAGAAATTGTTTTTTGTCATTTCGAAATCTATTGGGAATTATGCATCATTTTTGGTCACTTTGAGCTTCCAGGAGGCTCAGGCATTGTTCCTGGTCATTTTCAACTCCCTTGGAAGTTAAGCATCATGTTTGGTCATTTTGAACTCCCTTTGGAGTTATGCATCATGTTTGGTCGTTTTGATCTTCCATGCATCTTAGGCATTGTTTTTGGTCCTTTTGAACTCTTTTATGAGTTATGCATTATTTTGCACTCTCTAGAAAATTAGGCATGGTTTTTTGTCATTTTGCACAACCTTGAAAATTTATGCATTTATTTGGTCATTTTGAACTCTCATCGTTGTTTTTGGTAATTTTTACCTCCCATTGGAGTGATGCATCATTTTGGTCATTTTGAATTACCTTGGGAATGAGACATTGTTTTTGGTCATTTTGAACAGCCTTGGAAATTATCCATTGCTTTTTGTTATTTTGAACTCCCATCATTGTTTTTGATAATTTTGAACTTCCATGGAAGTTATGCATCATGATTGGTCATTTTGAACTCCCTTGGGAGTTATGCATTGTTTTTGGTCATTTTAAACATTTTTGGGAATTAGACATTTTTTTTTTGTCATTTTGCTGTAGATTGGGAGTTAGAATATGTTTTTGATCATTTTGCACACCTTTGGGAATTAGACATTGTTTTAGATCATTTTAAATTCCCACAGGAGTTATGCATCATTTTCGTCATTTTGGGACTCTTTTATGATGTTTGCGTCATTTTGATCATTTTGAAATTTTTTGAGAATTAGGCATTGCTTTTGTTCATTTTGAACTCCCTTGGAAGTTATGCATCATGATTGGTCATTTTGAACTCCCTTGGGAGTTATGCATTGTTTTTGGTCATTTTGAACTTTTTATAAGTTATGCATCATTTTGCACTCTATAGAGAATTAGGCATGGTTTTTGGTCATTTTGCACACCCTTGAAAATTAGGCATTTTTTTAGGTCTATTTGAACTCCAGTCATTGTTTTTGGTAATTTTGAACAGCGTTAGGAATTATCCATTGCTTTTTGTTATTTTGAACTCCCATCATGGTTTTTGGTAATTATGAACTCTCTCGGGAGTTACGCAACATTCTTGATAATTTTGAACTTCCATGGGACTCGGCATTTTTTTGGTCATTTTAAACACTTTTATGAGATATGCATCATTTGCACTCTCTTGAGAATTAGGCAAAAGATTGGTGAAATTGCACTCCCTTGTGATTTAGGCATTGTTTTTTATCATTTTACACATTCTTGGGAATTAGACAAGGTATTTTTTCATTTTGCATAACATTGGGAATTAGAATATGTTTTTGGTCATTTTCCACACCTTTGGAAACTAGACATTGTTTTAGATCATTTTTAACTCGCATGGGAGTTATAAATCATTTTCGTCATTCTGGGACTCTTTTATGAGTTATGCGTAATTTTGATCATTTTGCACTCCTTCGAGAATTAGGCATTACTTTTGGTCATTTTCAAATAACATGGGATTTATGCAGCATCATGTTTGGTGATTTTGAACTCCTTTGGGAGTTATCTATTGTTTTTGGTCAAATTAAGCTCTCTTCGGAGTTATGTATCATTCTTGGTCGTTTTGCACTCCCTCCATAATTAGGCATTACTTTTGGTCATTTTGAACTCTATTGGTAATTATACATCATTTTTGGTCATTTTGCACACCCTTTGGAATTAGGAATTGTTTTTGGTAATTTTGCACCCCTTTGGAAATTAGACATTGTTTTTGGTCATTATGAACACTCTTGGTAGTTATGCATCATTTATGGTCATTTTGGGACTGTTTTATGATTTATTCGTCATTTTAGTCATTTTGAACTTTTTTGAGAATTAGGCATCGCTTTTGTATATTTTGAATTCCCTTGGAAGTTATGTATCATTCTTTGTCATTTTGCACACCCTTGGGAATTAGGCATTGGTTTTTGTTATTTTGAACTCCCATCATTGTTTCTGGTCATTTTAAAATCCCATGGGAGTTATGCATCATTTTTGTCATTTTGAATTACCTTGGGATTAGACATTTTTTTGGTCATTTTGAACTCTATTGTTAATTATACATCATTTTTGGTCATTTAGCACACCCTTTGGAATTTACTATTGTTTTTGGTCTTTTTAAACACTGTTGGTAGTTCTTCATCATTTATGGCCATTTTGTGACTCTTTTATGAGTTATGGGTCATTTTGCAGTCTTTCAAGAATTAGGCATTACTTTTGAGAACTTGGAGCTCAATTGGGAGTTAATCATCATGTTTGGTCGTTTTGAACGTCCATGGGACATAGGCATTGTTTTTGGTCATTTTGCACAATCTTGGAAATTAGACATTGTTTTTATTCATTTTGAACTCTCTTGGTAGTTATGTATCATTTTTGGTCACTTTGGACTTTTTTATAAGTTATGCGTCATTTTGATCATTTTGCACTCTTTCGAGAATTAGGCATTACTGTTGGTCATGTTGAACTCCCCTGGAGTTATGCCTCATGTTTGGTCGTTTTGAACTTCCATGGGACTCAGGCATTGTTTTTTGTCATTTTGAACTCTTTTATGAGTTATGCATCACTTTGCACTCTCTTGGGAATTGGGCATTGTTTTTTGTCATTTTGCACATTCTTGGGAATTAGACATTGTTTTTGGTCATTTTGTGAACACTCTTGGTAGTTATGAATCATTTATAGTCATTTTGGGACTCTTTTATGATGTTTGCGTCATTTTGATCATTTTGAACTTTTTCGAGAATTAGGCATTACTTTTGGTCAGTTTGAACACCCATGGGACTTATGCATCATGTTTGGTCATTTTGAACTCCTTTGGGAGTTATCTATTGTTTTCGGTCAAATTGAACTCTCTTCGGAGTTATGTATCATTCTTTGTCATTTTGCACTCCCTTGGGAATTAGGCATTGCTTTTTGTTATTTTGAACTCCCATCATTGTTTCTGGTCATTTTAAAATCCCATGGGAGTTATGCATCATTTTGATTATTTTGAATTACCTTGGGATTAGACATTGTTTTGGTCATTTTGATCTCTATTGTTAATTATACATCATTTTTGGTCATTTAGCACACCCTTTGGAATTAAATATCGTTTTTGGTCATTTTAAACACTGTTGGTAGTTGTTCATCATATATGGCCATTTTAGGACTCTTTTATGAGTTATGGGTCTTTTTGCAGTCTTTCAACAATTAGGCATTACTTTTGGGAACTTGGAACTCAATTAGGAGTTAATCATCCTGTTTGGTCGTTTTGAACTTCCATGGGACATAGGCATTGTTTTTGGTAATTTTGCACAATCTTGGAAATTAGACATTGTTTTTATTCATTTTGAACTCTCTTGGTAGTTATGTATCATTTTTGGTCACTTTGGACTTTCTTATGAGTTATGCGTCATTTTGATCATTTTGCACTCTTTCGAGAATTAGGCATTACTGTTGGTCATGTTGAACTCCCCTGGAGTTATGCCTCATGTTTGGTCGTTTTGAACTTCCATGGGACTCAGGCATTGTTTTTGGTCATTTTGAACTCTTTTATGAGTTATGCATCACTTTGCACTCTCTTGGGACTTGGGCATTGTTTTTTTGTCATTTTGCACATTCTTGGGAATTAGACATTGTTTTTTGTCATTTTGCACTACCTTGGGAATTAGAATATGTTTTTGGTCATCTTGCACACCTTTGGAAATTAGACATTGTTTTTGGTCATTTTGTGAACACTCTTGGTAGTTGTGAATCATTTATGGTCATTTTGGGACTCTTTTATGATGTTTGCGTCATTTTGATCATTTTGAACTTTTTTGAGAATTAGGCATTGCTTTAGTTCATTTTGAACTCCCTTGGAAGTTATGCATCATGATTGGTCATTTTGAACTCCCTTGGGAGTTATGCATTGTTTTTGGTCATTTTGAACTCTTTTATAAGTTATGCATCATTTTGCACTCTATAGAGAATTAGGCATGGTTTTTGGTCATTTTGCACACCCTTGAAAATTAGGCATTTTTTTAGGTCTATTTGAACTCCAATCATTGTTTTTGGTAATTTTGAACAGCGTTTGGAATTATCCATTGCTTTTTGTTATTTTGAACTCCCATCATGGTTTTTGGTAATTATGAACTCTCTCGGGAGTTACGCAACATTCTTGATAATTTTGAACTTCCATGGGACTCAGGCATTTTTTTGGTCATTTTAAACACTTTTATGAGATATGCATCACTTTGCACTCTCTTGAGAATTGGGCATTGTTTTTTGTCATTTTGCACATTCTTGGGAATTAGACATTGTTTTTGGTCATTTTGTGAACACTCTTGGTAGTTATGAATCATTTATAGTCATTTTGGGACTCTTTTATGATGTTTGCGTCATTTTGATCATTTTGAACTTTTTTGAGAATTAGGCATTGCTTTTGTTCATTTTGAACTCCCTTGGAAGTTATGCTTCACGATTGGTCATTTTGAACTCCCTTGGGAGTTATGCATTGTGTTTGGTCATTTTGAACTCTTTTATAAGTTATGCATCATTTTGCACTTTATAGAGAATTAGGCATTGTTTTTGATCATTTTGAACTCTTTTATAAGTTATGCATCATTTTGCACTCTATAGAGAATTAGGCATGGTTTTTGGTCATTTTGCACACCCTTGAAAATTAGGCATTTTTTTAGGTCTATTTGAACTCCAATCATTGTTCTTGGTAATTTTGAACAGCGTTGGGAATTATTCATTGCTTTTAGTTATTTTGAACTCCCATCATGGTTTTTGGTAATTATGAACTCTCTCGGGAGTTACGCAACATTCTTGATAATTTTGAACTTGCATGGGACTCAGGCATTTTTTTGGTCATTTTAAATACTTTTATGAGATATGCATTATTTGCACTCTCTTGGGAATTAGGCAAAAGATTTTGTGATATTGCACTCCCTTGGGATTTAGGCATTGTTTTTTATCATTTTACACATTCTTTGAAATTAGACATTGTATTTTGTCATTTTGCATTACATTGGGAATTAGAATATGTTTTTGGTCATTTTCCACACCTTTGGAAACTAGACATAGTTTTAGATCATTTTTATCTCCCATGGGAGTTATGCATCATTTTCGTCATTCTGGGACTCTTTTATGAGTTATGCGTAATTTTGATCATTTTGCACTCTTTCGAGAATTAGGCATTACTTTTGGTCATTTTCAAATAACATGATATTTATGTATCATGTTTGGTGATTTTGAACTCCTTTGGGAGTTATCTATTGTTTTTGGTCAAATTAAGCTCTCTTCGGAGTTGTGTATCATTCTTGGTCGTTTTGCACTCCCTCCATAATTAGGCATTACTTTTGGTCATTATGAACACTCTTGGTAGTTATGCATCATTTATGGTCATTTTGGGACTGTTTTATGATTTCTTCGTCATTTTAGTCATTTTGAACTTTTTTGAGAATTAGGCATCGCTTTTGTATATTTTGAATTCCCTTGGAAGTTATGTATCATTCTTGGTCATTTTGCACGCCCTTGGGAATTAGGCATTGGTTTTTGTTATTTTGAACTCCCATCATTGTTTCTGGTCATTTTAAAATCCCATGGGAGTTATGCATCATTTTGGTCATTTTGAATTACCTTGGGATTAGACATTGTTTTGGTCATTTTGAACTCTATTGTTAATTATACATCATTTTTGGTCATTTAGCACACCCTTTGGAATTTACTATTGTTTTTGGTCTTTTTAAACACTGTTGGTAGTTGTTCATCATTTATGGCCATTTTGTGACTCTTTTATGAGTTATGGGTCATTTTGCAGTCTTTCAAGAATTAGGCATTACTTTTGAGAACTTGGAGCTCAATTGGGAGTTAATCATCATGTTTGGTCGTTTTGAACGTCCATGGGACATAGGCATTGTTTTTGGTCATTTTGCACAATCTTGGAAATTAGACATTGTTTTTATTCATTTTGAACTCTCTTGGTAGTTATGTATCATTTTTGGTCACTTTGGACTTTTTTATAAGTTATGCGTCATTTTGATCATTTTGCACTCTTTCGAGAATTAGGCATTACTGTTGGTCATGTTGAACTCCCCTGGAGTTATGCCTCATGTTTGGTCGTTTTGAACTTCCATGGGACTCAGGCATTGTTTTTTGTCATTTTGAACTCTTTTATGAGTTATGCATCACTTTGCACTCTTTTGGGAATTGGGCATTGTTTTTTGTCATTTTGCACATTCTTGGGAATTAGACATTGTTTTTGGTCATTTTGTGAACACTCTTGGTAGTTATGAATCATTTATGGTCATTTTGGGACTCTTTTATGATGTTTGCGTCATTTTGATCATTTTGAACTTTTTTGAGAATTAGGCATTGCTTTTGTTCATTTTGAACTCCCTTGGAAGTTATGCATCATGATTGGTCATTTTGAACTCCCTTGGGAGTTATGCATTGTTTTTGGTCATTTTGAACTCTTTTATAAGTTATGCATCATTTTGCACTCTATAGAGAATTATGCATTGTTTTTTGTCATTTTGAACATTCTTGGGAATTAGACATTGTTTTTTGTCATTTTGCACTACCTTGGGAATTAGAATATGTTTTTGGTCATCTTGCACACCTTTTGAAATTAGACATTGTTTTTGGTCATTTTGTGAACACTCTTGGTAGTTATGAATCATTTATGGTCATTTTGGGACTCTTTTATGATGTTTGCGTCATTTTGATCATTTTGAACTTTTTTGAGAATTAGGCATTGCTTTTGTTCATTTTGAACTCCCTTGGAAGTTATGCATCATGATTGGTCATTTTGAACTCCCTTGGGAGTTATGCATTGTTTTTGGTCATTTTGAACTCTTTTAT
The DNA here is from genome assembly GCA_916610825.1 of Haliclystus octoradiatus. NCBI lineage: Eukaryota > Metazoa > Cnidaria > Staurozoa > Stauromedusae > Haliclystidae > Haliclystus > Haliclystus octoradiatus. Next base: position 3,472,838 of record OU744452.1, read on the forward strand.
AAGTTATGCATCATTTTGCACTCTATAGAGAATTAGCATGGTTTTTGGTCATTTTGCACACCCTTGAAAATTAGGCATTTTTTTAGGTCTATTTGAACTCCAATCATTGTTTTTGGTAATTTTGAACAGCGTTGGGAATTATCCATTGCTTTTTGTTATTTTGAACTCCCATCATGGTTTTTGGTAATTATGAACTCTCTCGGGAGTTACGCAACATTCTTGATAATTTTGAACTTCCATGGGACTCGGCATTTTTTTGGTCATTTTAAACACTTTTTTGAGATATGCATCATTTGCACTCTCTTGAGAATTAGGCAAAAGATTGGTGAAATTGCACTCCCTTGTGATTTAGGCAATGTTTTTTATCATTTTACACATTCTTGGGAATTAGACAAGGTATTTTTTCATTTTGCATAACATTGGGAATTAGAATATGTTTTTGGTCATTTTCCACACCTTCGGAAACTAGACATTGTTTTAGATCATTTTTAACTCCCATGGGAGTTATAAATCATTTTCGTCATTCTGGGACTCTTTTATGAGTTATGCGTAATTTTGATCATTTTGCACTCTTTCGAGAATTAGGCATTACTTTTGGTCATTTTCAAATAACATGGGATTTATGCATCATGTTTGGTGATTTTGAACTCCTTTGGGAGTTATCTATTGTTTTTGGTCAAATTAAGCTCTCTTCGGAGTTATGTATCATTCTTGGTCGTTTTGCACTCCCTCCATAATTAGGCATTACTTTTGGTCATTTTGAACTCTATTGGTAATTATACATCATTTTTGGTCATTTTGCACACCCTTTGGAAGTAGGAATTGTTTTTGGTAATTTTGCACCCCTTTGGAAATTAGACATTGTTTTTGGTCATTATGAACACTCTTGGTAGTTATGCATCATTTATGGTCATTTTGGGACTGTTTTATGATTTATTCGTCATTTTAGTCATTTTGAACTTTTTTGAGAATTAGGCATCGCTTTTGTATATTTTGAATTCCCTTGGAAGTTATGTATCATTCTTGGTCATTTTGCACGCCCTTGGGAATTAGGCATTGCTTTTTGTTATTTTGAACTCCCATCATTGTTTCTGGTCATTTTAAAATCCCATGGGAGTTATGCATCATTTTAGTCATTTTGAATTACCTTGGGATTAGACATTGTTTTGGTCATTTTGAACTCTATTGTTAATTATACATCATTTTTGGTCATTTAGCACATCCTTTGGAATTTACTATTGTTTTTGGTCTTTTTAAACACTGTCGGTAGTTGTTCATCATTTATGGCCATTTTGTGACTCTTTTATGAGTTATGGGTCATTTTGCAGTCTTTCAAGAATTAGGCATTACTTTTGAGAACTTGGAGCTCAATTGGGAGTTAATCATCATGTTTGGTCGTTTTGAACGTCCATGGGACATAGGCATTGTTTTTGGTCATTTTGCACCATCTTGGAAATTAGACATTGTTTTTATTCATTTTGAACTCTCTTGGTAGTTATGTATCATTTTTGGTCACTTTGGACTTTTTTATAAGTTATGCGTCATTTTGATCATTTTGCACTCTTTCGAGAATTAAGCATTACTGTTGGTCAGGTTGAACTCCCCTGGAGTTATGCCTCATGTTTGGTCGTTTTGAACTTCTATGGGACTCAGGCATTGTTTTTTGTCATTTTGAACTCTTTTATGAGTTATGCATCACTTTGCACTCTTTTGGGAATTGGGCATTGTTTTTTGTCATTTTGCACATTCTTGGGAATTAGACATTGTTTTTTGTCATTTTGCAATACCTTGGAAATTAGAATATGTTTTTGGTCATCTTGCACACCTTTTGAAATTAGACATTGTTTTTGGTCATTTTGTGAACACTCTTGGTAGTTATGAATCATTTATGGTCATTTTGGGACTCTTTTATGATGTTTGCGTCATTTTGATCATTTTGAACTTTTTTGAGAATTAGGCATTGCTTTTGTTCATTTTGAACTCCCTTGGAAGTTATGCATCATGATTGGTCATTTTGAACTCCCTTGGGAGTTATGCATTGTTTTTGGTCATTTTGAACTCTTTTATAAGTTATGCATCATTTTGCACTCTATAGAGAATTAGGCATGGTTTTTGGTCATTTTGCACACCCTTGAAAATTAGGCATTTTTTTATGTCTATTTGAACTCCAATCATTGTTTTTGGTAATTTTGAACAGCGTTGGGAATTATCCATTGCTTTTTGTTATTTTGAACTCCCATCATGGTTTTTGGTAATTATGAACTCTCTCGGGAGTTACGCAACATTCTTGATAATTTTGAACTTCCATGGGACTCGGCATTTTTTTGGTCATTTTAAACACTTTTATGAGATATGCATCATTTGCACTCTCTTGGGAATTAGACAAAAGATTGGTGATATTGCACTCCCTTGTGATTAAGGCATTGTTTTTTATCATTTTACACATTCTTGGGAATTAGACAAGGTATTTTTTCATTTTGCATAACATTGGGAATTAGAATATGTTTTTGGTCATTTTCCACACCTTTGGAAACTAGACATTGTTTTAGATCATTTTTAACTCCCATGGGAGTTATGCATCATTTTCGTCATTCTGGGACTCTTTTATGAGTTATGCGTAATTTTGATCATTTTGCACTCTTTCGAGAATTAGGCATTACTTTTGGTCATTTTCAAATAACATGGGATTTATGCATCATGTTTGGTGATTTTGAACTCCTTTGGGAGTTATCTATTGTTTTTGGTCAAATTAAGCTCTCTTCGGAGTTATGTATCATTCTTGGTCGTTTTGCACTCCCTCCATAATTAGGCATTACTTTTGGTCATTTTGAACTCTATTGGTAATTATACATCATTTTTGGTCATTTTGCACACCCTTTGGAATAAGGAATTGTTTTTGGTAATTTTGCACCCCTTTGGAAATTAGACATTGTTTTTGGTCATTATGAACACTCTTGGTAGTTATGTATCATTTATGGTCATTTTGGGACTGTTTTATGATTTATTCGTCATTTTAGTCATTTTGAACTTTTTTGAGAATTAGGCATCGCTTTTGTATATTTTGAATTCCCTTGGAAGTTATGTATCATTCTTGGTCATTTTGCACGCCCTTGGGAATTAGGCATTGGTTTTTGTTATTTTGAACTCCCATCATTGTTTCTGGTCATTTTAAAATCCCATGGGAGTTATGCATCATTTTGGTCATTTTGAATTACCTTGGGATTAGACATTGTTTTGGTCATTTTGAACTCTATTGTTAATTATACATCATTTTTGGTCATTTAGCACACTCTTTGGAATTTACTATTGTTTTTGGTCTTTTTAAACACTGTTGGTAGTTGTTCATCATTTATGGCCATTTTGGGACTCTTTTATGAGTTATGGGTCATTTTGCAGTCTTTCAAGAATTAGGCATTACTTTTGGGAACTTGGAGCTCAATTGGGAGTTAATCATCATGTTTGGTCGTTTTGAACGTCCATGGGACATAGGCATTGTTTTTGGTCATTTTGCACAATTTTGGAAATTAGACATTGTTTTTATTCATTTTGAACTCTCTTGGTAGTTATGTATCATTTTTGGTCACTTTGGACTTTTTTATAAGTTATGCGTCATTTTGATCATTTTGCACTCTTTCGAGAATTAGGCATTACTGTTGGTCATGTTGAAATCCCCTGGAGTTATGCCTCATGTTTGGTCGTTTTGAACTTCCATGGGACTCAGGCATTGTTTTTTGTCATTTTGAACTCTTTTATGAGTTATGCATCATTTTGCACTCTATAGAGAATTATGCATTGTTTTTTGTCATTTTGCACATTCTTGGGAATTAGACATTGTTTTTTGTCATTTTGCACTACCTTGGGAATTAGAATATGTTTTTGGTCATCTTGCACACCTTTTGAAATTAGACATTGTTTTTGGTCATTTTGTGAACACTCTTGGTAGTTATGAATCATTCATGGTCATTTTGGGACTCTTTTATGATGTTTGCGTCATTTTGATCATTTTGAACTTTTTTGAGGATTAGGCATTGCTTTTGTTCATTTTGAACTCCCTTGGAAGTTATGCATCATGATTGGTCATTTTGAACTCCCTTGGGAGTTACGCATTGTTTTTGGTCATTTTGAACTCTTTTATAAGTTATGCATCATTTTGCACTCTATAGAGAATTAGGCATGGTTTTTGGTCATTTTGCACACCCTTGAAAATTAGGCATTTTTTTAGGTCTATTTGAACTCCAATCATTGTTTTTGGTAATTTTGAACAGCGTTGAGAATTATCCATTGCTTTTTGTTATTTTGAACTCCCATCATGGTTTTTGGTAATTATGAACTCTCTCGGGAGTTACGCAACATTCTTGATAATTTTGAACTTCCATGGGACTCGGCATTTTTTTGGTCATTTTAAACACTTCTATGAGATATGCATCATTTGCACTCTCTTGGGAATTAGACAAAAGATTGGTGATATTGCACTCCCTTGTGATTTAGGCATTGTTTTTTATCATTTTACACATTCTTGGGAATTAGACATTGTATTTTGTCATTTTGCATTACATTGGGAATTATAATATGTTTTTGGTCATTTTCCACACCTTTGGAAACTGGACATTGTTTTAGATCATTTTTAACTCCCATGGGAGTTATGCATCATTTTCGTCATTTTGGGACTCTTTTATGAGTTATGCGTAATTTTGATCATTTTGCACTCTTAGGAGAATTAGGCATTACTTTTGGTCATTTTCAAATAACATAGGATTTATGCATCATGTATGGTGATTTTGAACTCCTTTGGGAGTTATCTATTGTTTTTGGTCAAATTAAGCTCTCTTCGGAGTTATGTATCATTCTTGGTCGTTTTGCACCCTCTCCATAATTAGGCATTACTTTTGGCCATTTTGAACTCTATTGGTAAATATACATCATTTTTGGTCATTTTGGACACCCTTTGGAATTAGGAATTGTTTTTGGTAATTTTGCACCCTTTTGGAAATTAGACATTGTTTTTGGTCATTTTGAACACTCTTGGTAGTTATGCATCATTTATGGTCATTTTGGGACTGTTTTATGAGTTATTCGCCATTTTAGTCATTTTGAACTTTTTTGAGAATTAGGCATCGCATTTGTATATTTTTAACTCCCTTGGAAGTTATGTATCATTCTTGGTCATTTTGCACTCCCTTGGGAATTAGGCATTGCTTTTTGTTATTTTGAACTCCCATCATTGTTTCTGGTCATTTGAAAATCCCATGGGAGTTATGCATCATTTTGGTCATTTTGAATTACCTTGGGATTAGACATTGTTTTGGTCATTTTGAACTCTATTGTTAATTATATATCATTTTTGGTCATTTAGCACACCCTTAGGAATTAACTATTGTTTTTGGTCATTTTAAACACTGTTGGTAGTTGTTCATCATTTATGGCCATTTTGGGACTCTTTTATGAGTTATTGGTCATTTTGCAGTCTTTCAAGAATTAGGCATTACTTTTGGGAACTTGTAGCTCAATTGGGAGTTAATCATCATGTTTGGTCGTTTTGAACTTCCATGGGACATAGGCATTGTTTTTGGTCATTTTGCACAATCTTGGAAATTAGACATTGTTATTATTCATTTTGAACTCTCTTGGTAGTTATGTATCATTTTTGGTCACTTTGGACTTTTTTATGAGTTATGCGTCATTTTGATCATTTTGCACTCTTTCGAGAATTAGGCATTACTGTTGGTCATGTTGAACTCCCCTGGAGTTATGCCTCATGTTTGGTCGTTTTGAACTTCCATGGGACTCAGGCATTGTTTTTGGTCATTTTGAACTCTTTTATGAGTTATGCATCACTTTGCACTCTCTTGGGAATTGGGCATTGTTTTTTTGTCATTTTGCACATTCTTGGGAATTAGACATTGTTTTTTGTCATTTTGCACTACCTTGGGAATTAGAATATGTTTTTGGTCATCTTGCACACCTTTGGAAATTAGACATTGTTTTTGGTCATTTTGTGAACACTCTTGGTAGTTGTGAATCATTTATGGTCATTTTGGGACTCTTTTATGATGTTTGCGTCATTTTGATCATTTTGAACTTTTTTGAGAATTAGGCATTGCTTTAGTTCATTTTGAACTCCCTTGGAAGTTATGCATCATGATTGGTCATTTTGAACTCCCTTGGGAGTTATGCATTGTTTTTGGTCATTTTGAACTGTTTTATAAGTTATGCATCATTTTGCACTCTATAGAGAATTAGGCATGGTTTTTGGTCATTTTGCACACCCTTGAAAATTAGGCATTTTTTTAGGTCTATTTGAACTCCAATCATCGTTTTTGGTAATTTTGAACAGCGTTTGGAATTATCCATTGCTTTTTGTTATTTTGAACTCCCATGGAACTCAGGCATTTTTTTGGTCATTTTAAACACTTTTATGAGATATGCATCATTTGCACTCTCTTGGGAATTAAGCAAAAGATTGGTGATATTGCACTCCCTTGTGATTTAGGCATTGTTTTTTATCATTTTACACATTCTTGAGAATTAGACATTATATTTTGTCATTTTGCATTACATTGGGAATTAGAATATGTTTTTGGTCATTTTCCACACCTTTGTAAACTAGACATTGTTTTACATCATTTTTATCTCCCATGGGAGTTATGCATCATTTTCGTCATTTTGGGACTCTTTTATGAGTTATGCGTAATTTTGATCATTTTGCACTCTTTCGAGAATTAGGCATTACTTTTGGTCATTTTGGACACCCTTTGGAATTAGGAATTGTTTTTGGTAATTTTGCACCCTTTTGGAAATTAGACATTGTTTTTGGTCATTTTGAACACTCTTGGTAGTTATGCATCATTTATGGTCATTTTGGGACTGTTTTATGAGTTATTCGCCATTTTAGTCATTTTGAACTTTTTTTGAGAATTAGGCATCACTTTTGTATATTTTGAACTCCCTTGGAAGTTATGCATCATGTTTGGTCATTTTGAACTCCCTTGGGAGTTTTGCATCATGTTTGGTCGTTTTGAACCTCCATGCCACTTGGCATTGTTTTTAGTCATTTTGCACTCCTTTGGGAATTAGGCATTGTTTTTGATCATTTTGCACACCCTTGTTAATTAGAAATTGTTTTTTGTCATTTCGAAATCTATTGGGAATTATGCATCATTTTTGGTCACTTTGAGCTTCCATGAGGCTCAGGCATTGTTCCTGGTCATTTTAAACTTCCATGGCAGTTATGCATCATTTTGGCCATTTTGAATTACCTTGGGAATTATCAATTGCTTTTTGTTATTTTGAAATCCCATCATTGTTTTTGATAATTTTTGACTCCCATGGGAGTTATGCATCATTTTCGTCATTTTGGGACTCTTTTATGAGTTATGCGTAATTTTGATCATTTTGCACTACATTGGAAATTAGAATATGTTTTTGGTCATTTTCCACACCTTTGGAAACTGGACATTGTTTTAGATCATTTTTAACTCCCATGGGAGTTATGCATCATTTTCGTCATTTTGGGACTCTTTTATGAGTTATGCGTAATTTTGATCATTTTGCACTCTTTGGAGAATTAGGCATTACTTTTGGTCATTTTCAAATAACATAGGATTTATGCATCATGTATGGTGATTTTGAACTCCTTTGGGAGTTATCTATTGTTTTTGGTCAAATTAAGCTCTCTTCGGAGTTATGTATCATTCTTGGTCGTTTTGCACTCTCTCCATAATTAGGCATTACTTTTGGCCATTTTGAACTCTATTGGTAATTATACATCATTTTTGGTCATTTTGGACACCTTTTGGAATTAGGAATTGTTTTTGGTAATTTTGCACCCTTTTGGAAATTAGACATTGTTTTTGGTCATTATGAACACTCTTGGTAGTTATGCATCATTTATGGTCATTTTGGGACTGTTTTATGATTTATTCGTCATTTTAGTCATTTTGAACTTTTTTGAGAATTAGGCATCGCTTTTGTATATTTTGAATTCCCTTGGAAGTTATGTATCATTCTTGGTCATTTTGCACGCCCTTGGGAATTAGGCATTGGTTTTTGTTATTTTGAACTCCCATCATTATTTCTGGTCATTTTAAAATCCCATGGGAGTTATGCATCATTTTGGTCATTTTGAATTACCTTGGGATTAGACATTGAGTTGGTCATTTTGAACTCTATTGTTAATTATACATCATTTTTGGTCATTTAGCACACCCTTTGGAATTTACTATTGTTTTTGGTCTTTTTAAACACTGTTGGTAGTTGTTCATCATTTATGGCCATTTTGTGACTCTTTTATGAGTTATGGGTCATTTTGCAGTCTTTCAAGAATTAGGCATTACTTTTGAGAACTTGGAGCTCAATTGGGAGTTAATCATCATGTTTGGTCGTTTTGAACGTCCATGGGACATAGGCATTGTTTTTGGTCATTTTGCACAATCTTGGAAATTAGACATTGTTTTTATTGATTTTGAACTCTCTTGGTAGTTATGTATCATTTTTGGTCACTTTGGACTTTTTTATAAGTTATGCGTCATTTTGATCATTTTGCACTCTTTCGAGAATTAGGCATTACTGTTGGTCATGTTGAAATCATCTGGAGTTATGCCTCATGTTTGGTCGTTTTGAACTTCCATGGGACTCAGGCATTGTTTTTTGTCATTTTGAACTCTTTTATGAGTTATGCATCATTTTGCACTCTATAGAGAATTATGCATTGTTTTTTGTCATTTTGCACATTCTTGGGAATTAGACATTGTTTTTTGTCATTTTGCACTACCTTGGGAATTAGAATATGTTTTTGGTCATCTTGCACACCTTTTGAAATTAGACATTGTTTTTGGTCATTTTGTGAACACTCTTGGTAGTTATGAATCATTCATGGTCATTTTGGGACTCTTTTATGATGTTTGCGTCATTTTGATCATTTTGAACTTTTTTGAGGATTAGGCATTGCTTTTGTTCATTTTGAACTCCCTTGGAAGTTATGCATCATGATTGGTCATTTTGAACTCCCTTGGGAGTTATGCATTGTTTTTGGTCATTTTGAACTCTTTTATAAGTTATGCATCATTTTGCACTCTATAGAGAATTAGGCATGGTTTTTGGTCATTTTGCACACCCTTGAAAATTAGGCATTTTTTTAGGTCTATTTGAACTCCAATCATTGTTTTTGGTAATTTTGAACAGCGTTGAGAATTATCCATTGCTTTTTGTTATTTTGAACTCCCATCATGGTTTTTGGTAATTATGAACTCTCTCGGGAGTTACGCAACATTCTTGATAATTTTGAACTTCCATGGGACTCGGCATTTTTTTGGTCATTTTAAACACTTCTATGAGATATGCATCATTTGCACTCTCTTGGGAATTAGACAAAAGATTGGTGATATTGCACTCCCTTGTGATTTAGGCATTGTTTTTTATCATTTTACACATTCTTGGGAATTAGACATTGTATTTTGTCATTTTGCATTACATTGGGAATTAGAATATGTTTTTGGTCATTTTCCACACCTTTGGAAACTGGACATTGTTTTAGATCATTTTTAACTCCCATGGGAGTTATGCATCATTTTCGTCATTTTGGGACTCTTTTATGAGTTATGCGTAATTTTGATCATTTTGCACTCTTAGGAGAATTAGGCATTACTTTTGGTCATTTTCAAATAACATAGGATTTATGCATCATGTATGATGATTTTGAACTCCTTTGGGAGTTATCTATTGTTTTTGGTCAAATTAAGCTCTCTTCGGAGTTATGTATCATTCTTGGTCGTTTTGCACCCTCTCCATAATTAGGCATTACTTTTGGCCATTTTGAACTCTATTGGTAAATATACATCATTTTTGGTCATTTTGGACACCCTTTGGAATTAGGAATTGTTTTTGGTAATTTTGCACCCTTTTGGAAATTAGACATTGTTTTTGGTCATTTTGAACACTCTTGGTAGTTATGCATCATTTATAGTCATTTTGGGACTGTTTTATGAGTTATTCGCCATTTTAGTCATTTTGAACTTTTTTGAGAATTAGGCATCGCATTTGTATATTTTTAACTTCCTTGGAAGTTATGTATCATTCTTGGTCATTTTGCACTCCCTTGGGAATTAGGCATTGCTTTTTGTTATTTTGAACTCCCATCATTGTTTCTGGTCATTTGAAAATCCCATGGGAGTTATGCATCATTTTGGTCATTTTGAATTACCTTGAGATTAGACATTGTTTTGGTCATTTTGAACTCTATTGTTAATTATATATCATTTTTGGTCATTTAGCACACCCTTAGGAATTAACTATTGTTTTTGGTCATTTTAAACACTGTTGGTAGTTGTTCATCATTTATGGCCATTTTGGGACTCTTTTATGAGTTATTGGTCATTTTGCAGTCTTTCAAGAATTAGGCATTACTTTTGGGAACTTGTAGCTCAATTGAGAGTTAATCATCATGTTTGGTCGTTTTGAACTTCCATGGGACATAGGCATTGTTTTTGGTCATTTTGCACAATCTTGGAAATTAGACATTGTTATTATTCATTTTGAACTCTCTTGGTAGTTATGTATCATTTTTGGTCACTTTGGACTTTTTTATGAGTTATGCGTCATTTTGATCATTTTGCACTCTTTCGAGAATTAGGCATTACTGTTGGTCATGTTGAACTCCCCTGGAGTTATGCCTCATGTTTGGTCGTTTTGAACTTCCATGGGACTCAGGCATTGTTTTTGGTCATTTTGAACTCTTTTATGAGTTATGCATCACTTTGCACTCTCTTGGGAATTGGGCATTGTTTTTTTGTCATTTTGCACATTCTTGGGAATTAGACATTGTTTTTTGTCATTTTGCACTACCTTGGGAATTAGAATATGTTTTTGGTCATCTTGCACACCTTTGGAAATTAGACATTGTTTTTGGTCATTTTGTGAACACTCTTGGTAGTTGTGAATCATTTATGGTCATTTTGGGACTCTTTTATGATGTTTGCGTCATTTTGATCATTTTGAACTTTTTTGAGAATTACGCATTGCTTTAGTTCATTTTGAACTCCCTTGGAAGTTATGCATCATGATTGGTCATTTTGAACTCCCTTGGGAGTTATGCATTGTTTTTGGTTATTTTGAACTGTTTTATAAGTTATGCATCATTTTGCACTCTATAGAGAATTAGGCATGGTTTTTGGTCATTTTGCACACCCTTGAAAATTAGGCATTTTTTTAGGTCTATTTGAACTCCAATCATCGTTTTTGGTAATTTTGAACAGCGTTTGGAATTATCCATTGCTTTTTGTTATTTTGAACTCCCATGGAACTCAGGCATTTTTTTGGTCATTTTAAACACTTTTATGAGATATGCATCATTTGCACTCTCTTGGGAATTAAGCAAAAGATTGGTGATATTGCACTCCCTTGTGATTTAGGCATTGTTTTTTATCATTTTACACATTCTTGAGAATTAGACATTATATTTTGTCATTTTGCATTACATTGGGAAATAGAATATGTTTTTGGTCATTTTCCACACCTTTGTAAACTAGACATTGTTTTACATCATTTTTATCTCCCATGGGAGTTATGCATCATTTTCGTCATTTTGGGACTCTTTTATGAGTTATGCGTAATTTTGATCATTTTGCACTCTTTGGAGAATTAGGCATTACTTTTGGTCATTTTCAAATAACATAGGATTTATGCATCATGTATGGTGATTTTGAACTCCTTTGGGAGTTATCTATTGTTTTTGGTCAAATTAAGCTCTCTTCGGAGTTATGTATCATTCTTGGTCGTTTTGCACTCTCTCCATAATTAGGCATTACTTTTGGCCATTTTGAACTCTATTGGTAATTATACATCATTTTTGGTCATTTTGGACACCTTTTGGAATTAGGAATTGTTTTTGGTAATTTTGCACCCTTTTGGAAATTAGACATTGTTTTTGGTCATTATGAACACTCTTGGTAGTTATGCATCATTTATGGTCATTTTGGGACTGTTTTATGATTTATTCGTCATTTTAGTCATTTTGAACTTTTTTGAGAATTAGGCATCGCTTTTGTATATTTTGAATTCCCTTGGAAGTTATGTATCATTCTTGGTCATTTTGCACGCCCTTGGGAATTAGGCATTGGTTTTTGTTATTTTGAACTCCCATCATTATTTCTGGTCATTTTAAAATCCCATGGGAGTTATGCATCATTTTGGTCATTTTGAATTACCTTGGGATTAGACATTGAGTTGGTCATTTTGAACTCTATTGTTAATTATACATCATTTTTGGTCATTTAGCACACCCTTTGGAATTTACTATTGTTTTTGGTCTTTTTAAACACTGTTGGTAGTTGTTCATCATTTATGGCCATTTTGTGACTCTTTTATGAGTTATGGGTCATTTTGCAGTCTTTCAAGAATTAGGCATTACTTTTGAGAACTTGGAGCTCAATTGGGAGTTAATCATCATGTTTGGTCGTTTTGAACGTCCATGGGACATAGGCATTGTTTTTGGTCATTTTGCACAATCTTGGAAATTAGACATTGTTTTTATTGATTTTGAACTCTCTTGGTAGTTATGTATCATTTTTGGTCACTTTGGACTTTTTTATAAGTTATGCGTCATTTTGATCATTTTGCACTCTTTCGAGAATTAGGCATTACTGTTGGTCATGTTGAAATCATCTGGAGTTATGCCTCATGTTTGGTCGTTTTGAACTTCCATGGGACTCAGGCATTGTTTTTTGTCATTTTGAACTCTTTTATGAGTTATGCATCATTTTGCACTCTATAGAGAATTATGCATTGTTTTTTGTCATTTTGCACATTCTTGGGAATTAGACATTGTTTTTTGTCATTTTGCACTACCTTGGGAATTAGAATATGTTTTTGGTCATCTTGCACACCTTTTGAAATTAGACATTGTTTTTGGTCATTTTGTGAACACTCTTGGTAGTTATGAATCATTCATGGTCATTTTGGGACTCTTTTATGATGTTTGCGTCATTTTGATCATTTTGAACTTTTTTGAGGATTAGGCATTGCTTTTGTTCATTTTGAACTCCCTTGGAAGTTATGCATCATGATTGGTCATTTTGAACTCCCTTGGGAGTTATGCATTGTTTTTGGTCATTTTGAACTCTTTTATAAGTTATGCATCATTTTGCACTCTATAGAGAATTAGGCATGGTTTTTGGTCATTTTGCACACCCTTGAAAATTAGGCATTTTTTTAGGTCTATTTGAACTCCAATCATTGTTTTTGGTAATTTTGAACAGCGTTGAGAATTATCCATTGCTTTTTGTTATTTTGAACTCCCATCATGGTTTTTGGTAATTATGAACTCTCTCGGGAGTTACGCAACATTCTTGATAATTTTGAACTTCCATGGGACTCGGCATTTTTTTGGTCATTTTAAACACTTCTATGAGATATGCATCATTTGCACTCTCTTGGGAATTAGACAAAAGATTGGTGATATTGCACTCCCTTGTGATTTAGGCATTGTTTTTTATCATTTTACACATTCTTGGGAATTAGACATTGTATTTTGTCATTTTGCATTACATTGGGAATTAGAATATGTTTTTGGTCATTTTCCACACCTTTGGAAACTGGACATTGTTTTAGATCATTTTTAACTCCCATGGGAGTTATGCATCATTTTCGTCATTTTGGGACTCTTTTATGAGTTATGCGTAATTTTGATCATTTTGCACTCTTAGGAGAATTAGGCATTACTTTTGGTCATTTTCAAATAACATAGGATTTATGCATCATGTATGATGATTTTGAACTCCTTTGGGAGTTATCTATTGTTTTTGGTCAAATTAAGCTCTCTTCGGAGTTATGTATCATTCTTGGTCGTTTTGCACCCTCTCCATAATTAGGCATTACTTTTGGCCATTTTGAACTCTATTGGTAAATATACATCATTTTTGGTCATTTTGGACACCCTTTGGAATTAGGAATTGTTTTTGGTAATTTTGCACCCTTTTGGAAATTAGACATTGTTTTTGGTCATTTTGAACACTCTTGGTAGTTATGCATCATTTATGGTCATTTTGGGACTGTTTTATGAGTTATTCGCCATTTTAGTCATTTTGAACTTTTTTGAGAATTAGGCATCGCATTTGTATATTTTTAACTCCCTTGGAAGTTATGTATCATTCTTGGTCATTTTGCACTCCCTTGGGAATTAGGCATTGCTTTTTGTTATTTTGAACTCCCATCATTGTTTCTGGTCATTTGAAAATCCCATGGGAGTTATGCATCATTTTGGTCATTTTGAATTACCTTGAGATTAGACATTGTTTTGGTCATTTTGAACTCTATTGTTAATTATATATCATTTTTGGTCATTTAGCACACCCTTAGGAATTAACTATTGTTTTTGGTCATTTTAAACACTGTTGGTAGTTGTTCATCATTTATGGCCATTTTGGGACTCTTTTATGAGTTATTGGTCATTTTGCAGTCTTTCAAGAATTAGGCATTACTTTTGGGAACTTGTAGCTCAATTGAGAGTTAATCATCATGTTTGGTCGTTTTGAACTTCCATGGGACATAGGCATTGTTTTTGGTCATTTTGCACAATCTTGGAAATTAGACATTGTTATTATTCATTTTGAACTCTCTTGGTAGTTATGTATCATTTTTGGTCACTTTGGACTTTTTTATGAGTTATGCGTCATTTTGATCATTTTGCACTCTTTCGAGAATTAGGCATTACTGTTGGTCATGTTGAACTCCCCTGGAGTTATGCCTCATGTTTGGTCGTTTTGAACTTCCATGGGACTCAGGCATTGTTTTTGGTCATTTTGAACTCTTTTATGAGTTATGCATCACTTTGCACTCTCTTGGGAATTGGGCATTGTTTTTTTGTCATTTTGCACATTCTTGGGAATTAGACATTGTTTTTTGTCATTTTGCACTACCTTGGGAATTAGAATATGTTTTTGGTCATCTTGCACACCTTTGGAAATTAGACATTGTTTTTGGTCATTTTGTGAACACTCTTGGTAGTTGTGAATCATTTATGGTCATTTTGGGACTCTTTTATGATGTTTGCGTCATTTTGATCATTTTGAACTTTTTTGAGAATTACGCATTGCTTTAGTTCATTTTGAACTCCCTTGGAAGTTATGCATCATGATTGGTCATTTTGAACTCCCTTGGGAGTTATGCATTGTTTTTGGTTATTTTGAACTGTTTTATAAGTTATGCATCATTTTGCACTCTATAGAGAATTAGGCATGGTTTTTGGTCATTTTGCACACCCTTGAAAATTAGGCATTTTTTTAGGTCTATTTGAACTCCAATCATCGTTTTTGGTAATTTTGAACAGCGTTTGGAATTATCCATTGCTTTTTGTTATTTTGAACTCCCATGGAACTCAGGCATTTTTTTGGTCATTTTAAACACTTTTATGAGATATGCATCATTTGCACTCTCTTGGGAATTAAGCAAAAGATTGGTGATATTGCACTCCCTTGTGATTTAGGCATTGTTTTTTATCATTTTACACATTCTTGAGAATTAGACATTATATTTTGTCATTTTGCATTACATTGGGAAATAGAATATGTTTTTGGTCATTTTCCACACCTTTGTAAACTAGACATTGTTTTACATCATTTTTATCTCCCATGGGAGTTATGCATCATTTTCGTCATTTTGGGACTCTTTTATGAGTTATGCGTAATTTTGATCATTTTGCACTCTTTCGAGAATTAGGCATTACTTTTGGTCATTTTGGACACCCTTTGGAATTAGGAATTGTTTTTGGTAATTTTGCACCCTTTTGGAAATTAGACATTGTTTTTGGTCATTTTGAACACTCTTGGTAGTTATGCATCATTTATGGTCATTTTGGGACTGTTTTATGAGTTATTCGCCATTTTAGTCATTTTGAACTTTTTTGAGAATTAGGCATCACTTTTGTATATTTTGAACTCCCTTGGAAGTTATGCATCATGTTTGGTCATTTTGAACTCCCTTGGGAGTTTTGCATCATGTTTGGTCGTTTTGAACCTCCATGCCACTTGGCATTGTTTTTAGTCATTTTGCACTCCTTTGGGAATTAGGCATTGTTTTTGATCATTTTGCACACCCTTGTTAATTAGAAATTGTTTTTTGTCATTTCGAAATCTATTGGGAATTATGCATCATTTTTGGTCACTTTGAGCTTCCATGAGGCTCAGGCATTGTTCCTGGTCATTTTAAACTTCCATGGCAGTTATGCATCATTTTGGCCATTTTGAATTACCTTGGGAATTATCAATCGCTTTTTGTTATTTTGAAATCCCATCATTGTTTTTGATAATTTTTGACTCCCATGGGAGTTATGCATCATTTTCGTCATTTTGGGACTCTTTTATGAGTTATGCGTAATTTTGATCATTTTGCACTACATTGGAAATTAGAATATGTTTTTGGTCATTTTCCACACCTTTGGAAACTGGACATTGTTTTAAATCATTTTTAACTCCCATGGGAGTTATGCATCATTTTCGTCATTTTGGGACTCTTTTATGAGTTATGCGTAATTTTGATCATTTTGCACTCTTTGGAGAATTAGGCATTACTTTTGGTCATTTTCAAATAACATAGGATTTATGCATCATGTATGGTGATTTTGAACTCCTTTGGGAGTTATCTATTGTTTTTGGTCAAATTAAGCTCTCTTCGGAGTTATGTATCATTCTTGGTCGTTTTGCACTCTCTCCATAATTAGGCATTACTTTTGGCCATTTTGAACTCTATTGGTAATTATACATCATTTTTGGTCATTTTGGACACCTTTTGGAATTAGGAATTGTTTTTGGTAATTTTGCACCCTTTTGGAAATTAGACATTGTTTTTGGTCATTATGAACACTCTTGGTAGTTATGCATCATTTATGGTCATTTTGGGACTGTTTTATGATTTATTCGTCATTTTAGTCATTTTGAACTTTTTTGAGAATTAGGCATCGCTTTTGTATATTTTGAATTCCCTTGGAAGTTATGTATCATTCTTGGTCATTTTGCACGCCCTTGGGAATTAGGCATTGGTTTTTGTTATTTTGAACTCCCATCATTATTTCTGGTCATTTTAAAATCCCATGGGAGTTATGCATCATTTTGGTCATTTTGAATTACCTTGGGATTAGACATTGAGTTGGTCATTTTGAACTCTATTGTTAATTATACATCATTTTTGGTCATTTAGCACACCCTTTGGAATTTACTATTGTTTTTGGTCTTTTTAAACACTGTTGGTAGTTGTTCATCATTTATGGCCATTTTGTGACTCTTTTATGAGTTATGGGTCATTTTGCAGTCTTTCAAGAATTAGGCATTACTTTTGAGAACTTGGAGCTCAATTGGGAGTTAATCATCATGTTTGGTCGTTTTGAACGTCCATGGGACATAGGCATTGTTTTTGGTCATTTTGCACAATCTTGGAAATTAGACATTGTTTTTATTGATTTTGAACTCTCTTGGTAGTTATGTATCATTTTTGGTCACTTTGGACTTTTTTATAAGTTATGCGTCATTTTGATCATTTTGCACTCTTTCGAGAATTAGGCATTACTGTTGGTCATGTTGAACTCCCCTGGAGTTATGCCTCATGTTTGGTCGTTTTGAACTTCCATGGGACTCAGGCATTGTTTTTTGTCATTTTGAACCCTTTTATGAGTTATGCATCACTTTGCACTCTCTTGGGAATTGGGCATTGTTTTTTGTCATTTTGCACGTTCTTGGGAATTAGACATTGTTTTTGGTCATTTTGTGAACACTCTTGGTAGTTATGAATCATTTATAGTCATTTTGGGACTCTTTTATGATGTTTGCGTCATTTTGATCATTTTGAACTTTTTTGAGAATTAGGCATTGCTTTTGTTCATTTTGAACTCCCTTGGAAGTTATGCATCATGATTGGTCATTTTGAACTCCCTTGGGAGTTATGCATTGTTTTTGGTCATTTTGAACTCTTTACTAAGTTATGCATCATTTTGCACTCTATAGAGAATTATGCATTGTTTTTTGTCATTTTGCACATTCTTGGGAATTAGACATTGTTTTTTGTCATTTTGCACTACCTTGGAAATTAGAATATGTTTTTGGTCATCTTGCACACCTTTTGAAATTAGACATTGTTTTTGGTCATTTTGTGAACACTCTTGGTAGTTATGAATCATTTATGGTCATTTTGGGACTCTTTTATGATGTTTGCGTCATTTTGATCATTTTGAACTTTTTTGAGAATTAGGCATTGCTTTTGTTCATTTTGAACTCCCTTGGAAGTTATGCATCATGATTGGTCATTTTGAACTCCCTTGGGAGTTATGCATTGTTTTTGGTCATTTTGAACTCTTTTATAAGTTATGCATCATTTTGCACTCTATAGAGAATTAGGCATGGTTTTTGGTCATTTTGCACACACTTGAAAATTAGGCATTTTTTTAGGGCTATTTGAACTCCAATCATTGTTTTTGGTAATTTTGAACAGCGTTGGGAATTATCCATTGCTTTTTGTTATTTTAAACTCCCATCATGGTTTTTGGTAATTATGAACTCTCTCGGGAGTTACGCAACATTCTTGATAATTTTGAACTTCCATGGGACTCGGCATTTTTTTGGTCATTTTAAACACTTCTATGAGATATGCATCATTTGCACTCTCTTGGGAATTAGACAAAAGATTGGTGATATTGCACTCCCTTGTGATTTAGGCATTGTTTTTTATCATTTTACACATTCTTGGGAATTAGACATTGTATTTTGTCATTTTGCATTACATTGGGAATTAGAATATGTTTTTGGTCATTTTCCACACCTTTGGAAACTGGACATTGTTTTAGATCATTTTTAACTCCCATGGGAGTTATGCATCATTTTCGTCATTTTGGGACTCTTTTATGAGTTATGCGTAATTTTGATCATTTTGCACTCTTAGGAGAATTAGGCATTACTTTTGGTCATTTTCAAATAACATAGGATTTATGCATCATGTATGGTGATTTTGAACTCCTTTGGGAGTTATCTATTGTTTTTGGTCAAATTAAGCTCTCTTCGGAGTTATGTATCATTCTTGGTCGTTTTGCACCCTCTCCATAATTAGGCATTACTTTTGGCCATTTTGAACTCTATTGGTAAATATACATCATTTTTGGTCATTTTGGACACCCTTTGGAATTAGGAATTGTTTTTGGTAATTTTGCACCTTTTTGGAAATTAGACATTGTTTTTGGTCATTTTGAACACTCTTGGTAGTTATGCATCATTTATGGTCATTTTGGGACTGTTTTATGAGTTATTCGCCATTTTAGTCATTTTGAACTTTTTTGAGAATTAGGCATCGCATTTGTATATTTTTAACTCCCTTGGAAGTTATGTATCATTCTTGGTCATTTTGCACTCCCTTGGGAATTAGGCATTGCTTTTTGTTATTTTGAACTCCCATCATTGTTTCTGGTCATTTGAAAATCCCATGGGAGTTATGCATCATTTTGGTCATTTTGAATTACCTTGGGATTAGACATTGTTTTGGTCATTTTGAACTCTATTGTTAATTATATATCATTTTTGGTCATTTAGCACACCCTTAGGAATTAACTATTGTTTTTGGTCATTTTAAACACTGTTGGTAGTTGTTCATCATTTATGGCCATTTTGGGACTCTTTTATGAGTTATTGGTCATTTTGCAGTCTTTCAAGAATTAGGCATTACTTTTGGGAACTTGTAGCTCAATTGGGAGTTAATCATCATGTTTGGTCGTTTTGACCTTCCATGGGACATAGGCATTGTTTTTGGTCATTTTGCACAATCTTGGAAATTAGACATTGTTATTATTCATTTTGAACTCTCTTGGTAGTTATGTATCATTTTTGGTCACTTTGGACTTTTTTATGAGTTATGCGTCATTTTGATCATTTTGCACTCTTTCGAGAATTAGGCATTACTGTTGGTCATGTTGAACTCCCCTGGAGTTATGCCTCATGTTTGGTCGTTTTGAACTTCCATGGGACTCAGGCATTGTTTTTGGTCATTTTGAACTCTTTTATGAGTTATGCATCACTTTGCACTCTCTTGGGAATTGGGCATTGTTTTTTTGTCATTTTGCACATTCTTGGGAATTAGACATTGTTTTTTGTCATTTTGCACTACCTTGGGAATTAGAATATGTTTTTGGTCATCTTGCACACCTTTGGAAATTAGACATTGTTTTTGGTCATTTTGTGAACACTCTTGGTAGTTGTGAATCATTTATGGTCATTTTGGGACTCTTTTATGATGTTTGCGTCATTTTGATCATTTTGAACTTTTTTGAGAATTAGGCATTGCTTTAGTTCATTTTGAACTCCCTTGGAAGTTATGCATCATGATTGGTCATTTTGAACTCCCTTGGGAGTTATGCATTGTTTTTGGTCATTTTGAACTGTTTTATAAGTTATGCATCATTTTGCACTCTATAGAGAATTAGGCATGGTTTTTGGTCATTTTGCACACCCTTGAAAATTAGGCATTTTTTTAGGTCTATTTGAACTCCAATCATCGTTTTTGGTAATTTTGAACAGCGTTTGGAATTATCCATTGCTTTTTGTTATTTTGAACTCCCATGGAACTCAGGCATTTTTTTGGTCATTTTAAACACTTTTATGAGATATGCATCATTTGCACTCTCTTGGGAATTAAGCAAAAGATTGGTGATATTGCACTCCCTTGTGATTTAGGCATTGTTTTTTATCATTTTACACATTCTTGAGAATTAGACATTATATTTTGTCATTTTGCATTACATTGGGAATTAGAATATGTTTTTGGTCATTTTCCACACCTTTGTAAACTAGACATTGTTTTACATCATTTTTATCTCCCATGGGAGTTATGCATCATTTTCGTCATTTTGGGACTCTTTTATGAGTTATGCGTAATTTTGATCATTTTGCACTCTTTCGAGAATTAGGCATTACTTTTGGTCATTTTGGACACCCTTTGGAATTAGGAATTGTTTTTGGTAATTTTGCACCCTTTTGGAAATTAGACATTGTTTTTGGTCATTTTGAACACTCTTGGTAGTTATGCATCATTTATGGTCATTTTGGGACTGTTTTATGAGTTATTCGCCATTTTAGTCATTTTGAACTTTTTTGAGAATTAGGCATCACTTTTGTATATTTTGAACTCCCTTGGAAGTTATGCATCATGTTTGGTCATTTTGAACTCCCTTGGGAGTTTTGCATCATGTTTGGTCGTTTTGAACCTCCATGCCACTTGGCATTGTTTTTAGTCATTTTGCACTCCTTTGGGAATTAGGCATTGTTTTTGATCATTTTGCACACCCTTGTTAATTAGAAATTGTTTTTTGTCATTTCGAAATCTATTGGGAATTATGCATCATTTTTGGTCACTTTGAGCTTCCATGAGGCTCAGGCATTGTTCCTGGTCATTTTAAACTTCCATGGCAGTTATGCATCATTTTGGCCATTTTGAATTACCTTGGGAATTATCAATTGCTTTTTGTTATTTTGAAATCCCATCATTGTTTTTGATAATTTTTGACTCCCATGGGACTTATGCATCATTTTCGTCATTTTGGGACTCTTTTATGAGTTATGCGTAATTTTGATCATTTTGCACTACATTGGAAATTAGAATATGTTTTTGGTCATTTTCCACACCTTTGGAAACTGGACATTGTTTTAGATCATTTTTAACTCCCATGGGAGTTATGCATCATTTTCGTCATTTTGGGACTCTTTTATGAGTTATGCGTAATTTTGATCATTTTGCACTCTTTGGAGAATTAGGCATTACTTTTGGTCATTTTCAAATAACATAGGATTTATGCATCATGTATGGTGATTTTGAACTCCTTTGGGAGTTATCTATTGTTTTTGGTCAAATTAAGCTCTCTTCGGAGTTATGTATCATTCTTGGTCGTTTTGCACTCTCTCCATAATTAGGCATTACTTTTGGCCATTTTGAACTCTATTGGTAATTATACATCATTTTTGGTCATTTTGGACACCTTTTGGAATTAGGAATTGTTTTTGGTAATTTTGCACCCTTTTGGAAATTAGACATTGTTTTTGGTCATTATGAACACTCTTGGTAGTTATGCATCATTTATGGTCATTTTGGGACTGTTTTATGATTTATTCGTCATTTTAGTCATTTTGAACTTTTTTGAGAATTAGGCATCGCATTTGTATATTTTGAATTCCCTTGGAAGTTATGTATCATTCTTGGTCATTTTGCACGCCCTTGGGAATTAGGCATTGGTTTTTGTTATTTTGAACTCCCATCATTATTTCTGGTAATTTTAAAATCCCATGGGAGTTATGCATCATTTTGGTCATTTTGAATTACCTTGGGATTAGACATTGAGTTGGTCATTTTGAACTCTATTGTTAATTATACATCATTTTTGGTCATTTAGCACACCCTTTGGAATTTACTATTGTTTTTGGTCTTTTTAAACACTGTTGGTAGTTGTTCATCATTTATGGCCATTTTGTGACTCTTTTATGAGTTATGGGTCATTTTGCAGTCTTTCAAGAATTAGGCATTACTTTTGAGAACTTGGAGCTCAATTGGGAGTTAATCATCATGTTTGGTCGTTTTGAACGTCCATGGGACATAGGCATTGTTTTTGGTCATTTTGCACAATCTTGGAAATTAGACATTGTTTTTATTGATTTTGAACTCTCTTGGTAGTTATGTATCATTTTTGGTCACTTTGGACTTTTTTATAAGTTATGCGTCATTTTGATCATTTTGCACTCTTTCGAGAATTAGGCATTACTGTTGGTCATGTTGAACTCCCCTGGAGTTATGCCTCATGTTTGGTCGTTTTGAACTTCCATGGGACTCAGGCATTGTTTTTTGTCATTTTGAACCCTTTTATGAGTTATGCATCACTTTGCACTCTCTTGGGAATTGGGCATTGTTTTTTGTCATTTTGCACGTTCTTGGGAATTAGACATTGTTTTTTGTCATTTTGTGAACACTCTTGGTAGTTATGAATCATTTATAGTCATTTTGGGACTCTTTTATGATGTTTGCGTCATTTTGATCATTTTGAACTTTTTTGAGAATTAGGCATTGCTTTTGTTCATTTTGAACTCCCTTGGAAGTTATGCATCATGATTGGTCATTTTGAACTCCCTTGGGAGTTATGCATTGTTTTTGGTCATTTTGAACTCTTTACTAAGTTATGCATCATTTTGCACTCTATAGAGAATTATGCATTGTTTTTTGTCATTTTGCACATTCTTGGGAATTAGACATTGTTTTTTGTCATTTTGCACTACCTTGGAAATTAGAATATGTTTTTGGTCATCTTGCACACCTTTTGAAATTAGACATTGTTTTTGGTCATTTTGTGAACACTCTTGGTAGTTATGAATCATTTATGGTCATTTTGGGACTCTTTTATGATGTTTGCGTCATTTTGATCATTTTGAACTTTTTTGAGAATTAGGCATTGCTTTTGTTCATTTTGAACTCCCTTGGAAGTTATGCATCATGATTGGTCATTTTGAACTCCCTTGGGAGTTATGCATTGTTTTTGGTCATTTTGAACTCTTTTATAAGTTATGCATCATTTTGCACTCTATAGAGAATTAGGCATGGTTTTTGGTCATTTTGCACACCCTTGAAAATTAGGCATTTTTTTAGGTCTATTTGAACTCCAATCATTGTTTTTGGTAATTTTGAACAGCGTTGGGAATTATCCATTGCTTTTTGTTATTTTAAATTCCCATCATGGTTTTTGGTAATTATGAACTCTCTCGGGAGTTACGCAACATTCTTGATAATTTTGAACTTCCATGGGACTCGGCATTTTTTTGGTCATTTTAAACACTTTTATGAGATATGCATCATTTGCACTCTCTTGGGAATTAGACAAAAGATTGGTGATATTGCACTCCCTTGTGATTTAGGCATTGTTTTTTATCATTTTACACATTCTTGGGAATTAGACATTGTATTTTGTCATTTTGCATTACATTGGGAATTAGAATATGTTTTTGGTCATTTTCCACACCTTTGGAAACTGGACATTGTTTTGGATCATTTTTAACTCCCATGGGAGTTATGCATCATTTTCGTCATTTTGGGACTCCTTTATGAGTTATGCGTAATTTTGATCATTTTGCACTCTTAGGAGAATTAGGCATTACTTTTGGTCATTTTCAAATAACATAGGATATATGCATCATGTATGGTGATTTTGAACTCCTTTGGGAGTTATCTATTGTTTTTGGTCAAATTAAGCTCTCTTCGGAGTTATGTATCATTCTTGGTCGTTTTGCACCCTCTCCATAATTAGGCATTACTTTTGGCCATTTTGAACTCTATTGGTAAATATACATCATTTTTGGTCATTTTGGACACCCTTTGGAATTAGGAATTGTTTTTGGTAATTTTGCACCCTTTTGGAAATTAGACATTGTTTTTGGTCATTTTGAACACTCTTGGCAGTTATGCATCATTTATGGTCATTTTGGGACTGTTTTATGAGTTATTCGCCATTTTAGTCATTTTGAACTTTTTTGAGAATTAGGCATCGCATTTGTATATTTTTAACTCCCTTGGAAGTTATGTATCATTCTTGGTCATTTTGCACTCCCTTGGGAATTAGGCATTGCTTTTTGTTATTTTGAACTCCCATCATTGTTTCTGGTCATTTGAAAATCCCATGGGAGTTATGCATCATTTTGGTCATTTTGAATTACCTTGGGATTAGACATTGTTTTGGTCATTTTGAACTCTATTGTTAATTATATATCATTTTTGGTCATTTAGCACACCCTTTGGAATTAACTATTGTTTTTGGTCATTTTAAACACTGTTGGTAGTTGTTCATCATTTATGGCCATTTTGGGACTCTTTTATGAGTTATTGGTAATTTTGCAGTCTTTCAAGAATTAGGCATTACTTTTGGGAACTTGTAGCTCTATTGGGAGTTAATCATCATGTTTGGTCGTTTTGAACTTCCATGGGACATAGGCATTGTTTTTGGTCATTTTGCACAATCATGGAAATTAGACATTGTTATTATTCATTTTGAACTCTCTTGGTAGTTATGTATCATTTTTGGTCACTTTGGACTTTTTTATGAGTTATGCGTCATTTTGATCATTTTGCACTCTTTCGAGAATTAGGCATTACTGTTGGTCATGTTGAACTCCCCTGGAGTTATGCCTCATGTTTGGTCGTTTTGAACTTCCATGGGACTCAGGCATTGTTTTTGGTCATTTTGAACTCTTTTATGAGTTATGCATCACTTTGCACTCTCTTGGGAATTGGGCATTGTTTTTTTGTCATTTTGCACATTCTTGGGAATTAGAAATTGTTTTTTGTCATTTTGCACTACCTTGGGAATTAGAATATGTTTTTGGTTATCTTGCACACCTTTGGAAATTAGACATTGTTTTTGGTCATTTTGTGAACACTCTTGGTAGTTGTGAATCATTTATGGTCATTTTGGGACTCTTTTATGATGTTTGCGTCATTTTGATCATTTTGAACTTTTTTGAGAATTAGGCATTGCTTTAGTTCATTTTGAACTCCCTTGGAAGTTATGCATCATGATTGGTCATTTTGAACTCCCTTGGGAGTTATGCATTGTTTTTGGTCATTTTGAACTGTTTTATAAGTTATGCATCATTTTGCACTCTATAGAGAATTAGGCATGGTTTTTGGTCATTTTGCACACCCTTGAAAATTAGGCATTTTTTTAGGTCTATTTGAACTCCAATCATCGTTTTTGGTAATTTTGAACAGCGTTTGGAATTATCCATTGCTTTTTGTTATTTCGAACTCCCATCATGGTTTTTGGTAATTATGAACTCTCTCGGGAGTTACGCAACATTCTTGATAATTTTGAACTTCCATGGAACTCAGGCATTTTTTTGGTCATTTTAAACACTTTTATGAGATATGCATCATTTGCACTCTCTTGGGAATTAAGCAAAAGATTGGTGATATTGCACTCCCTTGTGATTTAGGCATTGTTTTTTATCATTTTACACATTCTTGAGAATTAGACATTATATTTTGTCATTTTGCATTACATTGGGAATTAGAATATGTTTTTGGTCATTTTCCACACCTTTGTAAACTAGACATTGTTTTAGATCATTTTTATCTCCCATGGGAGTTATGCATCATTTTCGTCATTTTGGGACTCTTTTATGAGTTATGCGTAATTTTGATCATTTTGCACTCTTTCGAGAATATGGCATTACTTTTGGTCATTTTGGACATCCTTTGGAATTAGGAATTGTTTTTGGTAATTTTGCACCCTTTTGGAAATTAGACATTGTTTTTGGTCATTTTGAACACTCTTGGTAGTTATGCATCATTTATGGTCATTTTGGGACTGTTTTATGAGTTATTCGCCATTTTAGTCATTTTGAACTTTTTTGAGAATTAGGCATCACTTTTTTATATTTTGAACTCCCTTGGAAGTTATGCATCATGTTTGGTCATTTTGAACTCCCTTGGGAGTTTTGCATCATGTTTGGTCGTTTTGAACTTCCATGCCACTTGGCATTGTTTTTAGTCATTTTGCACTCCTTTGGGAATTAGGCATTGTTTTTGATCATTTTGCACACCCTTGTTAATTAGAAATTGTTTTTTGTCATTTCGAAATCTATTGGGAATTATGCATCATTTTTGGTCACTTTGAGCTTCCAGGAGGCTCAGGCATTGTTCCTGGTCATTTTAAACTTCCATGGCAGTTATGCATCATTTTGGCCATTTTGAATTACCTTGGGAATTATCAATTGCTTTTTGTTATTTTAAAATCCCATCATTGTTTTTGATAATTTTTGACTCCCATGGGAGTTATGCATTATTTTCGTCATTTCGGGACTCTTTTATGAGTTATGCGTAATTTTGATCATTTTGCACTACATTGGAAATTAGAATATGTTTTTGGTCATTTTCCACACCTTTGGAAACTGGACATTGTTTTAGATCATTTTTAACTCCCATGGGAGTTATGCATCATTTTCGTCATTTTGGGACTCTTTTATGAGTTATGCGTAATTTTGATTATTTTGCACTCTTTGGAGAATTAGGCATTACTTTTGGTCATTTTCAAATAACATAGGATTTATGCATCATGTATGGTGATTTTGAACTCCTTTGGGAGTTATCTATTGTTTTTGGTCAAATTAAGCTCTCTTCGGAGTTATGTATCATTCTTGGTCGTTTTGCACTCTCTCCATAATTAGGCATTACTTTTGGCCATTTTGAACTCTATTGGTAATTATACATCATTTTTGGTCATTTTGGACACCTTTTGGAATTAGGAATTGTTTTTGGTAATTTTGCACCCTTTTGGAAATTAAACATTGTTTTTGGTCATTATGAACACTCTTGGTAGTTATGCATCATTTATGGTCATTTTGGGACTGTTTTATGATTTATTCGTCATTTTAGTCATTTTGAACTTTTTTGAGAATTAGGCATCGCTTTTGTATATTTTGAATTCCCTTGGAAGTTATGTATCATTCTTGATCATTTTGCACGCCCTTGGGAATTAGGCATTGGTTTTTGTTATTTTGAACTCCCATCATTGTTTCTGGTCATTTTAAAATCCCATGGGAGTTATGCATCATTTTGGTCATTTTGAATTACCTTGGGATTAGACATTGTTTTGGTCATTTTGAACTCTATTGTTAATTATACATCATTTTTGGTCATTTAGCACACCCTTTGGAATTTACTATTGTTTTTGGTCTTTTTAAACACTGTTGGTAGTTGTTCATCATTTATGGCCATTTTGTGACTCTTTTATGAGTTATGGGTCATTTTGCAGTCTTTCAAGAATTAGGCATTACTTTTGAGAACTTGGAGCTCAATTGGGAGTTAATCATCATGTTTGGTCGTTTTGAACGTCCATGGGACATAGGCATTGTTTTTGTTCATTTTGCACAATCTTGGAAATTAGACATTGTTTTTATTCATTTTGAACTCTCTTGGTAGTTATGTATCATTTTTGGTCACTTTGGAATTTTTTATAAGTTATGCGTCATTTTGATCATTTTGCACTCTTTCGAGAATTAGGCATTACTGTTGGTCATGTTGAACTCCCTTGGAAGTTATGCATCATGATTGGTCATTTTGAACTCCCTTGGGAGTTATGCATTGTTTTTGGTCATTTTGAACTCTTTACTAAGTTATGCATCATTTTGCACTCTATAGAGAATTATGCATTGTTTTTTGTCATTTTGCACATTCTTGGGAATTAG
Source organism: Haliclystus octoradiatus (assembly GCA_916610825.1). Classification (NCBI taxonomy): domain Eukaryota; kingdom Metazoa; phylum Cnidaria; class Staurozoa; order Stauromedusae; family Haliclystidae; genus Haliclystus; species Haliclystus octoradiatus. The sequence goes on from OU744452.1 coordinate 3,501,070, forward strand.
ACATTGTTTTTTGTCATTTTGCACTACCTTGGAAATTAGAATATGTTTTTGGTCATCTTGCACACCTTTTGAAATTAGACATTGTTTTTGGTCATTTTGTGAACACTCTTGGTAGTTATGAATCATTTATGGTCATTTTGGGACTCTTTTATGATGTTTGCGTCATTTTGATCATTTTGAACTTTTTTGAGAATTAGGCATTGCTTTTGTTCATTTTGAACTCCCTTGGAAGTTATGCATCATGATTGGTCATTTTGAACTCCCTTGGGAGTTATGCATTGTTTTTGGTCATTTTGAACTCTTTTATAAGTTATGCATCATTTTGCACTCTATAGAGAATTAGGCATGGTTTTTGGTCATTTTGCACACCCTTGAAAATTAGGCATTTTTTTAGGTCTATTTGAACTCCAATCATTGTTTTTGGTAATTTTGAACAGCGTTGGGAATTATCCATTGCTTTTTGTTATTTTGAACTCCCATCATGGTTTTTGGTAATTATGAACTCTCTCGGGAGTTACGCAACATTCTTGATAATTTTGAACTTCCATGGGATTCGGCATTTTTTTGGTCATTTTAAAAACTTTTATGAGATATGCATCATTTGCACTCTCTTGGGAATTAGACAAAAGATTGGTGATATTGCACTCCCTTGTGATTAAGGCATTGTTTTTTATCATTTTACACATTCTTGGGAATTAGACAAGGTATTTTTTCATTTTGCATAACATTGGGAATTAGAATATGTTTTTGGTCATTTTCCACACCTTTGGAAACTAGACATTGTTTTAGATCATTTTTAACTCCCATGGGAGTTATGCATCATTTTCGTCATTCTGGGACTCTTTTATGAGTTATGCGTAATTTTGATCATTTTGCACTCTTTCGAGAATTAGGCATTACTTTTGGTCATTTTCAAATAACATGGGATTTATGCATCATGTTTGGTGATTTTGAACTCCTTTGGGAGTTATCTATTGTTTTTGGTCAAATTAAGCTCTCTTCGGAGTTATGTATCATTCTTGGTCGTTTTGCACTCCCTCCATAATTAGGCATTACTTTTGGTCATTTTGAACTCTATTGGTAATTATACATCATTTTTGGTCATTTTGCACACCCTTTGGAATTAGGAATTGTTTTTGGTAATTTTGCACCCCTTTGGAAATTAGACATTGTTTTTGGTCATTATGAACACTCTTGGTAGTTATGTATCATTTATGGTCATTTTGGGACTGTTTTATGATTTATTCGTCATTTTAGTCATTTTGAACTTTTTTGAGAATTAGGCATCGCTTTTGTATATTTTGAATTCCCTTGGAAGTTATGTATCATTCTTGGTCATTTTGCACGCCCTTAGGAATTAGGCATTGGTTTTTGTTATTTTGAACTCCCATCATTGTTTCTGGTCATTTTAAAATCCCATGGGAGTTATGCATCATTTTGGTTATTTTGAATTACCTTGGGATTAGACATTGTTTTGGTCATTTTGAACTCTATTGTTAATTATACATCATTTTTGGTCATTTAGCACACTCTTTGGAATTTACTATTGTTTTTGGTCTTTTTAAACACTGTTGGTAGTTGTTCATCATTTATGGCCATTTTGGGACTCTTTTATGAGTTATGGGTCATTTTGCAGTCTTTCAAGAATTAGGCATTACTTTTGGGAACTTGGAGCTCAATTGGGAGTTAATCATCATGTTTGGTCGTTTTGAACGTCCATGGGACATAGGCATTGTTTTTGGTCATTTTGCACAATTTTGGAAATTAGACATTGTTTTTATTCATTTTGAACTCTCTTGGTAGTTATGTATCATTTTTGGTCACTTTGGACTTTTTTATAAGTTATGCGTCATTTTGATCATTTTGCACTCTTTCGAGAATTAGGCATTACTGTTGGTCATGTTGAACTCCCCTGGAGTTATGCCTCATGTTTGGTCGTTTTGAACTTCCATGGGACTCAGGCATTGTTTTTTGTCATTTTGAACTCTTTTATGAGTTATGCATCACTTTGCACTCTCTTGGGAATTGGGCATTGTTTTTTGTCATTTTGCACATTCTTGGGAATTAGACATTGTTTTTGGTCATTTTGTGAACACTCTTGGCAGTTATGAATCATTTATAGTCATTTTGGGACTCTTTTATGATGTTTGCGTCATTTTGATCATTTTGAACTTTTTTGAGAATTAGGCATTGCTTTTGTTCATTTTGAACTCCCTTGGAAGTTATGCATCATGATTGGTCATTTTGAACTCCCTTGGGAGTTATGCATTGTTTTTGGTCATTTTGAACTCTTTTATAAGTTATGCATCATTTTGCACTCTATAGAGAATTAGACATGGTTTTTGGTCATTTTGCACACCCTTGAAAATTAGGCATTTTTTAGGTCTATTTGAACTCCAATCATTGTTTTTGGTAATTTTGAACAGCGTTGGGAATTATCCATTGCTTTTTGTTATTTTAAACTCCCATCATGGTTTTTGGTAATTATGAACTCTCTCGGGAGTTACGCAACATTCTTGATAATTTTGAACTTCCATGGGACTCGGCATTTTTTTGGTCATTTTAAACACTTTTATGAGATATGCATCATTTGCACTCTCTTGGGAATTAGACAAAAGATTGGTGATATTGCACTCCCTTGTGATTTAGGCATTGTTTTTTATCATTTTACACATTCTTGGGAATTAGACATTGTATTTTGTCATTTTGCATTACATTGGGAATTAGAATATGTTTTTGGTCATTTTCCACACCTTTGGAAACTGGACATTGTTTTAGATCATTTTTAACTCCCATGGGAGTTATGCATCATTTTCGTCATTTTGGGACTCTTTTATGAGTTATGCGTAATTTTGATCATTTTGCACTCTTAGGAGAATTAGGCATTACTTTTGGTCATTTTCAAATAACATAGGATTTATGCATCATGTATGGTGATTTTGAACTCCTTTGGGAGTTATCTATTGTTTTTGGTCAAATTAAGCTCTCTTCGGAGTTATGTATCATTCTTGGTCGTTTTGCACCCTCTCCATAATTAGGCATTACTTTTGGCCATTTTGAACTCTATTGGTAAATATACATCATTTTTGGTCATTTTGGACACCCTTTGGAATTAGGAATTGTTTTTGGTAATTTTGCACCCTTTTGGAAATTAGACATTGTTTTTGGTCATTTTGAACACTCTTGGTAGTTATGCATCATTTATGGTCATTTTGGGACTGTTTTATGAGTTATTCGCCATTTTAGTCATTTTGAACTTTTTTGAGAATTAGGCATCGCAATTGTATATTTTTAACTCCCTTGGAAGTTATGTATCATTCTTGGTCATTTTGCACTCCCTTGGGAATTAGGCATTGCTTTTTGTTATTTTGAACTCCCATCATTGTTTCTGGTCATTTGAAAATCCCATGGGAGTTATGCATCATTTTGGTCATTTTGAATTACCTTGGGATTAGACATTGTTTTGGTCATTTTGAACTCTATTGTTAATTATATATCATTTTTGGTCATTTAGCACACCCTTTGGAATTAACTATTGTTTTTGGTCATTTTAAACACTGTTGGTAGTTGTTCATCATTTATGGCCATTTTGGGACTCTTTTATGTGTTATTGGTCATTTTGCAGTCTTTCAAGAATTAGGCATTACTTTTGGGAACTTGTAGCTCAATTGGGAGTTAATCATCATGTTTGGTCGTTTTGAACTTCCATGGGACATAGGCATTGTTTTTGGTCATTTTGCACAATCATGGAAATTAGACATTGTTATTATTCATTTTGAACTCTCTTGGTAGTTATGTATCATTTTTGGTCACTTTGGACTTTTTTATGAGTTATGCGTCATTTTGATCATTTTGCACTCTTTCGAGAATTAGGCATTACTGTTGGTCATGTTGAACTCCCCTGGAGTTATGCCTCATGTTTGGTCGTTTTGAACTTCCATGGGACTCAGGCATTGTTTTTGGTCATTTTGAACTCTTTTATGAGTTATGCATCACTTTGCACTCTCTTGGGAATTGGGCATTGTTTTTTTGTCATTTTGCACATTCTTGGGAATTAGACATTGTTTTTTGTCATTTTGCACTACCTTGGGAATTAGAATATGTTTTTGGTCATCTTGCACACCTTTGGAAATTAGACATTGTTTTTGGTCATTTTGTGAACACTCTTGGTAGTTGTGAATCATTTATGGTCATTTTGGGACTCTTTTATGATGTTTGCGTCGTTTTGATCATTTTGAACTTTTTTGAGAATTAGGCATTGCTTTAGTTCATTTTGAACTCCCTTGGAAGTTATGCATCATGATTGGTCATTTTGAACTCCCTTGGGAGTTATGCATTGTTTTTGGTCATTTTGAACTGTTTTATAAGTTATGCATCATTTTGCACTCTATAGAGAATTAGGCATGGTTTTTGGTCATTTTGCACACCCTTGAAAATTAGGCATTTTTTTAGGTCTATTTGAACTCCAATCATCGTTTTTGGTAATTTTGAACAGCGTTGGGAATTATCCATTGCTTTTTGTTATTTCGAACTCCCATCATGGTTTTTGGTAATTATGAACTCTCTCGGGAGTTACGCAACATTCTTGATAATTTTGAACTTCCATGGAACTCAGGCATTTTTTTGGTCATTTTAAACACTTTTATGAGATATGCATCATTTGCACTCTCTTGGGAATTAAGCAAAAGATTGGTGATATTGCACTCCCTTGTGATTTAGGCATTGTTTTTTATCATTTTACACATTCTTGAGAATTAGTCATTATATTTTGTCATTTTGCATTACATTGGGAATTAGAATATGTTTTTGGTCATTTTCCACACCTTTGTAAACTAGACATTGTTTTAGATCATTTTTATCTCCCATGGGAGTTATGCATCATTTTCGTCATTTTGGGACTCTTTTATGAGTTATGCGTAATTTTGATCATTTTGCACTCTTTCGAGAATTAGGCATTACTTTTGGTCATTTTGGACACCCTTTGGAATTAGGAATTGTTTTTGGTAATTTTGCACCCTTTTGGAAATTAGACATTGTTTTTGGTCATTTTGAACACTCTTGGTAGTTATGCATCATTTATGGTCATTTTGGGACTGTTTTATGAGTAATTCGCCATTTTAGTCATTTTGAACTTTTTTGAGAATTAGGCATCACTTTTTTATATTTTGAACTCCCTTGGAAGTTATGCATCATGTTTGGTCATTTTGAACTCCCTTGGGAGTTTTGCATCATGTTTGGTCGTTTTGAACTTCCATGCCACTTGGCATTGTTTTTAGTCATTTTGCACTCCTTTGGGAATTAGGCATTATTTTTGATCATTTTGCACACCCTTGTTAATTAGAAATTGTTTTTTGTCATTTCGAAATCTATTGGGAATTATGCATCATTTTTGGTCACTTTGAGCTTCCAGGAGGCTCAGGCATTGTTCCTGGTCATTTTAAACTTCCATGGCAGTTATGCATCATTTTGGCCATTTTGAATTACCTTGGGAATTATCAATTGCTTTTTGTTATTTTAAAATCCCATCATTGTTTTTGATAATTTTTGACTCCCATGGGAGTTATGCATCATTTTCGTCATTTTGGGACTCTTTTATGAGTTATGCGTAATTTTGATCATTTTGCACTACATTGGAAATTAGAATATGTTTTTGGTCATTTTCCACACCTTTGGAAACTGGACATTGTTTTAGATCATTTTTAACTCCCATGGGAGTTATGCATCATTTTCGTCATTTTGGGACTCTTTTATGAGTTATGCGTAATTTTGATCATTTTGCACTCTTTGGAGAATTAGGCATTACTTTTGGTCATTTTCAAATAACATAGGATTTATGCATCATGTATGGTGATTTTGAACTCCTTTGGGAGTTATCTATTGTTTTTGGTCAAATTAAGCTCTCTTCGGAGTTATGTATCATTCTTGGTCGTTTTGCACTCTCTCCATAATTAGGCATTACTTTTGGCCATTTTGAACTCTATTGGTAATTATACATCATTTTTGGTCATTTTGGACACCTTTTGGAATTAGGAATTGTTTTTGGTAATTTTGCACCCTTTTGGAAATTAGACATTGTTTTTGGTCATTTTGAACACTCTTGGTAGTTATGCATCATTTATGGTCATTTTGGGACTGTTTTATGAGTTATTCGCCATTTTAGTCATTTTGAACTTTTTTGAGAATTAGGCATCGCATTTGTATATTTTTAACTCCCTTGGAAGTTATGTATCATTCTTGGTCATTTTGCACTCCCTTGGGAATTAGGCATTGCTTTTTGTTATTTTGAACTCCCATCATTGCTTCTGGTCATTTGAAAATCCCATGGGAGTTATGCATCATTTTGGTCATTTTGAATTACCTTGGGATTAGACATTGTTTTGGTCATTTTGAACTCTATTGTTAATTATATATCATTTTTGGTCATTTAGCACACCCTTTGGAATTAACTATTGTTTTTGGTCATTTTAAACACTGTTGGTAGTTGTTCATCATTTATGGCCATTTTGGGACTCTTTTATGAGTTATGGGTCATTTTGCAGTCTTTCAAGAATTAGGCATTACTTTTGGGAACTTGTAGCTCAATTGGGAGTTAATCATCATGTTTGGTCGTTTTGAACTTCCATGGGATATAGGCATTGTTTTTGGTCATTTTGCACAATCTTGGAAATTAGACATTGTTTTTATTCATTTTGAACTCTCTTGGTAGTTATGTATCATTTTTGGTCACTTTGGACTTTTTTATGAGTTATGCGTCATTTTGATCATTTTGCACTCTTTCGAGAATTAGGCATTACTGTTGGTCATGTTGAACTCCCCTGGAGTTATGCCTCATGTTTGGTCGTTTTGAACTTCCATGGGACTCAGGCATTGTTTTTGGTCATTTTGAACTCTTTTATGAGTTATGCATCACTTTGCACTCTCTTGGGAATTGGGCATTGTTTTTTTGTCATTTTGCACATTCTTGGGAATTAGACATTGTTTTTTGTCATTTTGCACTACCTTGGGAATTAGAATATGTTTTTGGTCATCTTGCACACCTTTGGAAATTAGACATTGTTTTTGGTCATTTTGTGAACACTCTTGGTAGTTATGAATCATTTATAGTCATTTTGGGACTCTTTTATGATGTTTGCGTCATTTTGATCATTTTGAACTTTTTTGAGAATTAGGCATTGCTTTTGTTCATTTTGAACTCCCTTGGAAGTTATGCATCATGATTGGTCATTTTGAACTCCCTTGGGAGTTATGCATTGTTTTTGGTCATTTTGAACTCTTTAATAAGTTATGCATCATTTTGCACTCTATAGAGAATTATGCATTGTTTTTTGTCATTTTGCACATTCTTGGGAATTAGACATTGTTTTTTGTCATTTTGCACTACCTTGGAAATTAGAATATGTTTTTGGTCATCTTGCACACCTTTTGAAATTAGACATTGTTTTTGGTCATTTTGTGAACACTCTTGGTAGTTATGAATCATTTATGGTCATTTTGGGACTCTTTTATGATGTTTGCGTCATTTTGATCATTTTGAACTTTTTTGAGAATTAGGCATTGCTTTTGTTCATTTTGAACTCCCTTGGAAGTTATGCATCATGATTGGTCATTTTGAACTCCCTTGGGAGTTATGCATTGTTTTTGGTCATTTTGAACTCTTTAATAAGTTATGCATCATTTTGCACTCTATAGAGAATTATGCATTGTTTTTTGTCATTTTGCACATTCTTGGGAATTAGACATTGTTTTTTATCATTTTACACATTCTTGGGAATTAGACAAGGTATTTTTTCATTTTGCATAACATTGGGAATTAGAATATGTTTTTGGTCATTTTCCACACCTTTGGAAACTAGACATTGTTTTAGATCATTTTTAACTCCCATGGGAGTTATGCATCATTTTCGTCATTCTGGGACTCTTTTATGAGTTATGCGTAATTTTGATCATTTTGCACTCTTTCGAGAATTAGGCATTACTTTTGGTCATTTTCAAATAACATGGGATTTATGCATCATGTTTGGTGATTTTGAACTCCTTTGGGAGTTATCTATTGTTTTTGGTCAAATTAAGCTCTCTTCGGAGTTATGTATCATTCTTGGTCGTTTTGCACTCCCTCCATAATTAGGCATTACTTTTGGTCATTTTGAACTCTATTGGTAATTATACATCATTTTTGGTCATTTTGCACACCCTTTGGAATTAGGAATTGTTTTTGGTAATTTTGCACCCCTTTGGAAATTAGACATTGTTTTTGGTCATTATGAACACTCTTGGTAGTTATGCATCATTTATGGTCATTTTGGGACTGTTTTATGATTTTTTCGTCATTTTAGTCATTTTGAACTTTTTTGAGAATTAGGCATCGCTTTTGTATATTTTGAATTCCCTTGGAAGTTATGTATCATTCTTGGTCATTTTGCACGCCCTTGGGAATTAGGCATTGGTTTTTGTTATTTTGAACTCCCATCATTGTTTCTGGTCATTTTAAAATCCCATGGGAGCTATGCATCATTTTGGTCATTTTGAATTACCTTGGGATTAGACATTGTTTTGGTCATTTTGAACTCTATTGTTAATTATACATCATTTTTGGTCATTTAGCACACTCTTTGGAATTTACTATTGTTTTTGTCTTTTTAAACACTGTTGGTAGTTGTTCATCATTTATGGCCATTTTGAGACTCTTTTATTCGTCATTTTGATCATTTTGCACTCTTTCGAGAATTAGGCATTACTGTTGGTCATGTTGAACTCCCCTGGAGTTATGCCTCATGTTTGGTCGTTTTGAACTTCCATGGGACTCAGGCATTGTTTTTTGTCATTTTGAACTCTTTTATGAGTTATGCATCACTTTGCACTCTCTTGGGAATTGGGCATTGTTTTTTGTCATTTTGCACATTCTTGGGAATTAGACATTGTTTTTGGTCATTTTGTGAACACTCTTGGCAGTTATGAATCATTTATAGTCATTTTGGGACTCTTTTATGATGTTTGCGTCATTTTGATCATTTTGAACTTTTTTGAGAATTAGGCATTGCTTTTGTTCATTTTGAACTCCCTTGGAAGTTATGCATCATGATTGGTCATTTTGAACTCCCTTGGGAGTTATGCATTGTTTTTGGTCATTTTGAACTCTTTTATAAGTTATGCATCATTTTGCACTCTATAGAGAATTATGCATTGTTTTTTGTCATTTTGCACATTCTTGGGAATTAGACATTGTTTTTTGTCATTTTGCACTACCTTGGGAATTAGAATATGTTTTTGGTCATCTTGCACACCTTTTGAAATTAGACATTGTTTTTGGTCATTTTGTGAACACTCTTGGTAGTTATGAATCATTCATGGTCATTTTGGGACTCTTTTATGATGTTTGCGTCATTTTGATCATTTTGAACTTTTTTGAGGATTAGGCATTGCTTTTGTTCATTTTGAACTCCCTTGGAAGTTATGCATCATGATTGGTCATTTTGAACTCCCTTGGGAGTTATGCATTGTTTTTGGTCATTTTGAACTCTTTTATAAGTTATGCATCATTTTGCACTCTATAGAGAATTAGGCATGGTTTTTGGTCATTTTGCACACCCTTGAAAATTAGGCATTTTTTAAGGTCTATTTGAACTCCAATCATTGTTTTTGGTAATTTTGAACAGCGTTGGGAATTATCCATTGCTTTTTGTTATTTTGAACTCCCATCATGGTTTTTGGTAATTATGAACTCTCTCGGGAGTTACGCAACATTCTTGATAATTTTGAACTTCCATGGGACTCGGCATTTTTTTGGTCATTTTAAACACTTTTATGAGATATGCATCATTTGCACTCTCTTGGGAATTAGACAAAAGATTGGTGATATTGCACTCCCTTGTGATTTAGGCATTGTTTTTTATCATTTTACAAATTCTTGGGAATTAGACATTGATTTTTGTCATTTTGCATTACATTGGGAATTAGAATATGTTTTTGGTCATTTTCCACACCTTTGGAAACTGGACATTGTTTTAGATCATTTTTAACTCCCATGGGAGTTATGCATCATTTTTGTCATTTTGGGACTCTTTTATGAGTTATGCGTAATTTTGATCATTTTGCACTCTTAGGAGAATTAGGCATTACTTTTGGTCATTTTCAAATAACATAGGATTTATGCATCATGTATGGTGATTTTGAACTCCTTTGGGAGTTATCTATTGTTTTTGGTCAAATTAAGCTCTCTTCGGAGTTATGTATCATTCTTGGTCGTTTTGCACCCTCTCCATAATTAGGCATTACTTTTGGCCATTTTGAACTCTATTGGTAATTATACATCATTTTTGGTCATTTTGGACACCCTTTGGAATTAGGAATTGTTTTTGGTAATTTTGCACCCTTTTGGAAATTAGACATTGTTTTTGGTCATTTTGAACACTCTTGGTAGTTATGCATCATTTATGGTCATTTTGGGACTGTTTTATGAGTTATTCGCCATTTTAGTCATTTTGAACTTTTTTGAGAATTAGGCATCGCATTTGTATATTTTTAACTCCCTTGGAAGTTATGTATCATTCTTGGTCATTTTGCACTCCCTTGGGAATTAGGCATTGCTTTTTATTATTTTGAACTCCCATCATTGTTTCTGGTCATTTGAAAATCCCATGGGAGTTATGCATCATTTTGGTCATTTTGAATTACCTTGGGATTAGACATTGTTTTGGTCATTTTGAACTCTATTGTTAATTATATATCATTTTTGGTCATTTAGCACACCCTTTGGAATTAACTATTGTTTTTGGTCATTTTAAACACTGTTGGTAGTTGTTCATCATTTATGGCCATTTTGGGACTCTTTTATGAGTTATGGGTCATTTTGCAGTCTTTCAAGAATTAGGCATTACTTTTGGGAACTTGTAGCTCAATTGGGAGTTAATCATCATGTTTGGTCGTTTTGAACTTCCATGGGATATAGGCATTGTTTTTGGTCATTTTGCACAATCTTGGAAATTAGACATTGTTTTTATTCATTTTGAACTCTCTTGGTAGTTATGTATCATTTTTGGTCACTTTGGACTTTTTTATGAGTTATGCGTCATTTTGATCATTTTGCACTCTTTCGAGAATTAGGCATTACTGTTGGTCATGTTGAACTCCCCTGGAGTTATGCCTCATGTTTGGTCGTTTTGAACTTCCATGGGACTCAGGCATTGTTTTTGGTCATTTTGAACTCTTTTAAGAGTTATGCATCACTTTGCACTCTCTTGGGAATTGGGCATTGTTTTTTTGTCATTTTGCACATTCTTGGGAATTACACATTGTTTTTTGTCATTTTGCACTACCATGGGAATTAGAATATGTTTTTGGTCATCTTGCACACCTTTGGAAATTAGACATTGTTTTTGGTCACTTTGAGCTTCCAGGAGGCTCAGGCATTGTTCGTGGTCATTTTAAACTTCCATGGCAGTTATGCATCATTTTCGTCATTTTGGGACTCTTTTATGAGTTATGCGTAATTTTGATCATTTTGCACTACATTGGAAATTAGAATATGTTTTTGGTCATTTTCCACACCTTTGGAAACTGGACATTGTTTTAGATCATTTTTAACTCCCATGGGAGTTATGCATCATTTTCGTCATTTTGGGACTCTTTTATGAGTTATGCGTAATTTTGATCATTTTGCACTCTTTGGAGAATTAGGCATTACTTTTGGTCATTTTTAAATAACATAGGATTTATGCATCATGTATGGTGATTTTGAACTCCTTTGGGAGTTATCTATTGTTTTTGGTCAAATTAAGCTCTCTTCGGAGTTATGTATCATTCTTGGTCGTTTTGCACTCTCTCCATAATTAGGCATTACTTTTGGTCATTTTGAACTCTATTGGTAATTATACATCATTTTTGGTCATTTTGCACACCCTTTGGAATTAGGAATTGTTTTTGGTAATTTTGCACCCCTTTGGAAATTAGACATTGTTTTTGGTCATTATGAACACTCTTGGTAGTTATGCATCATTTATGTTCATTTTGGGACTGTTTTATGATTTATTCGTCATTTTAGTCATTTTGAACTTTTTTGAGAATTAGGCATCGCTTTTGTATATTTTGAACTCCCTTGGAAGTTATGTATCATTCTTGGTCATTTTGCACGCCCTTGGGAATTAGGCATTGGTTTTTGTTATTTTGAACTCCCATCATTGTTTCTGGTCATTTTAAAATCCCATGGGTGTTATGCATCATTTTGGTCAATTTGAATTACCTTGGGATTAGACATTGTTTTGGTCATTTTGAACTCTATTGTTAATTATACATCATTTTTGGTCATTTAGCACACCCTTTGGAATTTACTATTGTTTTTGGTCTTTTTAAACACTGTTGGTAGTTGTTCATCATTTATGGCCATTTTGGGACTCTTTTATGAGTTATGGGTCATTTTGCAGTCTTTCAAGAATGAGACATTACTTTTGGGAACTTGGAGCTCAATTGGGAGTTAATCATCATGTTTGGTCGTTTTGAACGTCCATGGGACATAGGCATTGTTTTTGGTCATTTTGCACAATCTTGGAAATTAGACATTGTTTTTATTCATTTTGAACTCTCTTGGTAGTTATGTATCATTTTTGGTCACTTTGGACTTTTTTATAAGTTATGCGTCATTTTGATCATTTTGCACTCTTTCGAGAATTAGGCATTACTGTTGGTCATGTTGAACTCCCCTGGAGTTATGCCTCATGTTTGGTCGTTTTGAACTTCCTTGGGACTCAGGCATTGTTTTTTGTCATTTTGAACTCTTTTATGAGTTATGCATCACTTTGCACTCTCTTGGGAATTGGGCATTGTTTTTTGTCATTTTGCACATTCTTGGGAATTAGACATTGTTTTTGGTCATTTTGTGAACACTCTTGGTAGTTATGAATCATTTATATTCATTTTGGGACTCTTTTATGATGTTTGCGTCATTTTGATCATTTTGAACTTTTTTGAGAATTAGGCATTGCTTTTGTTCATTTTGAACTCCCTTGGAAGTTATGCATCATGATTGGTCATTTTGAACTCCCTTGGGAGTTATGCATTGTTTTTGGTCATTTTGAACTCTTTTATAAGTTATGCATCATTTTGCACTCTATAGAGAATTATGCATTGTTTTTTGTCATTTTGCACATTCTTGGGAATTAGACATTGTTTTTTGTCATTTTGCACTACCTTGGGAATTAGAATATGTTTTTGGTCATCTTGCACACCTTTGGAAATTAGACATTGTTTTTGGTCATTTTGTGAACACTCTTGGTAGTTGTGAATCATTTATGGTCATTTTGGGACTCTTTTATGATGTTTGCGTCATTTTGATCATTTTGAACTTTTTTGAGAATTAGGCATTGCTTTAGTTCATTTTGAACTCCCTTGGAAGTTATGCATCATGATTGGTCATTTTGAACTCCCTTGGGAGTTATGCATTGTTTTTGGTCATTTTGAACTCTTTTATAAGTTATGCATCATTTTGCACTCTATAGAGAATTAGGCATGGTTTTTGGTCATTTTGCACACCCTTGAAAATCAGGCATTTTTTTAGGTCTATTTGAACTCCAATCATTGTTTTTGGTAATTTTGAACAGCGTTTGGAATTATCCATTGCTTTTTGTTATTTTGAACTCCCATCATGGTTTTTGGTAATTATGAACTCTCTCGGGAGTTACGCAACATTCTTGATAATTTTGAACTTCCATGGGACTCAGGCATTTTTTTGGTCATTTTAAACACTTTTATGAGATATGCATCATTTGCACTCTCTTGGGAATTAAGCAAAAGATTGGTGATATTGCACTCCCTTGGGATTTAGGCATTGTTTTTTATCATTTTACACATTCTTGAGAATTAGACATTATATTTTGTCATTTTGCATTACATTGGGAATTAGAATATGTTTTTGGTCATTTTCCACACCTTTGTAAACTAGACATTGTTTTAGATCATTTTTAACTCCCATGGGAGTTATGCATCATTTTCGTCATTTTGGGACTCTTTTATGAGTTATGCGTAATTTTGATCATTTTGCACTCTTTCGAGAATTAGGCATTACTTTTGGTCATTTTCAAATAACATGGGATTTATGCAGCATGTTTGGTGATTTTGAACTCCTTCGGGAGTTATCTATTGTTTTTGGTCAAATTAAGCTCACTTCGGAGTTATGTATCATTCTTGGTCGTTTTGCACTCTCTCCATAATTAGGCATTACTTTTGGTCATTTTGAACACTCTTGGTAGTTATGCATCATTTATGGTCATTTTGGGACTGTTTTATGAGTTATTCGTCATTTTAGTCATTTGGAATTTTTTTGAGAATTAGGCATCACTTTTGTATATTTTGAACTCCCTTGGAAGTTATGCATCATGTTTGGTCATTTTGAACTCTCTTGGGAGTTATGCATCATGTTTGGTCGTTTTGAACTTCCATGCCATTTGGCATTGTTTTTAGTCATTTTGCACTCCTTTGGGAATTAGGCATTGTTTTTGATCATTTTGCACACCCTTGTTAATTAGAAATTGTTTTTTGTCTTTTCGAAATCTATTGGGAATTATGCATCATTTTTGGTCACTTTGAGCTTCCAGGAGCCTCAGGCATTGTTCCTGGTCATTTTAAACTTCCATGGCAGTTATGCATCATTTTCGTCATTTTGGGACTCTTTTATGAGTTATGCGTAATTTTGATCATTTTGCACTACATTGGAAATTAGAATATGTTTTTGGTCATTTTCCACACCTCTGGAAACTGGACATTGTTTTAGATCATTTTTAACTCCCATGGGAGTTATGCATCATTTTCGTCATTTTGGGACTCTTTTATGAGTTATGCGTAATTTTGATCATTTTGCACTCTTTGGAGAATTAGGCATTACTTTTGGTCATTTTCAAATAACATAGGATTTATGCATCATGTATGGTGATTTTGAACTCCTTTGGGAGTTATCTATTGTTTTTGGTCAAATTAAGCTCTCTTCGGAGTTATGTATCATTCTTGGTCGTTTTGCACTCTCTCCATAATTAGGCATTACTTTTGGCCATTTTGAACTCTATTGGTAATTATACATCATTTTTGGTCATTTTGGACACCTTTTGGAATTAGGAATTGTTTTTGGTAATTTTGCACCCTTTTGGAAATTAGACATTGTTTTTGGTCATTTTGAACACTCTTGGTAGTTATGCATCATTTATGGTCATTTTGGGACTGTTTTATGAGTTATTCGCCATTTTAGTCATTTTGAACTTTTTTGAGAATTAGGCATCGCATTTGTATATTTTTAACTCCCTTGGAAGTTATGTATCATTCTTGGTCATTTTGCACTCCCTTGGGAATTAGGCATTGCTTTTTGTTATTTTGAACTCCCATCATTGTTTCTGGTCATTTGAAAATCCCATGGGAGTTATGCATCATTTTGGTCATTTTGAATTACCTTGGGATTAGACATTGTTTTGGTCATTTTGAACTCTATTGTTAATTATATATCATTTTTGGTCCTTTAGCACACCCTTTGGAATTAACTATTGTTTTTGGTCATTTTAAACACTGTTGGTAGTTGTTCATCATTTATGGCCATTTTGGGACTCTTTTATGAGTTATGGGTCATTTTGCAGTCTTTCAAGAATTAGGCATTACTTTTGGGAACTTGTAGCTCAATTGGGAGTTAATCATCATGTTTGGTCGTTTTGAACTTCCATGGGACATAGGCATTGTTTTTGGTCATTTTGCACAATCTTGGAAATTAGACATTGTTTTTATTCATTTTGAACTCTCTTTGTAGTTATGTATCATTTTTGGTCACTTTGGACTTTTTTATGAGTTATGCGTCATTTTGATCATTTTGCACTCTTTCGAGAATTAGGCATTACTGTTGGTCATGTTGAACTCCCCTGGAGTTATGCCTCATGTTTGGTCGTTTTGAACTTCCATGGGACTCAGGCATTGTTTTTGGTCATTTTGAACTCTTTTATCAGTTATGCATCACTTTGCACTCTCTTGGGAATTGGGCATGGTTTTTTTGTCATTTTGCACATTCTTGGGAATTAGACATTGTTTTTTGTCATTTTGCACTACCTTGGGAATTAGAATATGTTTTTGGTCATCTTGCACACCTTTGGAAATTAGACATTGTTTTTGGTCATTTTGTGAACACTCTTGGTAGTTGTGAATCATTTATGGTCATTTTGGGACTCTTTTATGATGTTTGCGTCATTTTGATCATTTTGAACTTTTTTGAGAATTAGGCATTGCTTTCATTGCTTTAGTTCATTTTGAACTCCCTTGGAAGTTATGCATCATGATTGGTCATTTTGAACTCCCTTGGGAGTTATGCATTGTTTTTGGTCATTTTGAACTCTTTTATAAGTTATGCATCATTTTGCACTCTATAGAGAATTAGGCATGGTTTTTGGTCATTTTGCACACCCTTGAAAATTAGGCATTTTTTTAGGTCTATTTGAACTCCAATCATTGTTTTTGGTAATTTTGAACAGCGTTTGGAATTATCCATTGCTTTTTGTTATTTTGAACTCCCATCATGGTTTTTGGTAATTATGAAATCTCTCGGGAGTTACGCAACATTCTTGATAATTTTGAACTTCCATGGGACTCAGGCATTTTTTTGGTCATTTTAAACACTTTTATGAGATATGCATCATTTGCACTCTCTTGGGAATTAAGCAAAAGATTGGTGAAATTGCACTCCCTTGGGATTTAGGCATTGTTTTTTATCATTTTACACATTCTTGAGAATTAGACATTATATTTTGTCATTTTGCATTACATTGGGAATTAGAATATGTTTTTGGTCATTTTCCACACCTTTGTAAACTAGACATTGTTTTAGATCATTTTTAACTCCCATGGGAGTTATGCATCATTTTCGTCATTTTGGGACTCTTTTATCAGTTATGCGTAATTTTGATCATTTTGCACTCTTTCGAGAATGAGGCATTACTTTTGGTCATTTTCAAATAACATGGGATTTATGCAGCATGTTTGGTGATTTTGAACTCCTTCGGGAGTTATCTATTGTTTTTGGTAAATTTAAGCTCACTTCGGAGTTATGTATCATTCTTGGTCGTTTTGCACTCTCTCCATAATTAGGCATTACTTTTGGTCATTTTGAACACTCTTGGTAGTTATGCATCATTTATGGTTATTTTGGGACTGTTTTATGAGTTATTTGTCATTTTAGTCATTTGGAATTTTTTTGAGAATTAGGCATCGCTTTTGTATATTTTGAACTCCCTTGGAAGTTATGCATCATGTTTGGTCATTTTGAACTCCCTTGGGAGTTATGCATCATGTTTGGTCGTTTTGAACTTCCATGCCACTTGGCATTGTTTTTAGTCATTTTGCACTCCTTTGGGAATTAGGCATTGTTTTTGATCATTTTGCACACCCTTGTTAATTAGAAATTGTATATTTTCATTTCGAAATCTATTGGGAATTATCTATCATTTTTGGTCACTTTGAGCATCCAGGAGGCTCAGGCATTGTTCCTGGTCATTTTAAACTTCCATGGCAGTTATGCATCATTTTGGCCATTTTGAATTACCTTGGGAATTATCCATTGCATTTTGTTATTTTAAAATCCCATCATTGTTTTTGATAATTTTTGACTCCCATGGGAGTTATGCATCATTTTCGTCATTTTGGGACTCTTTTATGAGTTATGCGTAATTTTGATCATTTTGCACTACATTGGAAATTAGAATATGTTTTTGGTCATTTTCCACACCTTTGGAAACTGGACATTGTTTTAGATCATTTTTAACTCCCATGGGAGTTATGCATCATTTTCGTCATTTTGGGACTCTTTTATGAGTTATGCGTAATTTTGATCATTTTGCACTCTTTGGAGAATTAGGCATTACTTTTGGTCATTTTCAAATAACATAGGATTTATGCATCATGTATGGTGATTTTGAACTCCTTTGGGAGTTATCTATTGTTTTTGGTCAAATTAAGCTCTCTTCGGAGTTATGTATCATTCTTGGTCGTTTTGCACTCTCTCCATAATTAGGCATTACTTTTGGCCATTTTGAACACTCTTGGTAGTTATGCATCATTTATGGTCATTTTGGGACTGTTTTATGAGCTATTCGTCATTTTAGTCATTTTGAACTTTTTTGAGAATTAGGCATCGCATTTGTATATTTTTAACTCCCTTGGAAGTTATGTATCATTCTTGGTCATTTTGCACTCCCTTGGGAATTAGGCATTGCTTTTTGTTATTTTGAACTCCCATCATTGTTTCTGGTCATTTGAAAATCCCATGGGAGTTATGCATCATTTTGATCATTTTGAATTACCTTGGGATTAGACATTGTTTTGGTCATTTTGAACTCTATTGTTAATTATATATCATTTTTGGTCATTTAGCACACCCTTTGGAATTAACTAGTGTTTTTGGTCATTTTAAACACTGTTGGTAGTTGTTCATCATTTATGGCCATTTTGGGACTCTTTTATGAGTTATTGGTCATTTTGCAGTCTTTCAAGAATTAGGCATTACTTTTGGGAACTTGTAGCTCAATTGGGAGTTAATCATCATGTTTGGTCGTTTTGAACTTCCATGGGACATAGGCATTGTTTTTGGTCATTTTGCACAATCTTGGAAATTAGACATTGTTTTTATTCATTTTGAACTCTCTTGGTAGTTATGTATCATTTTTGGTCACTTTGGACTTTTTTATGAGTTATGCGTCATTTTGATCATTTTGCACTCTTTCGAGAATTAGGCATTACTGTTGGTCATGTTGAACTCCCCTGGAGTTATGCCTCATGTTTGGTCGTTTTGAACTTCCATGGGACTCAGGCATTGTTTTTGGTCATTTTGAACTCTTTTATGAGTTATGCATCACTTTGCACTCTCTTGGGAATTGGGCATTGTTTTTTTGTCATTTTGCACATTCTTGGGAATTAGACATTGTTTTTTGTCATTTTGCACTACCTTGGGAATTAGAATATGTTTTTGGTCATCTTGCACACCTTTGGAAAGTAGACATTGTTTTTGGTCATTTTGTGAACACTCTTGGTAGTTGTGAATCATTTATGGTCATTTTGGGACTCTTTTATGATGTTTGCGTCATTTTGATCATTTTGCACTCTTTCGAGAATTAGGCATTACTGTTGGTCATGTTGAACTCCCCTGGAGTTATGCCTCATGTTTGGTCGTTTTGAACTTCCATGGGACTCAGGCATTGTTTTTGGTCATTTTGAACTCTTTTATGAGTTATGCATCACTTTGCACTCTCTTGGGAATTGGGCATTGTTTTTTTGTCATTTTGCACATTCTTGGGAATTAGACATTGTTTTTTGTCATTTTGCACTACCTTGGGAATTAGAATATGTTTTTGGTCATCTTGCACACCTTTGGAAAGTAGACATTGTTTTTGGTCATTTTGTGAACACTCTTGGTAGTTGTGAATCATTTATGGTCATTTTGGGACTCTTTTATGATGTTTGCGTCATTTTGATCATTTTGAACTTTTTTGAGAATTAGGCATTGCTTTAGTTCATTTTGAACTCCCTTGGGAGTTATGCATTGTTTTTGGTCATTTTGAACTCTTTTATAAGTTATGCATCATTTTGCACTCTATAGAGAATTAGGCATGGTTTTTGGTCATTTTGCACACCCTTGAAAATTAGGCATTTTTTTAGGTCTATTTGAACTCCAATCATTGTTTTTGGTAATTTTGAACAGCGTTTGGAATTATCCATTGCTTTTTGTTATTTTGAACTCCCATCATGGTTTTTGGTAATTATGAAATCTCTCGGGAGTTACGCAACATTCTTGATAATTTTGAACTTCCATGGGACTCAGGCATTTTATTGGTCATTTCAAACACTTTTATGAGATATGCATCATTTGCACTCTCTTGGGAATTAGGCAAAAGATTGGTGATATTGCACTCCCTTGGGATTTAGGCATTGTTTTTTATCATTTTACACATTCTTGAGAATTAGACATTGTATTTTGTCATTTTGCATTACATTGGGAATTAGAATATGTTTTTGGTCATTTTCCACACCTTTGTAAACTAGACATTGTTTTAGATCATTTTTAACTCCCATGGGAGTTATGCATCATTTTCGTCATTTTGGGACTCTTTTATGAGTTATGCGTAATTTTGATCATTTTGCACTCTTTCGAGAATTAGGCATTACTTCAAATAACATGGGATTTATGCAGCATGTTTGGTGATTTTGAACTCCTTCGGGAGTTATCTATTGTTTTTGGTCAAATTAAGCTCACTTCGGAGTTATGTATCATTCTTGGTCGTTTTGCACTCTCTCCATAATTAGGCATTACTTTTGGTCATTTTGAACACTCTTGGTAGTTATGCATCATTTATGGTCATTTTGGGACTGTTTTATGAGTTATTCGTCATTTTAGTCATTTGGAATTTTTTTGAGAATTAGGCATCGCTTTTGTATATTTTGAACTCCCTTGGAAGTTATGCATCATGTTTGGTCATTTTGAACTCCCTTGGGAGTTATGCATCATGTTTGGTCGTTTTGAACTTCCATGCCACTTGGCATTGTTTTTAGTCATTTTGCACTCCTTTGGGAATTAGGCATTGTTTTTGATCATTTTGCACACCCTTGTTAATTAGAAATTGTTTTTTGTCATTTCGAAATCTATTGGGAATTATGCATCATTTTTGGTCACTTTGAGCTTCCAGGAGGCTCAGGCATTGTTCCTGGTCATTTTAAATTGGAACATTAGAAATTAGAATTTTTTTTTTTGGTCATTTTGCACAGTCTTGGGAATTACACATTGTTTTATGTCATTTTGCACTACCTTGGGAATTAGAATATGTTTTGGTCATTTTGCACACCTTTGGAAATTAGACATTGTTTTTGGTCACTTTGAACACTCTTGGTAGTTATGCATCATTTATGGTCATTTTGGGACTCTTTTATTATTTATGCGTCATTTTGATCATTTTGAACTTTTTTGAGAATTAGGCATTGCATTTGTTCCTTTTGAACTTCCTTGGAAGTTAAGCATCATTTTTGGTCATTTTGAACTCTCTTTGGAGTTATGCATCATGTTTGCTCGTTTTGATCTTCCATGCATCTTAGGCATTGTTTTTGGTCCTTTTGAACTCTTTTATGAGTTATGCATCATTTTGCACTCACTAGAAAATTAGGCATGGTTTTTTGTCATTTTGCACACCCTTAAAAATTAGGCATTTATTTGGTCATTTTGAACTCCCATCATTGTTTTTGGTAATTTTTACCTCCCATTGGAGTGATGCATCATTTTGGTCATTTTGAATTACCTTGGGCATGAGACATTGTTTTTGGTCATTTTGAACAGCCTTGGAAATTATCCATTGTTTTTTGTTATTTTGAACTCCCATCATTGTTTTTGATAATTTTTGACTCCCATGAGAGTTATGGATCATTTTCGTCATTTTGGGACTCTTTTATGAGTTATGCGTAATTTTGATCATTTTGCACTCTTTCGAGAATTAGGCATTACTTTTGGTCATTTTCAAATAACATGGGATTTATGCATCATGTTTGGTGATTTTGAACTCCTTTTGGAGTTATCTATTGTTTTTGGTCAAATTGAGCTCTCTTCGGAGTTATGTATCATTCTTGGTCGTTTTGCACTCTCTCCAGAATTAGATCATTTTGGTCATTTTGAACTCCATTGGGAGTTATGCATCATGTTTGACCATTTTCAACTCCCTTGGGAGTTATGCCTCATATTTGGTCGTTTTGAACTTCGATGAGACTTAAGCATTGTTTTTGGTCATTTTGAACTGCCTTGGGAATAATCTATTGTTTTTGGTCAAATTGAGCTCATTTCGGTGTAATGCATCATTCTTGGTCATTTTGAAGTCCCTCGGGAATTAGACATTGCTTTTGGTTATTTTGAACTCCCATCATTGTTTCTGGTCATTTTAAAATCCCATGGGAGTTATGCATCATTTTCGTCATTTTGGGACTCTTTTATGAGTTATGCGTAATTTTGATCATTTTGCACTCTTTCGAGAATTAGGCATTACTTTTGGTCATTTTCAAATAACATGGGATTTATGCAGCATGTTTGGTGATTTTGAACTCCTTCGGGAGTTATCTATTGTTTTTGGTCAAATTAAGCTCACTTCGGAGTTATTTATCATTCTTGGTCGTTTTGCACTCTCTCCATAATTAGGCATTACTTTTGGTCATTTTGAACACTCTTGGTAGTTATGCATCATTTATGGTCATTTTGGGACTGTTTTATGAGTTATTCGTCATTTTAGTCATTTGGAATTTTTTTGAGAATTAGGCATCGCTTTTGTATATTTTGAACTCCCTTGGAAGTTATGCATCATGTTTGGTCATTTTGAACTCCCTTGGGAGTTATGCATCATGTTTGGTCGTTTTGAATTTCCATGCCACTTGGCATTGTTTTTAGTCATTTTGCACTCCTTTGGGAATTAGGCATTGTTTTTGATCATTTTGCACACCCTTGTTAATTAGAAATTGTTTTTTGTCATTTCGAAATCTATTGGGAATTATGCATCATTTTTGGTCACTTTGAGCTTCCAGGAGGCTCAGGCATTGTTCCTGGTCATTTTAAACTTCCATGGCAGTTATGCATCATTTTGGCCATTTTGAATTACCTTGGGAATTATCCATTGCTTTTTGTTATTTTAAAATCCCATCATTGTTTTTGATAATTTTTGACTCCCATGGGAGTTATGCATCATTTTCGTCATTTTGGGACTCTTTTATGAGTTATGCGTAATTTTGATCATTTTGCACTACATTGGAAATTAGAATTTTTTTTTTGGTCATTTTGCACAGTCTTGGGAATTACACATTGTTTTATGTCATTTTGCACTACCTTGGGAATTAGAATATGTTTTGGTCATTTTGCACACCTTTGGAAATTAGACATTGTTTTTGGTCACTTTGAACACTCTTGGTAGTTATGCATCATTTATGGTCATTTTGGGACTCTTTTATTATTTATGCGTCATTTTGATCATTTTGAACTTTTTTGAGAATTAGGCATTGCATTTGTTCCTTTTGAACTTCCTTGGAAGTTAAGCATCATTTTTGGTCATTTTGAACTCTCTTTGGAGTTATGCATCATGTTTGCTCGTTTTGATCTTCCATGCATCTTAGGCATTGTTTTTGGTCCTTTTGAACTCTTTTATGAGTTATGCATCATTTTGCACTCACTAGAAAATTAGGCATGGTTTTTTGTCATTTTGCACACCCTTAAAAATTAGGCATTTATTTGGTCATTTTGAACTCCCATCATTGTTTTTGGTAATTTTTACCTCCCATTGGAGTGATGCATCATTTTGGTCATTTTGAATTACCTTGGGCATGAGACATTGTTTTTGGTCATTTTGAACAGCCTTGGAAATTATCCATTGTTTTTTGTTATTTTGAACTCCCATCATTGTTTTTGATAATTTTTGACTCCCATGAGAGTTATGGATCATTTTCGTCATTTTGGGACTCTTTTATGAGTTATGCGTAATTTTGATCATTTTGCACTCTTTCGAGAATTAGGCATTACTTTTGGTCATTTTCAAATAACATGGGATTTATGCATCATGTTTGGTGATTTTGAACTCCTTTTGGAGTTATCTATTGTTTTTGGTCAAATTGAGCTCTCTTCGGAGTTATGTATCATTCTTGGTCGTTTTGCACTCTCTCCAGAATTAGATCATTTTGGTCATTTTGAACTCCATTGGGAGTTATGCATCATGTTTGACCATTTTCAACTCCCTTGGGAGTTATGCCTCATATTTGGTCGTTTTGAACTTCGATGAGACTTAAGCATTGTTTTTGGTCATTTTGAACTGCCTTGGGAATTATCCATTGCTTTTTGTTATTTTGAACTCCTATCATGGTTTTTGGTGATTATGAACTCTCTTGATAATTTTGCAACATAGGGAGTTACGCAACATTCTTGATAATTTTGAACTTCCATGGGACTCAGGCATTGTTTTTGGTCATTTTAAACACTTTTATGAGTTATGCATCATTTGCACTCTCTTTTGAATCAGGCATTACTATTGGTCATGTTGAACTCCCTTGGGAGTTATGCCTCATGTTAGGTCGTTTTAAAATTCAAATTTACTCAGGCATTGTTTTTGGTCATTTTAAACACTTTTATGAGTTATGCATCACTTTGCACTCTCTTGGGAATTGGGCACAACTTTTGGTCATTTTGCACTTCCTTGGCAATTAGAAAAGGTTTTTTGTCATTTCGAACTCTCTTGGGAGTTATGCATCATTTCTGTTCATTTTGAACATCCAGGGGGCTCAGGCATTGTTTCTTGTCATTTTGAACTTCCATGGGAGTTATGCATCATTTTGGTAATTTTTAATCACCTTGGGAATGAGACATTGTTTTTGGTCATTTTGAACTTTGTTAGTAAATATACATCATTGTTGGTCATTTCCCACTCTCTTGGAAATAAGGCATTACTTTTTGTCATTTTGCACTCCCTTGGGAATTAGGAGTTGTTTTTGGTAATTTTGCACACCTTTAGAAATTAAACATTGTTTTTGGTCATTTCGAACACTCTTGGTAGTTATGCTTCATTTATGGTCATTTTGGGACTGTTTTATGAGTTATGCGTCATTTTGGTCATTTTGAACTTTTTGAGAATTAGTCATTGCTTTTATATATTTTGAACTCCCTTGAAAGTTATGCATCATGTTTGGTCATTTTGATCTCTCTTGAGAGTTATGCATCATGTTTAGTCAATTTGAACTCGTTTGAGAGTTATGCATCATTTTTGGTCCTTTTGAACTTCCATGAAACCAAGGCATTTTTTCTGGTCATTTTGAACTCTTTTATGAGTTATGCATCATTTTGCACTCTCTAAAGAATTGGGCATGGTTTTTGGTCGTTTTGAACTGTCATGGGACATAGGCATTGTTTTTGGTCACTTTGCACAATCTTGGAAATTATACATTGTTTTTGATAATTTTGAACAGGGTTGGGAATTATCCATTGCTTTTTGTTATTTTGAACTCCCATCATGGTTTTTGGTAATTATGAACTCTCTTGGGAGTTACGCAACATTTTTGATAATTTTTAACTTCCATGGGACTCAGGCATTGTTTTTGGTCATTTTAAACACTTTTATGAGGTATGCGTCATTTGCATTCTCTTGGGAATTAGGCACAAGATTGGTGATATTGCACTCCCTATGGATTTAGGCATTGTTTTTGGTCATTTTGCACATTTTTGGGAATTAGACATTGTTTTTTGTCATTTTGCACTACATTTGGAATTAGAATATGTTTTTGGTCATTTTCCATACCTTTGGAAACTAGACATTGTTTTAGATCATTTTAAACTCCCATGGGAGTTATGCATCATTTTCGTCATTTTGGGACTCTTTTATGAGTTATGTTTTATTTTGATCATTTTGCAGTCTTTCGAGAATTAGGCATTACTTTCGGTCATTTTCAAATAACATGGGATTTATGCATCATGTTTGGTCATTTTGAACTCCATTGGGAGTTATCTATTGTTTTTGGTCAAATTAAGCTCTCTTCGGAGTTATGTATCATTCTTGGTCGTTTTGCACTCTCTCCAGAATTAGGCATTACTTTTGGTCATTTTGAACTCCATTGGGAGTTATGCATCATGTTTACTCGTTTTGAATTTCCATGGCAATTGGCATTGTTTTTAGTCATTTTCACTCCCTTCGGAATTACGCATTGTTTTTGGTCATTTTGCACAACCTTGTTAATTAGAAATTGTTTTTTGTCATTTTGAAATTCCAGGGGGCTCAGGCATTGTTTCTGGTCATTTTAAACTCCCATGGGAGTTATGCATCATTTTGGTCGTTTTGACTTACCTTGGGAATGAGACATTGTTTTTGGTCATTTTGAACAGCCTTGGAAACTATCCATTGCTTTTTGTTATTTTGAACTCCCATCATCGTTTTTGGTAATTTTGAACTCTCTTGGGAGTTACGCAGAATTCTTGATAATTTTGAACTTCCATTGGACTCACGCATTGCTTTTGGTCATTTTAAACACTTTTATGAGTTATGCATCATTTGCACTCTCTTGGGAATTAGGCACAGGATTGGTGATTGTGCACTCCCTTAGGATTTAGGCATTGTTTTTGGTCATTTTGCACATTCTTGGGAATTAGACATTGTTTTTTGTCATTTTACACTACATTGGAAATTAGAATATGTTTTTGGTCGTTTTGCACAGTCTTTGGAATTAGACATTGTTTTATGTCATTTTGCACTACCTTGGGAATTAGAATATGTTTTTGGTCATTTTGAAATTCCAGGGGGCTCAGGCATTGTTTCTGGTCATTTTGAACTCCATTGGGAGTTATGCATCATGTTTGACCATTTTCAACTCCCTTGGGAGTTTTGCCTCATATTTGGTCGTTTTGAACTTCGATGAGACTTAAGCATTGTTTTTGGTCATTTTGAACTGCCTTGGGAATTATCCATTGTTTTTGGTCAAATTGAGCTCATTTCGGTGTAATGCATCATTCTTGGTCATTTTGAAGTCCCTCGGGAATTAGACATTGCTTTTGGTTATTTTGAACTCCCATCCTTGTTTCTGGTCATTTTAAAATCCCATGGGAGTTACGCAACATTTTTGATAATTTTGAACTTCCATGGGACTCAGGCATTGTTTTTGGTCATTTTGAACACTCTTGGTAGTTATGCTTCATTTATGGTCATTTTGGGACTGTTTTATGAGTTATGCGTCATTTTGGTCATTTTGAACTTTTTGAGAATTAGTCATTGCTTTTATATATTTTGAACTCCCTTGGAAGTTATGCATCATGTTTGGTCATTTTGATCTCTCTTGAGAGTTATGCATCATGTTTAGTCATTTTGAACTCGTTTGAGAGTTATGCATCATTTTTGGTCCTTTTGAACTTCCATGGGACCAAGGCATTTTTTCTGGTCATTTTGAACTCTTTTATGAGTTATGCATCATTTTGCACTCTCTAAAGAATTCGGCATGGTTTTTGGTCGTTTTGAACTGTCATGGGACATAGGCATTGTTTTTGGTCATTTTGAACAATCTTGGAAATTATACATTGTTTTTGATAATTTTGAACAGCGTTGGGAATTATCCATTGCTTTTTGTTATTTTGAACTCCCATCATGGTTTTTGGTAATTATGAATTCTCTTGGGAGTTACGCAACATTTTTGATAATTTTGAACTTCCATGGGACTCAGGCATTGTTTTTGGTCATTTTAAACACTTTTATGAGAAATGCGTCATTTGCATTCTCTTGGGAATTAGGCACAAGATTGGTGATATTGCACTCCCTATGGATTTAGGCATTGTTTTTGGTCATTTTGCACATTTTTGGGAATTAGACATTGTTTTTTGTCATTTTGCACTACATTTGGAATTAGAATATGTTTTTGGTCATTTTCCATACCTTTGGAAACTAGACATTGTTTTAGATCATTTTAAACTCCCATGGGAGTTATGCATCATTTTCGTCATTTTGGGACTCTTTTATGAGTTTTGTTTAATTTTGATCATTTTGCAGTCTTTCAAGAATTAGGCATTACTTTTGGTCATTTTCAAATAACATGGGATTTATGCATCATGTTTGGTCATTTTGAACTCCATTGGGAGTTATCTATTGTTTTTGGTCAAATTAAGCTCTCTTCGGAGTTATGTATCATTCTTGGTCGTTTTGCACTCTCTCCAGAATTAGGCATTACTTTTGGTCAATTTGAACTCCATTGGGAGTTATGCATCATGTTTACTCGTTTTGAATTTCCATGGCAATTGGCATTGTTTTTAGTCATTTTCACTCCCTTCGGAATTACGCATTGTTTTTGGTCATTTTGCACAACCTTGTTAATTAGAAATTGTTTTTTGTCATTTTGAAATTCCAGGGGTGCTCAGGCATTGTTTCTGGTCATTTTAAACTCCCATGGGAGTTATGCATCATTTTGGTCGTTTTGAATTACCTTGGGAATGAGACATTGTTTTTGGTCATTTTGAACAGCCTTGGAAACTATCCATTGCTTTTTGTTATTTTGAACTCCCATCATTGTTTTTGGTAATTTTGAACTCTCTTGGGAGTTACGCAGAATTCTTGATAATTTTGAACTTCCATTGGACTCACGCATTGCTTTTGGTCATTTTAAACACTTTTATGAATTAGGCATCATTCGCACTCTCTTGGGAATTAGGCACAGGATTGGTGATTGTGCACTCCCTTAGGATTTAGGCATTGTTTTTGGTCATTTTGCACATTCTTGGGAATTAGACATTGTTTTTTGTCATTATGCACTACCTTGGGAATTAGAATATGTTTTTGGTCATCTTGCACACCTTTGGAAATTAGACATTGTTTTTGGTCATTTTGTGAACACTCTTGGTAGTTATGAATCATTTATGGTCATTTTGGGACTCTTTTATGATGTTTGCGTCATTTTGATCATTTTGAACTTTCTTGAGAATTAGGCATTGCTTTTGTTCATTTTGAACTCCCTTGGAAGTTATGCATCATGATTGGTCATTTTGAACTCCCTTGGGAGTTATGCATTGTTTTTGGTCATTTTGAACTCTTTTATAAGTTATGCATCATTTTGCACTCTATAGAGAATTAGGCATGGTTTTTGGTCATTTTGCACACCCTTGAAAATTAGGCATTTTTTTAGGTCTATTTGAACTCCAATCATTGTTTTTGGTAATTTTGAACAGCGTTGGGAATTATCCATTGCTTTTTGTTATTTTGAATTCCCATCATGGTTTTTGGTAATTATGAACTCTCTCGGGAGTTACGCAACATTCTTGATAATTTTGAACTTCCATGGGACTCAGGCATTTTTTTGGTCATTTTAAATACTTTTATGAGATATGCATCATTTGCACTCTCTTGAGAATTAGGCAAAAGATTGGTGAAAATGCACTCCCTTGTGATTTAGGCATTGTTTTTTATCATTTTACACATTCTTGGGAATTAGACAAGGTTTTTTTTTTATTTTGCATAACATTGGGAATTAGAATATGTTTTTGGTCATTTTCCACACCTTTGGAAACTGGACATTGTTTTAGATCATTTTTAACTCCCATGGGAGTTATGCATCATTTTCGTCATTTTGGGACTCTCTTATGAGTTATGCGTAATTTTGATCATTTTGCACTCTTTCGAGAATTAGGCATTACTTTTGGTCATTTTCAAATAACATAGGATTTATGCATCATGTATGGTGATTTTGAACTCCTTTGGGAGTTATCTATTGTTTTTGGTCAAATTAAGCTCTCTTCGGAGTTATGTATCATTCTTGGTCGTTTTGCACTCTCTCCATAATTAGGCATTACTTTTGGCCATTTTGAACTCTATTGGTAATTATACATCATTTTTGGTCATTTTGCACACCCTTTGGAATTAGGAATTGTTTTTGGTAATTTTGCACCCTTTTGGAAATTAGACATTGTTTTTGGTCATTTTGAACACTCTTGGTAGTTATGCATCATTTATGGTCATTTTGGGACTGTTTTATGAGTTATTCGCCATTTTAGTCATTTTGAACTTTTTTGAGAATTAGGCATCGCATTTGTATGTTTTTAACTCCCTTGGAAGTTATGTATCATTCTTGGTCATTTTGCACTCCCTTGGGAATTAGGCATTGCTTTTTGTTATTTTGAACTCTCATCATTGTTTCTGGTCATTTGAAAATCCCATGGGAGTTATGCATCATTTTGGTCATTTTGAATTACCTTGGGATTAGACATTGTTTTGGTCATTTTGAACTCTATTGTTAATTATATATCATTTTTGGTCATTTAGCACACCCTTTGGAATTAACTAGTGTTTTTGGTCATTTTAAACACTGTTGGTAGTTGTTCATCATTTATGGCCATTTTGGGACTCTTTTATGAGTTATGGGTCGTTTTGCAGTCTTTCAAGAATTAGGCATTACTTTTGGGAACTTGTAGCTCAATTGGGAGTTAATCATCATGTTTGGTCGTTTTGAACTTCCATGGGACATAGGCATTGTTTTTGGTCATTTTGCACAATCTTGGAAATTAGACATTGTTTTTATTCATTTTGAACTCTCTTGGTAGTTATGTATCATTTTTGGTCACTTTGGACTTTTTTATGAGTTATGCGTCATTTTGATCATTTTGCACTCTTTCGAGAATTAGGCATTACTGTTGGTCATGTTGAACTCCCCTGGAGTTATGCCTCATGTTTGGTCGTTTTGAACTTCCATGGGACTCAGGCATTGTATTTGGTCATTTTGAACTCTTTTATGAGTTATGCATCACTTTGCACTCTCTTGGGAATTGGGCATTGTTTTTTTGTCATTTTGCACATTCTTGGGAATTAGACATTGTTTTTTGTCATTTTGCACTACCTTGGGAATTAGAATATGTTTTTGGTCATCTTGCACACCTTTGGAAATTAGACATTGTTTTTGGTCATTTTGTGAACACTCTTGGTAGTTGTGAATCATTTATGGTCATTTTGGGACTCTTTTATGATGTTTGCGTCATTTTGATCATTTTGAACTTTTTTGAGAATTAGGCATTGCTTTAGTTCATTTTGAACTCCCTTGGAAGTTATGCATCATGATTGGTCAATTTGAACTCCCTTGGGAGTTATGCATTGTTTTTGGTCATTTTGAACTCTTTTATAAGTTATGCATCATTTTGCACTCTATAGAGAATTAGGCATGGTTTTTGGTCATTTTGCACACCCTTGAAAATTAGGCATTTTTTTATGTCTATTTGAACTCCAATCATTGTTTTTGGTAATTTTGAACAGCGTTTGGAATTATCCATTGCTTTTTGTTATTTTGAACTCCCATCATGGTTTTTGGTAATTATGAACTCTCTCGGGAGTTACGCAACATTCTTGATAATTTTGAACTTCCATGGGACTCAGGCATTTTTTTGGTCATTTCAAAAACTTTTATGAGATATGCATCATTTGCACTCTCTTGGGAATTAGGCAAAAGATTGGTGATATTGCACTCCCTTGGGATTTAGGCATTGTTTTTTATCATTTTACACATTCTTGAGAATTAGACATTGTATTTTGTCATTTTGCATTACATTGGGAATTAGAATATGTTTTTGGTCATTTTCCACACCTTTGGAAACTAGACATTGTTTTAGATCATTTTTAACTCCCATGGGAGTTATGCATCATTTTCGTCATTTTGGGACTCTTTTATGAGTTATGCGTAATTTTGATCATTTTGCACTCTTTCGAGAATTAGGCATTACTTTTGGTCATTTTCAAATAACATGGGATTTATGCAGCATGTTTTGTGATTTTGAACTCCTTCGGGAGTTATCTATTGTTTTTGGTCAAATTAAGCTCACTTCGGAGTTATGTATCATTCTTGGTCGTTTTGCACTCTCTCCATAATTAGGCATTACTTTTGGTCATTTTGAACACTCTTGGTAGTTATGAATCATTTATGGTCATTTTGGGACTGTTTTATGAGTTATTCGTCATTTTAGTCACTTGGAATTTTTTTGAGAATTAGGCATCGCTTTTGTATATTTTGAACTCCCTTGGAAGTTATGCATCATGTTTGGTCATTTTGAACTCCCTTGGGAGTTATGCATCATGTTTGGTCGTTTTGAACTTCCATGCCACTTGGCATTGTTTTTAGTCATTTTGCACTCCTTTGGGAATTAGGCATTGTTTTTGATCATTTTGCACACCCTTGTTAATTAGAAATTGTTTTTTGTCATTTCGAAATCTATTGGGAATTATGCATCATTTTTGGTCACTTTGAGCTTCTAGGAGGCTCAGGCATTGTTCCTGGTCATTTTAAACTTCCATGGCAGTTATGCATCATTTTGGCCATTTTGAATTACCTTGGGAATTATCCATTGCTTTTTGTTATTTTAAAATCCCATAATTGTTTTTGATAATTTTTGACTCCCATGGGAGTTATGCATCATTTTCGTCATTTTGGGACTCTTTTATGAGTTATGCGTAATTTTGATCATTTTGCACTACATTGGAAATTAGAATATGTTTTTGGTCATTTTGCACAGTCTTGGGAATTAGACATTGTTTTATGTCATTTTGCACTACCTTGGGAATTAGAATATGTTTTGGTCATTTTGCACACCTTTGGAAATTAGACATTGTTTTTGGTCACTTTGAACACTCTTGGTAGTTATGCATCATTTATGGTCATTTTGGGACTCTTTTATTATTTATGCGTCATTTTGATCATTTTGAACTTTTTTGAGAATTAGGCATTGCTTTTGTTCCTTTTGAACTCCCTTGGAAGTTAAGCATCATTTTTGGTCATTTTGAACTCTCTTTGGAGTTATGCATCATGTTTGCTCGTTTTGATCTTCCATGAAATCTTAGGCATTGTTTTTGGTCCTTTTGAACTCTTTTATGAGTTATGCATCATTTGCACTCTCTTGGGAATTAGGCAAAAGATTGGTGATATTGCACTCCCTTGGGATTTAGGCATTGTTTTTTATCATTTTACACATTCTTGAGAATTAGACATTGTATTTTGTCATTTTGCATTACATTGGGAATTAGAATATGTTTTTGGTCATTTTCCACACCTTTGGAAACTAGACATTGTTTTAGATCATTTTTAACTCCCATGGGAGTTATGCATCATTTTCGTCATTTTGGGACTCTTTTATGAGTTATGCGTAATTTTGATCATTTTGCACTCTTTCGAGAATTAGGCATTACTTTTGGTCATTTTCAAATAACATGGGATTTATGCAGCATGTTTTGTGATTTTGAACTCCTTCGGGAGTTATCTATTGTTTTTGGTCAAATTAAGCTCACTTCGGAGTTATGTATCATTCTTGGTCGTTTTGCACTCTCTCCATAATTAGGCATTACTTTTGGTCATTTTGAACACTCTTGGTAGTTATGAATCATTTATGGTCATTTTGGGACTGTTTTATGAGTTATTCGTCATTTTAGTCACTTGGAATTTTTTTGAGAATTAGGCATCGCTTTTGTATATTTTGAACTCCCTTGGAAGTTATGCATCATGTTTGGTCATTTTGAACTCCCTTGGGAGTTATGCATCATGTTTGGTCGTTTTGAACTTCCATGCCACTTGGCATTGTTTTTAGTCATTTTGCACTCCTTTGGGAATTAGGCATTGTTTTTGATCATTTTGCACACCCTTGTTAATTAGAAATTGTTTTTTGTCATTTCGAAATCTATTGGGAATTATGCATCATTTTTGGTCACTTTGAGCTTCTAGGAGGCTCAGGCATTGTTCCTGGTCATTTTAAACTTCCATGGCAGTTATGCATCATTTTGGCCATTTTGAATTACCTTGGGAATTATCCATTGCTTTTTGTTATTTTAAAATCCCATAATTGTTTTTGATAATTTTTGACTCCCATGGGAGTTATGCATCATTTTCGTCATTTTGGGACTCTTTTATGAGTTATGCGTAATTTTGATCATTTTGCACTACATTGGAAATTAGAATATGTTTTTGGTCATTTTGCACAGTCTTGGGAATTAGACATTGTTTTATGTCATTTTGCACTACCTTGGGAATTAGAATATGTTTTGGTCATTTTGCACACCTTTGGAAATTAGACATTGTTTTTGGTCACTTTGAACACTCTTGGTAGTTATGCATCATTTATGGTCATTTTGGGACTCTTTTATTATTTATGCGTCATTTTGATCATTTTGAACTTTTTTGAGAATTAGGCATTGCTTTTGTTCCTTTTGAACTCCCTTGGAAGTTAAGCATCATTTTTGGTCATTTTGAACTCTCTTTGGAGTTATGCATCATGTTTGCTCGTTTTGATCTTCCATGAAATCTTAGGCATTGTTTTTGGTCCTTTTGAACTCTTTTATGAGTTATGCATCATTTTGCACTCTCTAGAAAATTAGGCATGGTTTTTTGTCATTTTGCACACCCTTAAAAATTAGGCATTTATTTGGTCATTTTGAACTCCCATCATTGTTTTTGGTAATTTTTACCTCCCATTGGAGTGATGCATCATTTTGGTCATTTTGAATTACCTTGGGCATGAGACATTGTTTTTGGTCATTTTGAACAGCCTTGGAAATTATCCATTGTTTTTTGCTATTTTGAACTCCCATCATTGTTTTTGATAATTTTTGACTCCCATGGGAGTTATGGATCATTTTCGTCATTTTGGGACTCTTTTATGAGTTCTGCGTAATTTTGATCATTTTGCACTCTTTCGAGAATTAGGCATTACTTTTGGTCATTTTCAAATAACATGGGATTTATGGATCATGTTTGGTGATTTTGAACTCCTTTGGGAGTTATCTATTGTTTTTGGTCAAATTGAGCTCTCTTCGGAGTTATGTATCATTCTTGGTCGTTTTGCACTCTCTCCAGAATTAGGTCATTTTGGTCATTTTGAACTCCATTGGGAGTTATGCATCATGTTTGACCATTTTCAACTCCCTTGGGAGTTATGCCTCATATTTGGTCGTTTTGAACTTCGATGAGACTTAAGCATTGTTTTTGGTTATTTTGAACTGCCTTGGGAATAATCCATTGTTTTTGGTCAAATTGAGCTCATTTCGGTGTAATTCATCATTCTTGGTCATTTTGAAGTCCCTCGGGAATTAGACATTGCTTTTGGTTATTTTGAACTCCCATCATTGTTTCTGGTCATTTTAAAATCCCATGGGAGTTATGCATCATTTTGGTCATGTTGAATTACCTTGGGAATGAGACATTGTTTTTGGTCATTTTGAACAGCGTTGGGAATTATCCATTGCTTTTTGTTATTTTGAACTCCCATCATGGTTTTTGGTGATTATGAACTCTCTTGGGAGTCTTGATAATTTTGAACTTCCATGGGACTCAGGCATTGTTTTTGGTCATTTTAAACACTTTTATGAGTTATGCATCATTTGCACTCTCTTTTGAATCAGGCATTACTATTGGTCATGTTGAACTCCCTTGGGAGTTATGCCTCATGTTTGGTCGTTTTAGAATTCAAATTTACTCAGGCATTGTTTTTGGTCATTTTAAACACTTTTATGAGTTATGCATCACTTTGCACTCTCTTGGGAATTGGGCACAACATTTGGTCATTTTGCACTTCCTTGGCAATTAGAAAAGGTTTTTTGTCATTTCGAACTCTCTTGGGAGTTATGCATCATTTCTGTTCATTTTGAACATCCAGGGGGCTCAGGCATTGTTTCTTGTCATTTTGAACTTCCATGGGAGTTATGCATCATTTTGGTCATTTTTAATCAAGTTGGGAATGAGCAATTTTTTTTGGTCATTTTGAACTTTGTTAGCAAATATACATCATTGTTGGTCATTTCCCACTCTCTTGGAAATAAGGCATTACTTTTTGTCATTTTGCACTCCCTTGGGAATTAGGAGTTGTTTTTGGTAATTTTGCACACCTTTAGAAATTAGACATTGTTTTTGGTCATTTCGAACACTCTTGGTAGTTATGCTTCATTTATGGTCATTTTGGGACTGTTTTATGAGTTATGCGTCATTTTGGTCATTTTGAACTTTTTGAGAATTAGTCATTGCTTTTATATATTTTGAACTCCCTTGGAAGTTATGCATCATGTTTGGTCATTTTGATCTATCTTCAGAGTTATGCATCATGTTTAGTCATTTTGAACTCGTGTGAGAGTTATGCATCATTTTTGGTCCTTTTGAACTTCCATGAAACCAAGGCATTTTTTCTGGTCATTTTGAACTCTTTTATGAGTTATGCATCATTTTGCACTCTCTAAAGAATTGGGCATGGTTTTTGGTCGTTTTGAACTGTCATGGGACATAGGCATTGTTTTTGGTCATTTTGCACAATCTTGGAAATTATACATTGTTTTTGATAATTTTGAACAGCGTTGGGAATTATCCATTGCTTTTTGTTAATTTGAACTCCCATCATGGTTTTTGGTAATTATGAACTCTCTTGGGAGTTACGCAACATTTTTGATAATTTTGAACTTCCATGGGACTCAGGCATTGTTTTTGGTCATTTTAAACACTTTTATGAGATATGCGTCATTTGCATTCTCTTGGGAATTAGGCACAAGATTGGTGATATTGCACTCCCTATTGATTTAGGCATTGTTTTTGGTCATTTTGCACATTTTTGGGAATTAGACATTGTTTTTTTGTCATTTTGCACTACATTTGGAATTAGAATATGTTTTTGGTCATTTTCCATACCTTTGGAAACTAGACATTGTTTTAGATCATTTCAAACTCCCATGGGAGTTATGCATCATTTTCGTCATTTTGGGACTCTTTTATGAGTTATGTTTAATTTTGATCATTTTGCAGTCTTTCAAGAATTAGGCATTACTTTTGGTCATTTTCAAATAACATGGGATTTATGCATCATGTTTGGTCATTTTGAACTCCATTGGGAGTTATCTATTGTTTTTGGTCAAATTAAGCTCTCTTCGGAGTTATGTATCATTCTTGGTCGTTTTGCACTCTCTCCAGAATTAGGCATTACTTTTGGTCATTTTGAACTCCATTGGGAGTTATGCATCATGTTTACTCGTTTTGAATTTCCATGGCAATTGGCATTGTTTTTAGTCATTTTCACTCCCTTCGGAATTACGCATTGTTTTTGGTCATTTTGCACAACCTTGTTAATTAGAAATTGTTTTTTGTCATTTTGAAATTCCAGGGGGCTCAGGCATTGTTTCTGGTCATTTTAAACTCCCATGGGAGTTATGCATCATTTTGGTCGTTTTGAATTACCTTGGGAATGAGACATTGTTTTTGGTCATTTTGAACAGCCTTGGAAACTATCCATTGCTTTTTGTTATTTTGAACTCCCATCATTGTTTTTGGTAATTTTGAACTCTCTTGGGAGTTACGCAGAATTCTTGATAATTTTGAACTTCCATTGGACTCACGCATTGCTTTTGGTCATTTTAAACACTTTTATGAATTGGGCATCATTCGCACTCTCTTGGGAATTAGGCACAGGATTGGTGATTGTGCACTCCCTTAGGATTTAGGCATTGTTTTTGGTCATTTTGCACATTCTTGGGAATTAGACATTGTTTTTTGTCATTTTGCACTACATTGGAAATTAGAATATGTTTTTGGTCGTTTTGCACAGTCTTTGGAATTAGACATTGTTTTATATCATTTTAGACTACCTTGGGAATTAGAATATGTTTTTGGTCATTTTGCACACCTTTGGAAATTAGACATTGTTTTTGGTCACTTTGAACACTCTTGGTAGTTATGCATCATTCATGGTCATTTTGGGACTCTTTTATGATTTATGCGTCATTTTGATCATTTTGAACTTTTTTGAGAATTAGGCATTGCATTTGTTCATTTTGAACTCCCTTGGAAGTTAAGCATCATGTTTGGTCATTTTGAACTCCCTTTGGAGTTATGCATCATGTTTGGTCGTTTTGATCTTCCATGCATCTTAGGAATTGTTTTTGGTCCTTTTGAACTCTTTTATGAGTTATGCATCATTTTGCACTCTCTAGAAAATTATGCATTTATTTGGTCATTTTGAACTCCCATCATTGTTTTTGGTAATTTTTACCTCCCATTGGAGAGATGCATCATTTTGGTCATTTTGAATTACCTTGGGAATGAGACATTGTTTTTGGTCATTTTGAACAGCCTTGGAAATTATCCATTGCTTTTTGTTATTTTGAACTCCCATCATGGTTTCTGGTAATTATGAACTCTTTTGAGAGTTACGCAACATTCTTAATAATTTTGAACTTCCATGGGACTCAGGCATTGTTTTTGGTCATTTTAAACACTTTTATGAGTTATGCATCATTTGCACTCTCTTTTGAATCAGGCATTACTATTGGTCATGTTGAACTCCCTTGGGAGTTATGCCTCATGTTTGGTCGTTTTGAACTTCAATTTTACTCAGGTAATGTTTTTGGTCATTTTCAACTCTTTTATGAGTTATGCATCACTTTGCACTCTCTTGGGAATTGGGCACAACTTTTGGTCATTTTGCACTTCCTTGGCAATTAGAAACGGTTTTTTGTCATTTCGAAATCTCTTGGGAGTTATGATTCATTTCTGTTCATTTTGAACATCCAGGGGGCTCAGGCATTGTTTCTTGTCATTTTGAACTTCCATGGGAGTTATGCATCATGTTTACTCGTTTTGAATTTCCATGGCAATTGGCATTGTTTTTAGTCATTTTCACTCCCTTCGGATTTACGCATTGTTTTTGGTCATTTTTCACACCCTTGTTAATTAGAAATTGTTTTTTGTTATTTTGAAATTCCAGGGGGCTCAGGCATTGTTTCTGGTCATTTTAAACTCCCATGGGAGTTATGCATCATTTTGGTCGTTTTGAATTACCTTGGGAATGAGACATTGTTTTTGGTCATTTTGAACAGCCTTGGAAACTATCCATTGCTTTTTGTTATTTTGAACTCCCATCATTGTTTTTGGTAATTTTGAACTCTCTTGGGAGTTACGCAGAATTCTTGATAATTTTGAACTTCCATTGGACTCACGCATTGCTTTTGGTCATTTTAAACACTTTTATGAGTTATGCATCATTTGCACTCTCTTGGGAATTAGGCACAGGATTGGTGATTTTGCACTTTCTTAGGATTTAGGCATTGTTTTTGGTCATTTTGCACATTCTTGGGAATTAGACATTGTTTTTTGTCATTTTGCACTACATTGGAAATTAGAATATGTTTTTAGTCGTTTTGCACAGTCTTGGGAATTATCCATTGTTTTTGGTCAAATTGAGCTCTTTTCGGTGTAATGCATCATTCTTGGTCATTTTTAAGTCCCTCGGGAACTAGGCATTGCTTTTGGTTATTTTGAACTCCCATCATTGTTTCTGGTCATTTTAAAATCCCATGGGAGTTATGCATCATTTTGGTCATTTTGAATTACCTTGGGAATGAGACATTGTTTTTGGTCATTTTGAACAGCGTTGGGAATTATCCATTGCTTTTTGTTATTTTGAACTCCCATCTTGGTTTTTGGTAATTATGAACTCTCTTGGGAGTTACGCAACATTCTTGATAATTTTGAACTTCCATGGGACTCAGGCATTGTTATTGGTCATTTTAAACACTTTTTATGAGATATGCATCATTTGCACTCTCTTTTGAATTAGGCACAAGATTGGTGATATTGCACTCCCTTGGGATTTAGGCATTGTTTTTGGTCATTTTGCACATTCTTGGGAATTAGACAATGTTTTTTGTCATTTTGCACTATATTGGGAATTAGAATATGTTTTTGGTCATTTTCTATACCTTTCAAAACTAGACATTGCTTCTGGTCATTTTAAACTCCCGTGGGAGTTATGCATCATTTTGGTCGTTTTGGAACTCTTTTATGAGTTATGCGTAATTTTGATCATTTTGCACTCTTTCGAGAATTAGGCATTACTTCTTGTCAATTTCAAATAACATGGGATTTATGCATCATGTTTGGTCAGTTTGAACTCCTTTGGGAGTTATCTATTATTTTTGGTCAAATTAAGCTCTCTTCGGAGTTATGTATCATTCTTGGTCGTTTTGCACTCTCTCGAGATTTAGGCATTACTTTTGGTCATTTTGAACTCCATTGGGAGTTATGCATCATGTTTGATCATTTTGAACTCCCTTGGGAGTTACGCCTCATATTTGGTCGTTTTGAACTTCGATGAGACTTAAGCACTGTTTTTGTTCATTTTGAACTGCTTTGGGAATTATCCATTGTTATTGGTCAAATTGAGCTCTTTTCGGTGTAATGTATCATTCTTGGTCATTTTGCACTCCCTTGGGAATTAGGCATTGCTTTTGGTTATTTTGAACTCCTATCATTGTTTCTGGTCATCTTAAAATTCCATGGGAGTTATGCATCATTTTGGTCATTTTTAATTACCTTGGGATTAGACATTGTTTTGGTCATTTTGAACTCTATTGGCAATTATACATCATTTTTGGTCATTTTGCAAACCCTCTGGTTTGAGGAATTGTTTTTGGTAATTTTGCACACCTTTAGAAATTAGACATTGTTTTTGGTCATTTTGAACACTCTTGGTAGTTATGCTTCGTTTATGGTCATTTTGGGACTGTTTTATGAGTTATGCGTCATTTTGGTAATTTTGAAATTTTTGAGAATTCGTCATTGCTTTTATATATTTTGAACTCCCTCGGAAGTTATGCATCATGTTTGGTCATTTTGAACTCCCTTGGGAGTTATGCATCATGTTTACTCGTTTTGAATTTCCATGGCAATTGGCATTGTTTTTAGTCATTTTGCACTCCCTTGGGAATTAAGCATTGTTTTTGGTCATTTTGCACACCCTTGTTAATTAGAAATTGCTTTTTGTCATTTTGAACTTCCAGGGGGCTCAGGCATTGCTTCTGGTTATTTTGAACTCCCGTGGGAGTTATGCATCATTTTGGTCGTTTTGAATTACCTTGGGAATGAGACATTGTTTTTGGTCATTTTGAACTTTCTTAGTAATTATACATTATTGTTGGTCATTTTCCACTCTCTTGCAAATTAGGCATCACTTTTTGTCATTTTGCACTCCTTTGAGAATTAGGGATAGTTTTTGGTAATTTTGCACACCTTTAGAAATTAGACATTGTTTTTGGTCATTTTGAACACTCTTGGTAGTTGTGCTTCATTTATGGTCATTTTGGGACTGTTTTATGAGTTTTGTGTCATTTTGTTCATTTTGAACTTTTTGAGAATTCGTCATTGCTTTTATATATTTTGAATTCCCTCGGAAGTTATGCATCATGTTTGGTCATTTTGAACTCCCTTGGGAGTTATGCATCATGTTTGGTCGTTTTCAATTTCCATGGTAATTGGTTTTGTTTTTAGTCATTTTGCACTCCCTTGGGAATTAAGCATTGTTTTTGGTCATTTTAAACTCTTTTATGAGTTATGCATCATTTTGCACTCTCTAAAGGATTGGGCATGGTTTTTTGTCGTTTTGAACTGTCATGGGACATAGGCATTGTTTTTGGTCATTTTTCACAATCTTGGAAATTATACATTGTTTTTGATAATTTTGAACAGCGTTGGGAATTATCCATTGCTTTTTGTTATTTTGAACTCCCATCATGGTTTTGGTAATTATGAACTCTCTTGGGAGTTACGCAACATTTTTGATAATTTTGAACTTCCATGGGACTCAGGCATTGTTTTTGGTCATTTTAAACACTTTTATGAGATATGCGTCATTTGCATTCTCTTGGGAATTAGGCACAAGATTGGTGATATTGCACTCCCTATGGATTTAGGCATTATTTTTTGTCATTTTGCACATTTTTGGGAATTAGACATCTTTTTTTGTCATTTTGCACTACATTTGGAATTAGAATATGTTTTTGGTCATTTTCCATACCTTTGGAAACTAGACATTGTTTTAGATCATTTTAAACTCCCATGGGAGTTATGCATCATTTTCGTCATTTTGGGACTATTTTATGAGTTATGCGTAATTTTGATCATTTTGCAGTCTTTCGAGAATTAGGCATTACTTTTGGTCATTTTCAAATAACATGGGATTTATGCATCATGTTTGGTCATTTTGAACTCCCTTGGGAGTTATCTATTGTTATTGGTGAAATTAAGCTCTCTTCGGAGTTATGTTTGTTCATTTTGAACTCCCTTGGGAGTTATTTAGTCATTTTGCACTCCCCTGGGAATTAAGCATTCTTTTTGGTCATTTTGCACACCCTTGTTAATTAGAAATTGATTTTTGTCATTTTGAACTTCCAGGGGGCTCAGGCATTGTTTCTGGTCATTTTAAACTCCCGTGGGAGTTATGCATCATTTTGGTCGTTTTGAATTACCTTGGGAATGAGACATTGTTTTTGGTCATTTTGAACTTTGTTAGTAATTATACATCATTGTTGGTCATTTTCCACTCTCTTGAAAATTAGGCATCACTTTTTGTCATTTTGCACTCCCTTGGAAATTAGGAATAGTTTTTGGGAAGTATCCATTGTTTTTGGTCA
The DNA here is from genome assembly GCA_916610825.1 of Haliclystus octoradiatus. Lineage (NCBI taxonomy): Eukaryota > Metazoa > Cnidaria > Staurozoa > Stauromedusae > Haliclystidae > Haliclystus > Haliclystus octoradiatus. The sequence goes on from OU744452.1 coordinate 3,543,000, forward strand.
AATTGAGCTCTTTTCGGTGTAATGTATTAATCTTGGTCATTTTGCACTCCCTTGGAAATTAGGCATTGCTTTTGGTTATTTTGAACTCCTATCATTGTTTCTGGTCATCTTAAAATTCCATGGGAGTTATGCATCATTTTGGTCATTTTTAGTTACCTTGGGATTAGACATTGTTTTGGTCATTTTGAACTCTATTGGTAATTATACATCATTTTTGGTCATTTTGCAAACCCTCTGGTTTGAGGAATTGTTTTTGGTAATTTTGCACACCTTTAGAAATTAGACATTGTTTTTGGTCATTTTGAACACTCTTGGTAGTTATGCTTCGTTTATGGTCATTTTGGGACTGTTTTATGAGTTATGCGTCATTTTGGTAATTTTGAAATTTTTGAGAATTCGTCATTGCTTTTATATATTTTGAACTCCCTCTGAAGTTATGCATCATGTTTGGTCATTTTGAACTCCCTTGGGAGTTATGCATCATGTTTACTCGTTTTGAATTTCCATGGCAATTGGCATTGTTTTTAGTCATTTTGCACTCCCTTGGGAATTAAGCATTGTTTTTGGTCATTTTGCACACCCTTGTTAATTAGAAATTGCTTTTTGTCATTTTGAACTTCCAGGGGGCTCAGGCATTGCTTCTGGTCATTTTAAACTCCCGTGGGAGTTATGCATCATTTTGGTCGTTTTGAATTACCTTGGGAATGAGACATTGTTTTTGGTCATTTTGAAGTTTCTTAGTAATTATACATCATTGTTGGTCATTTTCCACTCTCTTGCAAATTAGGCATCACTTTTTGTCATTTTGCACTCCCTTGAGAATTAGGAATAGTTTTTGGTAATTTTGCACACCTTTAGAAATTAGACATTGTTTTTGGTCATTTTGAACACTCTTGGTAGTTATGCTTCATTTATGGTCATTTTGGGACTGTTTTATGAGTTATGTGTCATTTTGTTCATTTTGAACTTTTTGAGAATTTGTCATTGCTTTTATATATTTTGAATTCCCTCGGAAGTTATGCATCATGTTTGGTCATTTTGAACTCCCATGGGAGTTATGCATCATGTTTGGTCGTTTTCAATTTCCATGGTAATTGGCATTGTTTTTAGTCATTTTGCACATTTTTGGGAATTAGACATTGTTTTTTGTCATTTTGCACTACATTTGGAATTAGAATATGTTTTTGGTCATTTTCCATACCTTTGGAAACTACACATTGTTTAAGATCATTTTAAACTCCCATGGGAGGTTATGCATCATTTTCGTCATTTTGGGACTCTTTTATGAGTTATGTTTAATTTTGATCATTTTGCAGTCTTTCGAGAATTAGGCATTACTTTTGGTCATTTTCAAATAACATGGGATTTATGCATCATGTTTGGTCATTTTGAACTCCATTGGGAGTTATCTATTGTTTTTGGTCAAATTAAGATCTCTTCGGAGTTATGTAACATTCTTGGTCGTTTTGCACTCTCTCCAGAATTAGGCATTACTTTTGGTCATTTTGAACTCCATTGGGAGTTATGCATCATGTTTACTCGTTTTGAATTTCCATGGCAATTGGCATTGTTTTTAGTCATTTTCACTCCCTTCGGATTTACGCATTGTTTTTGGTCATTTTTCACACCCTTGTTAATTAGAAATTGTTTTTTGTTATTTTGAAATTCCAGGGGGCTCAGGCATTGTTTCTGGTCATTTTGAACTCCCATGGGAGTTATGCATCATTTTGGTCGTTTTGAATTACCTTGGGAATGAGACATTGTTTTTGGTTATTTTGAACAGCCTTGGAAACTATCCATTGCTTTTTGTTATTTTGAACTCCCATCATCGTTTTTGGTAATTTTGAACTCTCTTGGGAGTTACGCAGAATTCTTGATAATTTTGAACTTCCATTGGACTCACGCATTGCTTTTGGTCATTTTAAACACTTTTATGAGTTATGCATCATTTGCACTCTCTTGGGAATTAGGCACAGGATTGGTGATTTTGCACTTTCTTAGGATTTAGGCATTGTTTTTGGTCATTTTGCACATTCTTGGGAATTAGACATTGTTTTTTGTCATTTTGCACTACATTGGAAATTAGAATATGTTTTTGGTCGTTTTGCACAGTCTTGGGAATTATCCATTGTTTTTGGTCAAATTGAGCTCTTTTCGGTGTAATGCATCATTCTTGGTCATTTTGAAGTCCCTTGGGAATTAGGCATTGCTTTTGGTTATTTTGAACTCCCATCATTGTTTCTGGTCATTTTAAAATCCCATGGGAGTTATGCATCATTTTGGTCATTTTGAATTACCTTGGGAATGAGACATTGTTTTTAGTCATTTTGCACTCTCTTGGGAATTAAGCATTGTTTTTGGTCATTTTGCACACCCTTGTTAATTAGAAATTGCTTTTTGTCATTTTGAACTTCCAGAAGGCTCAGGCATTGCTTCTGGTCATTTTAAACTCCCGTGGGAGTTATGCATCATTTTGGTCGTTTTGGGACTCTTTTATGAGTTATGCGTAATTTTGATCATTTTGCACTCTTTCGAGAATTAGGCATTACTTCTTGTCATTTTCAAATAACATGGGATTTATGCATCATTTTTGGTCAGTTTGAACTCCTTTGGGAGTTATCTATTGTTTTTGGTCAAATTAAGCTCTCTTCGGAGTTATGTATCATTCTTGGTCGTTTTGCACTCTCTCGAGAATTAGGCATTACTTTTGGTCATTTTGAACTCCATTGGGAGTTATGCATCATGTTTGATCATTTTGAACTCCCTTGGGAGTTACGCCTCATATTTGGTCGTTTTGAACTTCGATGAGACTTAAGCACTGTTTTTGTCCATTTTGAACTGCTTTTGGAATTATCCATTGTTATTGGTCAAATTGAGCTCTTTTCGGTGTAATGTATCATTCTTGGTCATTTTGCACTCCCTTGGGAATTAGGCATTGCTTTTGGTTATTTTGAACTCCTATCATTGTTTCTGGTCATCTTAAAATTCCATGGGAGTTATGCATCATTTTGGTAATTTTTAATTACCTTGGGATTAGACATTGTTTTGGTCATTTTGAACTCTATTGGTAATTATACATCATTTTTGGTCATTTTGCAAACCCTCTGGTTTGAGGAATTGTTTTTGGTCATTTTGAACACTCTTGGTAGTTATGCTTCGTTTATGGTCATTTTGGGACTGTTTTATGAGTTATGCGTCATTTTGGTAATTTTGAAATTTTTGAGAATTCGTCATTGCTTTTATATATTTTGAACTCCCTCGGAAGTTATGCATCATGTTTGGTCATTTTGAACTCCCTTGGGAGTTATGCATCATGTTTGGTCGTTTTCAATTTCCATGGTAATTGGCATTGTTTTTAGTCATTTTGCACTCCCTTGGGAATTAAGCATTGTTTTTGGTCATTTTAAACTCTTTTATGAGTTATGCATCATTTTGCACTTTCTAAAGGATTGGGCATGGTTTTTGGTCGTTTTGAACTGTCATGGGACATGGGCATTGTTTTTGGTCATTTTGCACAATCTTGGAAATTATACATTGTTTTTGATAATTTTGAACAGCGTTGGGAATTATCCATTGCTTTTTGTTATTTTGAACTCCCATCATGGTTTTTGGTAATTATGAACTCTCTTGGGAGTTACGCAACATTTTTGATAATTTTGAACTTCCATGGGACTCAGGCATTGTTTTTGGTCATTTTAAACACTTTTATGAGATATGCGTCATTTGCATTCTCTTGGGAATTAGGCACAAGATTGGTGATATTGCACTCCCTATGGATTTAGGCATTGTTTTTGGTCATTTTGCACATTTTTGGGAATTAGACATTTTTTTTTGTCATTTTGCACTACATTTGGAATTAGAATATGTTTTTGGTCATTTTCCATACCCTTGAAAACTAGACATTGTTTTAGATCATTTTAAACTCCCATGGGAGTTATGCATCATTTTCGTCATTTTGGGACTATTTTATGAGTTATGCGTAATTTTGATCATTTTGCAGTCTTTCGAGAATTAGGCATTGCTTTTATATATTTTGAACTCCCTCGGAAGTTATGCATCATGTTTGGTCATTTTGAACTCCCTTGGGAGTTATGCATCATGTTTACTCGTTTTGAATTTCCATGGCAATTGGCATTGTTTTTAGTCATTTTCAATCCCTTCGGAATTACGCATTGTTTTTGGTGATTTTGCACACCCTTGTTTATTAGAAATTGTTTTTTGTCATTTTTCATTTTGAACTTCCAGGGAGCTCAGGCATTGTTTCTGGTCATTTTAAACTCCCATGGGAATTATGCATCATTTTGGTCGTTTTGAATTACCTTGGGAATGAGACATTGTTTTTGGTCATTTTGAACGCTGTTGGTAATTATACATCATTTTGGTCATTTTGCACTCTCTTGGGAAATAGGCATTACCTCTGGTCATTTGGCACTCTCTTGGCAATTAGGAATTGATTTTGGTCATTTTGCACACGCTAGGGAATTAGACAATGTTTTTGCTCATTTTGAACAGCGTTGGGAATTATCCATTGCTTTTTGTTATTTTGAACTCCCATCATGGTTTCTTGTAATTATGAACTCTCTTGGGAGTTACGCAACATTCTTGATAATTTTGAACTTCCATTGGACTCAGGCATTGTTTTTGGTCATTTTAAACACTTTTTATGAGATATGCATCATTTGCACTCTCTTTTGAATTAGGCACAAGATTGGTGATATTGCACTCTCTTGCGATTTAGGCATTGTTTTTGGTCATTTTGCACATTCTTGGGAATTAGAATATGTTTTTGGTCATTTTTTATACCTTTGGAAACTAGACATTGTTTTAGATCATTTTAAACTCCCATGTGAGTTATGCATCATTTTCGTCATTTTGGGACTCTTTTATGAGTTATGCGTAATTTTGATCATTTTGCACTCTTTCGAGAATTAGGCATTACTTTTTGTCATTTTCAAATAACATGGGATTTATGCATCATGTTTGGTCAGTTTGAACTCCTTTGGTAGTTATCTATTGTTTTTGGTCAAATTAAGCTCTCTTCGGAGTTATGTATCATTCTTGGTCGTTTTGCACTCTCTCGAGAATAAGGCATTACTTTTGGTCATTTTGAACTCCATTGGGAGTTATGCATCATGTTTGATCATTTTGAACTCCCTTGGGAGTTATGCCTCATATTTGGTCGTTTTGAACTTCGATGGGAAAAAGGCATTGTCTTTTGTCATTTTGAACTGACTTGGGAAGTATCCTTTGTTTTTGGTCAAATTGATCTCTTTTCGGTGTAATGTATTATTCTTGGTCATTTTGCACTCCCTTGGGAATTAGGCATTGCATTTATGTTATTTTGAACTCCCATCATTGTTTCTGGTCATTTTAAAATCCCATGGGAGTTATGCATCATTTTGGTCATTTTGAATTACCTTGGGACTAGACATTGTTTTTGTCATTTTGAACTCTGTTGGTAATTATGCATCATTCTTGGGCATGGAGCATCATTTTTGGTCATTTTGAACTGTTTTAGGGATGAGGCATTGGTTTTGGTCATTTTGAACTCCCTTTGGAATTATCCATTGTTTATTGTCAAATTGAGCTCTCAACGGAGCCATGTTTAATTCTTGGTCATGTTGCGCTCCTTTTGAGAATTAGGCATTACTTTTGGTCATTTTGGACACTTTTATGAGTTATGCATCATTTTCACTCTCTTGGGAATTAGGCATTAATTTTGGTCATGTTGCACTCCCTTTGGAATTATGCCTCATGTCTGGTCGTTTTGAACTTCCATTTTACTAATGCATTGTTTTTGGTCATTTTAAACTCTTTTATGAGTTATGCATCACTTTGCACTCTCTTGGGAATTGGGCACATCTTTTGGTCATTTTGCTCTTTCTTGGCAATTCGAAATTGTTTTTTTGTCATTTTGAACTGTCTTGGGAGTTATGCATCATTTCTGTTCACTTTGAACATCCAGGGGGCTCAGGCATTGTTTCTTGTCATTTTGAACTTCCATTATGCATCGTTTTGGTCATATTTAATCACCTTGGGAATGAGACATTGTTTTTGGTCATTTTGAACTTTGTTGGTAATTATACATCATTAATGGTCATTTTCTACTCTTATGGGAATTAGGCATTACTTTTGGTCATTTTGCACTTCCTTGGGAATTAGTAATTGTTTCTGGTAAATTTGCACCCCTTTGGAAATTAGACATTGTTTTTGGTCATTTTGAACACTCTTGGTAGTTATGCATCATTTATGGTCATTTTGGGACTGTTTTATGAGTTATTCGTCATTTTATTCATTTTGAACTTTTTTGAGAATTAGGCATCGCTTTTGTATATTTTGAACTCCCTTGGAAGTTATGCATCATGTTTGGTCATTTTGAACTCCCTTGGGAGTGATGCATCATGTTTGGTCGTTTTGAACTTCCATGCCACTTGGCATTGTTTTTAGTCATTTTGCACTATTTTGGGAATTAGGCATTGTTTTTGATCATTTTGCACACCCTTGTTAATTAGAAATTGTTTTTTGTCATTTCGAAATCTATTTGGAATTATGCATCATTTTTGGTCACTTTGAGTTTCCAGGAGGCTCAGGCATTGTTCCTGGTCATTTTAAACTTCCGTGGCAGTTATGCATCATTTTTGCCATTTTGAATTACCTTGGGAATTATCCATTGCTTTTCGTTATTTTGAACTCCCATCATTGTTTTTGGTAATTTCGAACTCTCTTGGGAGTTACGCAGAATTCTAGATAATTTTGAACTTCCATGGGACTCACGCATTGCTTTTGGTCATTTTAAACTCTTTTATGAGTTATTCATCATTTGCACTCTCTTGGGAATTAGGCACAGGAATGGTGATTTTGCACTCTCTCAGGATTTAGGCATTGTTTTTGGTCATTTTGCACATTCTTTGGAATTAGACATTTTTTTTTTGTCATTTTGCACTACATTGGAAATTAGAATATGTTTTTGGTCATTTTGCACAGTCTTGGGAATTAGACATTGTTTTATGTCATTTTGCACTACTTTGGGAATTAGAATATGTTTTTGGTCATTTTGCACACCTTTGGAAATTAGACATTGTTTTTGGTCACTTTGAACACTCTTGGTAGTTATGCATCATTTATGGTCATTTTGGGACTCTTTTATGATTTATGCGTCATTTTGATCATTTTGAACTTTTTTGAGAATTAGGCATTGCATTTGTTCATTTTGAATCCCTTGGAAGTTAAGCATCATGTTTGGTCATTTTGAACTCCCTTGGGAGTTATGCATCATTTTCGTAATTTTGGGACTCTTTTATGAGTTATGCGTAATTTTGATCATTTTGCACTCTTTCGAGAATTTGGCATTACTTTTTGTCATTTTCAAATAACATGGGATTTATGCATCATGTTTGGTGATTTTGAACTCCTTTGGGAGTTATCTATTGTTTTTGGTCAAATTAAGCTCTCTTCGAAGTTATGTATCATTATTGGTCGTTTTGCACTCTCTCCAGAATTAGGGATTACTTTTGGTCATTTTGAACTCCATTGGGAGTTATGCATCATGTTTGATCATTTTGAACTCCCTTGGGAGTTATGCCTCATATTTGGTCGTTTTGAACTTCGATGAGACTTAAGCACTGTTTTTGTTCATTTTGAACTGCTTTAGGAATTATCCATTGTTATTGGTCAAATTGAGCTCTTTTAGGTGTAATGTATCATTCTTGGTCATTTTGCACTCCCTTGGGAATTAGGCATTGCTTTTGGTTATTTTGAACTCCCATCATTGTTTCTGGTCATCTTAAAATTCCATGGGAGTTATGCATCATTTTGGTCATTTTGAATTACCTTGGGATTAGACATTGTTTTGGTCATTTTGAACTCTATTGGTAATTATACATAATTTTTGGTCATTTTGAAAACCCTCTGGTTTGAGGAATTGATTTTGGTAATTTTGCACACCTTTAGAAATTAGACATTGTTTTTGGTCATTTTGAACACTTTTGGTAGTTATGCTTCATTTATGGTCATTTTGGGACTGTTTTATGAGTTATGCGTCATTTTGGTAATTTTGAAATTTTTGAGAATTCGTCATTGCTTTTATATATTTTGAACTCCCTCGGAAGTTATGCATCATGTTTGGTCATTTTGAACTCCCTTGGGAGTTATGCATCATGTTTACTCGTTTTGAATTTCCATGGCAATTAGCATTGTTTTTAGTCATTTTGCACTCCCTTGGGAATTAAGCATTGTTTTTGGTCATTTTGCACACCCTTGTTAATTAGAAATTGCTTTTTGTCATTTTGAACTTCCAGGGGGCTCAGGCATTGCTTCTGGTCATTTTAAACTCCCGTGGGAGTTATGCATCATTTTGGTCGTTTTGAATTACCTTGGGAATGAGACATTGTTTTTGGTCATTTTGAACTTTCTTAGTAATTATACATCATTGTTGGTCATTTTCCACTCTCTTGCAAATTAGGCATCACTTTTTGTCATTTTGCACTCCCTTGAGAATTAGGAATAGTTTTTGGTAATTTTGCACACCTTTAGAAATTAGACATTGTTTTTGGTCATTTTGAACCCTCTTGGTAGTTATGTTTCATTTATGGTCATTTTGAGACTGTTTTATGAGTTATGTGTCATTTTGTTCATTTTGAACTCTTTGAGAATTCGTCATTGCTTTTATATATTTTGAATTCCCTCGGAAGTTATGCATCATGTTTGGTCATTTTGAACTCCCTTGGGAGTTATGCATCATGTTTGGTCGTTTTCAATTTCCATGGTAATTGGCATTGTTTTTAGTCATTTTGCACTCCCTTGGGAATTAAGCATTGTTTTTGGTCATTTTAAACTCTTTTATGAGTTATGCATCATTTTGCACTCTCTAAAGGATTGGGCATGGTTTTTGGTCGTTTTGAACTGTCATGGGACATAGGCATTGTTTTTGGTCATTTTGCACAAATCTTGGAAATTATACATTGTTTTTGATAATTTTGAACAGCTTTGGGAATTATCCATTGCTTTTTGTTATTTTGAACTCCCATCATGGTTTTTGGTAATTATGAACTCTCTTGGGAGTTACGCAACATTTTTGATAATTTTGAACTTCCATGGGACTCAGGCATTGTTTTTGGTCATTTTAAACACTTTTATGAGATATGCGTCATTTGCATTCTCTTGGGAATTAGGCACAAGATTGGTGATATTGCACTCCCTATGGATTTAGGCATTGTTTTTGGTCATTTTGCACATTTTTGGGAATTAGACATTGTTTTTTGTCATTTTGCACTACATTTGGAATTAGAATATGTTTTTGGTCATTTTCCATACCTTTGGAAACTAGACATTGTTTTAGATCATTTTAAACTCCCATGGGAGTTATGCATCATTTTCGTCATTTTGGGACTATTTTATGAGTTATGCGTAATTTTGATCATTTTGCAGTCTTTCGAGAATAAGGCATTACTTTTGGTCATTTTCAAATAACATGGGATTTATGCATCATGTTTGGTCATTTTGAACTCCCTTGGGAGTTATCTATTGTTATTGGTGAAATTAAGCTCTCTTCGGAGTTATGTTTGTTCATTTTGAACTCTCTTCGGAGTTATGTTTGTTCATTTTGAACTCCCTTGGGAGTTATTTAGTAATTTTGCACACCTTTAGAAATTAGACATTGTTTTTGGTCATTTTGAACACTCTTGGTAGTTATGCTTCATTTATGGTCATTTTGGGACTGTTTTATGAGTTATGTGTCATTTTGCTCATTTTGAACTTTTTGAGAATTCGTCATTGCTTTTATATATTTTGAATTCCCTCGGAAGTTATGCATCATGTTTGGTCATTTTGAACTCCCTTGGGAGTTATGCATCATGTTTGGTCGTTTTCAATTTCCATGGTAATTGGCATTGTTTTTAGTCGTTTTGCACTCCCTTGGGAATTAAGCATTGTTTTTGGTCATTTTAAACTCTTTTATGAGTTATGCATCACTTTGCACTCTCTTGGGAATTAGGCAACAACTTTTGGTCATTTTGCACTTCCTTGGCAATTAAAAAAGGTTTTTTGTCATTTTGAACTCTCTTGAGAGTTATGCATTGTTTCTGTTCATTTTGAACATCCAGGGGGCTCAGGCATTGTTTCTTGTCATTTTGCACTTCCATGGGAATTAGGAATAGTTTTTGGTAATTTTGCACACCTTTAGAAATTAGACATTGTTTTTGGTCATTTTGAACACTCTTGGTAGTTATGCTTCATTTATGGTCATTTTGGGACTGTTTTATGAGTTATGCATCACTTTGCACTCTTTTGGGAATTAGGCAACAATTTTTGGTCATTTTGCACTTCCTTGGCAATTAAAAAAGGTTTTTTGTCATTTTGAACTCTCTTGAGAGTTATGCATTGTTTCTGTTCATTTTGAACATCCAGGGGGCTCAGGCATTGTTTCTGGTCATTTTAAACTCCCATGGGAGTTATGCATCATTTTGGTCGTTTTGAATTACCTTGGGAATGAGACATTGTTTTTGGTCATTTTGAACTTTGTTAGTAATTATACATCATTGTTGGTCATTTTCCACTCTCTTGAAAATTAGGCATCACTTTTTGTAATTTTGCACTCCCTTGGGAATTAGGAATAGTTTTTAGTAATTTTGCACACCTTTAGAAATTAGACATTGTTTTTGGTCATTTTGAACACTCTTGGTAGTTATGCTTCATTTATGGTCATTTTGGGACTGTTTTATGAGTTATGCGTCATTTTGGTCATTTTGAACTTTTTGAGAATTCGTCATTGCTTTTATATATTTTGAACTCCCTTGGGAGTTATGCATCATGTTTACTTGTTTTGAATTTCCATGGCAATTGGCATTGTTTTTAGTCATTTTCACTCCCTTCGGAATTACGCATTGTTTTTGATCATTTTGCACACCCTTGTTAATTAGAATTTTTTTTGTCATTTTGAACTTCCAGGGGGCTCAGGCATTGTTTCTGGTCATTTTAAACTCCCATGGGAGTTATGCATCATTTTGGTCGTTTTGAATTACCTTGGGAATGAGACATTGTTTTTGGTCATTTTGAACGCTGTTGGTAATTATACATCATTTTTGGTCATTTTGCACTCTCTTGGGAAATAGGCATTACTTCTGGTCATTTTGCACTCCCTTGGCAATTAGGAATTGATTTTGGTCATGTTGCACACGCTAGGGAATTAGACAATGTTTTTGCTCATTTTGAACAGCGTTGGGAATTATCCATTGCTTTTTGTTATTTTGAACTCCCATCATGGTTTTTTGTAATTATGAACTCTCTTGGGAGTTACGCAACATTCTTGATAATTTTGAACTTCCATGGGACTCAGGCATTGTTTTTGGTCATTTTAAACACTTTTTATGAGATATGCATCATTTGCACTCTCTTTTGAATTAGGCACAAGATTGGTGATATTGCACTCCCTTGGGATTTAGGCATTGTTTTTGGTCATTTTGCAGATTCTTGGGAATTAGACATTGTTTTTTGTCATTTTGCACTACATTGGGAATTAGAATATGTTTTTGGTCATTTTCTATACCTTTGGAAGCTAGACATTGTTTTAGATCATTTTAAACTCCCATGGGAGTTATGCATCATTTTCGTCATTTTGGGACTCTTTTATAAGTTATGCGTAATTTTGATCATTTTGCACTCTTTCGAGAATTAGGCATTACTTTTTGTCATTTTCGAATAACATCGGATTTATGCATCATGTTTGGTCAGTTTGAACTCCTTTGGGAGTTATCTATTGTTTTTGGTCAAATTAAGCTCTCTTCGGAGTTATGTATCATTATTGGTCGTTTTGAATTACCTTGGGATTAGACATGGTTTTGGTCATTTTGAACTCTATTGGTATTTATACATCATTTTTGGTCATTTTGCAAACCCTCTGGTTTGAGGAATTGTTTTTGGTAATTTTGCACACCTTTAGAAATTAGACATTGTTTTTTGTCATTTTGAACACTCTTGGTAGTTATGCTTCATTTATGGTCATTTTGGGACTGTTTTATGAGTTATGCGTCATTTTGGTAATTTTGAAATTTTTGAGAATTCGTCATTGCTTTTATATATTTTGAACTCCCTCGGAAGTTATGCATCATGTTTGGTCATTTTGAACTCCCTTGGGAATTATGCCTCATGTTTACTCGTTTTGAATTTCCATGGCAATTGGCATTGTTTTTAGTCATTTTGCACTCCCTTGGGAATTTACCATTATTTTTGGTCATTTTGCACACCCTTGTTAATTAGAAATTGCTTTTTGTCATTTTGAACTTCCAGGGGGCTCAGGCATTGTTTCTGGTCATTTTAAACTCCCGTGGGAGTTATGCATCATTTTGGTCGTTTTGAATTACCTTGGGAATGAGACATTGTTTTTGGTCATTTTGAACTTTGTTAGTAATTATACATCATTGTTGGTCATTTTCCACTCTCTTGAAAATTAGGCATCACTTTTTGTCATTTTGCACTCCCTTGGGAATTAGGAATAGTTTTTGGTAATTTTGCACACCTTTAGAAATTAGACATTGTTTTTGGTCATTTTGAACACTCTTGGTAGTTATGCTTCATTTATGGTCATTTTGGGACTGTTTTATGAGTTATGTGTCATTTTGTTCATTTTGAACTTTTTGAGAATTCGTCATTGCTTTTATATATTTTGAATTCCCTCGGAAGTTATGCATCATGTTTGGTCATTTTGAACTCCCTTGGGAGTTATGCATCATGTTTGGTCGTTTTCAATTTCCATGGTAATTGGCATTGTTTTTAGTCATTTTGCACTCCCTTGGGAATTAAGCATTGTTTTTGGTCATTTTAAACTCTTTTATGAGTTATGCATCACTTTGCACTCTCTTGGGAATTAGGCAACAACTTTTGGTCATTTTGCACTTCCTTGGCAATTAAAAAAGGTTTTTTGTCATTTTGAACTCTCTTGAGAGTTATGCATTGTTTCTGTTCATTTTGAACATCCAGGGGGCTCAGGCATTGTTTCTTGTCATTTTGCACTTCCATGGGAATTAGGAATAGTTTTTGGTAATTTTGCACACCTTTAGAAATTAGACATTGTTTTTGGTCATTTTGAACACTCTTGGTAGTTATGCTTCATTTATGGTCATTTTGGGACTGTTTTATGAGTTATGCATCACTTTGCACTCTTTTGGGAATTAGGCAACAATTTTTGGTCATTTTGCACTTCCTTGGCAATTAAAAAAGGTTTTTTGTCATTTTGAACTCTCTTGAGAGTTATGCATTGTTTCTGTTCATTTTGAACATCCAGGGGGCTCAGGCATTGTTTCTGGTCATTTTAAACTCCCATGGGAGTTATGCATCATTTTGGTCGTTTTGAATTACCTTGGGAATGAGACATTGTTTTTGGTCATTTTGAACTTTGTTAGTAATTATACATCATTGTTGGTCATTTTCCACTCTCTTGAAAATTAGGCATCACTTTTTGTAATTTTGCACTCCCTTGGGAATTAGGAATAGTTTTTAGTAATTTTGCACACCTTTAGAAATTAGACATTGTTTTTGGTCATTTTGAACACTCTTGGTAGTTATGCTTCATTTATGGTCATTTTGGGACTGTTTTATGAGTTATGCGTCATTTTGGTCATTTTGAACTTTTTGAGAATTCGTCATTGCTTTTATATATTTTGAACTCCCTTGGGAGTTATGCATCATGTTTACTTGTTTTGAATTTCCATGGCAATTGGCATTGTTTTTAGTCATTTTCACTCCCTTCGGAATTACGCATTGTTTTTGATCATTTTGCACACCCTTGTTAATTAGAATTTTTTTTGTCATTTTGAACTTCCAGGGGGCTCAGGCATTGTTTCTGGTCATTTTAAACTCCCATGGGAGTTATGCATCATTTTGGTCGTTTTGAATTACCTTGGGAATGAGACATTGTTTTTGGTCATTTTGAACGCTGTTGGTAATTATACATCATTTTTGGTCATTTTGCACTCTCTTGGGAAATAGGCATTACTTCTGGTCATTTTGCACTCCCTTGGCAATTAGGAATTGATTTTGGTCATGTTGCACACGCTAGGGAATTAGACAATGTTTTTGCTCATTTTGAACAGCGTTGGGAATTATCCATTGCTTTTTGTTATTTTGAACTCCCATCATGGTTTTTTGTAATTATGAACTCTCTTGGGAGTTACGCAACATTCTTGATAATTTTGAACTTCCATGGGACTCAGGCATTGTTTTTGGTCATTTTAAACACTTTTTATGAGATATGCATCATTTGCACTCTCTTTTGAATTAGGCACAAGATTGGTGATATTGCACTCCCTTGGGATTTAGGCATTGTTTTTGGTCATTTTGCACATTCTTGGGAATTAGACATTGTTTTTTGTCATTTTGCACTACATTGGGAATTAGAATATGTTTTTGGTCATTTTCTATACCTTTGGAAACTAGACATTGTTTTAGATCTTTTTAAACTCCCATGGGAGTTATGCATCATTTTCGTCATTTTGGGACTCTTTTATGAGTTATGCGTAATTTTGATCATTTTGCACTCTTTCGAGAATTAGGCATTACTTTTTGTCATTTTCAAATAACATGGGATTTATGCATCATGTTTGGTCAGTTTGAACTCTTTTGGGAGTTATCTATTGTTTTTGGTCAAATTAAGCTCTCTTCGGAATTATGTATCATTATTGGTCGTTTTGCACTCTCTCCAGAATTAGGCATTACTTTTGGTCATTTTGAACTCCATTGGGAGTTATGCATCATGTTTGATCATTTTGAACTCCCTTGGGAGTTATGCCTCATATTTGGTCGTTTTGAACTTCGATGAGACTTAAGCACGGTTTTTGTTCATTTTGAACTGCTTTGGGAATTATCCATTGTTATTGGTCAAATTGAGCTCTTTTCGGTGTAATGTATCATTCTTGTTCATTTTGCACTCCCTTGGGAATTAGGCATTGCTTTTGGTTATTTTGAACTCCTATCATTGTTTCTGGTCATCTTAAAATTCCATGGGAGTTATGCATCATTTTGGTCATTTTGAATTACCTTGGGATTAGACATTGTTTTGGTCATTTTGAACTCTATTGGTAATTATACATCATTTTGGTCATTTTGCAAACCCTTTGGTTTGAGGAATTGTTTTTGGTAATTTTGCACACCTTTAGAAATTAGACATTGTTTTTGGTCATTTTGAACACTCTTGGTAGTTATGCTTCATTTATGGTCATTTTGGGACTGTTTTATGAGTTATGCGTCATTTTGGTAATTTTGAAATTTTTGAGAATTCGTCATTGCTTTTATATATTTTGAACTCCCTCGGAAGTTATGCATCATGTTTGGTCATTTTGAACTCCCTTGGGAGTTATGCATCATGTTTACTCGTTTTGAATTTCCATGGCAATTGGCATTGTTTTTAGTCATTTTGCACTCCCTTGGGAATTAAGCATTGTTTTTGGTCATTTTGCACACCCTTTTCAATTAGAAATTGCTTTTTGTCATTTTGAACTTCCAGGGGGCTCAGGCATTGTGTCTGGTCATTTGAAACTCCCGTGGGAGTTATGCATCATTTTGGTCGTTTTGAATTACCTTGGGAATGAGACATTGTTTTTGGTCATTTTGAACTTTGTTAGTAATTATACATCATTGTTGGTCATTTTCCACTCTCTTAAAAATTATACATCACTTTTTGTCATTTTGCACTCCCTTGGGAATTAGGAATAGTTTTTGGTAATTTTGCACACCTTTAGAAATTAGATATTGTTTTTGGTCATTTTGAACACTCTTGGTAGTTATGCTTCATTTATGGTCATTTTGGGACTGTTTTATGAGTTATGCGTCATTTTGGTCATTTTGAACTTTTTGAGAATTCGTCATTGCTTTTATATATTTTGAACTCCCTTGGGAGTTATGCATCATGTTTACTTGTTTTGAATTTCCATGGCAATTGGCATTGTTTTTAGTCATTTTCACTCCCTTCGGAATTACGCATTGTTTTTGATCATTTTGCACACCCTTGTTAATTAGAATTTTTTTGGTCATTTTGAACTTCCAGGGGGCTCAGGCATTGTTTCTGGTCATTTTAAACTCCCATGGGAGTTATGCATCATTTTGGTCGTTTTGAATTACCTTGGGAATGAGACATTGTTTTTGGTCATTTTGAACGCTGTTGGTAATTATACATCATTTTTGGTCATTTTGCACTCTCTTGGGAAATAGGCATTACTTCTGGTCATTTTGCACTCCCTTGGCAATTAGGAATTGATTTTGGTCATGTTGCACACGCTAGGGAATTAGACAATGTTTTTGCTCATTTTGAACAGCGTTGGGAATTATCCATTGCTTTTTGTTATTTTGAACTCCCATCATGGTTTTTTGTAATTATGAACTCTCTTGGGAGTTACGCAACATTCTTGATAATTTTGAACTTCCATGGGACTCAGGCATTGTTTTTGGTCATTTTAAACACTTTTTATGAGATATGCATCATTTGCACTCTCTTTTGAATTAGGCACAAGATTGGTGATATTGCACTCCCTTGGGATTTAGGCATTGTTTTTGGTCATTTTGCACATTCTTGGGAATTAGACATTGTTTTTTGTCATTTTGCACTACATTGGGAATTAGAATATGTTTTTGGTCATTTTCTATACCTTTGGAAACTAGACATTGTTTTAGATCTTTTTAAACTCCCATGGGAGTTATGCATCATTTTCGTCATTTTGGGACTCTTTTATGAGTTATGCGTAATTTTGATCATTTTGCACTCTTTCGAGAATTAGGCATTACTTTTTGTCATTTTCAAATAACATGGGATTTATGCATCATGTTTGGTCAGTTTGAACTCTTTTGGGAGTTATCTATTGTTTTTGGTCAAATTAAGCTCTCTTCGGAATTATGTATCATTATTGGTCGTTTTGCACTCTCTCCAGAATTAGGCATTACTTTTGGTCATTTTGAACTCCATTGGGAGTTATGCATCATGTTTGATCATTTTGAACTCCCTTGGGATTTATGCCTCATATTTGGTCGTTTTGAACTTCGATGAGACTTAAGCACGGTTTTTGTTCATTTTGAACTGCTTTGGGAATTATCCATTGTTATTGGTCAAATTGAGCTCTTTTCGGTGTAATGTATCATTCTTGGTCATTTTGCATTCCTTTGGGAATTAGGCATTGCTTTTGGTTATTTTGAACTCCTATCATTGTTTCTGGTCATCTTAAAATTCCATGGGAGTTATGCATCATTTTGGTCATTTTGAATTACCTTGGGATTAGACATTGTTTTGGTCATTTTGAACTCTATTGGTAATTATACATCATTTTGGTCATTTTGCAAACCCTCTGGTTTGAGGAATTGTTTTTGGTAATTTTGCACACCTTTAGAAATTAGACATTGTTTTTGGTCATTTTGAACACTCTTGGTAGTTATGCTTCATTTATGGTCATTTTGGGACTGTTTTATGAGTTATGCGTCATTTTGGTAATTTTGAAATTTTTGAGAATTCGTCATTGCTTTTATATATTTTGAACTCCCTCGGAAGTTATGCATCATGTTTGGTCATTTTGAACTCCCTTGGGAGTTATGCATCATGTTTACTCGTTTTGAATTTCCATGGCAATTGGCATTGTTTTTAGTCATTTTGCACTCCCTTGGGAATTAAGCATTGTTTTTGGTCATTTTGCACACCCTTTTCAATTAGAAATTGCTTTTTGTCATTTTGAACTTCCAGGGGGCTCAGGCATTGTGTCTGGTCATTTGAAACTCCCGTGGGAGTTATGCATCATTTTGGTCGTTTTGAATTACCTTGGGAATGAGACATTGTTTTTGGTCATTTTGAACTTTGTTAGTAATTATACATCATTGTTGGTCATTTTCCACTCTCTTAAAAATTATACATCACTTTTTGTCATTTTGCACTCCCTTGGGAATTAGGAATAGTTTTTGGTAATTTTGCACACCTTTAGAAATTAGACATTGTTTTTGGTCATTTTGAACACTCTTGGTAGTTATGCTTCATTTATGGTCATTTTGGGACTGTTTTATGAGTTATGTGTCATTTTGTTCATTTTGAACTTTTTGAGAATTCGTCATTGCTTTTATATATTTTGAACTCCCTTGGGAGTTATGCATCATGTTTACTTGTTTTGAATTTCCATGGCAATTGGCATTGTTTTTAGTCATTTTCACTCCCTTCGGAATTACGCATTGTTTTTGATCATTTTGCACACCCTTGTTAATTAGAATTTTTTTTGTCATTTTGAACTTCCAGGGGGCTCAGGCATTGTTTCTGGTCATTTTAAACTCCCATGGGAGTTATGCATCATTTTGGTCGTTTTGAATTACCTTGGGAATGAGACATTGTTTTTGGTCATTTTGAACGCTGTTGGTAATTATACATCATTTTTGGTCATTTTGCACTCTCTTGGGAAATAGGCATTACTTCTGGTCATTTTGCACTCCCTTGGCAATTAGGAATTGATTTTGGTCATGTTGCACACGCTAGGGAATTAGACAATGTTTTTGCTCATTTTGAACAGCGTTGGGAATTATCCATTGCTTTTTGTTATTTTGAACTCCCATCATGGTTTTTTGTAATTATGAACTCTCTTGGGAGTTACGCAACATTCTTGATAATTTTGAACTTCCATGGGACTCAGGCATTGTTTTTGGTCATTTTAAACACTTTTTATGAGATATGCATCATTTGCACTCTCTTTTGAATTAGGCACAAGATTGGTGATATTGCACTCCCTTGGGATTTAGGCATTGTTTTTGGTCATTTTGCACATTCTTGGGAATTAGACATTGTTTTTTGTCATTTTGCACTACATTGGGAATTAGAATATGTTTTTGGTCATTTTCTATACCTTTGGAAACTAGACATTGTTTTAGATCTTATTAAACTCCCATGGGAGTTATGCATCATTTTCGTCATTTTGGGACTCATTTATGAGTTATGCGTAATTTTGATCATTTTGCACTCTTTCGAGAATTAGGCATTACTTTTTGTCATTTTCAAATAACATGGGATTTATGCATCATGTTTGGTCAGTTTGAACTCTTTTGGGAGTTATCTATTGTTTTTGGTCAAATTAAGCTCTCTTCGGAATTATGTATCATTATTGGTCGTTTTGCACTCTCTCCAGAATTAGGCATTACTTTTGGTCATTTTGAACTCCATTGGGAGTTATGCATCATGTTTGATCATTTTGAACTCCCTTGGGAGTTATGCCTCATATTTGGTCGTTTTGAACTTCGATGAGACTTAAGCACGGTTTTTGTTCATTTTGAACTGCTTTGGGAATTATCCATTGTTATTGGTCAAATTGAGCTCTTTTCGGTGTAATGTATCATTCTTGGTCATTTTGCATTCCTTTGGGAATTAGGCATTGCTTTTGGTTATTTTGAACTCCTATCATTGTTTCTGGTCATCTTAAAATTCCATGGGAGTTATGCATCATTTTGGTCATTTTGAATTACCTTGGGATTAGACATTGTTTTGGTCATTTTGAACTCTATTGGTAATTATACATCATTTTGGTCATTTTGCAAACCCTCTGGTTTGAGGAATTGTTTTTGGTAATTTTGCACACCTTTAGAAATTAGACATTGTTTTTGGTCATTTTGAACACTCTTGGTAGTTATGCTTCATTTATGGTCATTTTGGGACTGTTTTATGAGTTATGCGTCATTTTGGTAATTTTGAAATTTTTGAGAATTCGTCATTGCTTTTTCATTATTTTGAACTCCCTCGGAAGTTATGCATCATGTTTGGTCATTTTGAACTCCCTTGGGAGTTATGCATCATGTTTACTCGTTTTGAATTTCCATGGCAATTGGCATTGTTTTTAGTCATTTTGCACTCCCTTGGGAATTAAGCATTGTTTTTGGTCATTTTGCACACCCTTTTCAATTAGAAATTGCTTTTTGTCATTTTGAACTTCCAGGGGGCTCAGGCATTGTGTCTGGTCATTTGAAACTCCCGTGGGAGTTATGCATCATTTTGGTCGTTTTGAATTACCTTGGGAATGAGACATTGTTTTTGGTCATTTTGAACTTTGTTAGTAATTATACATCATTGTTGGTCATTTTCCACTCTCTTAAAAATTATGCATCACTTTTTGTCATTTTGCACTCCCTTGGGAATTAGGAATAGTTTTTGGTAATTTTGCACACCTTTAGAAATTAGACATTGTTTTTGGTCATTTTGAACACTCTTGGTAGTTATGCTTCATTTATGGTCATTTTGGGACTGTTTTATGAGTTATGTGTCATTTTGTTCATTTTGAACTTTTTGAGAATTCGTCATTGCTTTTATATATTTTGAATTCCCTCGGAAGTTATGCATCATATTTGGTCATTTTGAACTCCCTTGGGAGTTATACATCATGTTTGGTCGTTTTCAATTTCCATGGTAATTGGCATTGTTTTTAGTCATTTTGCACTCCCTTTGGAATTAAGCATTGTTTTTGGTCATTTTAAACTCTTTTATGAGTTATGCATCACTTTGCACTCTCTTGGGAATTAGGCAACAACTTTTGGTCATTTTGCACTTCCTTGGCAATTAAAAAAGGTTTTTTGTAATTTTGAACTCTCTTGAGAGTTATGCATTGTTTCTGTTCATTTTGAACATCCAGGGGGCTCAGGCATTGTTTCTTGTCATTTTGCACTTCCATGGGAATTAGGAATAGTTTTTGGTAATTTTGCACACCTTTAGAAATTAGACATTGTTTTTGGTCATTTTGAACACTCTTGGTAGTTATGCTTCATTTATGGTCATTTTGGGACTGTTTTATGAGTTATGTGTCATTTTGTTCATTTTGAACTTTTTGAGAATTCGTCATTGCTTTTATATATTTTGAATTCCCTAGGAAGTTATGCATCATGTTTGATCATTTTGAACTCCCTTGGGAGTTATGCATCATGTTTGGTCGTTTTCAATTTCCATGGTTATTGGCATTTTTTTAGTCATTTTGCACTCCCTTGGGAATTAAGCATTGTTTTTGGTCATTTTAAACTCTTTTATGAGTTATGCATCACTTTGCACTCTCTTGGGAATTAGGCAACAACTTTTGGTCATTTTGCACTTCCTTGGCAATTAAAAAAGGTTTTTTGTCATTTTGAACTCTCTTGAGAGTTATGCATTGTTTTTGTTCATTTTGAACATCCAGGGGGCTCAGGCATTGTTTCTTGTCATTTTGAACTTCCATGGGAGTTATGCATCATTTTGGTCATTTTTAATCACCTTGGGAATGAGACATTGTTTTTGGTCATTTTGAACTTTGTTAGTAATTATACATCATTGTTGGTCATTTTCCACTCTCTTGGAAATTAAGCATCACTTTTTGTCATTTTGCACTCCCTTGGAAATTAGGAATTGTTTTTGGTAATTTTGCACACCTTTAGAAATTAGACATTGTTTTTGGTCATTTTGAACACTCTTGGTAGTTATGCTTTATTTATGGTCATTTTGGGACTGTTTTATGAGTTATGCGTCATTTTGGTCATTTTGAACTTTTTGAGAATTCTTCATTGCTTTTATATATTTTGAACTCCCTCGGAAGATATGCATCATGTTTGGTCATTTTGAACTCCCTTGGGAGTTATGTATCATGTTTACTCGTTTTGAATTTCCATTGCAATTGGCATTGTTTTTAGTCATTTTCAATCCCTTCAGAATTACGCATTGTTTTTCGTGATTTTGCACACTCTTGTTAATTAGAAATTGTTTTTTGTCATTTTGAACTTCTAGGGAGCTCAGGCATTGTTTCTGGTCATTTTAAACTCCCATGGGAGTTATGCATCATTTTGGTGGTTTTGAATTACCTTGGGAATGAAACATTGCTTTTGGTCATTTTGAACTTTGTTAGTAATTATGCATCATTGTTGGTCATTTTCCACTCTCTTGAAAATTAGGCATCACTTTTTGTCATTTTGCACTCCCTTGGGAATTAGGAATAGTTTTTAGTAATTTTGCACACCTTTAGAAATTAGACATTGTTTTTGGTCATTTTGAACACTCTTGGTAGTTATGCTTCATTTATGGTCATTTTGGGACTGTTTTATGAGTTATGCGTCATTTTGGTCATTTTGAACTTTTTGAGAATTCGTCATTGCTTTTATATATTTTGAACTCCCTCGGAAGTTATGCATCATGTTTGATCATTTTGAACTTCCTTGGGAGTTATGCATCATTTTTACTCGTTTTGAATTTCCATGGCAATTGGCATTGTTTTTAGTCATTTTCACTCCCTTGGGAATTACGCATTGTTTTTGGTCATTTTGCACACCCTTGTTAATTAGAAATTTTTTTTGTCATTTTGAACTTCCAGGGGGCTCAGGCATTGTTTCTGGTCATTTTAAACTCCCATGGGAGTTATGCATCATTTTGGTCGTTTTGAATTACCTTGGGAATGAGACATTGTTTTTGGTCATTTTGAACGCTGTTGGTAATTATACATCATTTTTGGTCATTTTGCACTCTCTTGGGAAATAGGCATCACTTCTGGTCATTTTGCACTCCCTTGGAAATTAGGAATTGATTTTGGTCATGTTGCACACGCTAGGGAATAAGACAATGTTTTTGGTCATTTTAAACTCTTTTATGAGTTATGCATCACTTTGCACTCTCTTGGGAATTAGGCAACAACTTTTGGTCATTTTGCACTTCCTTGGCAATTAGAAAAGGTTTTTTGTCATTTCGAACTCTCTTGGGAGTTATGCATCATGTTAGGTCATTTTTTACTTCCATTTTACTAATGCATCGTTTTTGGTCATTTTAAACTCTTTTATGAGTTATGCATCACTTTGCGATCTCTTGGGAATTGGGCACATCATTTGGTCATTTTGCTCTTTCTTGGCAATTTGAAATTGTTTTTTGTCATTTTGAACTGTCTTGGGAGTTATGCATCATTTCTGTTCACTTTGAACATCCAGGGGGCTCAAGCATTGTTTCTTGTCATTTTGAACTTCCATTATGCATCGTTTTGGTCATTTTTAATCACCTTGGGAATGAGACATTGTTTTTGGTCATTTTGCACACCTTTGGAAATCAGACATTGTTTTTGGTCATTTTGAACACTCTTGGTAGTTATGCTTCATTTATGGTCATTTTGGGACTGTTTTATGAGTTATGCGTCATTTTGGTCATTTTGAACTTTTTGAGAATTCGTCATTGCTTCTATATATTTTGAACTCCCTCGGAAGTTATGCATCTTGTTTGGTCATTTTGAATTCCCTTAGGAGTTATGCATCATGTTTACTCGTTTTGAATTTCCATGGCAATTGGCATTGTTTTTAGTCATTTTCAATCCCTTCGGAATTACGCATTGTTTTTGGTGATTTTGCACACCCTTGTTAATTAGAAATAGTTTTTTGTCATTTTGAACTTCCAGGGAGCTTAGGCATTGTTTCTGGTCATTTTAAACTCCCATGGGAGTTATGCATCATTTTGGTCGTTTTGAATTACCTTGGGAATGAGACATTGTTTTTGGTCATTTTGAACGCTGTTGGTAATTATACATCATTGTTGGTCATTTTCCACTCTCTTGAAAATTAGGCATTACTTTTTGTCATTTTGCACTCCCTTGGGAATTAGGAATAGTTTTTGGTAATTTTGCACACCTTTAGAAATTAGACATTGTTTTTGGTCATTTTGAACACTCTTGGTAGTTATGCTTCATTTATGGTCATTTTGGGACTGTTTTATGAGTTATGTGTCATTTTGTTCATTTTGAACTTTTTGAGAATTCGTCATTGCTTTTATATATTTTGAATTCTCTCAGAAGTTATGCATCATGTTTGGTCATTTTGAACTCCCTTGAAATTTATGCATCATGTTTGGTCGTTTTCAATTTCCATGGTAATTGGCATTGTTTTTAGTTATTTTGCACTCCCTTAGGAATTAAGCATTGTTTTTGGTCATTTTAAACTCTTTTATGAGTTATGCATCACTTTGCACTCTCTTGGGAATTAGGCAACAACTTTTGGTCATTTTGCACTTCCTTGGCAATTAGAAAAGGTTTTTTGTCATTTCGAACTCTCTTGGGAGTTATGCATCATGTTAGGTCATTTTTAACTTCCATTTTACTAATGCATTGTTTTTGGTCATTTTAAACTCTTTTATGAGTTATGCATCACTTTGCGATCTCTTGGGAATTGGGCACATCATTTGGTCATTTTGCTCTTTCTTGGCAATTTGAAATTGTTTTTTGTCATTTTGAACTGTCTTGGGAGTTATGCATCATTTCTGTTCACTTTGAACATCCAGGGGGCTCAGGCATTGTTTCTTGTCATTTTGAACTTCCATTATGCATCGTTTTGGTCATATTTAATCACCTTGGGAATGAGACATTGTTTTTGGTCATTTTGCACACCTTTGGAAATCAGACATTGTTTTTGGTCATTTTGAACACTCTTGGTAGTTATGCTTCATTTATGGTCATTTTGGGACTGTTTTATGAGTTATGCGTCATTTTGGTCATTTTGAACTTTTTGAGAATTCGTCATTGCTTCTATATATTTTGAACTCCCTCGGAAGTTATGCATCTTGTTTGGTCATTTTGAATTCCCTTAGGAGTTATGCATCATGTTTACTCGTTTTGAATTTCCATGGCAATTGGCATTGTTTTTAGTCATTTTCAATCCCTTCGGAATTACGCATTGTTTTTGGTGATTTTGCACACCCTTGTTAATTAGAAATTGTTTTTTGTCATTTTGAACTTCCAGGGAGCTCAGGCATTGTTTCTGGTCATTTTAAACTCCCATGGGAGTTATGCATCATTTTGGTCGTTTTGAATTACCTTGGGAATGAGACATTGTTTTTGGTCATTTTGAACGCTGTTGGTAATTATACATCATTTTTGGTCATTTTGCACTCTCTTGGGAAATAGGCAATACTTCTGGTCATTTTGCACTCCCTTGGCAATTAGGAATTGATTTTGGTCATTTTGCACACGCTAGGGAATTAGACAATGTTTTTGGTCATTTTGAACAGCGTTGGGAATTATCCATTGCTTTTTGTTATTTTGAACTCCCATCATGGGTTTTTGTAATTATGAACTCTCTTGGGAGTTATGCTTCATTTATGGTCATTTTGGGACTGTTTTATGAGTTATGCGTCATTTTGGTCATTTTGAACTTTTTGATAATTAGTCATTGCTTTTATATATTTTGAACTCCCTTGGAAGTTATGCATCATGTTTGGTCATTTTGATCTCCCTTGAGAGTTATGCATCCTGTTTAGTCATTTTGAACTCGTTTGAGAGTTATGCATCATTTTTGGTCACTTTGAACTTCCATGGGACCAAGGCATTTTTTCTGGTCATTTTGAACTCTTTTATGAGTTATGCATCATTATGCACTCTCTAAAGAATTGGGCATGGTTTTTTGTCGTTTTGAACTGTCATGGGACATAGGCATTGTTTTTGGTCATTTTGCACAATCTTGGAAATTATACATTGTTTTTGATAATTTTGAACAGCGTTGGGAATTATCCATTGCTTTTTGTTATTTTGAACTCCCATGATGGTTTTTGGTAATTATGAACTCTCTTGGGAGTTACGCAACATTTTTGATAATTTTGAACTTCCATGGGACTCAGGCATTGTTTTTGGTCATTTTAAACACTTTTATGAGATATGCGTCATTTGCATTCTCTTAGGAATTAGGCACAAGATTGGTGATATTGCATTCCCTATGGATTTAGGCATTGTTTTTGGTCATTTTGCACATTTTTGGGAATTAGACATTGTTTTTTGTCATTTTGCACCAAATTTGGAATTAGAATATGTTTTTGGTCATTTTCCATACCTTTGGAAACTAAACATTGTTTTAGATCATTTTAAACTCCCATGGGAGTTATGCATCATTTTCGTCATTTTGGGACTCTTTTATGAGTTATGCGTAATTTTGATCATTTTGCAGTCTTTCGAGAATTAGGCATTACTTTTGGTCATTTTCAAATAACATGGGATTTATGCATCATGTTTGGTCATTGTGAACTCCCTTGGGAGTTATCTATTGTTTTTGGTCAAATTAAGCTCTCTTCGGAGTTATGTATCATTCTTGGTCGTTTTGCACTCTCTCCAGAATTAGGCATTACTTTTGGTCATTTTGAACTCCATTGGGAGTTATGCATCATGTTTACTCGTTTTGAATTTCCATGGCAATTGGCATTGTTTTTAGTCATTTTCACTCCCTTCGGAATTACGCATTGTTTTAGGTCATTTTGCACACCCTTGTTAATAGAAATTGTTTTTTGTCATTTTGAACTTCCAGGGGGCTCAGGCATTGTTTCTGGTCATTTTAAACTCCCATGGGAGTTATGCATCATTTTGGTCGTTTTGAATTACCTTGGGAATGAGACATTGTTTTTGGTCATTTTGAACGCTGTTGGTAATTATACATCATTTTTGGTCATTTTGCACTCTCTTGGGAAATATGCATTACTTCTGGTCATTTTGCACTCCCTTGGCAATTAGGAATTGATTTTGGTCATTTTGCACGCGCTAGGGAATTAGAAAATGTTTTTGCTCATTTTGAACAGCGTTGGGAATTATCAATTGCTTTTTGTTATTTTGAACTCCCATCATGGTTTTTTGTAATTATGAACTCTCTTGGGAGTTACGCAACATTCTTGATAATTTTGAACTTCCATGGGACTCAGGCATTGTTTTTGGTCATTTTAAACACTTTTTATGAGATATGCATCATTTGCACTCTCTTTTGAATTAGGCACAAGATTGGTGATATTGCACTCCCTTGGGATTTAGGCATTGTTTTTGGTCATTTTGCAGATTCTTGGGAATTAGACATTGTTTTTTGTCATTTTGCACTACATTGGGAATTAGAATATGTTTTTGGTCATTTTCTATACCTTTGGAAGCTAGACATTGTTTTAGATCATTTTAAACTCCCATGGGAGTTATGCATCATTTTCGTCATTTTGGGACTCTTTTATGAGTTATGCGTAATTTTGATCATTTTGCACTCTTTCGAGAATTAGGCATTACTTTTTGTCATTTTCGAATAACATCGGATTTATGCATCATGTTTGGTCAGTTTGAACTCCTTTGGGAGTTATCTATTGTTTTTGGTCAAATTAAGCTCTCTTCGGAGTTATGTATCATTATTGGTCGTTTTGAATTACCTTGGGATTAGACATGGTTTTGGTCATTTTGAACTCTATTGGTATTTATACATCATTTTTGGTCATTTTGCAAACCCTCTGGTTTGAGGAATTGTTTTTGGTAATTTTGCACACCTTTAGAAATTAGACATTGTTTTTTGTCATTTTGAACACTCTTGGTAGTTATGCTTCATTTATGGTCATTTTGGGACTGTTTTATGAGTTATGCGTCATTTTGGTAATTTTGAAATTTTTGAGAATTCGTCATTGCTTTTATATATTTTGAACTCCCTCGGAAGTTATGCATCATGTTTGGTCATTTTGAACTCCCTTGGGAATTATGCCTCATGTTTACTCGTTTTGAATTTCCATGGCAATTGGCATTGTTTTTAGTCATTTTGCACTCCCTTGGGAATTTACCATTGTTTTTGGTCATTTTGCACACCCTTTTCAATTAGAAATTGCTTTTTGTCATTTTGAACTTCCAGGGGGCTCAGGCATTGTTTCTGGTCATTTTAAACTCCCGTGGGAGTTATGCATCATTTTGGTCGTTTTGAATTACCTTGGGAATGAGACATTGTTTTTGGTCATTTTGAACTTTGTTAGTAATTATACATCATTGTTGGTCATTTTCCACTCTCTTGAAAATTAGGCATCACTTTTTGTCATTTTGCACTCCCTTGGGAATTAGGAATAGTTTTTGGTAATTTTGCACACCTTTAGAAATTAGACATTGTTTTTGGTCATTTTGAACACTCTTGGTAGTTATGCTTCATTTATGGTCATTTTGGGACTGTTTTATGAGTTATGTGTCATTTTGTTCATTTTGAACTTTTTGAGAATTCGTCATTGCTTTTATATATTTTGAATTCCCTCGGTAGTTATGCATCATGTTTGGTCATTTTGAACTCCCTTGGGAGTTATGCATCATGTTTGGTCGTTTTCAATTTCCATGGTAATTGGCATTGTTTTTAGTCATTTTGCACTCCCTTGGGAATTAAGCATTGTTTTTGGTCATTTTAAACTCTTTTATGAGTTATGCATCACTTTGCACTCTCTTGGGAATTAGGCAACAACTTTTGGTCATTTTGCACTTCCTTGGCAATTAAAAAAGGTTTTTTGTCATTTTGAACTCTCTTGAGAGTTATGCATTGTTTCTGTTCATTTTGAACATCCAGGGGGCTCAGGCATTGTTTCTTGTCATTTTGCACTTCCATGGGAATTAGGAATAGTTTTTGGTAATTTTGCACACCTTTAGAAATTAGACATTGTTTTTGGTCATTTTGAACACTCTTGGTAGTTATGCTTCATTTATGGTCATTTTGGGACTGTTTTATGAGTTATGCGTCATTTTGGTCATTTTGAACTTTTTGAGAATTCGTCATTGCTTTTATATATTTTGAATTCCCTCGGAAGTTATGCATCATGTTTGGTCATTTTGAACTCCCTTGGGAGTTATGCATCATGTTTGGTTGTTTTCAATTTCCATGGTAATTGGCATTGTTTTTAGTCATTTTGCACTCCCTTGGGAATTAAGCATTGTTTTTGGTCATTTTAAACTCTTTTATGAGTTATGCATCACTTTGCACTCTCTTGGGAATTAGGCAACAACTTTTGGTCATTTTGCACTTCCTTGGCAATTAAAAAAGGTTTTTTGTCATTTTGAACTCTCTTGAGAGTTATGCATTGTTTCTGTTCATTTTGAACATCCAGGGGGCTCAGGCATTGTTTCTGGTCATTTTAAACTCCCATGGGAGTTATGCATCATTTTGGTCGTTTTGGATTACCTTGGGAATGAGACATTGTTTTTGGTCATTTTGAACGCTGTTGGTAATTATACATCATTGTTGGTCATTTTCCACTCTCTTAAAAATTATACATCACTTTTTGTCATTTTGCACTCCCTTGGGAATTAGGAATAGTTTTTGGTAATTTTGCACACCTTTAGAAATTAGACATTGTTTTTGGTCATTTTGAACACTCTTGGTAGTTATGCTTCATTTATGGTCATTTTGGGACTGTTTTATGAGTTATGTGTCATTTTGTTCATTTTGAACTTTTTGAGAATTCGTCATTGCTTTTATATATTTTGAACTCCCTTGGGAGTTATGCATCATGTTTACTTGTTTTGAATTTCCATGGCAATTGGCATTGTTTTTAGTCATTTTCACTCCCTTCGGAATTACGCATTGTTTTTGATCATTTTGCACACCCTTGTTAATTAGAATTTTTTTTGTCATTTTGAACTTCCAGGGGGCTCAGGCATTGTTTCTGGTCATTTTAAACTCCCATGGGAGTTATGCATCATTTTGGTCGTTTTGAATTACCTTGGGAATGAGACATTGTTTTTGGTCATTTTGAACGCTGTTGGTAATTATACATCATTTTTGGTCATTTTGCACTCTCTTGGGAAATAGGCATTACTTCTGGTCATTTTGCACTCCCTTGGCAATTAGGAATTGATTTTGGTCATGTTGCACACGCTAGGGAATTAGACAATGTTTTTGCTCATTTTGAACAGCGTTGGGAATTATCCATTGCTTTTTGTTATTTTGAACTCCCATCATGGTTTTTTGTAATTATGAACTCTCTTGGGAGTTACGCAACATTCTTGATAATTTTGAACTTCCATGGGACTCAGGCATTGTTTTTGGTCATTTTAAACACTTTTTATGAGATATGCATCATTTGCACTCTCTTTTGAATTAGGCACAAGATTGGTGATATTGCACTCCCTTGGGATTTAGGCATTGTTTTTGGTCATTTTGCACATTCTTGGGAATTAGACATTGTTTTTTGTCATTTTGCACTACATTGGGAATTAGAATATGTTTTTGGTCATTTTCTATACCTTTGGAAACTAGACATTGTTTTAGATCTTTTTAAACTCCCATGGGAGTTATGCATCATTTTCGTCATTTTGGGACTCTTTTATGAGTTATGCGTAATTTTGATCATTTTGCACTCTTTCGAGAATTAGGCATTACTTTTTGTCATTTTCAAATAACATGGGATTTATGCATCATGTTTGGTCAGTTTGAACTCTTTTGGGAGTTATCTATTGTTTTTGGTCAAATTAAGCTCTCTTCGGAATTATGTATCATTATTGGTCGTTTTGCACTCTCTCCAGAATTAGGCATTACTTTTGGTCATTTTGACTCCATTGGGAGTTATGCATCATGTTTGATCATTTTGAACTCCCTTGGGAGTTATGCCTCATATTTGGTCGTTTTGAACTTCGATGAGACTTAAGCACGGTTTTTGTTCATTTTGAACTGCTTTGGGAATTATCCATTGTTATTGGTCAAATTGAGCTCTTTTCGGTGTAATGTATCATTCTTGGTCATTTTGCATTCCTTTGGGAATTAGGCATTGCTTTTGGTTATTTTGAACTCCTATCATTGTTTCTGGTCATATTAAAATTCCATGGGAGTTATGCATCATTTTGGTCATTTTGAATTACCTTGGGATTAGACATTGTTTTGGTCATTTTGAACTCTATTGGTAATTATACATCATTTTGGTCATTTTGCAAACCCTCTGGTTTGAGGAATTGTTTTTGGTAATTTTGCACACCTTTAGAAATTAGACATTGTTTTTGGTCATTTTGAACACTCTTGGTAGTTATGCTTCATTTATGGTCATTTTGGGACTGTTTTATGAGTTATGCGTCATTTTGGTAATTTTGAAATTTTTGAGAATTCGTCATTGCTTTTATATATTTTGAACTCCCTCGGAAGTTATGCATCATGTTTGGTCATTTTGAACTCCCTTGGGAGTTATGCATCATGTTTACTCGTTTTGAATTTCCATGGCAATTGGCATTGTTTTTAGTCATTTTGCACTCCCTTGGGAATTAAGCATTGTTTTTGGTCATTTTGCACACCCTTTTCAATTAGAAATTGCTTTTTGTCATTTTGAACTTCCAGGGGGCTCAGGCATTGTGTCTGGTCATTTGAAACTCCCGTGGGAGTTATGCATCATTTTGGTCGTTTTGAATTACCTTGGGAATGAGACATTGTTTTTGGTCATTTTGAACTTTGTTAGTAATTATACATCATTGTTGGTCATTTTCCACTCTCTTAAAAATTATGCATCACTTTTTGTCATTTTGCACTCCCTTGGGAATTAGGAATAGTTTTTGGTAATTTTGCACACCTTTAGAAATTAGACATTGTTTTTGGTCATTTTGAACACTCTTGGTAGTTATGCTTCATTTATGGTCATTTTGGGACTGTTTTATGAGTTATGTGTCATTTTGTTCATTTTGAACTTTTTGAGAATTCGTCATTGCTTTTATATATTTTGAATTCCCTCGGAAGTTATGCATCATATTTGGTCATTTTGAACTCCCTTGGGAGTTATACATCATGTTTGGTCGTTTTCAATTTCCATGGTAATTGGCATTGTTTTTAGTCATTTTGCACTCCCTTGGGAATTAAGCATTGTTTTTGGTCATTTTAAACTCTTTTATGAGTTATGCATCACTTTGCACTCTCTTGGGAATTAGGCAACAACTTTTGGTCATTTTGCACTTCCTTGGCAATTAAAAAAGGTTTTTTGTAATTTTGAACTCTCTTGAGAGTTATGCATTGTTTCTGTTCATTTTGAACATCCAGGGGGCTCAGGCATTGTTTCTTGTCATTTTGCACTTCCATGGGAATTAGGAATAGTTTTTGGTAATTTTGCACACCTTTAGAAATTAGACATTGTTTTTGGTCATTTTGAACACTCTTGGTAGTTATGCTTCATTTATGGTCATTTTGGGACTGTTTTATGAGTTATGTGTCATTTTGTTCATTTTGAACTTTTTGAGAATTCGTCATTGCTTTTATATATTTTGAATTCCCTAGGAAGTTATGCATCATGTTTGATCATTTTGAACTCCCTTGGGAGTTATGCATCATGTTTGGTCGTTTTCAATTTCCATGGTTATTGGCATTTTTTAAGTCATTTTGCACTCCCTTGGGAATTAAGCATTGTTTTTGGTCATTTTAAACTCTTTTATGAGTTATGCATCACTTTGCACTCTCTTGGGAATTAGGCAACAACTTTTGGTCATTTTGCACTTCCTTGGCAATTAAAAAAGGTTTTTTGTCATTTTGAACTCTCTTGAGAGTTATGCATTGTTTTTGTTCATTTTGAACATCCAGGGGGCTCAGGCATTGTTTCTTGTCATTTTGAACTTCCATGGGAGTTATGCATCATTTTGGTCATTTTTAATCACCTTGGGAATGAGACATTGTTTTTGGTCATTTTGAACTTTGTTAGTAATTATACATCATTGTTGGTCATTTTCCACTCTCTTGGAAATTAAGCATCACTTTTTGTCATTTTGCACTCCCTTGGAAATTAGGAATTGTTTTTGGTAATTTTGCACACCTTTAGAAATTAGACATTGTTTTTGGTCATTTTGAACACTCTTGGTAGTTATGCTTTATTTATGGTCATTTTGGGACTGTTTTATGAGTTATGCGTCATTTTGGTCATTTTGAACTTTTTGAGAATTCTTCATTGCTTTTATATATTTTGAACTCCCTCGGAAGATATGCATCATGTTTGGTCATTTTGAACTCCCTTGGGAGTTATGTATCATGTTTACTCGTTTTGAATTTCCATTGCAATTGGCATTGTTTTTAGTCATTTTCAATCCCTTCAGAATTACGCATTGTTTTTCGTGATTTTGCACACTCTTGTTAATTAGAAATTGTTTTTTGTCATTTTGAACTTCTAGGGAGCTCAGGCATTGTTTCTGGTCATTTTAAACTCCCATGGGAGTTATGCATCATTTTGGTGGTTTTGAATTACCTTGGGAATGAAACATTGCTTTTGGTCATTTTGAACTTTGTTAGTAATTATGCATCATTGTTGGTCATTTTCCACTCTCTTGAAAATTAGGCATCACTTTTTGTCATTTTGCACTCCCTTGGGAATTAGGAATAGTTTTTAGTAATTTTGCACACCTTTAGAAATTAGACATTGTTTTTGGTCATTTTGAACACTCTTGGTAGTTATGCTTCATTTATGGTCATTTTGGGACTGTTTTATGAGTTATGCGTCATTTTGGTCATTTTGAACTTTTTGAGAATTCGTCATTGCTTTTATATATTTTGAACTCCCTCGGAAGTTATGCATCATGTTTGATCATTTTGAACTTCCTTGGGAGTTATGCATCATTTTTACTCGTTTTGAATTTCCATGGCAATTGGCATTGTTTTTAGTCATTTTCACTCCCTTGGGAATTACGCATTGTTTTTGGTCATTTTGCACACCCTTGTTAATTAGAAATTTTTTTTGTCATTTTGAACTTCCAGGGGGCTCAGGCATTGTTTCTGGTCATTTTAAACTCCCATGGGAGTTATGCATCATTTTGGTCGTTTTGAATTACCTTGGGAATGAGACATTGTTTTTGGTCATTTTGAACGCTGTTGGTAATTATACATCATTTTTGGTCATTTTGCACTCTCTTGGGAAATAGGCATCACTTCTGGTCATTTTGCACTCCCTTGGAAATTAGGAATTGATTTTGGTCATGTTGCACACGCTAGGGAATAAGACAATGTTTTTGGTCATTTTAAACTCTTTTATGAGTTATGCATCACTTTGCACTCTCTTGGGAATTAGGCAACAACTTTTGGTCATTTTGCACTTCCTTGGCAATTAGAAAAGGTTTTTTGTCATTTCGAACTCTCTTGGGAGTTATGCATCATGTTAGGTCATTTTTTACTTCCATTTTACTAATGCATCGTTTTTGGTCATTTTAAACTCTTTTATGAGTTATGCATCACTTTGCGATCTCTTGGGAATTGGGCACATCATTTGGTCATTTTGCTCTTTCTTGGCAATTTGAAATTGTTTTTTGTCATTTTGAACTGTCTTGGGAGTTATGCATCATTTCTGTTCACTTTGAACATCCAGGGGGCTCAGGCATTGTTTCTTGTCATTTTGAACTTCCATTATGCATCGTTTTGGTCATTTTTAATCACCTTGGGAATGAGACATTGTTTTTGGTCATTTTGCACACCTTTGGAAATCAGACATTGTTTTTGGTCATTTTGAACACTCTTGGTAGTTATGCTTCATTTATGGTCATTTTGGGACTGTTTTATGAGTTATGCGTCATTTTGGTCATTTTGAACTTTTTGAGAATTCGTCATTGCTTCTATATATTTTGAACTCCCTCGGAAGTTATGC
Source organism: Haliclystus octoradiatus (assembly GCA_916610825.1). Lineage (NCBI taxonomy): Eukaryota > Metazoa > Cnidaria > Staurozoa > Stauromedusae > Haliclystidae > Haliclystus > Haliclystus octoradiatus. Next base: position 3,577,303 of record OU744452.1, read on the forward strand.
ATCTTGTTTGGTCATTTTGAATTCCCTTAGGAGTTATGCATCATGTTTACTCGTTTTGAATTTCCATGGCAATTGGCATTGTTTTTAGTCATTTTCAATCCCTTCGGAATTACGCATTGTTTTTGGTGATTTTGCACACCCTTGTTAATTAGAAATAGTTTTTTGTCATTTTGAACTTCCAGGGAGCTCAGGCATTGTTTCTGGTCATTTTAAACTCCCATGGGAGTTATGCATCATTTTGGTCGTTTTGAATTACCTTGGGAATGAGACATTGTTTTTGGTCATTTTGAACGCTGTTGGTAATTATACATCATTGTTGGTCATTTTCCACTCTCTTGAAAATTAGGCATTACTTTTTGTCATTTTGCACTCCCTTGGGAATTAGGAATAGTTTTTGGTAATTTTGCACACCTTTAGAAATTAGACATTGTTTTTGGTCATTTTGAACACTCTTGGTAGTTATGCTTCATTTATGGTCATTTTGGGACTGTTTTATGAGTTATGTGTCATTTTGTTCATTTTGAACTTTTTGAGAATTCGTCATTGCTTTTATATATTTTGAATTCTCTCAGAAGTTATGCATCATGTTTGGTCATTTTGAACTCCCTTGAAATTTATGCATCATGTTTGGTCGTTTTCAATTTCCATGGTAATTGGCATTGTTTTTAGTTATTTTGCACTCCCTTAGGAATTAAGCATTGTTTTTGGTCATTTTAAACTCTTTTATGAGTTATGCATCACTTTGCACTCTCTTGGGAATTAGGCAACAACTTTTGGTCATTTTGCACTTCCTTGGCAATTAGAAAAGGTTTTTTGTCATTTCGAACTCTCTTGGGAGTTATGCATCATGTTAGGTCATTTTTAACTTCCATTTTACTAATGCATTGTTTTTGGTCATTTTAAACTCTTTTATGAGTTATGCATCACTTTGCGATCTCTTGGGAATTGGGCACATCATTTGGTCATTTTGCTCTTTCTTGGCAATTTGAAATTGTTTTTTGTCATTTTGAACTGTCTTGGGAGTTATGCATCATTTCTGTTCACTTTGAACATCCAGGGGGCTCAGGCATTGTTTCTTGTCATTTTGAACTTCCATTATGCATCGTTTTGGTCATATGTAATCACCTTGGGAATGAGACATTGTTTTTGGTCATTTTGCACACCTTTGGAAATCAGACATTGTTTTTGGTCATTTTGAACACTCTTGGTAGTTATGCTTCATTTATGGTCATTTTGGGACTGTTTTATGAGTTATGCGTCATTTTGGTCATTTTGAACTTTTTGAGAATTCGTCATTGCTTCTATATATTTTGAACTCCCTCGGAAGTTATGCATCTTGTTTGGTCATTTTGAATTCCCTTAGGAGTTATGCATCATGTTTACTCGTTTTGAATTTCCATGGCAATTGGCATTGTTTTTAGTCATTTTCAATCCCTTCGGAATTACGCATTGTTTTTGGTGATTTTGCACACCCTTGTTAATTAGAAATTGTTTTTTGTCATTTTGAACTTCCAGGGAGCTCAGGCATTGTTTCTGGTCATTTTAAACTCCCATGGGAGTTATGCATCATTTTGGCTTTTTGAATTACCTTGGGAATGAGACATTGTTTTTGGTCATTTTGAACGCTGTTGGTAATTATACATCATTTTTGGTCATTTTGCACTCTCTTGGGAAATAGGCAATACTTCTGGTCATTTTGCACTCCCTTGGCAATTAGGAATTGATTTTGGTCATTTTGCACACGCTAGGGAATTAGACAATGTTTTTGGTCATTTTGAACAGCGTTGGGAATTATCCATTGCTTTTTGTTATTTTGAACTCCCATCATGGGTTTTTGTAATTATGAACTCTCTTGGGAGTTATGCTTCATTTATGGTCATTTTGGGACTGTTTTATGAGTTATGCGTCATTTTGGTCATTTTGAACTTTTTGATAATTAGTCATTGCTTTTATGTATTTTGAACTCCCTTGGAAGTTATGCATCATGTTTGGTCATTTTGATCTCCCTTGAGAGTTATGCATCCTGTTTAGTCATTTTGAACTCGTTTGAGAGTTATGCATCATTTTTGGTCACTTTGAACTTCCATGGGACCAAGGCATTTTTTCTGGTCATTTTGAACTCTTTTATGAGTTATGCATCATTATGCACTCTCTAAAGAATTGGGCATGGTTTTTTGTCGTTTTGAACTGTCATGGGACATAGGCATTGTTTTTGGTCATTTTGCACAATCTTGGAAATTATACATTGTTTTTGATAATTTTGAACAGCGTTGGGAATTATCCATTGCTTTTTGTTATTTTGAACTCCCATGATGGTTTTTGGTAATTATGAACTCTCTTGGGAGTTACGCAACATTTTTGATAATTTTGAACTTCCATGGGACTCAGGCATTGTTTTTGGTCATTTTAAACACTTTTATGAGATATGCGTCATTTGCATTCTCTTAGGAATTAGGCACAAGATTGGTGATATTGCATTCCCTATGGATTTAGGCATTGTTTTTGGTCATTTTGCACATTTTTGGGAATTAGACATTGTTTTTTGTCATTTTGCACTAAATTTGGAATTAGAATATGTTTTTGGTCATTTTCCATACCTTTGGAAACTAAACATTGTTTTAGATCATTTTAAACTCCCATGGGAGTTATGCATCATTTTCGTCATTTTGGGACTCTTTTATGAGTTATGCGTAATTTTGATCATTTTGCAGTCTTTCGAGAATTAGGCATTACTTTTGGTCATTTTCAAATAACATGGGATTTATGCATCATGTTTGGTCATTGTGAACTCCCTTGGGAGTTATCTATTGTTTTTGGTCAAATTAAGCTCTCTTCGGAGTTATGTATCATTCTTGGTCGTTTTGCACTCTCTCCAGAATTAGGCATTACTTTTGGTCATTTTGAACTCCATTGGGAGTTATGCATCATGTTTACTCGTTTTGAATTTCCATGGCAATTGGCATTGTTTTTAGTCATTTTCACTCCCTTCGGAATTACGCATTGTTTTATGTCATTTTGCACACCCTTGTTAATAGAAATTGTTTTTTGTCATTTTGAACTTCCAGGGGGCTCAGGCATTGTTTCTGGTCATTTTAAACTCCCATGGGAGTTATGCATCATTTTGGTCGTTTTGAATTACCTTGGGAATGAGACATTGTTTTTGGTCATTTTGAACGCTGTTGGTAATTATACGTCATTTTTGGTCATTTTGCACTCTCTTGGGAAATATGCATTACTTCTGGTCATTTTGCACTCCCTTGGCAATTAGGAATTGATTTTGGTCATTTTGCACGCGCTAGGGAATTAGAAAATGTTTTTGCTCATTTTGAACAGCGTTGGGAATTATCAATTGCTTTTTGTTATTTTGAACTCCCATCATGGTTTTTTGTAATTATGAACTCTCTTGGGAGTTACGCAACATTCTTGATAATTTTGAACTTCCATGGGACTCAGGCATTGTTTTTGGTCATTTTAAACACTTTTTATGAGATATGCATCATTTGCACTCTCTTTTGAATTAGGCACAAGATTGGTGATATTGCACTCCCTTGGGATTTAGGCATTGTTTTTGGTCATTTTGCAGATTCTTGGGAATTAGACATTGTTTTTTGTCATTTTGCACTACATTGGGAATTAGAATATGTTTTTGGTCATTTTCTATACCTTTGGAAGCTAGACATTGTTTTAGATCATTTTAAACTCCCATGGGAGTTATGCATCATTTTCGTCATTTTGGGACTCTTTTATGAGTTATGCGTAATTTTGATCATTTTGCACTCTTTCGAGAATTAGGCATTACTTTTTGTCATTTTCGAATAACATCGGATTTATGCATCATGTTTGGTCAGTTTGAACTCCTTTGGGAGTTATCTATTGTTTTTGGTCAAATTAAGCTCTCTTCGGAGTTATGTATCATTATTGGTCGTTTTGAATTACCTTGGGATTAGACATGGTTTTGGTCATTTTGAACTCTATTGGTATTTATACATCATTTTTGGTCATTTTGCAAACCCTCTGGTTTGAGGAATTGTTTTTGGTAATTTTGCACACCTTTAGAAATTAGACATTGTTTTTTGTCATTTTGAACACTCTTGGTAGTTATGCTTCATTTATGGTCATTTTGGGACTGTTTTATGAGTTATGCGTCATTTTGGTAATTTTGAAATTTTTGAGAATTCGTCATTGCTTTTATATATTTTGAACTCCCTCGGAAGTTATGCATCATGTTTGGTCATTTTGAACTCCCTTGGGAATTATGCCTCATGTTTACTCGTTTTGAATTTCCATGGCAATTGGCATTGTTTTTAGTCATTTTGCACTCCCTTGGGAATTTACCATTGTTTTTGGTCATTTTGCACACCCTTTTCAATTAGAAATTGCTTTTTGTCATTTTGAACTTCCAGGGGGCTCAGGCATTGTTTCTGGTCATTTTAAACTCCCGTGGGAGTTATGCATCATTTTGGTCGTTTTGAATTACCTTGGGAATGAGACATTGTTTTTGGTCATTTTGAACTTTGTTAGTAATTATACATCATTGTTGGTCATTTTCCACTCTCTTGAAAATTAGGCATCACTTTTTGTCATTTTGCACTCCCTTGGGAATTAGGAATAGTTTTTGGTAATTTTGCACACCTTTAGAAATTAGACATTGTTTTTGGTCATTTTGAACACTCTTGGTAGTTATGCTTCATTTATGGTCATTTTGGGACTGTTTTATGAGTTATGTGTCATTTTGTTCATTTTGAACTTTTTGAGAATTCGTCATTGCTTTTATATATTTTGAATTCCCTCGGTAGTTATGTATCATGTTTGGTCATTTTGAACTCCCTTGGGAGTTATGCATCATGTTTGGTCGTTTTCAATTTCCATGGTAATTGGCATTGTTTTTAGTCATTTTGCACTCCCTTGGGAATTAAGCATTGTTTTTGGTCATTTTAAACTCTTTTATGAGTTATGCATCACTTTGCACTCTCTTGGGAATTAGGCAACAACTTTTGGTCATTTTGCACTTCCTTGGCAATTAAAAAAAGTTTTTTGTCATTTTGAACTCTCTTGAGAGTTATGCATTGTTTCTGTTCATTTTGAACATCCAGGGGGCTCAGGCATTGTTTCTTGTCATTTTGCACTTCCATGGGAATTAGGAATAGTTTTTGGTAATTTTGCACACCTTTAGAAATTAGACATTGTTTTTGGTCATTTTGAACACTCTTGGTAGTTATGCTTCATTTATGGTCATTTTGGGACTGTTTTATGAGTTATGCGTCATTTTGTTCATTTTGAACTTTTTGAGAATTCGTCATTGCTTTTATATATTTTGAATTCCCTCGGAAGTTATGCATCATGTTTGGTCATTTTGAACTCCCTTGGGAGTTATGCATCATGTTTGGTTGTTTTCAATTTCCATGGTAATTGGCATTGTTTTTAGTCATTTTGCACTCCCTTGGGAATTAAGCATTGTTTTTGGTCATTTTAAACTCTTTTATGAGTTACGCATCACTTTGCACTCTCTTGGGAATTAGGCAACAACTTTTGGTCATTTTGCACTTCCTTGGCAATTAAAAAAGGTTTTTTGTCATTTTGAACTCTCTTGAGAGTTATGCATTGTTTCTGTTCATTTTGAACATCCAGGGGGCTCAGGCATTGTTTCTGGTCATTTTAAACTCCCATGGGAGTTATGCATCATTTTGGTCGTTTTGGATTACCTTGGGAATGAGACATTGTTTTTGGTCATTTTGAACGCTGTTGGTAATTATACATCATTTTTGGTCATTTTGCACTCTCTTGGGAAATAGGCATTACTTCTGGTCATTTTGCACTCCCTTGGCAATTAGGAATTGATTTTGGTCATGTTGCACACGCTAGGGAATTAGACAAGGTTTTTGCTCATTTTGAACAGCGTTGGGAATTATCCATTGCTTTTTGTTATTTTGAACTCCCATCATGGTTTTTTGTAATTATGAACTCTCTTGGGAGTTACGCAACATTCTTGATAATTTTGAACTTCCATGGGACTCAGGCATTGTTTTTGGTCATTTTAAACACTTTTTATGAGATATGCATCATTTGCACTCTCTTTTGAATTAGGCACAAGATTGGTGATATTGCACTCCCTTGGGATTTAGGCATTGTTTTTGGTCATTTTGCACATTCTTGGGAATTAGACATTGTTTTTTGTCATTTTGCACTACATTGGGAATTAGAATATGTTTTTGGTCATTTTCTATACCTTTGGAAACTAGACATTGTTTTAGATCTTTTTAAACTCCCATGGGAGTTATGCATCATTTTCGTCATTTTGGGACTCTTTTATGAGTTATGCGTAATTTTGATCATTTTGCACTCTTTCGAGAATTAGGCATTACTTTTTGTCATTTTCAAATAACATGGGATTTATGCATCATGTTTGGTCAGTTTGAACTCTTTTGGGAGTTATCTATTGTTTTTGGTCAAATTAAGCTCTCTTCGGAATTATGTATCATTATTGGTCGTTTTGCACTCTCTCCAGAATTAGGCATTACTTTTGGTCATTTTGAACTCCATTGGGAGTTATGCATCATGTTTGATCATTTTGAACTCCCTTGGGAGTTATGCCTCATATTTGGTCGTTTTGAACTTCGATGAGACTTAAGCACGGTTTTTGTTCATTTTGAACTGCTTTGGGAATTATCCATTGTTATTGGTCAAATTGAGCTCTTTTCGGTGTAATGTATCATTCTTGGTCATTTTGCACTCCCTTGGGAATTAGGCATTGCTTTTGGTTATTTTGAACTCCTATCATTGTTTCTGGTCATCTTAAAATTCCATGGGAGTTATGCATCATTTTGGTCATTTTGAATTACCTTGGGATTAGACATTGTTTTGGTCATTTTGAACTCTATTGGTAATTATACATCATTTTGGTCATTTTGCAAACCCTCTGGTTTGAGGAATTGTTTTTGGTAATTTTGCACACCTTTAGAAATTAGACATTGTTTTTGGTCATTTTGAACACTCTTGGTAGTTATGCTTCATTTATGGTCATTTTGGGACTGTTTTATGAGTTATGCGTCATTTTGGTAATTTTGAAATTTTTGAGAATTCGTCATTGCTTTTATATATTTTGAACTCCCTCGGAAGTTATGCATCATGTTTGGTCATTTTGAACTCCCTTGGGAGTTATGCATCATGTTTACTCGTTTTGAATTTCCATGGCAATTGGCATTGTTTTTAGTCATTTTGCACTCCCTTGGGAATTAAGCATTGTTTTTGGTCATTTTGCACACCCTTTTCAATTAGAAATTGCTTTTTGTCATTTTGAACTTCCAGGGGGCTCAGGCATTGTGTCTGGTCATTTGAAACTCCCGTGGGAGTTATGCATCATTTTGGTCGTTTTGAATTACCTTGGGAATGAGACATTGTTTTTGGTCATTTTGAACTTTGTTAGTAATTATACATCATTGTTGGTCATTTTCCACTCTCTTAAAAATTATACATCACTTTTTGTCATTTTGCACTCCCTTGGGAATTAGGAATAGTTTTTGGTAATTTTGCACACCTTTAGAAATTAGACATTGTTTTTGGTCATTATGAACACTCTTGGTAGTTATGCTTCATTTATGGTCATTTTGGGACTGTTTTATGAGTTATGCGTCATTTTGGTCATTTTGAACTTTTTGAGAATTCGTCATTGCTTTTATATATTTTGAACTCCCTTGGGAGTTATGCATCATGTTTACTTGTTTTGAATTTCCATGGCAATTGGCATTGTTTTTAGTCATTTTCACTCCCTTCGGAATTACGCATTGTTTTTGATCATTTTGCACACCCTTGTTAATTAGAATTTTTTTGTCATTTTGAACTTCCAGGGGGCTCAGGCATTGTTTCTGGTCATTTTAAACTCCCATGGGAGTTATGCATCATTTTGGTCGTTTTGAATTACCTTGGGAATGAGACATTGTTTTTGGTCATTTTGAACGCTGTTGGTAATTATACATCATTTTTGGTCATTTTGCACTCTCTTGGGAAATAGGCATTACTTCTGGTCATTTTGCACTCCCTTGGCAATTAGGAATTGATTTTGGTCATGTTGCACACGCTAGGGAATTAGACAATGTTTTTGCTCATTTTGAACAGCGTTGGGAATTATCCATTGCTTTTTGTTATTTTGAACTCCCATCATGGTTTTTTGTAATTATGAACTCTCTTGGGAGTTACGCAACATTCTTGATAATTTTGAACTTCCATGGGACTCAGGCATTGTTTTTGGTCATTTTAAACACTTTTTATGAGATATGCATCATTTGCACTCTCTTTTGAATTAGGCACAAGATTGGTGATATTGCACTTCCTTGGGATTTAGGCATTGTTTTTGGTCATTTTGCACATTCTTGGGAATTAGACATTGTTTTTTGTCATTTTGCACTACATTGGGAATTAGAATATGTTTTTGGTCATTTTCTATACCTTTGGAAACTAGACATTGTTTTAGATCTTTTTAAACTCCCATGGGAGTTATGCATCATTTTCGTCATTTTGGGACTCTTTTATGAGTTATGCGTAATTTTGATCATTTTGCACTCTTTCGAGAATTAGGCATTACTTTTTGTCATTTTCAAATAACATGGGATTTATGCATCATGTTTGGTCAGTTTGAACTCTTTTGGGAGTTATCTATTGTTTTTGGTCAAATTAAGCTCTCTTCGGAATTATGTATCATTATTGGTCGTTTTGCACTCTCTCCAGAATTAGGCATTACTTTTGGTCATTTTGAACTCCATTGGGAGTTATGCATCATGTTTGATCATTTTGAACTCCCTTGGGAGTTATGCCTCATATTTGGTCGTTTTGAACTTCGATGAGACTTAAGCACGGTTTTTGTTCATTTTGAACTGCTTTGGGAATTATCCATTGTTATTGGTCAAATTGAGCTCTTTTCGGTGTAATGTATCATTCTTGGTCATTTTGCACTCCCTTGGGAATTAGGCATTGCTTTTGGTTATTTTGAACTCCTATCATTGTTTCTGGTCATCTTAAAATTCCATGGGAGTTATGCATCATTTTGGTCATTTTGAATTACCTTGGGATTAGACATTGTTTTGGTCATTTTGAACTCTATTGGTAATTATACATCATTTTGGTCATTTTGCAAACCCTCTGGTTTGAGGAATTGTTTTTGGTAATTTTGCACACCTTTAGAAATTAGACATTGTTTTTGGTCATTTTGAACACTCTTGGTAGTTATGCTTCATTTATGGTCATTTTGGGACTGTTTTATGAGTTATGCGTCATTTTGGTAATTTTGAAATTTTTGAGAATTCGTCATTGCTTTTATATATTTTGAACTCCCTCGGAAGTTATGCATCATGTTTGGTCATTTTGAACTCCCTTGGGAGTTATGCATCATGTTTACTCGTTTTGAATTTCCATGGCAATTGGCATTGTTTTTAGTCATTTTGCACTCCCTTGGGAATTAAGCATTGTTTTTGGTCATTTTGCACACCCTTTTCAATTAGAAATTGCTTTTTGTCATTTTGAACTTCCAGGGGGCTCAGGCATTGTGTCTGGTCATTTGAAACTCCCGTGGGAGTTATGCATCATTTTGGTCGTTTTGAATTACCTTGGGAATGAGACATTGTTTTTGGTCATTTTGAACTTTGTTAGTAATTATACATCATTGTTGGTCATTTTCCACTCTCTTAAAAATTATACATCACTTTTTGTCATTTTGCACTCCCTTGGGAATTAGGAATAGTTTTTGGTAATTTTGCACACCTTTAGAAATTAGACATTGTTTTTGGTCATTTTGAACACTCTTGGTAGTTATGCTTCATTTATGGTAATTTTGGGACTGTTTTATGAGTTATGTGTCATTTTGTTCATTTTGAACTTTTTGAGAATTCGTCATTGCTTTTATATATTTTGAATTCCCTCGGAAGTTATGCATCATATTTGGTCATTTTGAACTCCCTTGGGAGTTATACATCATGTTTGGTCGTTTTCAATTTCCATGGTAATTGGCATTGTTTTTCGTCATTTTGCACTCCCTTGGGAATTAAGCATTGTTTTTGGTCATTTTAAACTCTTTTATGAGTTATGCATCACTTTGCACTCTCTTGGGAATTAGGCAACAACTTTTGGTCATTTTGCACTTCCTTGGCAATTAAAAAAGGTTTTTTGTAATTTTGAACTCTCTTGAGAGTTATGCATTGTTTCTGTTCATTTTGAACATCCAGGGGGCTCAGGCATTGTTTCTTGTCATTTTGCACTTCCATGGGAATTAGGAATAGTTTTTGGTAATTTTGCACACCTTTAGAAATTAGACATTGTTTTTGGTCATTTTGAACACTCTTGGTAGTTATGCTTCATTTATGGTCATTTTGGGACTGTTTTATGAGTTATGTGTCATTTTGTTCATTTTGAACTTTTTGAGAATTCCTCATTGCTTTTATATATTTTGAATTCCCTAGGAAGTTATGCATCATGTTTGATCATTTTGAACTCCCTTGGGAGTTATGCATCATGTTTGGTCGTTTTCAATTTCCATGGTAATTGGCATTTTTTTAGTCATTTTGCACTCCCTTGGGAATTAAGCATTGTTTTTGGTCATTTTAAACTCTTTTATGAGTTATGCATCACTTTGCACTCTCTTGGGAATTAGGCAACAATTTTGGTCATTTTGCACTTCCTTGGCAATTAAAAAAGGTTTTTTGTCATTTTGAACTCTCTTGAGAGTTATGCATTGTTTTTGTTCATTTTGAACATCCAGGGGGCTCAGGCATTGTTTCTTGTCATTTTGAACTTCCATGGGAGTTATGCATCATTTTGGTCATTTTTAATCACCTTGGGAATGAGACATTGTTTTTGGTCATTTTGAACTTTGTTAGTAATTATACATCATTGTTGGTCATTTTCCACTCTCTTGGAAATTAAGCATCACTTTTTGTCATTTTGCACTCCCTTTGAAATTAGGAATTGTTTTTGGTAATTTTGCACACCTTTAGAAATTAGACATTGTTTTTGGTCATTTTGAACACTCTTGGTAGTTATGCTTTATTTATGGTCATTTTGGGACTGTTTTATGAGTTATGCGTCATTTTGGTCATTTTGAACTTTTTGAGAATTCTTCATTGCTTTTATATATTTTGAACTCCCTCGGAAGATATGCATCATGTTTGGTCATTTTGAACTCCCTTGGGAGTTATGTATCATGTTTACTCGTTTTGAATTTCCATTGCAATTGGCATTGTTTTTAGTCATTTTCAATCCCTTCAGAATTACGCATTGTTTTTCGTGATTTTGCACACTCTTGTTAATTAGAAATTGTTTTTTGTCATTTTGAACTTCCAGGGAGCTCAGGCATTGTTTCTGGTCATTTTAAACTCCCATGGGAGTTATGCATCATTTTGGTCGTTTTGAATTACCTTGGGAATGAGACATTGCTTTTGGTCATTTTGAACTTTGTTAGTAATTATGCATCATTGTTGGTCATTTTCCACTCTCTTGAAAATTAGGCATCACTTTTTGTCATTTTGCACTCCCTTGGGAATTAGGAATAGTTTTTAGTAATTTTGCACACCTTTAGAAATTAGACATTGTTTTTGGTCATTTTGAACACTCTTGGTAGTTATGCTTCATTTATGGTCATTTTGGGACTGTTTTATGAGTTATGCGTCATTTTGGTCATTTTGAACTTTTTGAGAATTCGTCATTGCTTTTATATATTATGAACTCCCTCGGAAGTTATGCATCATGTTTGGTCATTTTGAACTTCCTTGGGAGTTATGCATCATTTTTACTCGTTTTGAATTTCCATGGCAATTGGCATTGTTTTTAGTTATTTTTCACTCCCTTGGGAATTACGCATTGTTTTTGGTCATTTTGCACACCCTTGTTAATTAGAAATTTTTTTTGTCATTTTGAACTTCCAGGGGGCTCAGGCATTGTTTCTGGTCATTTTAAACTCCCATGGGAGTTATGCATCATTTTGGTCGTTTTGAATTACCTTGGGAATGAGACATTGTTTTTGGTCATTTTGAACGCTGTTGGTAATTATACATCATTTTTGGTCATTTTGCACTCTCTTGGGAAATAGGCATCACTTCTGGTCATTTTGCACTCCCTTGGCAATTAGGAATTGATTTTGGTCATGTTGCACACGCTAGGGAATTAGACAATGTTTTTGCTCATTTTGAACAGCGTTGGGAATTATCCATTGCTTTTTTTTATTTTGAACTCCCATCATGGTTTTTTGTAATTATGAACTCTCTTGGGAGTTACGCAACATTCTTGATAATTTTGAACTTCCATGGGACTCAGGCATTGTTTTTGGTCATTTTAAACACTTTTTATGAGATATGCATCATTTGCACTCTCTTTTGACTTAGGCACAAGATTGGTGATATTGCACTCCCTTGGGATTTAGGCATTGTTTTTGGTCATTTTGCACATTCTTGGGAATTAGACATTGTTTTTTGTCATTTTGCACTACATTGGGAATTAGAATATGTTTTTGGTCATTTTCTATACCTTTGGAAACTAGACATTGTTTTAGATCTTTTTAAACTCCCATGGGAGTTATGCATCATTTTCGTCATTTTGGGACTCTTTTATGAGTTATGCGTAATTTTGATCATTTTGCACTCTTTCGAGAATTAGGCATTACTTTTTGTCATTTTCAAATAACATGGGATTTATGCATCATGTTTGGTCAGTTTGAACTCTTTTGGGAGTTATCTATTGTTTTTGGTCAAATTAAGCTCTCTTCGGAATTATGTATCATTATTGGTCGTTTTGCACTCTCTCCAGAATTAGGCATTACTTTTGGTCATTTTGAACTCCATTGGGAGTTATGCATCATGTTTGATCATTTTGAACTCCCTTGGGAGTTATGCCTCATATTTGGTCGTTTTGAACTTCGATGAGACTTAAGCACTGTTTTTGTTCATTTTGAACTGCTTTGGGAATTATCCATTGTTATTGGTCAAATTGAGCTCTTTTCGGTGTAATGTATCATTCTTGGTCATTTTGCACTCCCTTGGGAATTAGGCATTGGTTTTGGTTATTTTGAACTCCTATCATTGTTTCTGGTCATCTTAAAATTCCATGGGAGTTATGCATCATTTTGGTCATTTTGAATTACCTTGGGATTAGACATTGTTTTGGTCATTTTGAACTCTATTGGTAATTATACATCATTTTGGTCATTTTGCAAACCCTCTGGTTTGAGGAATTGTTTTTGGTAATTTTGCACACCTTTAGAAATTAGACATTGTTTTTGGTCATTTTGAACACTCTTGGTAGTTATGCTTCATTTATGGTCATTTTGGGACTGTTTTATGAGTTATGCGTCATTTTGGTAATTTTGAAATTTTTGAGAATTCGTCATTGCTTTTATATATTTTGAACTCCCTCGGAAGTTATGCATTATGTTTGGTCATTTTGAACTCCCTTGGGAGTTATGCATCATGTTTACTCGTTTTGAATTTCCATGGCAATTGCCATTGTTTTTAGTCATTTTGCACTCCCTTGGGAATTAAGCATTGTTTTTGGTCATTTTGCACACCCTTTTCAATTAGAAATTGCTTTTTGTCATTTTGAACTTCCAGGGGGCTCAGGCATTGTGTCTGGTCATTTGAAACTCCCGTGGGAGTTATGCATCATTTTGGTCGTTTTGAATTACCTTGGGAATGAGACATTGTTTTTGGTCATTTTGAACTTTGTTAGTAATTATACATCATTGTTGGTCATTTTCCACTCTCTTAAAAATTATACATCACTATTTGTCATTTTGCACTCCCTTGGGAATTAGGAATAGTTTTTGGTAATTTTGCACACCTTTAGAAATTAGACATTGTTTTTGGTCATTTTGAACACTCTTGGTAGTTATGCTTCATTTATGGTCATTTTGGGACTGTTTTATGAGTTATGCGTCATTTTGGTAATTTTGAAATTTTTGAGAATTCGTCATTGCTTTTATATATTTTGAACTCCCTCGGAAGTTATGCATCATGTTTGGTCATTTTGAACTCCCTTGGGAGTTATGCATCATGTTTACTCGTTTTGAATTTCCATGGCAATTGCCATTGTTTTTAGTCATTTTGCACTCCCTTGGGAATTAAGCATTGTTTTTGGTCATTTTGCACACCCTTTTCAATTAGAAATTGCTTTTTGTCATTTTGAACTTCCAGGGGGCTCAGGCATTGTGTCTGGTCATTTGAAACTCCCGTGGGAGTTATGCATCATTTTGGTCGTTTTGAATTACCTTGGGAATGAGACATTGTTTTTGGTCATTTTGAACTTTGTTAGTAATTATACATCATTGTTGGTCATTTTCCACTCTCTTAAAAATTATACATCACTATTTGTCATTTTGCACTCCCTTGGGAATTAGGAATAGTTTTTGGTAATTTTGCACACCTTTAGAAATTAGACATTGTTTTTGGTCATTTTGAACACTCTTGGTAGTTATGCTTCATTTATGGTCATTTTGGGACTGTTTTATGAGTTATGTGTCATTTTGTTCATTTTGAACTTTTTGAGAATTCGTCATTGCTTTTATATATTTTGAATTCCCTCGGAAGTTATGCATCATATTTGGTCATTTTGAACTCCCTTGGGAGTTATACATCATGTTTGGTCGTTTTCAATTTCCATGGTAATTGGCATTGTTTTTAGTCATTTTGCACTCCCTTGGGAATTAAGCATTGTTTTTGGTCATTTTAAACTCTTTTATGAGTTATGCATCACTTTCCACTCTCTTGGGAATTAGGCAACAACTTTTGGTCATTTTGCACTTCCTTGGCAATTAAAAAAGGTTTTTTGTCATTTTGAACTCTCTTGAGAGTTATGCATTGTTTCTGTTCATTTTGAACATCCAGGGGGCTCAGGCATTGTTTCTTGTCATTTTGCACTTCCATGGGAATTAGGAATAGTTTTTGGTAATTTTGCACACCTTTAGAAATTAGACATTGTTTTTGGTCATTTTGAACACTCTTGGTAGTTATGCTTCATTTATGGTCATTTTGGGACTGTTTTATGAGTTATGTGTCATTTTGTTCATTTTGAACTTTTTGAGAATTCGTCATTGCTTTTATATATTTTGAATTCCCTAGGAAGTTATGCATCATGTTTGATCATTTTGAACTCCCTTGGGAGTTATGCATAATGTTTGGTCGTTTTCAATTTCCATGGTAATTGGCATTTTTTTAGTCATTTTGCACTCCCTTGGGAATTAAGCATTGTTTTTGGTCATTTTAAACTCTTTTATGAGTTATGCATAACTTTGCACTCTCTTGGGAATTAGGCAACAACTTTTGGTCATTTTGCACTTCCTTGGCAATTAAAAAAGGTTTTTTGTCATTTTGAACTCTCTTGAGAGTTATGCATTGTTTCTGTTCATTTTGAACATCCAGGGGGCTCAGGCATTGTTTCTTGTCATTTTGAACTTCCATGGGAGTTATGCATCATTTTGGTCATTTTTAATCACCTTGGGAATGAGACATTGTTTTTGGTCATTTTGAACTTTGTTAGTAATTATACATCATTGTTGGTCATTTTCCACTCTCTTGGAAATTAGGCATCACTTTTTGTCATTTTGCACTCCCTTGGAAATTAGGAATTGTTTTTGGTAATTTTGCACACCTTTAGAAATTAGACATTGTTTTTGGTCATTTTGAACACTCTTGGTAGTTATGCTTTATTTATGGTCATTTTGGGACTGTTTTATGAGTTATGCGTCATTTTGGTCATTTTGAACTTTTTGAGAATTCGTCATTGCTTTTATATATTTTGAACTCCCTCGGAAGATATGCATCATATTTGGTCATTTTGAACTCCCTTGGGAGTTATGTATCATGTTTACTCGTTTTGAATTTCCATTGCAATTGGCATTGTTTTTAGTCATTTTCAATCCTTTCAGAATTACGCATTGTTTTTCGTGATTTTGCACACTCTTGTTAATTAGAAATTGTTTTTTGTCATTTTGAACTTCCAGGGAGCTCAGGCATTGTTTCTGGTCATTTTAAACTCCCATGGGAGTTATGCATCATTTTGGTCGTTTTGAATTACCTTGGGAATGAGACATTGTTTTTGGTCATTTTGAACTTTGTTAGTAATTATACATCATTGTTGGTCATTTTCCACTCTCTTGAAAATTAGGCATCACTTTTTGTCATTTTGCACTCCCTTGGGAACTAGGAATAGTTTTTAGTAATTTTGCACACCTTTAGAAATTAGACATTGTTTTTGGTCATTTTGAACACTCTTGGTAGTTATGCTTCATTTATGGTCATTTTGGGACTGTTTTATGAGTTATGCGTCATTTTGGTCATTTTGAACTTTTTGAGAATTCGTCATTGCTTTTATATATTTTGAACTCCCTCGGAAGTTATGCATCATGTTTGGTCATTTTGAACTTCCTTGGGAGTTATGCATCATGTTTACTCGTTTTGAATTTCCATGGCAATTGGCATTGTTTTTAGTCATTTTCACTCCCTTCGGAATTACGCATTGTTTTTGGTCATTTTGCACACCCTTGTTAATTAGAAATTTTTTTGTCATTTTGAACTTCCAGGGGGCTCAGGCATTGTTTCTGGTCATTTTAAACTCCCATGGGAGTTATGCATCATTTTGGTCGTTTTGAATTACCTTGGGAATGAGACATTGTTTTTGGTCATTTTGAACGCTGTTGGTAATTATACATCATTTTTGGTCATTTTGCACTCTCTTGGGAAATGGGCATCACTTCTGGTCATTTTGCACTCCCTTGGCAATTAGGAATTGATTTTGGTCATGTTGCACACGCTAGGGATTTAGACAATGTTTTTGCTCATTTTGAACAGCGTTGGGAATTATCCATTGCTTTTTGTTATTTTGAACTCCCATCATGGTTTTTTGTAATTATGAACTCTCTTGGGAGTTACGCAACATTCTTGATAATTTTGAACTTCCATGGGACTCAGGCATTGTTTTTGGTCATTTTAAACACTTTTTATGAGATATGCATCATTTGCACTCTCTTTTGAATTAGGCATTACTTTTGGTCATTTTGAACTCCATTGGGAGTTATGCATCATGTTTGATCATTTTGAACTCCCTTGGGAGTTATGCCTCATATTTGGTCGTTTTGAACTTCGATGAGACTTAAGCACTGTTTTTGTTCATTTTGAACTGCTTTGGGAATTATCCATTGTTATTGGTCAAATTGAGCTCTTTTCGGTGTAATGTATCATTCTTGGTCATTTTGCACTCCCTTGGGAATTAGGCATTGCTTTTGGTTATTTTGAACTCCTATCATTGTTTCTGGTCATCTTAAAATTCCATGGGAGTTATGCATCATTTTGGTCATTTTGAATTACCTTGGGATTAGACATTGTTTTGGTCATTTTGAACTCTATTGGTAATTATACATCATTTTGGTCATTTTGCAAACCCTCTGGTTTGAGGAATTGTTTTTGGTAATTTTGCACACCTTTAGAAATTAGACATTGTTTTTGGTCATTTTGAACACTCTTGGTAGTTATGCTTCATTTATGGTCATTTTGGGACTGTTTTATGAGTTATGCGTCATTTTGGTAATTTTGAAATTTTTGAGAATTAGTCATTGCTTTTATATATTTTGAATTTCTTCGGAAGTTATGCATCATGTTTGGTCATTTTGAACTCCCTTGGGAGTTATGCATCATGTTTAGTCGTTTTGAATTTCCATGGCAATTGGCATTGTTTCTAGTCATTTTGCACTCCCTTGGGAATTAAGCATTGTTTTTGGTCATTTTGCACACCCTTGTTAATTAGAAATTTTTTTGTCATTTTGAACTTCCAGGGGGCTCTGGCATTGTGTCTGGTCATTTTAAACTCCAGTGGGAGTTATGCATCATTTTGGTCGTTTCGAATTACCTTGGGAATGAGACATTGTTTTTGGTCATTTTCCATTCTCTTGAAAATTAGGCATCACTTTTTGTCATTTTGCACTCCCTTGGGAATTAGGAATAGTTTTTGGTAATTTTTCACACCTTTAGAAATTAGACATTGTTTTTGGTCATTTTGAACACTCTTTGTAGTTATGCTTCATTTATGGTCATTTTGGGACTGTTTTATGAGTTATGTGTCATTTTGTTCATTTTGAACTTTTTGAGAATTCGTCATTGCTTATATATATTTTGAATTCCCTCGGAAGTTATGCATCATATTTGGTCATTTTGAACTCCCTTGGGAGTTATACATCATGTTTAGTCGTTTTCAATTTCCATGGTAATTGGCATTGTTTTTAGTCATTTTGCACTCCCTTGGAAATTAAGCATTGTTTTTGGTCATTTTAAACTCTTTTATGAGTTATGCATCACTTTGCACTCTCTTGGGAATTAGGCAACAACTTTTGGTCAATTTGCACTTCCTTGGCAATTAAAAAAGGTTTTTTGTCATTTTGAACTCTCTTGAGAGTTATGCATTGTTTCTGTTCATTTCGAACATCCAGGGGGCTCAGGCATTGTTTCTTGTCATTTTGAACTTCCATGGCAGTTATGCATCGTTTTGGTCATATTTAATCACCTTGGGAATGAGACATTGTTTTTGGTCATTTTGAACTTTGTTGGTAATTATACATCATTAATGGTCATTTTCTACTCTTATGGGAATTAGGCATTACTTTTGGTCGTTTTGCAATTCCTTGGGAATTAAGAATTGTTTTTGGTAAATTTGCACCCCTTTGGAAATTAGACATTGTTTTTGGTCATTTTGAACACTCTTGGTAGTTATGCATCATTTATGGTCATTTTGGGACTGTTTTATGAGTTATTCGTAATTTTAGTCATTTTGATCTTTTTTGAGAATTAGGCATCGCTTTTGTATATTTTGAACTCCCTTGGAAGTTATGCATCATATTTGGTCATTTTGAACTCCCTTGGGAGTTAGACATCATGTTTGGTCGTTTTCAATTTCCATGGTAATTGGCATTGTTTTTTGTCATTTTGCACTCCCTTGGGAATTAAGCATTGTTTTTGGTCATTTTAAACTCTTTTATGAGTTATACATCACTTTGCACTCTCTTGGGAATTAGGCAACACTTTTTGGTCATTTTGCACTTCCTTGGAAATTAAAAAAGGTTTTTTGTCATTTTGAACTCTCTTGAGAGTTATGCATTGTTTCTGTTCATTTCGAACATCCAGGGGGCTCAGGCATTGTTTCTTGTCATTTTGAACTTCCATTGGAGTTATGCATCATTTTGGTCATTTTTAATCACCTTGGGAATGAGACATTGTTTTTGGTCATTTTGAACTTTGTTAGTAATTATACATCATTGTTGGTCATTTTCCACTCTCTTGGAAATTAGGCATCACTTTTTGTCATTTTGCACTCCCTTGGGAATTAGGAATTGTTTTTGGTAATTTTGCACACCTTTAGAAATTAGACATTGTTTTTGGTCATTTTGCACAATCTTGGAAATTATACATTGTTTTTGATAATTTTGAACAGCGTTGGGAATTATCCATTGCTTTTTGTTATTTTGAACTCCCATCATGGTTTTTTGTAATTATGAACTCTCTTGGGAGTTATGCAACATTCTTGATAATTTTGAACTTCCATGGGACTCACGCATTGTTTTTGGTCAATTTAAACACTTTTATGAGTTATGCATAATTTGCACTCTCTTTTGAATCAGGCATTACTATTGGTCATGTTGAACTCCCTTGGGAGTTATGCCTCATGTTTGGTCGTTTTGAACTTCAATTTTACTCAGGCATTGTTTTTGGTCATTTTCAACTCTTTTATGAGTTATGCATCACTTTGCACTCTCTTGGGAATTGGGCACAACTTTTGGTCATTTTGCACTTCCTTGGCAATTAGAAAAGGTTTTTTGTCATTTCGAACTCTCTTGGAAGTTATGCATCATTTCTGTTCATTTTGAACATCCAGGGGGCTCAGGCATTGTTTCTTGTCATTTTGAACTTCCATGGGAGTTATGCATCATTTTGGTCATTTTTAATCACCTTGGGAATGAGACATTGTTTTTGGTCATTTTGAACATGGTTAGTAATTATACATCATTGTTGGTCATTTTCCACTCTCTTGGAAATTAGGCATTACTTTTGGTCATTTTGCACTTCCTTGGGAATTCGGAATTGTTTTTGGTAAATTTGCACCCCTTTGGAAATTAGACATTGTTTTTGGTCATTTTGAACACTCTTGGTAGTTATGCATCATTTATGGTCATTTTGGGACTGTTTTATGAGTTATTCGTCATTTTAGTCATTTTGAACTTTTTTGAGAATTAAGCATCGCTTTTGTATATTTTGAACTCCCTTGGAAGTTATGCATCATGTTTGGTCATTTTGAACTCCCTTGGAAGTTCTGCATCATGTTTGGTCGTTTAGAACTTCCATGCCACTTGGCATTGTTTTTAGTCATTTTGCACTCCTTTGGGAATTACGCATTGTTTTTGATCATTTTGCACACCCTTGTTAATTAGAAATTGTTTTTTGTCATTTCGAAATCTATTGGGAATTATGCATCATTTTTGGTCACTTTGAGCTTCCAGGAGGCTCAGGCATTGTTCCTGGTCATTTTAAACTTCCATGGCAGTTATGCATCATTTTGGCTATTTTGAATTACCTTGGGAATTATCCATTGCTTTTTGTTATTTTGAACTCCCATCATTGTTTTTGGTAATTTTGAACTCTCTTGGGAGTTACGCAGAATTCTTGATAATTTTGAACTTCCATGGGACTCACGCATTGCTTTTGGTCATTTTAAACACTTTTATGAGTTATTCATCATTTGAACTCTCTTGGGAATTAGGCACAGGATTGGTGATTTTGCACTCCCTTAGGATTTAGGCATTTTTTTGGTCATTTTGCACATTCTTTGGAATTAGACATTGTTTTTTGTCATTTTGCACTACATTGGAAATTAGAATATGTTTTTGGTCATTTTGCACAGTCTTGGGAATTAGACATTGTTTTATGTCATTTTGCACTACCTTGGGAATTAGAAAATGTTTTTGATCATTTTGCACACCTTTGGAAATTAGACATTGTTTTTTGTCACTTTGAACACTCTTGGTAGTTATGCATCATTTATGGTCATTTTGGGACTCTTTTATGATTTATGCGTCATTTTGATCATTTTGAACTTTTTTGAGAATTAGGCATTGCATTTGTTCATTTTGAACTCCCTTGGAAGTTAAGCATCATGTTTGGTCATTTTGAACTCCCTTTGGAGTTATGCATCATGTTTGGTCGTTTTGATCTTCCATGCATCTTAGGCATTGTTTTTGGTCCTTTTGA
The DNA here is from genome assembly GCA_916610825.1 of Haliclystus octoradiatus. NCBI lineage: Eukaryota > Metazoa > Cnidaria > Staurozoa > Stauromedusae > Haliclystidae > Haliclystus > Haliclystus octoradiatus. The sequence goes on from OU744452.1 coordinate 3,598,560, forward strand.
ACTCTTTTATGAGTTATGCATCATTTTGCACTCTCTAGAAAATTAGGCATGGTTTTTTGTCATTTTGCACACCCTTGAAAATTATGCATTTATTTGGTCATTTTGAACTCCCATCATTGTTTTTGGTAATTTTTACCTCCCATTGGAGTGAATCATCATTTTGGTCATTTTGAATTACCTTGGGAATGAGACATATTTTTTGGTCATTTTGAACAGCCTTGGAAATTATCCATTGCTTTTTGTTATTTTGAACTCCCATCATTGTTTTTGTTAATTTTAAACTCCCATGGGAGTTATGCATCATTTTCGTCATTTTGGGACTCTTTCATGAGTTATGCGTAATTTTGATCATTTTGCACTCTTTCGAGAATTAGGCATTACTTTTGGTCATTTTCAAATAACATGGGATTTATGCATCATGTTTGGTGATTTTGAACTCCTTTGGGGTTGTCTATTGTTTTTGGTCAAATTAAGCTCTCTTCGGAGTTATGTATCACTCTTGGTCGTTTTGCACTCTCTCCAGAATTAGGCATTACTTTTGGTCATTTTGAACTCCATTGGGAGTTATGCATCATGTTTGATCATTTTCAACTCCCTTGGGAGTTATGCCTCATATTTGGTCTGAACTTCGATGAGACTTAAGCATTGTTTTTGGTCATTTTGAACTGCCTTGGGAATTATCCATTGTTTTTGGTCAAATTGAGCTCTTTTCGGTGTAATGCATCATTCTTGGTCATTTTGAAGTCCCTCGGGAATTCGGCATTGCTTTTGGTTATTTTGAACTCCCATCATTGTTTCTGGTCATTTTAAAATCCCATGGGAGTTATGCATCATTTTGGTCATTTTGAATTACCTTGGGAATGAGACATTGTTTTTGGTCATTTTGAACAGCGTTGGGAATTATCCATTGCTTTTTGTTATTTTGAACTCCCATCATGGTTTTTGGTAATTATGAACTCTCTTGGGAGTTATGCATTACTTTTTGTCATTTTGCACTCCCTTGGGAATTAGGAGTTGTTTTTGGTAATTTTGCACACCTTTAGAAATTAGACATTGTTTTTGGTCATTTTGAACACTCTTGGTAGTTATGCTTCATTTATGGTCATTTTTGGACTGTTTTATGAGTTATGCGTCATTTTGGTCATTTTGAACTTTTTGAGAATTCGTCATTGCTTTTATATATTTTGAACTCCCTCGGAAGTTATGCATCATGTTTGGTCATTTTGAACTCCCTTGGGAGTTATGCATCATGTTTACTCGTTTTGAATTTCCATGGCAATTGGCATTGTTTTTAGTCATTTTGCACTCCCTTGGGAATTAAGCACTGTTTTTGGTCATTTTGCACACCCTTGTTAATTAGAAATTGCTTTTTGTCATTTTGAACTTCCAGGGAGCTCAGGCATTGTTTCTGGTCATTTTAAACTCCCGTGGGAGTTATGCATCATTTTGGTCGTTTTGAATTACCTTGGGAATGAGACATTGTTTTTGGTCATTTTGAACTTTGTTAGTAATTATACATCATTGTTGGTCATTTTCCACTCTCTTGAAAATTAGGCATCACTTTTTGTCATTTTGCCCTCCCTTGGGAATTAGGAATAGTTTTTGGTAATTTTGCACACCTTTAGAAATTAGACATTGTTTTTGGTCATTTTGAACACTCTTGGTAGTTATGCTTCATTTATGGTCATTTTGGGACTGTTTTATGAGTTATGTGTCATTTTGTTCATTTTGAACTTTTTGAGAATTCGTCATTGCTTTTATATATTTTGAATTCCCTCGGAAGTTATGCATCATATTTGGTCATTTTGAACTCCCTTGGGAGTTATACATCATGTTTGGTCGTTTTCAATTTCCATGGTAATTGGCATTGTTTTTAGTCATTTTGCACTCCCTTGGGAATTAAGCATTGTTTTTGGTCATTTTAAACTCTTTTATGAGTTATGCATCACTTTGCACTCTCTTGGGAATTAGGCAACAACTTTTGGTCATTTTGCACTTCCTTGGCAATTAAAAAAGGTTTTTTGTCATTTTGAACTCTCTTGAGAGTTATGCATTGTTTCTGTTCATTTTGAACATCCAGGGGGCTCAGGCATTGTTTCTTGTCATTTTGAACTTCCATGGCAGTTATGCATCGTTTTGGTCATATTTAATCACCTTGGGAATGAGACATCGGTTTTTGTCATTTTGAACTTTGTTGGTAATTATACATCATTAATGGTCATTTTCTACTCTTATGGGAATTAGGCATTACTTTTGGTCGTTTTGCAATTCCTTGGGAATTAAGAATTGTTTTTGGTAAATTTGCACCCCTTTGGAAATTAGACATTGTTTTTGCTCATTTTGAACACTCTTGGTAGTTATGCATCATTTATGGTCATTTTGGGACTGTTTTATGAGTTATTCGTCATTTTAGTCATTTTGAACTTTTTTGAGAATTAGGCATCGCTTTTGTATATTTTGAACTCCCTTGGAAGTTATGCATCATGTTTGGTCATTTTCAACTCCCTTGGGAGTTATGCATCATGTTTGGTCGTTTTGAACTTCCATGCCACTTGGCATTGTTTTTAGTCATTTTGCACTCCTTTGGGAATTAGGCATTGTTTTTGATCATTTTGCACACCCTTGTTAATTAGAAATTGTTTTTTGTCATTTCGAAATCTATTGGGAATTATGCATCATTTTTGGTCACTTTGAGCTTCCAGGAGGCTCAGGCATTGTTCCTGGTCATTTTAAACTTCCATGGCAGTTATGCATCATTTTGGCTATTTTGATTTACCTTGGGAATTATCCATTGCTTTTTGTTATTTTGAACTCCCATCATTGTTTTTGGTAATTTTGAACTCTCTTGGGAGTTACGCAGAATTCTTGATAATTTTGAACTTCCATGGGACTCACGCATTGCGTTTGGTCATTTTAAACACTTTTATGAGTTATTCATCATTTGCACTCTCTTGGGAATTAGGCACAGGATTGGTGATTTTGCACTCCCTTAGGATTTAGGCATTGTTTTTGGTCATTTTGCACATTCTTTGGAATTAGACATAGTTTTTTGTCATTTTGCACTACATTGGAAATTAGAATATGTTTTTGGTCATTTTGCACAGTCTTGGGAATTAGACATTGTTTTATGTCATTTTGCACTACCTTGGGAATTAGAAAATGTTTTTGGTCATTTTGCACACCTTTGGAAATTAGACATTGTTTTTGGTCACTTTGAACACTCTTGGTAGTTATGCATCATTTATGGTCATTTTGGGACTCTTTTATGATTTATGCGTCATTTTGATCATTTTGAACTTTTTTGAGAATTAGGCATTGCATTTGTTCATTTTGAACTCCCTTGGAAGTTAAGCATCATGTTTGGTCATTTTGAACTCCCTTTGGAGTTATGCATCATGTTTGGTCGTTTTGATCTTCCATGCATCTTAGGCATTGTTTTTGGTCCTTTTGAACCTTTTTATGAGTTATGCATCATTTTGCACTCTCTAGAAAATTAGGCATGTTTTTTTGTCATTTTGCACACCCTTGAAAATTATGCATTTATTTGGTCATTTTGAACTCCCATCATTGTTTTTGGTAATTTTTACCTCCCATTGGAGTGAATCATCATTTTGGTCATTTTGAATTACCTTGGGAATGAGACATATTTTTTGGTAATTTTGAACAGCCTTGGAAATTATCCATTGCTTTTAGTTATTTTGAACTCCCATCATTGTTTTTGATAATTTTAAACTCCCATGGGAGTTATGCATCATTTTCGTCATTTTGGGACTCTTTTATGAGTTATGCGTAATTTTGATCATTTTGCACTCTTTCGCGAATTAGGCATTACGTTTGGTCATTTTCAAATAACATGGGATTTATGCATCATGTTTGGTGATGTTGAACTCCATTGGGAGTTATGCATCATGTTTGATCATTTTCAACTCCCATGGGAGTTATGTCTCATATTTGGTCGTTTTGAACTTCGATGAGACTTAAGCATTGTTTTTGGTCATTTTGAACTGCCTTGGGAATTATCCATTGTTTTTGGTCAAATTGAGCTCTTTTCGGTGTAATGCATCATTCTTGGTCATTTTGAAGTCCCTCGGGAATTCGGCATTGCTTTTGGTTCTTTTGAACTCCCATCATTGTTTCTGGTCATTTTAAAATCCCATGGGAGTTATGCATTATTTTGGTCATTTTGAATTACCTTGGGAATGAGACATTGTTTTTGGTCATTTTAAACAGCGTTGGGAATTATCCATTGCTTTTTGTTATTTTGAACTCCCATCATGGTTTTTGGTAATTATGAACTCTCTTGGGAGTTACGCAACATTCTTGATAATTTTGAACTTCCATGGGACTCAGGCATTGTTTTTGGTCAATTTAAACACTTTTATGAGTTATGCATCATTTGCACTCTCTTTTGAATCAGGCATTACTATTGGTCATGTTGAACTCCCTTGGGAGTTATGCCTCATGTTTGGTCGTTTTGAACTTCAATTTTACTCAGGCATTGTTTTTGGTCATTTTCAACTCTTTTATGAGTTATGCATCACTTTGCACTCTCTTGGGAATTGGGCACAACTTTTGGTCATTTTGCACTTCCTTGGCAATTAGAAAAGGTTTTTTGTCATTTCGAACTCTCTTGGAAGTTATGCATCATTTCTGTTCATTTTGAACATCCAGGGGGCTCAGGCATTGTTTCTTGTCATTTTGAACTTCCATGGGAGTTATGCATCATTTTGGTCATTTTTAATCACCTTGGGAATGAGACATTGTTTTTGGTCATTTTGAACATGGTTAGTAATTATACATCATTGTTGGTCATTTTCCACTCTCTTGGAAATTAGGCATTACTTTTGGTCATTTTGCACTTCCTTGGGAATTCGGAATTGTTTTTGGTAAATTTGCACCCCTTTGGAAATTAGACATTGTTTTTGGTCATTTTGAACACTCTTGGTAGTTATGCATCATTTATGGTCATTTTGGGACTGTTTTATGAGTTATTCGTCATTTTAGTCATTTTGAACTTTTTTGAGAATTAGGCATCGCTTTTGTATATTTTGAACTCCCTTGGAAGTTATGCATCATGTTTGGTCATTTTGAACTCCCTTGGGAGTTATGCATCATGTTTGGTCGTTTTGAACTTCCATGCCACTTGGCATTGTTTTTAGTCATTTTGCACTCCTTTGGGAATTAGGCATTGTTTTTGATCATTTTCCACACCCTTGTTAATTAGAAATTGTTTTTTGTCATTTCGAAATCTATTGGGAATTATGCATCATTTTTAGTCACTTTGAGCTTCCAGGAGGCTCAGGCATTGTTCCTGGTCATTTTAAACTTCCATGGCAGTTATGCATCATTTTGGCCATTTTGAATTACCTTGGGAATTATCCATTGCTTTTTGTTATTTTGAACTCCCATCATTGTTTTTGGTAATTTTGAACTCTCTTGGGAGTTACGCAGAATTCTTGATAATTTTGAACTTCCATGGGACTCACGCATTGCTTTTGGTCATTTTAAACACTTTTATGAGTTATTCATCATTTGCACTCTCTTGGGAATTAGGCACAGGATTGGTGATTTTGCACTCCCTTAGGATTTAGGCATTGTTTTTGGTCATTTTGCACATTCTTTGGATTTAGACATTGTTTTTTGTCACTTTGAACACTCTTGATAGTTATGCATCATTTATGGTCATTTTGGGACTCTTTTATGATTTATGCGTCATTTTGATCATTTTGAACTTTTTTGAGAATTAGGCATTGCATTTGTTTATTTTGAACTCCTTTGGAAGTTAAGCATCATGTTTGGTCATTTTGAACTCCCTTTGGAGTTATGCATCATGTTTGGTCGTTTTGATCTTCCATGCATCTTAGGCATTGTTTTTGGTCCTTTTGAACTCTATTATGAGTTATGCATCATTTTGCACTCTCTAGAAAATTAGGGATGGTTTTTTGTCATTTTGCACACCCTTGAAAATTATGCATTTATTTGGTCATTTTGAACTCCCATCATTGTTTTTGGTAATTTTTACCTCCCATTGGAGTGATGCATCATTTTGGTCATTTTGAATTACCTTTGGAATGAGACATTGTTTTTGGTCATTTTGAACAGCCTTGGAAATTATCCATTGCTTTTTGTTATTTTGAACTCCCATCATTGTTTTTGATAATTTTAAACTCCCATGGTGTTTATGCATCATTTTCGTCATTTTGGGACTCTTTTATGAGTTATGCGTAATTTTGATCATTTTGCACTCTTTCGAGAATTAGGCATTACTTTTGGTCATTTTCAAATAACATGGGATTTATGCATCATGTTTGGTGATTTTGAACTCCTTTGGGGTTATCTATTGTTTTTGGTCAAATTAAGCTCTCTTCGGAGTTATGTATCACTCTTGGTCGTTTTGCACTCTCTCCAGAATTAGGCATTACTTTTGGTCATTTTGAACTCCATTGGGAGTTATGCATCATGTTTGATCATTTTCAACTCCCTTGGGAGTTATGCCTCATATTTGGTCTGAACTTCGATGAGACTTAAGCATTGTTTTTGGTCATTTTGAACTGCCTTGGGAATTATCCATTGTTTTTGGTCAAATTGAGCTCTTTTCGGTGTAATGCATCATTCTTGGTCATTTTGAAGTCCCTCGGGAATTCGGCATTGCTTTTGGTTATTTTGAACTCCCATTATTGTTTCTGGTCATTTTAAAATCCCATGGGAGTTATGCATCATTTTGGTCATTTTGAATTACCTTGGGAATGAGACATTGTTTTTGGTCATTTTGAACAGCGTTGGGAATTATCCATTGCTTTTTGTTATTTTGAACTCCCATCATGGTTTTTGGTAATTATGAACTCTCTTGGGAGTTATGCATTACTTTTTGTCATTTTGCATTCCCTTGGAAATTAGGCATCACTTTTTGTCATTTTGCACTCCCTTGGGAATTAGGAGTTGTTTTTGGTAATTTTGCACACCTTTAGAAATGAGACATTGTTTTTGGTCATTTTGAACACTCTTGGTAGTTATGCTTCATTTATGGTCATTTTGGGACTGTTTTATGAATTATGCGTCATTTTGGTCTAATGAACTTTTTGATAATTAGTCATTGCTTTAATATATTTTGAACTCCCTTGGAAGTTATGCATCATGTTTGGTCATTTTGATCTCCCTTGAGAGTTATGCATCATGTTTAGTCATTTTGAACTCGTTTGAGAGTTATGCATCATTTTTGGTCACTTTGAACTTCCGTGGGACCAAGGCATTTTTTCTGGTCATTTTGAACTCTTTTATGAGTTATGCATCATTTTGCACTCTCTAAAGAATTGGGCATGGTTTTTGGTCGTTTTGAAAGGTCATTGGACATAGGCATTGTTTTTGGTCATTTTGCACAATCTTGGAAATTATACATTGTTTTTGATAATTTTGAACAGCGTTGGGAATTATCCATTGCTTTTTGTTATTTTGAACTCCCATCATGGTTTTTGGTAATTATGAACTCTCTTGGGAGTTACGCAACATTTTTGATAATTTTGAACTTCCATGGGACTCAGGCATTGTTTTTGGTCATTTTAAACACTTTTATGAGATATGCGTCATTTGCATTCTCTTAGGAATTAGGCACAAGATTGGTGATATTGCACTCCCTATGGATTTAGGCATTGTTTTTGGTCATTTTGCACATTCTTGGGAATTAGACATTGTTTTTTGTCATTTTGCACTACATTGGGAATTAGAATATGTTTTTGGTCATTTTCCATACCTTTGGAAACTAGACATTGTTTTAGATCATTTTAAACTCCCATGGGAGTTATGCATCATTTTCGTCATTTTGGGACTCTTTTATGAGTTATGCGTAATTTTGATCATTTTGCAGTCTCTCGAGAATTAGGCATTACTTTTGGTCATCTTCAAATAACATGGGATTTATGCATCATGTTTGGTCATTTTGAACTCCCTTGGGAGTTATCTATTGTTTTTGGTCAAATTAAGCTCTCTTCAGAGTTATGTATCTTTCTTGGTCGTTTTGCACTCTCTCCGGAATTAGGCATTACTTTTGGTCATTTTGAACTCCATTGTGAGTTATGCATCATGTTTACTCGTTTTGAATTTCCATGGCAATTGGCATTGTTTTTAGTCATTTTCACTCCCTTCGGAATTACGCATTGTTTTTGGTCATTTTGCACACCCTTGTTAATTAGAAATTGTTTTTTGTCATTTTGAACTTTCAGAGGGCTCAGGCATTGTTTCTGGTCATTTTAAACTCCCAAGGGAGTTATGCATCATTTTGGTCGTTTTGAATTACCTTGGGAATGAGACATTGTTTTTGGTCATTTTGAACGCTGTTGGTAATTATACATCATTTTTGGTCATTTTGCACTCTCTTGGGAAATAGGCATTACTTCTGGTCATTTTGCACTCCCTTGGCAATTAGGAATTGATTTTGGTCATTTTGCACACGCTAGGGAATTAGACAATGTTTTTGCTCATTTTAAACAGCGTTGGGAATTATCCATTGCTTTTTGTTATTTTGAACTCCCATCATGGTTTTTTGTAATTATGAACTCTCTTGGGAGTTACGCAACATTCTTGATAATTTTGAACTTCCATGGGACTCAGGCATTGCTTTTGGTCATTTTAAACACCTTTTATGAGATATGCATCATTTGCACTCTCCTTTGAATTAGGCACAAGATTGGTGATATTACACTCCCTTGGGATTTAGGCATTGTTTTTGGTCATTTTACAGATTCTTGGGAATTAGACATTGTTTTTTGTCATTTTGCACTACATTGGGAATTAGAATATGTTTTTGGTCATTTTCTATACCTTTTGGAAACTAGACATTGTTTTAGATCTTTTTAAACTTCCATGGGATTTATGCATCATTTTCGTCATTTTGGGACTCTTTTATGAGTTATGCGTAATTTTGATCATTTTGCACTCTTTCGAGAATTAGGCATTACTTTTTGTCATTTTCAAATAACATGGGATTTATGCATCATGTTTGGTCAGTTTGAACTCCTTTGGGAGTTATCTATTGTTTTTGGTCAAATTAAGCTCTCTTCGGAGTTATGTATCATTATTGGTCGTTTTGCACTCTCTCCAGAATTAGGCATTACTTTTGGTCATTTTGAACTCCATTGGGAGTTATGCATCATGTTTGATCATTTTGAACTCCCTTGGGAGTTATGCCTCATATTTGGTCGTTTTGAACTTCGATTAGACTTAAGCACTGTTTTTGTTCATTTTGAACTGCTTTGGGAATTATCCATTGTTATTGGTCAAATTGAGCTCTTTTCGGTGTAATGTATCATTCTTGGTCATTTTGCACTCCCTTGGGAATTAGGCATTGCTTTTGATTATTTTGAACTCCCATCATTGTTTCTGGTCATCTTAAAATTCCATGGGAGTTATGCATCATTTTGGTCATTTTGAATTACCTTGGGATTAGACATTGTTTTGGTCATTTTGAACTCTATTGGTAATTATACATCATTTTTGGTCATTTTGCAAACCCTCTGGTTTGAGGAATTGTTTTTGGTAACTTTGCACACCTTTAGAAATTAAACATTGTTTTTGGTCATTTTGAACACTCTTGGTAGTTATGCTCCATTTATGGTCATTTTGGGACTGTTTTATGAGTTATGCGTCATTTTGGTAATTTTGAAATTTTTGAGAATTCGTCATTGCTTTTATATATTTTGAACTCCCTCGGAAGTTATGCGTCATGTTTGGTCATTTTGAACTCCCTTGGGAGTTATGCATCATGTTTACTCGTTTTGAAATTCCATGGCAATTGGCATTGTTTTTAGTCATTTTGCACTCCCTTGGGAATTAAGCATTGTTTTTGGTCATTTTGCACACCCTTGTTAATTAGAAATTGCTTTTTGTCATTTTGAACTTCCAGGGGGCTCAGGCATTGTTTCTGGTCATTTTAAACTCCCGTGGGAGTTATGCATCATTTTGGTCGTTTTGAATTACCTTGGGAATGAGACATTGTTTTTGGTCATTTTGAGCATGGTTAGTAATTATACATCATTGTTGGTCATTTTCCATTCTCTTGGAAATTAGGCATTACTTTTGGTCATTTTGCACTTCCTTGGGAATTCGGAATTGTTTTTGGTAAATTTGCACCCCTTTGGAAATTAGACATTGTTTTTGGTCATTTTGAACACTCTTGGTAGTTATGCATCATTTATGGTCTTTTTGGGACTGTTTTATGAGTTATTCGTCATTTTAGTCATTTTGAACTTTTTTGAGAATTAGGCATCGCTTTTGTATTTTTTGAACTCCCTTGGAAGTTATGCATCATGTTTGGTCATTTTGAACTCCCTTGGGAGTTATGCATCATGTTTGGTCGTTTTGAACTTCCATGCCACTTGGCATTGTTTTTAGTCATTTTGCACTCCTTTGGGAATTAGGCATTGTTTTTGATCATTTTCCACACCCTTGTTAATGAGAAATTGTTTTTTGTCATTTCGAAATCTATTGGGAATTATGCATCATTTTTGGTCACTTTGAGCTTCCAGGAGGCTCAGGCATTGTTCCTGGTCATTTTAAACTTTCATGGCAGTTATGCATCATTTTGGCCATTTTGAATTACCTTGGGGATTATCCATTGCTTTTTGTTATTTTGAACTCCCATCATTGTTTTTGGTAATTTTGAACTCTCTTGGGAGTTACGCAGAATTCTTGATAATTTTGAACTTCCATGGGACTCACGCATTGCTTTTGATCATTTTAAACACTTTTATGAGTTATTCATCATTTGCACTCTCTTGGGAATTAGGCACAGGATTGGTGATTTTGCACTCCCTTAGGATTTAGGCATTGTTTTTGGTCATTTTGCACATCCTTTGGATTTAGACATTGTTTTTTGTCATTTTGCAGTACATTGGAAATTAGAATATGTTTTTGGTCATCTTGCACACCTTTGGAAATTAGACATTGTTTTTGGTCACTTTGAACACTCTTGGTAGTTATGCATCATTTATGGTCATTTTGGGACTCTTTTATGATTTATGCGTCATTTTGATCATTTTGAACTTTTTTGAGAATTAGGCATTGCATTTGTTCATTTTGAACTCCTTTGGAAGTTAAGCATCATGTTTGGTCATTTTGAACTCCCTTTGGAGTTATGCATCATGTTTGGTTGTTTTGATATTCCATGCATCTTAGGCATTGTTTTTGGTCCTTTTGAACTCTTTTATGAGTTATGCATCATTTTTCACTCTCTAGAAAATTAGGGATGGTTTTTTGTCATTTTGCACACCCTTGAAAATTATGCATTTATTTGGTCATTTTGAACTCCCATCATTGTTTTTGGTAATTTTTACCTCCCATTGGAGTGATGCATCATTTTGGTCATTTTGAATTACCTTTGGAATGAGACATTGTTTTTGGTCATTTTGAACAGCCTTTGAAATTATCCATTGCTTTTTGTTATTTTGAACTCCCATCATTGTTTTTGATAATTTTAAACTCCCATGGGAGTTATGCATCATTTTCGTCATTTTGGGACTCTTTTATGAGTTATGCGTAATTTTGATCATTTTGCACTCTTTCGAGAATTAGGCATTACTTTTGGTCATTTTCAAATAACATGGGATTTATGCATCATGTTTGGTGATTTTGAACTCCTTTGGGGTTGTCTATTGTTTTTGGTCAAATTAAGCTCTCTTCGGAGTTATGTATCACTCTTGGTCGTTTTGCACTCTCTCCAGAATTAGGCATTACTTTTGGTCATTTTGAACTCCATTGGTAGTTATGCATCATTTATGGTCTTTTTGGGACTGTTTTATGAGTTATTCGTCATTTTAGTCATTTTGAACTTTTTTGAGAATTAGGCATCGCTTTTGTATTTTTTGAACTCCCTTGGAAGTTATGCATCATGTTTGGTCATTTTGAACTCCCTTGGGAGTTATGCATCATGTTTGGTCGTTTTGAACTTCCATGCCACTTGGCATTGTTTTTAGTCATTTTGCACTCCTTTGGGAATTAGGCATTGTTTTTGATCATTTTCCACACCCTTGTTAATGAGAAATTGTTTTTTGTCATTTCGAAATCTATTGGGAATTATGCATCATTTTTGGTCACTTTGAGCTTCCAGGAGGCTCAGGCATTGTTCCTGGTCATTTTAAACTTTCATGGCAGTTATGCATCATTTTGGCCATTTTGAATTACCTTGGGAATTATCCATTGCTTTTTGTTATTTTGAACTCCCATCATTGTTTTTGGTAATTTTGAACTCTCTTGGGAGTTACGCAGAATTCTTGATAATTTTGAACTTCCATGGGACTCACGCATTGCTTTTGATCATTTTAAACACTTTTATGAGTTATTCATCATTTGCACTCTCTTGGGAATTAGGCACAGGATTGGTGATTTTGCACTCCCTTAGGATTTAGGCATTGTTTTTGGTCATTTTGCACATCCTTTGGATTTAGACATTGTTTTTTGTCATTTTGCAGTACATTGGAAATTAGAATATGTTTTTGGTCATCTTGCACACCTTTGGAAATTAGACATTGTTTTTGGTCACTTTGAACACTCTTGGTAGTTATGCATCATTTATGGTCATTTTGGGACTCTTTTATGATTTATGCGTCATTTTGATCATTTTGAACTTTTTTGAGAATTAGGCATTGCATTTGTTCATTTTGAACTCCTTTGGAAGTTAAGCATCATGTTTGGTCATTTTGAACTCCCTTTGGAGTTATGCATCATGTTTGGTCGTTTTGATATTCCATGCATCTTAGGCATTGTTTTTGGTCCTTTTGAACTCTTTTATGAGTTATGCATCATTTTGCACTCTCTAGAAAATTAGGGATGGTTTTTTGTCATTTTGCACACCCTTGAAAATTATGCATTTATTTGGTCATTTTGAACTCCCATCATTCTTTTTGGTAATTTTTACCTCCCATTGGAGTGATGCATCATTTTGGTCATTTTGAATTACCTTTGGAATGAGACATTGTTTTTGGTCATTTTGAACAGCCTTTGAAATTATCCATTGCTTTTTGTTATTTTGAACTCCCATCATTGTTTTTGATAATTTTAAACTCCCATGGGAGTTATGCATCATTTTCGTCATTTTGGGACTCTTTTATGAGTTATGCGTAATTTTGATCATTTTGCACTCTTTCGAGAATTAGGCATTACTTTTGGTCATTTTCAAATAACATGGGATTTATGCATCATGTTTGGTGATTTTGAACTCCTTTGGGGTTGTCTATTGTTTTTGGTCAAATTAAGCTCTCTTCGGAGTTATGTATCACTCTTGGTCGTTTTGCACTCTCTCCAGAATTAGGCATTACTTTTGGTCATTTTGAACTCCATTGGGAGTTATGCATCATGTTTGATCATTTTCAACTCCCTTGGGAGTTATGCCTCATATTTGGTCTGAACTTCGATGAGACTTAAGCATTGTTTTTGGTCATTTTGAACTGCCTTGGGAATTATCCATTGTTTTTGGTCAAATTGAGCTCTTTTCGGTGTAATGCATCATTCTTGGTCATTTTGAAGTCCCTCGGGAATTCGGCATTGCTTTTGGTTATTTTGAACTCCCATCATTGTTTCTGGTCATTTTAAAATCCCATGGGAGTTATACATCATTTTGGTCATTTTGAATTACCTTGGGAATGAGACATTGTTTTTGGTCATTTTGAACAGCGTTGGGAATTATCCATTGCTTTTTGTTATTTTGAACTCCCATCATGGTTTTTGGTAATTATGAAATCTCTTGGGAGTAATGCATTACTTTTTGTCATTTTGCATTCCCTTGGAAATTAGGCATCACTTTTTGTCATTTTGCACTCCCTTGGGAATTAGGAGTTTTTTTTGGTAATTTTGCACACCTTTAGAAATGAGACATTGTTTTTGGTCATTTTGAACACTCTTGGTAGTTATGCTTCATTTATGGTCATTTTGGGACTGTTTTATGAGTTATGCGTCATTTTGGTCATTTTGAACTTTTTGATAATTAGTCATTGCTTTAATATATTTTGAACTCCCTTGGAAGTTATGCATCATGTTTGGTCATTTTGATCTCCCTTGAGAGTTATGCATCATGTTTAGTCATTTTGAACTCGTTTGAGAGTTATGCATCATTTTTGGTCACTTTGAACTTCCATGGGACCAAGGCATTTTTTCTGGTCATTTTGAATTCTTTTATGAGTTATGCATCATTTTGCACTCTTTAAAGAATTGGGCATGGTTTTTGGTCGTTTTGAAAGGTCATTGGACATAGGCATTGTTTTTGGTCATTTTGCACAATCTTGGAAATTATACATTGTTTTTGATAATTTTGAACAGCGTTGGGAATTATCCATTGCTTTTTGTTATTTTGAACTCCCATCATGGTTTTTGGTAATTATGAACTCTCTTGGGAGTTACGCAACATTTTTGATAATTTTGAACTTCCATGGGACTCAGGCATTGTTTTTGGTCATTTTAAACACTTTTATGAGATATGCGTCATTTGCATTCTCTTAGGAATTAGGCACAAGATTGGTGATATTGCACTCCCTATGGATTTAGGCATTGTTTTTGGTCATTTTGCACATTCTTGGGAATTAGACATTGTTTTTTGTCATTTTGCACTACATTTGGAATTAGAATATGTTTTTGGTCATTTTCCATACCTTTGGAAACTAGACATTGTTTTAGATCATTTTAAACTCCCATGGGAGTTATGCATCATTTTCGTCATTTTGGGACTCTTTTATGAGTTATGCGTAATTTTGATCATTTTGCAGTCTCTCGAGAATTAGGCATTACTTTTGGTCATTTTCAAATAACATGGGATTTATGCATCATGTTTGGTCATTTTGAATTACCTTGGGAATTATCCATTGCTTTTTGTTATTTTGAACTCCCATCATTGTTTTTGGTAATTTTGAACTCTCTTGGGAGTTACGCAGAATTCTTGATAATTTTGAACTTCCATGGGACCCACGCATTGCTTTTGGTCATTTTAAACACTTTTATGAGTTATTCATCATTTGCACTCTCTTGGGAATTAGGCACAGGATTGGTGATTTTGCACTCCCTTAGGATTTAGGCATTGTTTTTGGTCATTTTGCACATCCTTTGGATTTAGACATTGTTTTTTGTCATTTTGCAGTACATTGGAAATTAGAATATGTTTTTGGTCATTTTGCACACCTTTGGAAATTAGACATTGTTTTTGGTCACTTTGAACACTCTTGGTAGTTATGCATCATTTATGGTCATTTTGGGACTCTTTTATGATTTATGCGTCATTTTGATCATTTTGAACTTTTTTGAGAATTAGGCATTGCATTTGTTCATTTTGAACTCCTTTGGAAGTTAAGCATCATGTTTGGTCATTTTGAACTCCCTTTGGAGTTATGCATCATGTTTGGTCGTTTTGATATTCCATGCATCTTAGGCATTGTTTTTGGTCCTTTTGAACTCTTTTATGAGTTATGCATCATTTTGCACTCTCTAGAAAATTAGGGATGGTTTTTTGTCATTTTGCACACCCTTGAAAATTATGCATTTATTTGGTCATTTTGAACTCCCATCATTGTTTTTGGTAATTTTTACCTCCCATTGGAGTGATGCATCATTTTGGTCATTTTGAATTACCTTTGGAATGAGACATTGTTTTTGGTCATTTTGAACAGCCTTTGAAATTATCCATTGCTTTTTGTTATTTTGAACTCCCATCATTGTTTTTGATAATTTTAAACTCCCATGGGAGTTATGCATCATTTTCGTCATTTTGGGACTCTTTTATGAGTTATGCGTAATTTTGATCATTTTGCACTCTTTCGAGAATTAGGCATTACTTTTGGTCATTTTCAAATAACAAGGGATTTATGCATCATGTTTGGTGATTTTGAACTCCTTTGGGGTTGTCTATTGTTTTTGGTCAAATTAAGCTCTCTTCGGAGTTATCTATCACTCTTGGTCGTTTTGCACTCTCTCCAGAATTAGGCATTACTTTTGGTCATTTTGAACTCCATTGGGAGTTATGCATCATGTTTGATCATTTTCAACTCCCTTGGGAGTTATGCCTCATATTTGGTCTGAACTTCGATGAGACTTAAGCATTGTTTTTGGTCATTTTGAACTGCCTTGGGAATTATCCATTGTTTTTGGTCAAATTGAGCTCTTTTCGGTGTAATGCATCATTCTTGGTCATTTTGAAGTCCCTCGGGAATTCGGCATTGCTTTTGGTTATTTTGAACTCCCATCATTGTTTCTGGTCATTTTAAAATCCCATGGGAGTTATACATCATTTTGGTCATTTTGAATTACCTTGGGAATGAGACATTGTTTTTGGTCATTTTGAACAGCGTTGGGAATTATCCATTGCTTTTTGTTATTTTGAACTCCCATCATGGTTTTTGGTAATTATGAACTCTCTTGGGAGTTATGCATTACTTTTTGTCATTTTGCATTCCCTTGGAAATTAGGCATCACTTTTTGTCATTTTGCACTCCCTTGGGAATTAGGAGTTGTTTTTGGTAATTTTGCACACCTTTAGAAATGAGACATTGTTTTTGGTCATTTTGAACACTCTTGGTAGTTATGCTTCATTTATGGTCATTTTGGGACTGTTTTATGAGTTATGCGTCATTTTGGTCATTTTGAACTTTTTGATAATTAGTCATTGCTTTAATATATTTTGAACTCCCTTGGAAGTTATGCATCATGTTTGGTCATTTTGATCTCCCTTGAGAGTTATGCATCATGTTTAGTCATTTTGAACTCGTTTGAGAGTTATGCATCATTTTTGGTCACTTTGAACTTCCATGGGACCAAGGCATTTTTTCTGGTCATTTTGAATTCTTTTATGAGTTATGCATCATTTTGCACTCTCTAAAGAATTGGGCATGGTTTTTGGTCGTTTTGAAAGGTCATTGGACATAGGCATTGTTTTTGGTCATTTTGCAGAATCTTGGAAATTATACATTGTTTTTGATAATTTTGAACAGCGTTGGGAATTATCCATTGCTTTTTGTTATTTTGAACTCCCATCATGGTTTTTGGTAATTATGAACTCTCTTGGGAGTTACGCAACATTTTTGATAATTTTGAACTTCCATGGGACTCAGGCATTGTTTTTGGTCATTTTAAACACTTGTATGAGATATGCGTCATTTGCATTCTCTTAGGAATTAGGCACAAGATTGGTGATATTGCACTCCCTATGGATTTAGGCATTGTTTTTGGTCATTTTGCACATTCTTGGGAATTAGACATTGTTTTTTGTCATTTTGCACTACATTTGGAATTAGAATATGTTTTTGGTCATTTTCCATACCTTTGGAAACTAGACATTGTTTTAGATCATTTTAAACTCCCATGGGAGTTATGCATCATTTTCGTCATTTTGGGACTCTTTTATGAGTTATGCGTAATTTTGATCATTTTGCAGTCTCTCGAGAATTAGGCATTACTTTTGGTCATTTTCAAATAACATGGGATTTATGCATCATGTTTGGTCATTTTGAATTACCTTGGGAATTATCCATTGCTTTTTGTTATTTTGAACTCCCATCATTGTTTTTGGTAATTTTGAACTCTCTTGGGAGTTACGCAGAATTCTTGATAATTTTGAACTTCCATGGGACTCACGCATTGCTTTTGGTCATTTTAAACACTTTTATGAGTTATTCATCATTTGCACTCTCTTGGGAATTAGGCACAGGATTGGTGATTTTGCACTCCCTTAGGATTTAGGCATTGTTTTTGGTCATTTTGCACATCCTTTGGATTTAGACATTGTTTTTTGTCATTTTGCAGTACATTGGAAATTAGAATATGTTTTTGGTCATTTTGCACACCTTTGGAAATTAGACATTGTTTTTGGTCACTTTGAACACTCTTGGTAGTTATGCATCATTT
The DNA here is from genome assembly GCA_916610825.1 of Haliclystus octoradiatus. Taxonomy (NCBI): domain Eukaryota; kingdom Metazoa; phylum Cnidaria; class Staurozoa; order Stauromedusae; family Haliclystidae; genus Haliclystus; species Haliclystus octoradiatus. Next base: position 3,616,428 of record OU744452.1, read on the forward strand.
ATGGTCATTTTGGGACTCTTTTATGATTTATGCGTCATTTTGATCATTTTGAACTTTTTTGAGAATTAGGCATTGCATTTGTTCATTTTGACCTCCTTTGGAAGTTAAGCATCATGTTTGGTCATTTTGAACTCCCTTTGGAGTTATGCATCATGTTTGGTCGTTTTGATATTCCATGCATCTTAGGCATTGTTTTTGGTCCTTTTGAACTCTTTTATGAGTTATGCATCATTTTGCACTCTCTAGAAAATTAGGGATGGTTTTTTGTCATTTTGCACACCCTTGAAAATTATGCATTTATTTGGTCATTTTGAACTCCCATCATTGTTTTTGGTAATTTTTACCTCCCATTGGAGTGATGCATCATTTTGGTCATTTTGAATTACCTTTGGAATGAGACATTGTTTTTGGTCATTTTGAACAGCCTTTGAAATTATCCATTGCTTTTTGTTATTTTGAACTCCCATCATTGTTTTTGATAATTTTAAACTCCCATGGGAGTTATGCATCATTTTCGTCATTTTGGGACTCTTTTATGAGTTATGCGTAATTTTGATCATTTTGCACTCTTTCGAGAATTAGGCATTACTTTTGGTCATTTTCAAATAACAAGGGATTTATGCATCATGTTTGGTGATTTTGAACTCCTTTGGGGTTGTCTATTGTTTTTGGTCAAATTAAGCTCTCTTCGGAGTTATGTATCACTCTTGGTCGTTTTGCACTCTCTCCAGAATTAGGCATTACTTTTGGTCATTTTGAACTCCATTGGGAGTTATGCATCATGTTTGATCATTTTCAACTCCCTTGGGAGTTATGCCTCATATTTGGTCTGAACTTCGATGAGACTTAAGCATTGTTTTTGGTCATTTTGAACTGCCTTGGGAATTATCCATTGTTTTTGGTCAAATTGAGCTCTTTTCGGTGTAATGCATCATTCTTGGTCATTTTGAAGTCCCTCGGGAATTCGGCATTGCTTTTGGTTATTTTGAACTCCCATCATTGTTTCTGGTCATTTTAAAATCCCATGGGAGTTAGACATCATTTTGGTCATTTTGAATTACCTTGGGAATGAGACATTGTTTTTGGTCATTTTGAACAGCGTTGGGAATTATCCATTGCTTTTTGTTATTTTGAACTCCCATCATGGTTTTTGGTAATTATGAACTCTCTTGGGAGTTATGCATTACTTTTTGTCATTTTGCATTCCCTTGGAAATTAGGCATCACTTTTTGTCATTTTGCACTCCCTTGGGAATTAGGAGTTGTTTTTGGTAATTTTGCACACCTTTAGAAATGAGACATTGTTTTTGGTCATTTTGAACACTCTTGGTAGTTATGCTTCATTTATGGTCATTTTGGGACTGTTTTATGAGTTATGCGTCATTTTGGTCATTTTGAACTTTTTGATAATTAGTCATTGCTTTAATATATTTTGAACTCCCTTGGAAGTTATGCATCATGTTTGGTCATTTTGATCTCCCTTGAGAGTTATGCATCATGTTTAGTCATTTTGAACTCGTTTGAGAGTTATGCATCATTTTTGGTCACTTTGAACTTCCATGGGACCAAGGCATTTTTTCTGGTCATTTTGAATTCTTTTATGAGTTATGCATCATTTTGCACTCTCTAAAGAATTGGGCATGGTTTTTGGTCGTTTTGAAAGGTCATTGGACATAGGCATTGTTTTTGGTCATTTTGCAGAATCTTGGAAATTATACATTGTTTTTGATAATTTTGAACAGCGTTGGGAATTATCCATTGCTTTTTGTTATTTTGAACTCCCATCATGGTTTTTGGTAATTATGAACTCTCTTGGGAGTTACGCAACATTTTTGATAATTTTGAACTTCCATGGGACTCAGGCATTGTTTTTGGTCATTTTAAACACTTTTATGAGATATGCGTCATTTGCATTCTCTTAGGAATTAGGCACAAGATTGGTGATATTGCACTCCCTATGGATTTAGGCATTGTTTTTGGTCATTTTGCACATTCTTGGGAATTAGACATTGTTTTTTGTCATTTTGCACTACATTTGGAATTAGAATATGTTTTTGGTCATTTTCCATACCTTTGGAAACTAGACATTGTTTTAGATCATTTTAAACTCCCATGGGAGTTATGCATCATTTTCGTCATTTTGGGACTCTTTTATGAGTTATGCGTAATTTTGATCATTTTGCAGTCTCTCGAGAATTAGGCATTACTTTTGGTCATTTTCAAATAACATGGGATTTATGCATCATGTTTGGTCATTTTGAACTCCCTTGGGAGTTATCTATTGTTTTTGGTCAAATTAAGCTCTCTTCAGAGTTATGTATCTTTCTTGGTCGTTTTGCTCTTTCCGGAATTAGGCATTACTTTTGGTCATTTTGAACTCCATTGTGAGTTATGCATCATGTTTACTCGTTTTGAATTTCCATGGCAATTGGCATTGTTTTTAGTCATTTTCACTCCCTTCGGAATTACGCATTGTTTTTGGTCATTTTGCACACCCTTGTTAATTAGAAATTGTTTTTTGTCATTTTGAACTTTCAGGGGGCTCAGGCATTGTTTCTGGTCATTTTAAACTCCCATGGGAGTTATGCATCATTTTGGTCGTTTTGAATTACCTTGGGAATGAGACATTGTTTTTGGTCATTTTGAACGCTGTTGGTAATTATACATCATTTTTGGTCATTTTGCACTCTCTTGGGAAATAGGCATTACTTCTGGTCATTTTGCACTCCCTTGGCAATTAGGAATTGATTTTGGTCATTTTGCACACGCTAGGGAATTAGACAATGTTTTTGCTCATTTTAAACAGCGTTGGGAATTATCCATTACTTTTGGTCATTTTGAACTCCATTGGGAGTTATGCATCATGTTTGATCATTTTCAACTCCCTTGGGAGTTATGCCTCATATGTGGTCGTTTTGAACTTCGATGAGACTTAAGCATTGTTTTTGGTCATTTTGAACTGCCTTTGGAATTATCCATTGTTTTTGGTCAAATTGAGCTCTTTTCGGTGTAATGCATCATTCTTGGTCATTTTGAAGTCCCTCGGGAATTCGGCATTGCTTTTGGTTATTTTGAACTCCAATCATTGTTTCTGGTCATTTTAAAATCCCATGGGAGTTATGCATCATTTTGGTCATTTTGAATTACCATGGGAATGATACATTGTTTTTGGTCATTTTGAACAGCGTTGGGAATTATACATTGCTTTTTGTTATTTTGAACTCCCATCATGGTTTTTTGTAATTATGAACTCTCTTGGGAGTTACGCAACATTCTTGATAATTTTGAACTTCCATGGGACTCAGGCATTGCTTTTGGTCATTTTAAACACCTTTTATGAGATATGCATCATTTGCACTCTCTTTTGAATTAGGCACAAGATTGGTGATATTGCACTCCCTTGGGATTTAGGCATTGTTTTTGGTCATTTTACAGATTCTTGGGAATTAGACATTGTTTTTTGTCATTTTGCACTACATTGGGAATTAGAATATGTTTTTGGTCATTTTCTATACCTTTGGAAACTAGACATTGTTTTAGATCTTTTTAAACTTCCATGGGATTTATGCATCATTTTCGTCATTTTGGGACTCTTTTATGAGTTATGCGTAATTTTGATCATTTTGCACTCTTTCGAGAATTAGGCATTACTTTTTGTCATTTTCAAATAACATGGGATTTATGCATCATGTTTGGTCAGTTTGAACTCCTTTGGGAGTTATCTATTGTTTTTGGTCAAATTAAGCTCTCTTCGGAGTTATGTATCATTATTGGTCGTTTTGCACTCTCTCCAGAATTAGGCATTACTTTTGGTCATTTTGAACTCCATTGGGAGTTATGCATCATGTTTGATCATTTTGAACTCCCTTGGGAGTTATGCCTCATATTTGGTCGTTTTGAACTTCGATGAGACTTAAGCACTGTTTTTGTTCATTTTGAACTGCTTTGGGAATTATCCATTGTTATTGGTCAAATTGAGCTCTTTTCGGTGTAATGTATCATTCTTGGTCATTTTGCACTATCTTGGGAATTAGGCATTGCTTTTGATTATTTTGAACTCCCATCATTGTTTCTGGTCATCTTAAAATTCCATGGGAGTTATGCATCATTTTGGTCATTTTGAATTACCTTGGGATTAGACATTGTTTTGATCATTTTGAACTCTATTGGTAATTATAAATCATTTTTGGTCATTTTGCAAACCCTCTGGTTTGAGGAATTGTTTTTGGTAACTTTGCACACCTTTAGAAATTAGACATTGTTTTTGGTCATTTTGAACACTCTTGGTAGTTATGCTTCATTTATGGTCATTTTGGGACTGTTTTATGAGTTATGCGTCATTTTGGTAATTTTGAAATTTTTGAGAATTCGTCATTGCTTTTATATATTTTGAACTCCCTTGGAAGTTATGCATCATGTTTGGTCATTTTGAACTCCCTTGGGAGTTATGCATCATGTTTACTCGTTTTGAATTTCCATGGCAATTGGCATTGTTTTTAGTCATTTTGCACTCCCTTGGGAATTAAGCATTGTTTTTGGTCATTTTGCACACCCTTGTTAATTAGAAATTGCTTTTTGTCATTTTGAACTCCCGTGGGAGTTATGCATCATTTTGGTCGTTTTGAATTACCTTGGGAATGAGACATTGTTTTTGGTCATTTTGAACTTTGTTAGTAATTATACATCATTAATGGTCATTTTCTACTCTTATGGGAATTAGGCATTACTTTTGGTCGTTTTGCAATTCCTTGGGAATTAAGAATTGTTTTTGGTAAATTTGCACCCCTTTGGAAATTAGACATTGTTTTTGGTCATTTTGAACACTCTTGGTAGTTATGCATCATTTATGGTCATTTTGGGACTGTTTTATGAGTTATTCGTCATTTTAGTCATTTTGAACTTTTTTGAGAATTAGGCATCGCTTTTGTATATTTTGAACTCCCTTGGAAGTTATGCATCATGTTTGGTCATTTTGAACTCCCTTGGGAGTTATGCATCATGTTTGGTCGTTTTGAACTTCCATGCCACTTGGCATTGTTTTTAGTCATTTTGCACTCCTTTGGGAATTAGGCATTGTTTTTGATCATTTTGCACACCCTTGTTAATTAGAAATTGTTTTTTGTCATCTCGAAATCTATTGGGAATTATGCATCATTTTTGGTCACTTTGAGCTTCCAGGAGGCTCAGGCATTGTTCCTGGTCATTTTAAACTTCCATGGCAGTTATGCATCATTTTGGCTATTTTGAATTACCTTGGGAATTATCCATTGCTTTTTGTTATTTTGAACTCCCATCATTGTTTTTGGTAATTTTGAACTCTCTTGGGAGTTACGCAGAATTCTTGATAATTTTGAACTTCCATGGGACTCACGCATTGCTTTTGGTCATTTTAAACACTTTTATGAGTTATTCATCATTTGCACTCTCTTGGGAATTAGGCACAGGATTGGTGATTTTGCACTCCCTTAGGATTTAGGCATTGTTTTTGGTCATTTTGCACATTCTTTGGAATTAGACATTGTTTTTTGTCATTTTGCACTACATTGGAAATTAGAATATGTTTTTGGTCATTTTGCACAGTCTTGGGAATTAGACATTGTTTAATGTCATTTTGCACTACTTTGGGAATTAGAAAATGTTTTTGGTCATTTTGCACACCTTTGGAAATTAGACATTGTTTTTGGTCACTTTGAACACTCTTGGTAGTTATGCATCATTTATGGTCATTTTGGGACTCTTTTATGATTTATGCGTCATTTTGATCATTTTGAACTTTTTTGAGAATTAGGCATTGCATGTGTTCATTTTGAACTCCCTTGGAAGTTAAGCATCATGTTTGGTCATTTTGAACTCCCTTTGGAGTTATGCATCATGTTTGGTCGTTATGATCTTCCATGCATCTTAGGCATTGTTTTTGGTCTTTTTGAACTCTTTTATGAGTTATGCATCATTTTGCACAATCTAGAAAATTAGGCATGGTTTTTTGTCATTTTGCACACCCTTGAAAATTATGCATTTATTTGGTCATTTTGAACTCCCATCATTGTTTTTGGTAATTTTTACCTCCCATTGGAGTGAATCATCATTTTGGTCATTTTGAATTACCTTGGGAATGAGACATATTTTTTGGTCATTTTGAACAGCCTTGGAAATTATCCATTGCTTTTTGTTATTTTGAACTCCCATCATTTTTTTTGATAATTTTAAACTCCCATGGGAGTTATGCATCATTTTCGTCATTTTGGGACTCTTTTATGAGTTATGCGTAATTTTGATCATTTTGCACTCTTTCGAGAATTAGGCATTACGTTTGGTCATTTTCAAATAACATGGGATTTATGCATCATGTTTGGTGATTTTGAACTCCTTTGGGGTTATCTATTGTTTTTGGTCAAATTAAGCTCTCTTCGGAATTATGTATCATTCTTGGTCGTTTTGCACTCTCTCCAGAATTAGGCATTACTTTTGGTCATTTTGAACTCCATTGGGAGTTATGCATCATGTTTGATCATTTTCAACTCCCTTGGGAGTTATGCCTCATATTTGGTCGTTTTGAACTTCGATGAGACTTAAGCATTGTTTTTGGTCATTTTGAACTGCCTTTGGAATTATCCATTGTTTTTGGTCAAATTGAGCTCTTTTCGGTGTAATGCATCATTCTTGGTCATTTTGAAGTCCCTCGGGAATTCGGCATTGCTTTTGGTTATTTTGAACTCCCATCATTGTTTCTGGTCATTTTAAAATCCCATGGGAGTTATGCATCATTTTGGTCATTTTGAATTACCTTGGGAATGAGACATTGTTTTTGGTCATTTTGAACAGCGTTGGGAATTATACATTGCTTTTTGTTATTTTGAACTCCCATCATGGTTTTTTGTAATTATGAACTCTCTTGGGAGTCACGCAACATTCTTGATAATTTTGAACTTCCATGGGACTCAGGCATTGCTTTTGGTCATTTTAAACACCTTTTATGAGATATGCATCATTTGCACTCTCTTTTGAATTAGGCACAAGATTGGTGATATTGCACTCCCTTGGGATTTAGGCATTGTTTTTGGTCATTTTACAGATTCTTGGGAATTAGACATTGTTTTTTGTCATTTTGCACTATATTGGGAATTAGAATATGTTTTTGGTCATTTTCTATACCTTTGGAAACTAGACATTGTTTTAGATCTTTTTAAACTTCCATGGGATTTATGCATCATTTTCGTCATTTTGGGACTCTTTTATGAGTTATGCGTAATTTTGATCATTTTGCACTCTTTCGAGAATTAGGCATTACTTTTTGTCATTTTCAAATAACATGGGATTTATGCATCATGTTTTGTCAGTTTGAACTCCTTTGGGAGTTATCTATTGTTTTTGGTCAAATTAAGCTCTCTTCGGAGTTATGTATCATTATTGGTCGTTTTGCACTCTCTCCAGAATTAGGCATTACTTTTGGTCATTTTGAACTCCATTGGGAGTTTAGCATCATGTTTGATCATTTTGAACTCCCTTGGGAGTTATGCCTCATATTTGGTCGTTTTGAACTTCGATGAGACTTAAGCACTGTTTTTGTTCATTTTGAATTGCTTTGGGAATTATCCATTGTTATTGGTCAAATTGAGCTCTTTTCGGTGTAATGTATCATTCTTGGTCATTTTGCACTCCCTTGGGAATTAGGCATTGCTTTTGATTATTTTGAACTCCCATCATTGTTTCTGGTCATCTTAAAATTCCATGGGAGTTATGCATCATTTTGGTCATTTTGAATTACCTTGGGATTAGACATTGTTTTGGTCATTTTGAACTCTATTGGTAATTATACATCATTTTTGGTCATTTTGCAAACCCTCTGGTTTGAGGAATTGTTTTTGGTAACTTTGCACACCTTTAGAAATTAGACATTGTTTTTGGTCATTTTGAACACTCTTGGTAGTTATGCTTCATTTATGGTCATTTTGGGACTGTTTTATGAGTTATGCGTCATTTTGGTAATTTTGAAATTTTTGAGAATTCGTCATTGCTTTTATATATTTTGAACTCCCTCGGAAGTTATGCATCATGTTTGGTCATTTTGAACTCCCTTGGGAGTTATGGATCATGTTTACTCGTTTTGAATTTCCATGGCAATTGGCATTGTTTTTAGTCATTTTGCACTCCCTTGGGAATTAAGCATTGTTTTTGGTCATTTTGCACACCCTTGTTAATTAGAAATTGCTTTTTGTCATTTTGAACTTCCAGGGGGCTCAGGCATTGTTTCTGGTCATTTTAAACTCCCGTGGGAGTTATGCATCATTTTGGTCGTTTTGAATTACCTTGGGAATGAGACATTGTTTTTGGTCATTTTGAACTTTGTTAGTAATTATACATCATTAATGGTCATTTTCTACTCTTATGGGAATTAGGCATTACTTTTGGTCGTTTTGCAATTCCTTGGGAATTAAGAATTGTTTTTGGTAAATTTGCACCCCTTTGGAAATTAGACATTGTTTTTGGTCATTTTGAACTCCCTTGGAAGTTATGCATCATGTTTGGTCATTTTGAACTCCCTTGGGAGTTATGCATCATGTTTGGTCGTTTTGAAGTTCCATGCCACTTGGCATTGTTTTTAATCATTTTGCACTCCTTTGGGAATTAGGCATTGTTTTTTATCATTTTGCACACCCTTGTTAATTAGAAATTGTATTTTGTCATTTCAAAATCTATTGGGAATTATGCATCATTTTTGGTCACTTTGAGCTTCCAGGAGGCTCAGGCATTGTTCCTGGTCATTTTAAACTTCCATGGCAGTTATGCATCATTTTGGCTATTTTGAATTACCTTGGGAATTATCCATTGCTTTTTGTTATTTTGAACTCCCATCATTGTTTTTGGTAATTTTGAACTCTCTTGGGAGTTACGCAGAATTATTGATAATTTTGAACTTCCATGGGACTCACGCATTGCTTTTGGTCATTTTAAACACTTTTATGAGTTATTCATCATTTGCACTCTCTTGGGAATTAGGCACAGGATTGGTGATTTTGCACTCCCTTAGGATTTAGGCATTGTTTTTGGTCATTTTGCACATTCTTTGGATTTAGACATTGTTTTTTTTCATTTTGCACTACATTGAAAATTAGAATATGTTTTTGGTCATTTTGCACATCTTTGGAAATTAGACATTGTTTTTGGTCACTTTGAACACTCTTGGTAGTTATGCATCATTTATGGTCATTTTGGGACTCTTTTATTATTTATGCGTCATTTTGATCATTTTGAACTTTTTTGAGAATTAGGCATTGCATTTGTTCATTTTGAACTCCCTTGGAAGTTAAGCATCATGTTTGGTCATTTTGAACTCCCTTTGGAGTTATGCATCATGTTTGGTCGTTTTGATCTTCCATGCATCTTAGGCATGGTTTTTGGTCCTTTTGAACTCTTTTATGAGTTATGCATCATTTTGCACTCTCTAGAAAATTAGGCATGGTTTTTTGTCATTTTGCACACCCTTGAAAATTATGCATTTATTTGGTAATTTTTACCTCCCATTGGAGTGATGCATCATTTTGGTCATTTTGAATTACCTTGGGAATGAGACATTGTTTTTGGTCATTTTGAACAGCCTTGGAAATTATCCATTGCTTTTTGTTATTTTGAACTCCCATCATTGTTTTTGATAATTTTAAACTCCCATGGGAGTTATGCATCATTTTCGTCATTTTGGGACTCTTTTATGAGTTATGCGTAATTTTGATCATTTTGCACTCTTTCGAGAATTAGGCATTACTTTTGGTAATTTTCAAATAACATGGGATTTATGCATCATGTTTGGTGATTTTGAACTCCTTTGGGGTTATCTATTGTTTTTGGTCAAATTAAGCTCTCTTCGGAGTTATGTATCACTCTTGGTCGTTTTGCACTCTCTCCAGAATTAGGCATTACTTTTGGTCATTTTGAACTCCATTGGGAGTTATGCATCATGTTTGATCATTTTCAACTCCCTTGGGAGTTATGCCTCATATTTGGTCTGAACTTCGATGAGACTTAAGCATTGTTTTTGGTCATTTTGAACTGCTTTAGGAATTATCCATTGTTTTTGGTCAAATTGAGCTCTTTTCGGTGTAATGCATCATTCTTGGTCATTTCGAAGTCCTTCGGGAATTTGGCATTGATTTTGGTTATTTTGAACTCCCATCATTGTTTCTGGTCATTTTAAAATCCCATGGGAGTTATGCATCATTTTGGTCATTTTGAATTACCTTGGGAATGAGACATTGTTTTTAGTCATTTTGAACAGCGTTGGGAATTATCCATTGCTTTTTGTTATTTTGAACTCCCATCATGGTTTTTGGTAATTATGAACTCTCTTGGGAGTTATGCATTACTTTTTGTCATTTTGCACTCCCTTGGGAATTAGGAGTTGTTTTTGGTAATTTTGCACAACTTTAGAAATTAGACATTGTTTTTGGTCATTTTGAACACTCTTGGTAGTTATGCTTCATTTATGGTCATTTTGGGACTGTTTTATGAGTTATGCGTCATTTTGGTAATTTTGAAATTTTTGAGAATTCGTCATTGCTTTTATATATTTTGAACTCCCTCGGAAGTTATGCATCATGTTTGGTCATTTTGAACTCCCTTGGGAGTTATGCATCATGTTTACTCGTTTTGAATTTCCATGGCAATTGGCATTGTTTTTAGTCATTTTGCACTCCCTTGGGAATTAAGCATTGTTTTTGGCCATTTTAAACTCCTATGGGAGTTATGCATCATTTTGGTCATTTTGCACTCTCTTGGGAAATAGGCATTACTTCTGGTCATTTTGCACTCCCTTGGAAATTAGGAATTGATTTTGGTCATTTTGCACACGCTAGGGAATTAGACAATGTTTTTGCTCATTTTGAACAGCGTTGGGAATTATCTATTGTTTTTGGTCAAATTAAGCTCTCTTCGGAGTTATGTATCACTATTGGTCGTTTTGCACTCTCTCCAGAATTAGGCATTACTTTTGGTCATTTTGAACTCCATTGGGAGTTATGCATCATGTTTGATCATTTTGAACTCCCTTGGGAGTTATGCCTCATATTTGGTCGTTTTGAACTTCGATGAGACTTAAGCACTGTTTTTGTTCATTTTGAACTGCTTTGGGATTTACCCATTGTTATTGGTCAAATTGAGCTCTTTTCGGTGTAATGTATCATTCTTGGTCATTTTGCACTCCCTTGGGAATTAGGCATTGCTTTTGGTTATTTTGAACTCCCATCATTGTTTCTGGTCATCTTAAAATTCCATGGGAGTTATGCATCATTTTGGTCATTTTGAATTACCTTGGGATTAGACATTGTTTTGGTCATTTTGAACTCTATTGGTAATTATACATCATTTTTGGTCATTTTGCAAACCCTCTGGTTTGAGGAATTGTTTTTGGTAACTTTGCACACCTTTAGAAATTAAACATTGTTTTTGGTCATTTTGAACACTCTTGGTAGTTATGCTTCATTTATGGTCATTTTGGGACTGTTTTATGAGTTATGCGTCATTTTGGTAATTTTGAAATTTTTGAGAATTCGTCATTGCTTTTATATATTTTGAACTCCCTCGGAAGTTATGCATCATGTTTGGTCATTTTGAACTCCCTTGGGAGTTATGCATCATGTTTACTCGTTTTGAATTTCCATGGCAATTGGCATTGTTTTTAGTCATTTTGCACTCCCTTGGGAATTAAGCATTGTTTTTGGTCATTTTGCACACCCTTGTTAATTAGAAATTGGTTTTTGTCATTTTGAACTTCCAGGGGGCTCAGGCATTGTTTCTGGTCATTTTAAACTCCCGTGGGAGTTATGCATCATTTTGGTCGTTTTGAATTACCTTGGGAATGAGACATTGTTTTTGGTCATTTTGAACTTTGTTAGTAATTATACATCATTGTTGGTCATTTTCCACTCTCTTGAAAATTAGGCATCACTTTTTGTCATTTTGCACTCCCTTGGGAATTACGAATAGTTTTTGGTAATTTTGCACACCTTTAGAAATTAGACATTGTTTTTGGTCATTTTGAACACTCTTGGTAGTTATGCTTCATTTATGGTCATTTTGGGACTGTTTTATGAGTTATGTGTCATTTTGTTCATTTTGATTTTTTTGAGAATTCGTCATTGCTTTTATATATTTTGAATTCCCTCGGAAGTTATGCATCATATTTGGTCATTTTGAACTCCCTTGGGAGTTATACATCATGTTTGGCCGTTTTCAATTTCCATGGTAATTGGCATTGTTTTTAGTCATTTTGCACTCCCTTGGGAATTAAGCATTGTTTTTGGTCATTTTAAACTCTTTTATGAGTTATGCATCACTTTGCACTCTCTTGGGAATTAGGCAACAACTTTTGGTCATTTTGCACTTCCTTGGCAATTAAAAAAGGTTTTTTGTCATTTTGAACTCTCTTGAGAGTTATGCATTGTTTCTGTTCATTTTGAACATCCAGGGGGCTCAGGCATTGTTTCTTGTCATTTTGAACTTCCATGGCAGTTATGCATCGTTTTGGTCATATTTAATCACCTTGGGAATGAGACATTGTTTTTGGTCATTTTGAACTTTGTTAGTAATTATACATCATTAATGGTCATTTTCTACTCTTATGGGAATTAGGCATTACTTTTGGTCGTTTTGCAATTCCTTGGGAATTAAGAATTGTTTTTGGTAAATTTGCACCCCTTTGGAAATTAGACATTGTTTTTGGTCATTTTGAACACTCTTGGTAGTTATGCATCATTTATGGTCATTTTGGGACTGTTTTATGAGTTATTCGTCATTTTAGTCATTTTGAACTTTTTTGAGAATTAGGCATCGCTTTTGTATATTTTGAACTTCCTTGGAAGTTATGCATCATGTTTGGTCATTTTGAACTCCCTTGGGAGTTATGCATCATGTTTGGTCGTTTTGAACTTCCATGCCACTTGGCATTGTTTTTAGTCATTTTGCACTCCTTTGGGAATTAGGCATTGTTTTTGATCATTTTGCACACCCTTGTTAATTAGAAATTGTTTTTTGTCATTTCGAAATCTATTGGGAATTATGCATCATTTTTGGTCACTTTGAGCTTCCAGGAGGCTCAGGCATTGTTCCTGGTCATTTTAAACTTCCATGGCAGTTATGCATCATTTTGGCTATTTTGAATTACCTTGGGAATTATCCATTGCTTTTTGTTATTTTGAACTCCCATCATTGTTTTTGGAAATTTTGAACTCTCTTGGGAGTTACGCAGAATTCTTGATAATTTTGAACTTCCATGGGACTCACGCATTGCTTTTGGTCATTTTAAACACTTTTATGAGTTATTCATCATTTGCACTCTCTTGGGAATTATGCACAGGATTGGCGATTTTGCACTCCCTTAGGATTTAGGCATTGTTTTTGGTCATTTTGCACATTCTTTGGATTTAGACATTGTTTTTTGTCATTTTGCACTACATTGAAAATTAGAATATGTTTTTGGTCATTTTGCACACCTTTGGAAATTAGACATTGTTTTTGGTCACTTTGAACACTCTTGGTAGTTATGCATCATTTATGGTCATTTTGGGACTCTTTTATGATTTATGCGTCATTTTGATCATTTTGAACTTTTTTGAGAATTAGGCATTGCATTTGTTCATTTTGAACTCCCTTGGAAGTTAAGCATCATGTTTGGTCATTTTGAACTCCCTTTGGAGTTATGCATCATGTTTGGTCATTTTTAATTACCTTGGGAATGAGACATTGTTTTTGGTCATTTTGAACAACGTTGGGAATTATCCATTGCTTTTTGTTATTTTGAACTCCCATCATGGTTTTTGGTAATTATGAACTCTCTTGGGAGTTATGCATTACTTTTTGTCATTTTGCACTCCCTTGGGAATTAAGAGTTGTTTTTGGTAATTTTGCACACCTTTAGAAATTAGACATTGTTTTTGGTCATTTTGAACACTCTTGGTAGTTATGCTTCATTTATGGTCATTTTGGGACTGTTTTATGAGTTATGCGTCATTTTGGTAATTTTGAAATTTTTGAGAATTCGTCATTGCTTTTATTTATTTTGAACTCCCTCGGAAGTTATGCATCATGTTTGGTCATTTTGAACTCCCTTGGGAGTTATGCATCATGTTTACTCGTTTTGAATTTCCATGGCAATTGGCATTGTTTTTAGTCATTTTGCACTCCCTTGGGAATTAAGCATTGTTTTTGGTCATTTTGCACACCCTTGTTAATTAGAAATTGCTTTTTGTCATTTTGAACTTCCAGGGGGCTCAGGCATTGTTTCTGGTCATTTTAAACTCCCGTGGTAGTTATGCATCATTTTGGTCGTTTTGAATTACCTTGGGAATGAGACATTGTTTTTGGTCATTTTGAACTTTGTTAGTAATTATACATCATTGTTGGTCATTTTCCACTCTCTTGAAAATTAGGCATCACTTTTTGTCATTTTGCACTCCCTTGGGAATTATGAATAGTTTTTGGTAATTTTGCACACCTTTAGAAATTAGACATTGTTTTTGGTCATTTTGAACACTCTTGGTAGTTATGCTTCATTTATGGTCATTTTGGGACTGTTTTATGAGTTATGTGTCATTTTGTTCATTTTGAACTTTTTGAGAATTCGTCATTGCTTTTATATATTTTGAATTCCCTCGGAAGTTATGCATCATATTTGGTCATTTTGAACTCCCTTGGGAGTTATACATCATGTTTGGTCGTTTTCAATTTCCATGGTAATTGGCATTGTTTTTAGTCATTTTGCACTCTTTTGGGAATTAGGCAACAACTTTTGGTCATTTTCCACTTCCTTGGCAATTAAAAAAGGTTTTTTGTCATTTTGAACTCTCTTGAGAGTTATGCATTGTTTCTGTTCATTTTGAACATCCAGGGGGCTCAGGCATTGTTTCTTGTCATTTTGAACTTCCATGGCAGTTATGCATCGTTTTGGTCATATTTAATCACCTTGGGAATGAGACATTGTTTTTGGTCATTTTGAACTTTGTTAGTAATTATACATCATTAATGGTCATTTTCTACTCTTATGGGAATTAGGCATTGTTTTTGATCATTTTGCACACCCTTGTTAATTAGAAATTGTTTTTTGTCATTTCGAAATCTATTGGGAATTATGCATCATTTTTGGTCACTTTGAGCTTCCAGGAGGCTCAGGCATTGTTCCTGGTCATTTTAAACTTCCATGGCAGTTATGCATCATTTTGGCTATTTTGAATTACCTTGTGAATTATCCATTG
Organism: Haliclystus octoradiatus; assembly: GCA_916610825.1. Classification (NCBI taxonomy): domain Eukaryota; kingdom Metazoa; phylum Cnidaria; class Staurozoa; order Stauromedusae; family Haliclystidae; genus Haliclystus; species Haliclystus octoradiatus. The sequence continues at coordinate 3,631,666 of OU744452.1, forward strand.
CTTTTTGTTATTTTGAACTCCCATCATTGTTTTTGGAAATTTTGAACTCTCTTGGGAGTTACGCAGAATTCTTGATAATTTTGAACTTCCATGGGACTCACGCATTGCTTTTGGTCATTTTAAACACTTTTATGAGTTATTCATCATTTGCACTCTCTTGGGAATTATGCACAGGATTGGTGATTTTGCACTCCCTTAGGATTTAGGCATTGTTTTTGGTCATTTTGCACATTCTTTGGATTTAGACATTGTTTTTTGTCATTTTGCACTACATTGAAAATTAGAATATGTTTTTGGTTATTTTGCACACCTTTGGAAATTAGACATTGTTTTTGGTCACTTTGAACACTCTTGGTAGTTATGCATCATTTATGGTCATTTTGGGACTCTTTTATGATTTATGCGTCATTTTGATCATTTTGAACTTTTTTGAGAATTAGGCATTGCATTTGTTCATTTTGAACTCCCTTGGAAGTTAAGCATCATGTTTGGTCATTTTGAACTCCCTTTGGAGTTATGCATCATGTTTGGTCATTTTTAATTACCTTGGGAATGAGACATTGTTTTTGGTCATTTTGAACAACGTTGGGAATTATCCATTGCTTTTTGTTATTTTGAACTCCCATCATGGTTTTTGGTAATTATGAACTCTCTTGGGAGTTATGCATTACTTTTTGTCATTTTGCACTCCCTTGGGAATTAAGAGTTGTTTTTGGTAATTTTGCACACCTTTAGAAATTAGACATTGTTTTTGGTCATTTTGAACACTCTTGGTAGTTATGCTTCATTTATGGTCATTTTGGGACTGTTTTATGAGTTATGCGTCATTTTGGTAATTTTGAAATTTTTGAGAATTCGTCATTGCTTTTATTTATTTTGAACTCCCTCGGAAGTTATGCATCATGTTTGGTCATTTTGAACTCCCTTGGGAGTTATGCATCATGTTTACTCGTTTTGAATTTCCATGGCAATTGGCATTGTTTTTAGTCATTTTGCACTCCCTTGGGAATTAAGCATTGTTTTTGGTCATTTTGCACACCCTTGTTAATTAGAAATTGCTTTTTGTCATTTTGAACTTCCAGGGGGCTCAGGCATTGTTTCTGGTCATTTTAAACTCCCGTGGTAGTTATGCATCATTTTGGTCGTTTTGAATTACCTTGGGAATGAGACATTGTTTTTGGTCATTTTGAACTTTGTTAGTAATTATACATCATTGTTGGTCATTTTCCACTCTCTTGAAAATTAGGCATCACTTTTTGTCATTTTGCACTCCCTTGGGAATTATGAATAGTTTTTGGTAATTTTGCACACCTTTAGAAATTAGACATTGTTTTTGGTCATTTTGAACACTCTTGGTAGTTATGCTTCATTTATGGTCATTTTGGGACTGTTTTATGAGTTATGTGTCATTTTGTTCATTTTGAACTTTTTGAGAATTCGTCATTGCTTTTATATATTTTGAATTCCCTCGGAAGTTATGCATCATATTTGGTCATTTTGAACTCCCTTGGGAGTTATACATCATGTTTGGTCGTTTTCAATTTCCATGGTAATTGGCATTGTTTTTAGTCATTTTGCACTCTCTTGGGAATTAGGCAACAACTTTTGGTCATTTTCCACTTCCTTGGCAATTAAAAAAGGTTTTTTGTCATTTTGAACTCTCTTGAGAGTTATGCATTGTTTCTGTTCATTTTGAACATCCAGGGGGCTCAGGCATTGTTTCTTGTCATTTTGAACTTCCATTGCAGTTATGCATCGTTTTGGTCATATTTAATCACCTTGGGAATAAGACATTGTTTTTGGTCATTTTGAACTTTGTTGGTAATTATACATCATTAATGGTCATTTTCTACTCTTATGAGAATTAGGCATTATTTTTGGTCGTTTTGCAATTCCTTGAAAATTATGCATTTATTTGGTCATTTTGAACTCCCATCATTGTTTTTGGTAATTTTTACCTCCCATTGGAGTGAATCATCATTTTGGTCATTTTGAATTACCTTGGGAATGAGACATATTTTTTGGTCATTTTGAACAGCCTTGGAAATTATCCATTGCTTTTTGTTATTTTGAACTCCCATCATTGTTTTTGATAATTTTAAACTCCCATGGGAGTTATGCATCATTTTCGTCATTTTGGGACTCTTTTATGAGTTATGCGTAATTTTGATCATTTTGCACTCTTTCGAGAATTAGGCATTACGTTTGGTCATTTTCAAATAACATGGGATTTATGCATCATGTTTGGTGATTTTGAACTCCTTTGGGGTTATCTATTGTTTTTGGTCAAATTAAGCTCTCTTCGGAGTTATGTATCATTCTTGGTCGTTTTGCACTCTCTCCAGAATTAGGCATTACTTTTGGTGATTTTGAACTCCATTGGGAGTTATGCATCATGTTTGATCATTTTCAACTCCCTTGGGAGTTATGCCTCATATTTGGTCGTTTTGAACTTCGATGAGACTTAAGCATTGTTTTTGGTCATTTTGAACTGCCTTGGCAATTATCCATTGTTTTTGGTCAAATTGAGCTCTTTTCGGTGTAATGCATCATTCTTGGTCATTTTGAAGTCCCTCGGGAATTCGGCATTGCTTTTGGTTATTTTGAACTCCCATCATTGTTTCTGGTCATTTTGAAATCCCATGGGAGTTATGCATCATTTTGGTCATTTTGAATTACCTTGGGAATGAGACATTGTTTTTGGTCATTTTGAACAGCGTTGGGAATTATCCATTGCTTTTTGTTATTTTGAACTCCCATCATGGTTTTTGGTAATTATGAAATATCTTGGGAGTTACGCAACATTCTTGATAATTTTGAACTTCCATGGAACTCAGGCATTGTTTTTGGTCATTTTAAACACTTTTATGAGTTATGCATCATTTGCACTCTCTTTTGAATCAGGCATTACTATTGGTCATGTTGAACTCCCTTGGGAGTTATGCCTCATGTTTGGTCGTTTTGAACTTCAATTTTACTCAGGCATTGTTTTTGGTCATTTTCAACTCTTTTATGAGTTATGCATCACTTTGCACTTTCTTGGGAATTGGGCACAACTTTTGGTCATTTTGCACTTCCTTGGCAATTAGAAAAGGTTTTTTGTCATTTCGAACTCTCTTGGAAGTTATGCATCATTTCTGTTCATTTTGAACATCCAGGGGGCTCAGGCATTGTTTCTTGTCATTTTGAACTTCCATGGAAGTTATGCATCATTTTGGTCCTTTTTAATCACCTTGGGAATGAGACATTGTTTTTGGTCATTTTGAACATGGTTAGTAATTATACATCATTGTTGGTCATTTTCCACTCTCTTGGAAATTAGGCATTACTTTTGGTCATTTTGCACTTCCTTGGGAATTCGGAATTGTTTTTGGTAAATTTGCACCCCTTTGGAAATTAGACATTGTTTTTGGTCATCTTGAACACTCTTGGTAGTTATGCATCATTTATGGTCATTTTGGGACTGTTTTATGAGTTTTTCGTCATTTTAGTCATTTTGAACTTTTTTGAGAATTAGGCATCGCTTTTGTATATTTTGAATTCCCTTGGAAGTTATGCATCATGTTTGGTCATTTTGAACTCCTTTGGCAGTTATGCATCATGTTTGGTCGTTTTGAACTTCCATGCCACTTGGCATTGTTTTTAGTCATTTTGCACTCCTTTGGGAATTAGGCATTGTTTTTGATCATTTTCCACACCCTTGTTAATTAGAAATTGTTTTTTGTCATTTCGAAATCTATTGGGAATTATGCATCATTTTTGGTCACTTTGAGCTTCCAGGAGGCTCAGGCATTGTTCCTGGTCATTTCAAACTTCCATGGCAGTTATGCATCATTTTGGCCATTTTGAATTACCTTGGGAATTATCCATTGCTTTTTGTTATTTTGAACTCCCATCATTGTTATTGGTAATTTTGAACTCTCTTGGGAGTTACGCAGAATTCTTGATAATTTTGAACTTCCATGGGACTCACGCATTGCTTTTGGTCATTTTAAACACTTTTATGAGTTATTCATCATTTGCACTCTCTTGGGAGTTAGGCACAGGATTGGTGATTTTGCACTCCCTTAGGATTTAGGCATTGTTTTTGGTCATTTTGCACAGTCTTGGGAATTAGAAAATGTCTTTGGTCATTTTGCACACCTTTGGAAATTAGACATTGTTTTTGGTCACTTTGAACACTCTTGGTAGTTATGCATCATTTATGGTCATTTTGGGACTCTTTTATGATTTATGCGTCATTTTGATCATTTTGAACTTTTTTGAGAATTAGGCATTGCATTTGTTCATTTTGAACTCCCTTGGAAGTTAAGCATCATGTTTGGTCATTTTGAACTCCCTTTGGAGTTATGCATCATGTTTGGTCGTTTTGATCTTCCATGCATCTTAGGCATTGTTTTTGGTCCTTTTGAACTCTTTTATGAGTTATGCATCATTTTGCACTCTCTAGAAAATTAGGCATGGTTTTTTGTCATTTTGCACACCCTTGAAAATTATGCATTTATTTGGTCATTTTGAACTCCCATCATTGTTTTTGGTAATTTTTACCTCCCATTGGAGTGATGCATCATTTTGGTCATTTTGAATTACCTTGGGAATGAGACATATTTTTTGGTCATTTTGAACAGCCTTGGAAATTATCCATTGCTTTTTGTTATTTTGAACTCTCATCATTGTTTTTGATAATTTTAAACTCCCATGGGAGTTATGCATCATTTTCGTCATTTTGGGACTCTTTTATGAGTTATGCGTAATTTTGATCATTTTGCACTCTTTCGAGAATTAGGCATTACGTTTGGTCATTTTCAAATAACATGGGATTTATGCATCATGTTTGGTGATTTTGAACTCCTTTGGGGTTATCTATTGTTTTTGGTCAAATTAAGCTCTCTTCGGAGTTATGTATCATTCTTGGTCGTTTTGCACTCTCTCCAGAATTAGGCATTACTTTTGGTCATTTTGAACTCCATTGGGAGTTATGCATCATGTTTGATCATTTTCAACTCCCTTGGGAGTTATGCCTCATATTTGGTCGTTTTGAACTTCGATGAGACTTAAGCATTGTTTTTGGTCATTTTGAACTGCCTTGGCAATTATCCATTGTTTTTGGTCAAATTGAGCTCTTTTCGGTGTAATGCATCATTCTTGGTCATTTTGAAGTCCCTCGGGAATTCGGCATTGCTTTTGGTTATTTTGAACTCCCATCATTGTTTCTGTTCATTTTGAAATCCCATGGGAGTTATGCATCATTTTGGTCATTTTGAATTACCTTGGGAATGAGACATTGTTTTTGGTCATTTTGAACAGCGTTGGGAATTATCCATTGCTTTTTGTTATTTTGAACTCCCATCATGGTTTTTGGTAATTATGAAATATCTTGGGAGTTACGCAACATTCTTGATAATTTTGAACTTCCATGGAACTCAGGCATTGTTTTTGGTCATTTTAAACACTTTTATGAGTTATGCATCATTTGCACTCTCTTTTGAATCAGGCATTACTATTGGTCATGTTGAACTCCCTTGGGAGTTATGCCTCATGTTTGGTCGTTTTGAACTTCAATTTTACTCAGGCATTGTTTTTGGTCATTTTCAACTCTTTTATGAGTTATGCATCACTTTGCACTTTCTTGGGAATTGGGCACAACTTTTGGTCATTTTGCACTTCCTTGGCAATTAGAAAAGGTTTTTTGTCATTTCGAACTCTCTTGGAAGTTATGCATCATTTCTGTTCATTTTGAACATCCAGGGGGCTCAGGCATTGTTTCTTGTCATTTTGAACTTCCATGGAAGTTATGCATCATTTTGGTCCTTTTTAATCACCTTGGGAATGAGACATTGTTTTTGGTCATTTTGAACATGGTTAGTAATTATACATCATTGTTGGTCATTTTCCACTCTCTTGGAAATTAGGCATTACTTTTGGTCATTTTGCACTTCCTTGGGAATTCGGAATTGTTTTTGGTAAATTTGCACCCCTTTGGAAATTAGACATTGTTTTTGGTCATCTTGAACACTCTTGGTAGTTATGCATCATTTATGGTCATTTTGGGACTGTTTTATGAGTTTTTCGTCATTTTAGTCATTTTGAACTTTTTTGAGAATTAGGCATCGCTTTTGTATATTTTGAATTCCCTTGGAAGTTATGCATCATGTTTGGTCATTTTGAACTCCTTTGGCAGTTATGCATCATGTTTGGTCGTTTTGAACTTCCATGCCACTTGGCATTGTTTTTAGTCATTTTGCACTCCTTTGGGAATTAGGCATTGTTTTTGATCATTTTCCACACCCTTGTTAATTAGAAATTGTTTTTTGTCATTTCGAAATCTATTGGGAATTATGCATCATTTTTGGTCACTTTGAGCTTCCAGGAGGCTCAGGCATTGTTCCTGGTCATTTCAAACTTCCATGGCAGTTATGCATCATTTTGGCCATTTTGAATTACCTTGGGAATTATCCATTGCTTTTTGTTATTTTGAACTCCCATCATTGTTATTGGTAATTTTGAACTCTCTTGGGAGTTACGCAGAATTCTTGATAATTTTGAACTTCCATGGGACTCACGCATTGCTTTTGGTCATTTTAAACACTTTTATGAGTTATTCATCATTTGCACTCTCTTGGGAGTTAGGCACAGGATTGGTGATTTTGCACTCCCTTAGGATTTAGGCATTGTTTTTGGTCATTTTGCACAGTCTTGGGAATTAGAAAATGTCTTTGGTCATTTTGCACACCTTTGGAAATTAGACATTGTTTTTGGTCACTTTGAACACTCTTGGTAGTTATGCATCATTTATGGTCATTTTGGGACTCTTTTATGATTTATGCGTCATTTTGATCATTTTGAACTTTTTTGAGAATTAGGCATTGCATTTGTTCATTTTGAACTCCCTTGGAAGTTAAGCATCATGTTTGGTCATTTTGAACTCCCTTTGGAGTTATGCATCATGTTTGGTCGTTTTGATCTTCCATGCATCTTAGGCATTGTTTTTGGTCCTTTTGAACTCTTTTATGAGTTATGCATCATTTTGCACTCTCTAGAAAATTAGGCATGGTTTTTTGTCATTTTGCACACCCTTGAAAATTATGCATTTATTTGGTCATTTTGAACTCCCATCATTGTTTTTGGTAATTTTTACCTCCCATTGGAGTGATGCATCATTTTGGTCATTTTGAACAGCCTTGGAAATTATCCATTGCTTTTTGTTATTTTGAACTCCCATCATTGTTTTTGATAATTTTAAACTCCCATGGGAGTTATGCATCATTTTCGTCATTTTGGGACTCTTTTATGAGTTATGCGTAATTTTGATCATTTTGCACTCTTTCGAGAATTAGGCATTACGTTTGGTCATTTTCAAATAACATGGGATTTATGCATCATGTTTGGTGATTTTGAACTCCTTTGGGGTTATCTATTGTTTTTGGTCAAATTAAGCTCTCTTCGGAGTTATGTATCATTCTTGGTCGTTTTGCACTCTCTCCAGAATTAGGCATTACTTTTGGTCATTTTGAACTCCATTGGGAGTTATGCATCATGTTTGATCATTTTCAACTCCCTTGGGAGTTATGCCTCATATTTGGTCGTTTTGAACTTCGATGAGACTTAAGCATTGTTTTTGGTCATTTTGAACTGCCTTGGGAATTATCCATTGTTTTTGGTCAAATTGAGCTCTTTTCGGTGTAATGCATCATTCTTGGTCATTTTGAAGTCCCTCGGGAATTCGGCATTGCTTTTGGTTATTTTGAACTCCCATCATTGTTTCTGGTCATTTTAAAATCCCATGGGAGTTATGCATCATTTTGGTCATTTTGAATTACCTTGGGAATGAGACATTGTTTTTGGTCATTTTGAGCAGCGTTGGGAATTATCCATTGCTTTTTGTTATTTTGAACTCCTATCATGGTTTTTGGTAATTATGAACTCTCTTGGGAGTTACGCAACATTCTTGATAATTTTGAACTTCCATGGAACTCAGGCATTGTTTTTGGTCATTTTAAACACTTTTATGAGTTATGCATCATTTGCACTCTCTTTTGAATCAGGCATTACTATTGGTCATGTTGAACTCCCTTGGGAGTTATGCCTCATGTTTGGTCGTTTTGAACTTCAATTTTACTCAGGCATTGTTTTTGGTCATTTTCAACTCTTTTATGAGTTATGCATCACTTTGCACTTTCTTGGGAATTGGGCACAACTTTTGGTCATTTTGCACTTCCTTGGCAATTAGAAAAGGTTTTTTGTCATTTCGAACTCTCTTGGAAGTTATGCATCATTTCTGTTCATTTTGAACATCCAGGGGGCTCAGGCATTGTTTCTTGTCATTTTGAACTTCCATGGGAGTTATGCATCATTTTGGTCCTTTTTAATCACCTTGGGAATGAGACATTGTTTTTGGTCATTTTGAACATGGTTAGTAATTATACATCATTGTTGGTCATTTTCCACTCTCTTGGAAATTAGGCATTACTTTTGGTCATTTTGCACTTCCTTGGGAATTCGGAATTGTTTTTGGTAAATTTGCACCCCTTTGGAAATTAGACATTGTTTTTGGTCATTTTGAACACTCTTGGTAGTAATGCATCATTTATGGTCATTTTGGGACTGTTTTATGAGTTATTCGTCATTTTAGTCATTTTGAACTTTTTTGAGAATTAGGCATCGCTTTTGTATATTTTGAACTCCCTTGGAAGTTATGCATCATGTTTGGTCATTTTGAACTCCCTTGGGAGTTATGCATCATGTTTGGTCGTTTTGAACTTCCATGCCACTTGGCATTGTTTTTAGTCATTTTGCACTCCTTTGGGAATTAGGCATTGTTTTCGATCATTTTCCACACCCTTGTTAATTAGAAATTGTTTTTTGTCATTTCGAAATCTATTGGGAATTATGCATCATTTTTGGTCACTTTGAGCTTCCAGGAGGCTCAGGCATTGTTCCTGGTCATTTTAAACTTCCATGGCAGTTATGCATCATTTTGGCCATTTTGAATTACCTTGTGAATTATCCATTGCTTTTTGTTATTTTGAACTCCCATCATTGTTATTGGTAATTTTGAACTCTCTTGGGAGTTACGCAGAATTCTTGATAATTTTGAACTTCCATGGGACTCACGCATTGCTTTTGGTCATTTTAAACACTTTTATGAGTTATTCATCATTTGCACTCTCTTGGGAATTAGGCACAGGATTGGTGATTTTGCACTCCCTTAGGATTTAGGCATTGTTTTTGGTCATTTTGCACAGTCTTGGGAATTAGACATTGTTTTATGTCATTTTGCACTACCTTGGGAATTAGAAAATGTTTTTGGTCATTTTGCACACCTTTGGAAATTAGACATTGTTTTTGGTCACTTTGAACACTCTTGGTAGTTATGCATCATTTATGGTCATTTTGGGACTCTTTTATGATTTATGCGTCATTTTGATCATTTTGAACTTTTTTGAGAATTAGGCATTGCATTTGTTCATTTTGAACTCCCTTGGAAGTTAAGCATCATGTTTGGTCATTTTGAACTCCCTTTGGAGTTATGCATCATGTTTGGTCGTTTTGATCTTCCATGCATCTTAGGCATTGTTTTTGGTCCTTTTGAACTCTTTTATGAGTTATGCATCATTTTGCACTCTCTAGAAAATTAGGCATGGTTTTTTGTCATTTTGCACACCCTTGAAAATTATGCATTTATTTGGTCATTTTGAACTCCCATCATTGTTTTTGGTAATTTTTACCTCCCATTGGAGTGATGCATCATTTTGGTCATTTTGAATTACCTTGGGAATGAGACATATTTTTTGGTCATTTTGAACAGCCTTGGAAATTATCCATTGCTTTTTGTTATTTGAACTCCCATCATTGTTTTTGATAATTTTAAACTCCCATGGGAGTTATGCATCATTTTCGTCATTTTGGGACTCTTTTATGAGTTATGCGTAATTTTGATCATTTTGCACTCTTTCGAGAAGTAGGCATTACGTTTGGTCATTTTCAAATAACATGGGATTTATGCATCATGTTTGGTGATTTTGAACTCCTTTGGGGTTATCTATTGTTTTTGGTCAAATTAAGCTCTCTTCGGAGTTATGTATCATTCTTGGTCGTTTTGCACTCTCTCCGGAATTAGGCATTACTTTTGGTCATTTTGAACTCCATTGGGAGTTATGCATCATGTTTGATCATTTTCAACTCCCTTGGGAGTTATGCCTCATATTTGGTCGTTTTGAACTTCGATGAGACTTAAGCATTGTTTTTGGTCATTTTGAACTGCCTTGGGAATTATCCATTGTTTTTGGTCAAATTGAGCTCTTTTCGGTGTAATGCATCATTCTTGGTCATTTTGAAGTCCCTCGGGAATTCTGCATTGCTTTTGGTTATTTTGAACTCCCATCATTGTTTCTGGTCATTTTAAAATCCCATGGGAGTTATGCATCATTTTGGTCATTTTGAATTACCTTGGGAATGAGACATTGTTTTTGGTCATTTTGAGCAGCGTTGGGAATTATCCATTGCTTTTTGTTATTTTGAACTCCCATCATGGTTTTTGGTAATTATGAACTCTCTTGGGAGTTACGCAACATTCTTGATAATTTTGAACTTCCATGGAACTCAGGCATTGTTTTTGGTCATTTTAAACACTTTTATGAGTTATGCATCATTTGCACTCTCTTTTGAATCAGGCATTACTATTGGTCATGTTGAACTCCCTTGGGAGTTATGCCTCATGTTTGGTCGTTTTGAACTTCAATTTTACTCAGGCATTGTTTTTGGTCATTTTCAACTCTTTTATGAGTTATGCATCACTTTGCACTTTCTTGGGAATTGCGCACAACTTTTGGTCATTTTGCACTTCCTTGGCAATTACAAAAGGTTTTTTTGTCATTTCGAACTCTCTTGGAAGTTATGCATCATTTCTGTTCATTTTGAACATCCAGGGGGCTCAGGCATTGTTTCTTGTCATTTTGAACTTCCATGGAAGTTATGCATCATTTTGGTCCTTTTTAATCACCTTGGGAATGAGACATTGTTTTTGGTCATTTTGAACATGGTTAGTAATTATACATCATTGTTGGTCATTTTCCACTCTCTTGGAAATTAGGCATTACTTTTGGTCATTTTGCACTTCCTTGGGAATTCGGAATTGTTTTTGGTAAATTTGCACCCCTTTGGAAATTAGACATTGTTTTTGGTCATCTTGAACACTCTTGGTAGTTATGCATCATTTATGGTCATTTTGGGACTGTTTTATGAGTTTTTCGTCATTTTAGTCATTTTGAACTTTTTTGAGAATTAGGCATCGCTTTTGTATATTTTGAATTCCCTTGGAAGTTATGCATCATGTTTGGTCATTTTGAACTCCTTTGGCAGTTATGCATCATGTTTGGTCGTTTTGAACTTCCATGCCACTTGGCATTGTTTTTAGTCATTTTGCACTCCTTTGGGAATTAGGCATTGTTTTTGATCATTTTCCACACCCTTGTTAATTAGAAATTGTTTTTTGTCATTTCGAAATCTATTGGGAATTATGCATCATTTTTGGTCACTTTGAGCTTCCAGGAGGCTCAGGCATTGTTCCTGGTCATTTCAAACTTCCATGGCAGTTATGCATCATTTTGGCCATTTTGAATTACCTTGGGAATTATCCATTGCTTTTTGTTATTTTGAACTCCCATCATTGTTATTGGTAATTTTGAACTCTCTTGGGAGTTACGCAGAATTCTTGATAATTTTGAACTTCCATGGGACTCACGCATTGCTTTTGGTCATTTTAAACACTTTTATGAGTTATTCATCATTTGCACTCTCTTGGGAGTTAGGCACAGGATTGGTGATTTTGCACTCCCTTAGGATTTAGGCATTGTTTTTGGTCATTTTGCACAGTCTTGGGAATTAGAAAATGTCTTTGGTCATTTTGCACACCTTTGGAAATTAGACATTGTTTTTGGTCACTTTGAACACTCTTGGTAGTTATGCATCATTTATGGTCATTTTGGGACTCTTTTATGATTTATGCGTCATTTTGATCATTTTGAACTTTTTTGAGAATTAGGCATTGCATTTGTTCATTTTGAACTCCCTTGGAAGTTAAGCATCATGTTTGGTCATTTTGAACTCCCTTTGGAGTTATGCATCATGTTTGGTCGTTTTGATCTTCCATGCATCTTAGGCATTGTTTTTGGTCCTTTTGAACTCTTTTATGAGTTATGCATCATTTTGCACTCTCTAGAAAATTAGGCATGGTTTTTTGTCATTTTGCACACCCTTGAAAATTATGCATTTATTTGGTCATTTTGAACTCCCATCATTGTTTTTGGTAATTTTTACCTCCCATTGGAGTGATGCATCATTTTGGTCATTTTGAATTACCTTGGGAATGAGACATATTTTTTGGTCATTTTGAACAGCCTTGGAAATTATCCATTGCTTTTTGTTATTTTGAACTCCCATCATTGTTTTTGATAATTTTAAACTCCCATGGGAGTTATGCATCATTTTCGTCATTTTGGGACTCTTTTATGAGTTATGCGTAATTTTGATCATTTTGCACTCTTTCGAGAATTAGGCATTACGTTTGGTCATTTTCAAATAACATGGGATTTATGCATCATGTTTGGTGATTTTGAACTCCTTTGGGGTTATCTATTGTTTTTGGTCAAATTAAGCTCTCTTCGGAGTTATGTATCATTCTTGGTCGTTTTGCACTCTCTCCAGAATTAGGCATTACTTTTGGTCATTTTGAACTCCATTGGGAGTTATGCATCATGTTTGATCATTTTCAACTCCCTTGGGAGTTATGCCTCATATTTGGTCGTTTTGAACTTCGATGAGACTTAAGCATTGTTTTTGGTCATTTTGAACTGCCTTGGGAATTATCCATTGTTTTTGGTCAAATTGAGCTCTTTTCGGTGTAATGCATCATTCTTGGTCATTTTGAAGTCCCTCGGGAATTCGGCATTGCTTTTGGTTATTTTGAAATCCCATCATTGTTTCTGGTCATTTTAAAATCCCATGGGAGTTATGCATCATTTTGGTCATTTTGAATTACCTTGGGAATGAGACATTGTTTTTGGTCATTTTGAGCAGCGTTGGGAATTATCCATTGCTTTTTGTTATTTTGAACTCCTATCATGGTTTTTGGTAATTATGAACTCTCTTGGGAGTTACGCAACATTCTTGATAATTTTGAACTTCCATGGAACTCAGGCATTGTTTTTGGTCATTTTAAACACTTTTATGAGTTATACATCATTTGCACTCTCTTTTGAATCAGGCATTACTATTGGTCATGTTGAACTCCCTTGGGAGTTATGCCTCATGTTTGGTCGTTTTGAACTTCAATTTTACTCAGGCATTGTTTTTGGTCATTTTCAACTCTTTTATGAGTTATGCATCACTTTGCACTTTCTTGGGAATTGGGCACAACTTTTGGTCATTTTGCACTTCCTTGGCAATTAGAAAAGGTTTTTTGTCATTTCGAACTCTCTTGGAAGTTATGCATCATTTCTGTTCATTTTGAACATCCAGGGGGCTCAGGCATTGTTTCTTGTCATTTTGAACTTCCATGGGAGTTATGCATCATTTTGGTCCTTTTTAATCACCTTGGGAATGAGACATTGTTTTTGGTCATTTTGAACATGGTTAGTAATTATACATCATTGTTGGTCATTTTCCACTCTCTTGGAAATTAGGCATTACTTTTGGTCATTTTGCACTTCCTTGGGAATTCGGAATTGTTTTTGGTAAATTTGCACCCCTTTGGAAATTAGACATTGTTTTTGGTCATTTTGAACACTCTTGGTAGTAATGCATCATTTATGGTCATTTTGGGACTGTTTTATGAGTTATTCGTCATTTTAGTCATTTTGAACTTTTTTGAGAATTAGGCATCGCTTTTGTATATTTTGAACTCCCTTGGAAGTTATGCATCATGTTTGGTCATTTTGAACTCCCTTGGGAGTTATGCATCATGTTTGGTCGTTTTGAACTTCCATGCCGCTTGGCATTGTTTTTAGTCATTTTGCACTCCTTTGGGAATTAGGCATTGTTTTCGATCATTTTCCACACCCTTGTTAATTAGAAATTGTTTTTTGTCATTTCGAAATCTATTGGGAATTATGCATCATTTTTGGTCACTTTGAGCTTCCAGGAGGCTCAGGCATTGTTCCTGGTCATTTTAAACTTCCATGGCAGTTATGCATCATTTTGGCCATTTTGAATTACCTTGTGAATTATCCATTGCTTTTTGTTATTTTGAACTCCCATCATTGTTATTGGTAATTTTGAACTCTCTTGGGAGTTACGCAGAATTCTTGATAATTTTGAACTTCCATGGGACTCACGCATTGCTTTTGGTCATTTTAAACACTTTTATGAGTTATTCATCATTTGCACTCTCTTGGGAATTAGGCACAGGATTGGTGATTTTGCACTCCCTTAGGATTTAGGCATTGTTTTTGGTCATTTTGCACAGTCTTGGGAATTAGACATTGTTTTATGTCATTTTGCACTACCTTGGGAATTAGAAAATGTTTTTGGTCATTTTGCACACCTTTGGAAATTAGACATTGTTTTTGGTCACTTTGAACACTCTTGGTAGTTATGCATCATTTATGGTCATTTTGGGACTCTTTTATGATTTATGCGTCATTTTGATCATTTTGAACTTTTTTGAGAATTAGGCATTGCATTTGTTCATTTTGAACTCCCTTGGAAGTTAAGCATCATGTTTGGTCATTTTGAACTCCCTTTGGAGTTATGCATCATGTTTGGTCGTTTTGATCTTCCATGCATCTTAGGCATTGTTTTTGGTCCTTTTGAACTCTTTTATGAGTTATGCATCATTTTGCACTCTCTAGAAAATTAGGCATGGTTTTTTGTCATTTTGCACACCCTTGAAAATTATGCATTTATTTGGTCATTTTGAACTCCCATCATTGTTTTTGGTAATTTTTACCTCCCATTGGAGTGATGCATCATTTTGGTCATTTTGAATTACCTTGGGAATGAGACATATTTTTTGGTCATTTTGAACAGCCTTGGAAATTATCCATTGCTTTTTGTTATTTGAACTCCCATCATTGTTTTTGATAATTTTAAACTCCCATGGGAGTTATGCATCATTTTCGTCATTTTGGGACTCTTTTATGAGTTATGCGTAATTTTGATCATTTTGCACTCTTTCGAGAAGTAGGCATTACGTTTGGTCATTTTCAAATAACATGGGATTTATGCATCATGTTTGGTGATTTTGAACTCCTTTGGGGTTATCTATTGTTTTTGGTCAAATTAAGCTCTCTTCGGAGTTATGTATCATTCTTGGTCGTTTTGCACTCTCTCCGGAATTAGGCATTACTTTTGGTCATTTTGAACTCCATTGGGAGTTATGCATCATGTTTGATCATTTTCAACTCCCTTGGGAGTTATGCCTCATATTTGGTCGTTTTGAACTTCGATGAGACTTAAGCATTGTTTTTGGTCATTTTGAACTGCCTTGGGAATTATCCATTGTTTTTGGTCAAATTGAGCTCTTTTCGGTGTAATGCATCATTCTTGGTCATTTTGAAGTCCCTCGGGAATTCTGCATTGCTTTTGGTTATTTTGAACTCCCATCATTGTTTCTGGTCATTTTAAAATCCCATGGGAGTTATGCATCATTTTGGTCATTTTGAATTACCTTGGGAATGAGACATTGGTTTTGGTCATTTTGAGCAGCGTTGGGAATTATCCATTGCTTTTTGTTATTTTGAACTCCCATCATGGTTTTTGGTAATTATGAACTCTCTTGGGAGTTACGCAACATTCTTGATAATTTTGAACTTCCATGGAACTCAGGCATTGTTTTTGGTCATTTTAAACACTTTTATGAGTTATGCATCATTTGCACTCTCTTTTGAATCAGGCATTACTATTGGTCATGTTGAACTCCCTTGGGAGTTATGCCTCATGTTTGGTCGTTTTGAACTTCAATTTTACTCAGGCATTGTTTTTGGTCATTTTCAACTCTTTTATGAGTTATGCATCACTTTGCACTTTCTTGGGAATTGCGCACAACTTTTGGTCATTTTGCACTTCCTTGGCAATTACAAAAGGTTTTTTTGTCATTTCGAACTCTCTTGGAAGTTATGCATCATTTCTGTTCATTTTGAACATCCAGGGGGCTCAGGCATTGTTTCTTGTCATTTTGAACTTCCATGGGAGTTATGCATCATTTTGGTCCTTTTTAATCACCTTGGGAATGAGACATTGTTTTTGGTCATTTTGAACATGGTTAGTAATTATACATCATTGTTGGTCATTTTCCACTCTCTTGGAAATTAGGCATTACTTTTGGTCATTTTGCACTTCCTTGGGAATTCGGAATTGTTTTTGATAAATTTGCACCCCTTTGGAAATTAGACATTGTTTTTGGTCATTTTGAACACTCTTGGTAGTTATGCATCAATTTATGGTCATTTTGGGACTGTTTTATGAGTTATTCGTCATTTTAGTCATTTTGAACTTTTTTGAGAATTAGGCATCGCTTTTGTATATTTTGAACTCCCTTGGAAGTTATGCATCATGTTTGGTCATTTTGAACTCCCTTGGGAGTTATGCATCATGTTTGGTCGTTTTGAACTTCCATGCCACTTGGCATTGTTTTTAGTCATTTTGCACTCCTTTGGGAATTAGGCATTGTTTTTGATCATTTTCCACACCCTTGTTAATTAGAAATTGTTTTTTGTCATTTCGAAATCTATTGGGAATTATGCATCATTTTTGGTCACTTTGAGCTTCCAGGAGGCTCAGGCATTGTTCCTGGTCATTTTAAACTTCCATGGCAGTTATGCATCATTTTGGCCATTTTGAATTACCTTGTGAATTATCCATTGCTTTTTGTTATTTTGAACTCCCATCATTGTTATTGGTAATTTTGAACTCTCTTGGGAGTTACGCAGAATTCTTGATAATTTTGAACTTCCATGGGACTCACGCATTGCTTTTGGTCATTTTAAACACTTTTATGAGTTATTCATCATTTGCACTCTCTTGGGAATTAGGCACAGGATTGGTGATTTTGCACTCCCTTAGGATTTAGGCATTGTTTTTGGTCATTTTGCACAGTCTTGGGAATTAGACATTGTTTTATGTCATTTTGCACTACCTTGGGAATTAGAAAATGTTTTTGGTCATTTTGCACACCTTTGGAAATTAGACATTGTTTTTGGTCATTTTGAACACTCTTGGTAGTTATGCATCATTTATGGTCATTTTGGGACTCTTTTATGATTTATGCGTCATTTTGATCATTTTGAACTTTTTTGAGAATTAGGCATTGCATTTGTTCATTTTGAACTCCCTTGGAAGTTAAGCATCATGTTTGGTCATTTTGAACTCCCTTTGGAGTTATGCATCATGTTTGGTCGTTTTGATCTTCCATGCATCTTAGGCATTGTTTTTGGTCCTTTTGAACTCTTTTATGAGTTATGCATCATTTTGCACTCTCTAGAAAATTAGGCATGGTTTTTTGTCATTTTGCACACCCTTGAAAATTATGCATTTATTTGGTCATTTTGAACTCCCATCATTGTTTTTGGTAATTTTTACCTCCCATTGGAGTGATGCATCATTTTGGTCATTTTGAATTACCTTGGGAATGAGACATATTTTTTGGTCATTTTGAACAGCCTTGGAAATTATCCATTGCTTTTTGTTATTTGAACTCCCATCATTGTTTTTGATAATTTTAAACTCCCATGGGAGTTATGCATCATTTTCGTCATTTTGGGACTCTTTTATGAGTTATGCGTAATTTTGATCATTTTGCACTCTTTCGAGAAGTAGGCATTACGTTTGGTCATTTTCAAATAACATGGGATTTATGCATCATGTTTGGTGATTTTGAACTCCTTTGGGGTTATCTATTGTTTTTGGTCAAATTAAGCTCTCTTCGGAGTTATGTATCATTCTTGGTCGTTTTGCACTCTCTCCAGAATTAGGCATTACTTTTGGTCATTTTGAACCCCATTGGGAGTTATGCATCATGTTTGATCATTTTCAACTCCCTTGGGAGTTATGCCTCATATTTGGTCGTTTTGAACTTCGATGAGACTTAAGCATTGTTTTTGGTCATTTTGAACTGCCTTGGGAATTATCCATTGCTTTTTGTTATTTTGAACTCCCATCATGGTTTTTTGTAATTATGAACTCTCTTGGGAGTTACGCAACATTCTTGATAATTTTGAACTTCCATGGAACTCAGGCATTGTTTTTGGTCATTTTAAACACTTTTATGAGTTATGCATCATTTGCACTCTCTTTTGAATCAGGCATTACTATTGGTCATGTTGAACTCCCTTGGGAGTTATGCCTCATGTTTGGTCGTTTTGAACTTCAATTTTACTCAGGCATTGTTTTTGGTCATTTTCAACTCTTTTATGAGTTATGCATCACTTTGCACTTTCTTGGGAATTGGGCACAACTTTTGGTCATTTTGCACTTCCTTGGCAATTAGAAAAGGTTTTTTGTCATTTCGAACTCTCTTGGAAGTTATGCATCATTTCTGTTCATTTTGAACATCCAGGGGGCTCAGGCATTGTTTCTTGTCATTTTGAACTTCCATGGGAGTTATGCATCATTTTGGTCCTTTTTAATCACCTTGGGAATGAGACATTGTATTTGGTCATTTTGAACATGGTTAGTAATTATACATCATTGTTGGTCATTTTCCACTCTCTTGGAAATTAGGCATTACTTTTGGTCATTTTGCACTTCCTTGGGAATTCGGAATTGTTTTTGGTAAATTTGCACCCCTTTGGAAATTAGACATTGTTTTTGGTCATTTTGAACACTCTTGGTAGTTATGCATCATTTATGGTCATTTTGGGACTGTTTTATGAGTTATTCGTCATTTTAGTCATTTTGAACTTTTTTGAGAATTAGGCATCGCTTTTGTATATTTTGAACTCCCTTGGAAGTTATGCATCATGTTTGGTCATTTTGAACTCCCTTGGCAGTTATGCATCATGTTTGGTCGTTTTGAACTTCCATGCCACTTGGCATTGTTTTTAGTCATTTTGCACTCCTTTGGGAATTAGGCATTGTTTTTGATCATTTTCCACACCCTTGTTAATTAGAAATTGTTTTTTGTCATTTTCAAATCTATTGGGAATTATGCATCATTTTTGGTCACTTTGAGCTTCCAGGAGGCTCAGGCATTGTTCCTGGTCATTTTAAACTTCCATGGCAGTTATGCATCATTTTGGCCATTTTGAATTACCTTGGGAATTATCCATTGCTTTTTGTTATATTGAACTCCCATCATTGTTATTGGTAATTTTGAACTCTCTTGGGAGTTACGCGGAATTCTTGATAATTTTGAACTTCCATGGGACTCACGCATTGCTTTTGGTCATTTTAAACACTTTTATGAGTTATTCATCATTTGCACTCTCTTGGGAATTAGGCACAGGATTGGTGATTTTGCACTCCCTTAGGATTTAGGCATTGTTTTTGGTCATTTTGCACATTCTTTGGATTTAGACATTGTTTTTTGTCATTTTGCACTACATTGAAAATTAGAATATGTTTTTGGTCATTTTGCACACCTTTGGAAATTAGACATTGTTTTTGGTCACTTTGAACACTCTTGGTAGTTATGCATCATTTTTGGTCATTTGGGACTCTTTTATGATTTATGCGTCATTTTGATCATTTTGAACTTTTTTGAGGATTAGGCATTGCATTTGTTCATTTTGAACTCCCTTGGAAGTTAAGCATCATGTTTGGTCATTTTGAACTCCCTTTGGAGTTATGCATCATGTTTGGTCGTTTTGATCTTCCATGCATCTTAGGCATTGTTTTTGGTCCTTTTGAACTCTTTTATGAGTTATGCATCATTTTGCACTCTCTAGAAAATTAGGCATGGTTTTTTGTCATTTTGCACACCCTTGAAAATTATGCATTTATTTGGTCATTTTGAACTCCCATCATTGTTTTTGGTAATTTTTACCTCCCATTGGAGTGATGCATCATTTTGGTCATTTTGAATTACCTTGGGAATGAGACATTGTTTTTGGTCATTTTGAACAGCCTTGGAAATTATCCATTGCTTTTTGTTATTTTGAACTCCCATCATTGTTTTTATAATTTTAAACTCCCATGGGAGTTATGCATCATTTTCGTCATTTTGGGACTCTTTTATGAGTTATGCGTAATTTTGATCATTTTGCACTCTTTCGAGAAGTAGGCATTACGTTTGGTCATTTTCAAATAACATGGGATTTATGCATCATGTTTGGTGATTTTGAACTCCTTTGGGGTTATCTATTGTTTTTGGTCAAATTAAGCTCTCTTCGGAGTTATGTATCATTCTTGGTCGTTTTGCACTCTCTCCGGAATTAGGCATTACTTTTGGTCATTTTGAACTCCATTGGGAGTTATGCATCATGTTTGATCATTTTCAACTCCCTTGGGAGTTATGCCTCATATTTGGTCGTTTTGAACTTCGATGAGACTTAAGCATTGTTTTTGGTCATTTTGAACTGCCTTGGGAATTATCCATTGTTTTTGGTCAAATTGAGCTCTTTTCGGTGTAATGCATCATTCTTGGTCATTTTGAAGTCCCTCGGGAATTCTGCATTGCTTTTGGTTATTTTGAACTCCCATCATTGTTTCTGGTCATTTTAAAATCCCATGGGAGTTATGCATCATTTTGGTCATTTTGAATTACCTTGGGAATGAGACATTGTTTTTGGTCATTTTGAGCAGCGTTGGGAATTATCCATTGCTTTTTGTTATTTTGAACTCCCATCATGGTTTTTGGTAATTATGAACTCTCTTGGGAGTTACGCAACATTCTTGATAATTTTGAACTTCCATGGAACTCAGGCATTGTTTTTGGTCATTTTAAACACTTTTATGAGTTATGCATCATTTGCACTCTCTTTTGAATCAGGCATTACTATTGGTCATGTTGAACTCCCTTGGGAGTTATGCCTCATGTTTGGTCGTTTTGAACTTCAATTTTACTCAGGCATTGTTTTTGGTCATTTTCAACTCTTTTATGAGTTATGCATCACTTTGCACTTTCTTGGGAATTGCGCACAACTTTTGGTCATTTTGCACTTCCTTGGCAATTACAAAAGGTTTTTTTGTCATTTCGAACTCTCTTGGAAGTTATGCATCATTTCTGTTCATTTTGAACATCCAGGGGGCTCAGGCATTGTTTCTTGTCATTTTGAACTTCCATGGGAGTTATGCATCATTTTGGTCCTTTTTAATCACCTTGGGAATGAGACATTGTTTTTGGTCATTTTGAACATGGTTAGTAATTATACATCATTGTTGGTCATTTTCCACTCTCTTGGAAATTAGGCATTACTTTTGGTCATTTTGCACTTCCTTGGGAATTCGGAATTGTTTTTGATAAATTTGCACCCCTTTGGAAATTAGACATTGTTTTTGGTCATTTTGAACACTCTTGGTAGTTATGCATCAATTTATGGTCATTTTGGGACTGTTTTATGAGTTATTCGTCATTTTAGTCATTTTGAACTTTTTTGAGAATTAGGCATCGCTTTTGTATATTTTGAACTCCCTTGGAAGTTATGCATCATGTTTGGTCATTTTGAACTCCCTTGGGAGTTATGCATCATGTTTGGTCGTTTTGAACTTCCATGCCACTTGGCATTGTTTTTAGTCATTTTGCACTCCTTTGGGAATTAGGCATTGTTTTTGATCATTTTCCACACCCTTGTTAATTAGAAATTGTTTTTTGTCATTTCGAAATCTATTGGGAATTATGCATCATTTTTGGTCACTTTGAGCTTCCAGGAGGCTCAGGCATTGTTCCTGGTCATTTTAAACTTCCATGGCAGTTATGCATCATTTTGGCCATTTTGAATTACCTTGTGAATTATCCATTGCTTTTTGTTATTTTGAACTCCCATCATTGTTATTGGTAATTTTGAACTCTCTTGGGAGTTACGCAGAATTCTTGATAATTTTGAACTTCCATGGGACTCACGCATTGCTTTTGGTCATTTTAAACACTTTTATGAGTTATTCATCATTTGCACTCTCTTGGGAATTAGGCACAGGATTGGTGATTTTGCACTCCCTTAGGATTTAGGCATTGTTTTTGGTCATTTTGCACAGTCTTGGGAATTAGACATTGTTTTATGTCATTTTGCACTACCTTGGGAATTAGAAAATGTTTTTGGTCATTTTGCACACCTTTGGAAATTAGACATTGTTTTTGGTCATTTTGAACACTCTTGGTAGTTATGCATCATTTATGGTCATTTTGGGACTCTTTTATGATTTATGCGTCATTTTGATCATTTTGAACTTTTTTGAGAATTAGGCATTGCATTTGTTCATTTTGAACTCCCTTGGAAGTTAAGCATCATGTTTGGTCATTTTGAACTCCCTTTGGAGTTATGCATCATGTTTGGTCGTTTTGATCTTCCATGCATCTTAGGCATTGTTTTTGGTCCTTTTGAACTCTTTTATGAGTTATGCATCATTTTGCACTCTCTAGAAAATTAGGCATGGTTTTTTGTCATTTTGCACACCCTTGAAAATTATGCATTTATTTGGTCATTTTGAACTCCCATCATTGTTTTTGGTAATTTTTACCTCCCATTGGAGTGATGCATCATTTTGGTCATTTTGAATTACCTTGGGAATGAGACATATTTTTTGGTCATTTTGAACAGCCTTGGAAATTATCCATTGCTTTTTGTTATTTGAACTCCCATCATTGTTTTTGATAATTTTAAACTCCCATGGGAGTTATGCATCATTTTCGTCATTTTGGGACTCTTTTATGAGTTATGCGTAATTTTGATCATTTTGCACTCTTTCGAGAAGTAGGCATTACGTTTGGTCATTTTCAAATAACATGGGATTTATGCATCATGTTTGGTGATTTTGAACTCCTTTGGGGTTATCTATTGTTTTTGGTCAAATTAAGCTCTCTTCGGAGTTATGTATCATTCTTGGTCGTTTTGCACTCTCTCCAGAATTAGGCATTACTTTTGGTCATTTTGAACCCCATTGGGAGTTATGCATCATGTTTGATCATTTTCAACTCCCTTGGGAGTTATGCCTCATATTTGGTCGTTTTGAACTTCGATGAGACACTTCCTTGGGAATTCGGAATTGTTTTTGGTAAATTTGCACCCCTTTGGAAATTAGACATTGTTTTTGGTCATTTTGAACACTCTTGGTAGTTATGCATCATTTATGGTCATTTTGGGACTGTTTTATGAGTTATTCGTCATTTTAGTCATTTTGAACTTTTTTGAGAATTAGGCATCGCTTTTGTATATTTTGAACTCCCTTGGAAGTTATGCATCATGTTTGGTCATTTTGAACTCCCTTGGCAGTTATGCATCATGTTTGGTCGTTTTGAACTTCCATGCCACTTGGCATTGTTTTTAGTCATTTTGCACTCCTTTGGGAATTAGGCATTGTTTTTGATCATTTTCCACACCCTTGTTAATTAGAAATAGTTTTTTGTCATTTCGAAATCTATTGGGAATTATGCATCATTTTTGGTCACTTTGAGCTTCCAGGAGGCTCAGGCATTGTTCCTGGTCATTTTAAACTTCCATGGCAGTTATGCATCATTTTGGCCATTTTGAATTACCTTGGGAATTATCCATTGCTTTTTGTTATATTGAACTCCCATCATTGTTATTGGTAATTTTGAACTCTCTTGGGAGTTACGCAGAATTCTTGATAATTTTGAACTTCCATGGGACTCACGCATTGCTTTTGGTCATTTTAAACACTTTTATGAGTTATTCATCATTTGCACTCTCTTGGGAATTAGGCACAGGATTGGTGATTTTGCACTCCCTTAGGATTTAGGCATTGTTTTTGGTCATTTTGCACATTCTTTGGATTTAGACATTGTTTTTTGTCATTTTGCACTACATTGAAAATTAGAATATGTTTTTGGTCATTTTGCACACCTTTGGAAATTAGACATTGTTTTTGGTCACTTTGAACACTCTTGGTAGTTATGCATCATTTTTGGTCATTTGGGACTCTTTTATGATTTATGCGTCATTTTGATCATTTTGAACTTTTTTGAGGATTAGGCATTGCATTTGTTCATTTTGAACTCCCTTGGAAGTTAAGCATCATGTTTGGTCATTTTGAACTCCCTTTGGAGTTATGCATCATGTTTGGTCGTTTTGATCTTCCATGCATCTTAGGCATTGTTTTTGGTCCTTTTGAACTCTTTTATGAGTTATGCATCATTTTGCACTCTCTAGAAAATTAGGCATGGTTTTTTGTCATTTTGCACACCCTTCAAAATTATGCATTTATTTGGTCATTTTGAACTCCCATCATTGTTTTTGGTAATTTTTACCTCCCATTGGAGTGATGCATCATTTTGGTCATTTTGAATTACCTTGGGAATGAGACATTGTTTTTGGTCATTTTGAACAGCCTTGGAAATTATCCATTGCTTTTTGTTATTTTGAACTCCCATCATTGTTTTTATAATTTTAAACTCCCATGGGAGTTATGCATCATTTTCGTCATTTTGGGACTCTTTTATGAGTTATGCGTAATTTTGATCATTTTGCACTCTTTCGAGAATTAGGCATTACTTTTGGTCATTTTCAAATAACATGGGATTTATGCATCATGTTTGGTGATTTTGAACTCCTTTGGGGTTATCTATTGTTTTTGGTCAAATTAAGCTCTCTTCGGAGTTATGTATCACTCTTGGTCGTTTTGCACTCTCTCCAGAATTAGGCATTACTTTTGGTCATTTTGAACTCCATTGGGAGTTATGCATCATGTTTGATCATTTTCAACTCCCTTGGGAGTTATGCCTCATATTTGGTCGTTTTGAACTTCGATGAGACTTAAGCATTGTTTTTGGTCATTTTGAACTGCCTTGGGAATTATCCATTGTTTTTGGTCAAATTGAGCTCTTTTCGGTGTAATGCATCATTCTTGGTCATTTTGAAGTCCCTCGGGAATTCGGCATTGCTTTTGGTTATTTTGAACTCCCATCATTGTTTCTGGTCATTCTAAAATCCCATGGGAGTTATGCATCATTTTGGTCATTTTGAATTACCTTGGGAATGAGACATTGTTTTTGGTCATTTTGAACAGCGTTGGTAATTATCCATTGCTTTTTGTTATTTTGAACTCCCATCATGGTTTTTGGTGATTATGAACTCTCTTGGGAGTTATGCATTACTTTTTGTCATTTTGCACTCCCTTGGGAATTAGGAGTTGTTTTTGGTAATTTTGCACACCTTTAGAAATTAGACATTGTTTTTGGTCATTTTGAACACTCTTGGTAGTTATGCTTCATTTATGGTCATTTTGGGACTGTTTTATGAGTTATGCGTCATTTTGGTCATTTTGAACTTTTTGATAATTAGTCATTGCTTTTATATATTTTGAACTCTCTTGGAAGTTATGCATCATGTTTGGTCATTTTGATCTCCCTTGAGAGTTATGCATCATGTTTAGTCATTTTGAACTCGTTTGAGAGTTATGCATCATTTTTGGTCACTTTGAACTTCCATGGGACCAAGGCATTTTTTCTGGTCATTTTGAACTCTTTTATGAGTTATGCATCATTTTGCACTCTCTAAAGAATTGGGCATGGTTTTTGGTCGTTTTGAAAGGTCATGGGACATAGGCATTGTTTTTGGTCATTTTGCACAATCTTGGAAATTATACATTGTTTTTGATAATTTTGAACAGCGTTGGGAATTATCCATTGCTTTTTGTTATTTTGAACTCCCATCATGGTTTTTTGTAATTATGAACTCTCTTGGGAGTTACGCAACATTCTTGATAATTTTGAACTTCCATGGGACTCAGGCATTGTTTTTGGTCATTTTAAACACTTTTTATGAGATATGCATCATTTGCACTCTCTTTTGAATTAGGCACAAGATTGGTGATATTGCACTCCCTTGGGATTTAGGCATTGTTTTTGGTCATTTTGCACATTCTTGGGAATTAGACATTGTTTTTTGTCATTTTGCACTACATTGGGAATTAGAATATGTTTTTGGTCATTTTCTATACCTTTGGAAACTAGACATTGTTTTAGATCATTTTAAACTCCCATGGGAGTTATGCATCATTTTCGTCATTTTGGGACTCTTTTATGAGTTATGCGTAATTTTGATCATTTTGCACTCTTTCGAGAATTAGGCATTACTTTTTGTCATTTTCAAATAACATGGGATTTATGCATCATGTTTGGTCAGTTTGAACTCCTTTGGGAGTTATCTATTGTTTTTGGTCAAATTAAGCTCTCTTCGGAGTTATGTATCATTATTGGTCGTTTTGCACTCTCTCCAGAATTAGGCATTACTTTTGGTCATTTTGAACTCCATTGGGAGTTATGCATCATGTTTGATCATTTTGAACTCCCTTGGGAGTTATGCCTCATATTTGGTCGTTTTGAACTTCGATGAGACTTAAGCACTGTTTTTGTTCAGTTTGAACTGTTTTGGGAATTATCCATTGTTATTGGTCAAATTGAGCTCTTTTCGGTGTAATGTATCATTCTTGGTCATTTTGCACTCCCTTGGGAATTAGGTAGTTAGCTTTTGGTTATTTTGAACTCCCATCATTGTTTCTGGTCATCTTAAAATTCCATGGGAGTTATGCATCATTTTGGTCATTTTGAATTACCTTGGGATTAGACATTGTTTTGGTCATTTTGAACTCTATTGGTAATTATACATCATTTTTGGTCATTTTGCAAACCCTCTGGTTTGAGGAATTGTTTTTGGTAACTTTGCACACCTTTAGAAATTAGACATTGTTTTTGGTCATTTTGAACACTCTTGGTAGTTATGCTTCATTTATGGTCATTTTGGGACTGTTTTATGAGTTATGCGTCATTTTGGTAATTTTGAAATTTTGAGAATTCGTCATTGCTTTTATATATTTTGAACTCCCTCGGAAGTTATGCATCATGTTTGGTCATTTTGAACTCCCTTGGGAGTTATGCATCATCTTAGGTCGTTTTGAACTTCATGGCACTTAGGCATTGTTTTATGTCATTTTGCACTCCCTTGGGAATTAGGCATTGTTTTTGGTCATTTTGCACACCCTTGTTAATTAGAAATTGCTTTTTGTCATTTTGAACTTCCAGGGGGCTCAGGCATTGTTTCTGGTCATTTTAAACTCCCGTGGGAGTTATGCATCATTTTGGTCGTTTTGAATCACCTTGGGAATGAGACATTTTTTTTGGTCATTTTGAACATTGTTAGTAATTATACATCATTGTTGGTCATTTTCCACTCTCTTGGAAATTAGGCATCACTTTTTGTCATTTTGCACTCCCTTGGGAATTAGGAATTGTTTTTGGTAATTTTGCACACCTTTAGAGATTAGACATTGTTTTTGGTCACTTTGAACTTTGTTAGTAATTATACATCATTGTTGGTCATTTTCCACTCTCTTGGAAATTAGGCATCACTTTTTGTCATTTTGCACTCCCTTGGGAATTAGGAATTGTTTTTGGTAATTTTGCACACCTTTAGAAATTAGACATTGTTTTTGGTCATTTTGAACACTCTTGGTAGTTATGCTCCATTTATGGTCATTTTGGGACTGTTTTATGAGTTATGCGTCATTTTGGTCATTTTGAACTTTTTGAGAATTCGTCATTGCTTTTATATATTTTGAACTCCCTCGGAAGTTATGCATCATGTTTGGTCATTTTGAACTCCCTTGGGAGTTATGCATCATGTTTACTCGTTTTGAATTTCCATGGCAATTGGCATTGTTTTTAGTCATTTTCAATCCCTTCGGAATAACGCATTGTTTTTGGTCATTTTGCACACCCTTGTTAATTAGAAATTGTTTTTTGTCATTTTGAACTTCCAGGGAGCTCAGGTATTGTTTGTGGTCATTTTAAACTCCCATGGGAGTTATGCATCATTTAGGTCGTTTTGAATTACCTTGGGAATGAGACATTGTTTTTGGTCATTTTGAACGCTGTTGGTAATTATACATCATTTTTGGTCATTTTGCACTCTCTTGGGAAATAGGCATTACTTCTGGTCATTTCGCACTCCCTTGGCAATTAGGAATTGATTTTGGTCATTTTGCACACGCTAGGGAATTAGACAATGTTTTTGCTCATTTTGAACAGCGTTGGGAATTATCCATTGCTTTTTGTTATTTTGAACTCCCATCATGGTTTTTTGTAATTATGAACTCTCTTGGGAGTTACGCAACATTCTTGATAATTTTGAACTTCCATGGGACTCAGGCATTGTTTTTGGTCATTTTAAACACTTTCTATGAGATATGCATCATTTGCACTCTCTTTTGAATTAGGCACAAGATTGGTGATATTGCACTCCCTTGGGATTTAGGCATTGTTTTTGGTCATTTTGCACATTCTTGGGAATTAGACATTGTTTTTTGTCATTTTGCACTACATTGGGAATTAGAATTTGTTTTTGGTCATTTTCTATACCTTTGGAAACTAGACATTGTTTTAGATCATTTTAAACTCCCATGGGAGTTATGCATCATTTTCGTCATTTTGGGAATCTTTTATGAGTTATGCGTAATTTTGATCATTTTGCACTCTTTCGAGAATTAGGCATTACTTTTTGTCATTTTGCACTCCCTTGGGAATTAGGAATTGTTTTAGAAACTAGACATTGTTTTAGATCATTTTAAACTCCCATGGGAGTTATGCATCATTTTCGTCATTTTGGGAATCTTTTATGAGTTATGCGTAATTTTGATCATTTTGCACTCTTTCGAGAATTAGGCATTACTTTTTGTCATTTTGCACTCCCTTGGGAATTAGGAATTGTTTTTGGTAATTTTGCACACCTTTAGAAATTAGACATTGTTTTTGGTCATTTTGAACACTCTTGGTAGTTATGCTTCATTTATGGTCATTTTGGGACTGTTTTATGAGTTATGCGTCATTTTGGTCATTTTGAACTTTTTGAGAATTCGTCATTGCTTTTATATATTTTGAACTCCCTCGGAAGTTATGCATCATGTTTGGTCATTTTGAACTCCCTTGGGAGTTATGCATCATGTTTTCTCGTTTTGAATTTCCATGGAAATTGGCATTGTTTTTAGTCATTTTCAATCTTTTCGGAATTACGCATTGTTTTTGGTGATTTTGCACACCCTTGTTAATTAGAAATTGTTTTTTGTCATTTTGAACTTCCAGGGAGCTCAGGCATTGTTTCTGGTCATTTTAAACTCCCATGGGAGTTATGCATCATTTTGGTCGTTTTGAATTACCTTGGGAATGAGACATTGTTTTTGGTCATTTTGAACGCTGTGGGTAATTATACATCATTTTTGGTCATCTTGCACTCTCTTGGGAAATAGGCATTACTTCTGGTCATTTCGCACTTCCTTGGCAATTAGGAATTGATTTTGGTCATTTTGCACACGCTAGGGAATTAGACAATGTTTTTGCTCATTTTGAACAGCGTTGGGAATTATCCATTGCTTTTTGTTATTTTGAACTCCCATCATGGTTTTTTGTAATTATGAACTCTCTTGGGAGTTACGCAACATTCTTGATAATTTTGAACTTCCATGGGACTCAGGCATTGTTTTTGGTCATTTTAAACACTTTTTATGAGATATGCATCATTTGCACTCTCTTTTGAATTAGGCACAAGATTGGTGATATTGCACTCCCTTGGGATTTAGGCATTGTTTTTGGTCATTTTGCACATTCTTGGGAATTAGACATTGTTTTTTGTCATTTTGCACTACATTGGGAATTAGAATATGTTTTTGGTCATTATCTATACCTTTGGAAACTAGACATTGTTTTAGATCATTTTAAACTCCCATGGGAGTTATGCATCATTTTCGTCATTTTGGGACTCTTTTATGAGTTATGCGTAATTTTGATCATTTTGCACTCTTTGGAGAATTAGGCATTACTTTTTGTCATTTTCAAATAACATGGGATTTATGCATCATGTTTGGTCAGTTTGAACTCCTTTGGGAGTTATCTATTTTATTTTATTATCTATTTTATTATATATTTTATATATCTATTTTATCTATTTATCTATCTACTTTTTATTTTATCTAGTTATCTAATTTAAAATCCTATGGAGATAAGGCATTTTCAGTGGCGGCACCTATTTTGTGGAACAAGTTTCCGGAAGTAGTTAGATGTAGTGCATCACTAGATGTGTTCAAAAGTAAATTGAAAACACATTTGTTTTGTGTAGCTTTTGGCAGTTAATAACTCAACTTTATTTTATTGACACTATATTTTAGGCACATAAATGTGTATTAATCATTATCGTTTACTTTTACTTTTTAATTTTACTAAAGTTGGAAACTAATATGATGTTAATTGTAAATTTTTATTTATTTTTTTTTACACTTAGATATTGTAAAGCGCTTAGAGCAAATGATATAGGCGCTATAAAAATTTATTATTATTATTATTATTATTATTATTGTTTTTGGTCAAATTAAGCTCTCTTCGGAGTTATGTATCATTATTGGTCGTTTTGCACTCTCTCCAGAATTAGGCATTACTTTTGGTCATTTTGAACTCCATTGGGAGTTATGCATCATGTTTGATCATTTTGAACTCCCTTGGGAGTTATGCCTCATATTTGGTCGTTTTGAACTTCGATGAGACTTAAGCACTGTTTTTGTTCAGTTTGAACTGCTTTGGGAATTATCCATTGTTATTGGTCAAATTGAGCTCTTTTCGGTGTAATGTATCATTCTTGGTCATTTTGCACTCCCTTGGGAATTAGGCATTGCTTTTATGTTATTTTGAACTCCCATCATTGTTTCTGGTCATTTTAAAATCCCATGGGAGTTATGCATCATTTTGGTCATTTTGAATTACCTTGGGACTAGACATTGTTTTGGTCATTTTGAACTTTATTGGTAATTATACATCATTCTTGGGCATGGAGCATCATTTTTGGTCATTTTGAACTGTTTTAGGGATGAGGCATTGCTTTTGGTCATTTTGAACTCCCTTGGGAATTATCCATTGTTTATTGTCAAATTGAGCTCTCAACGGAGCCATGTTTAATTCTTGGTCATGTTGCGCTCCTTTTGAGAATTAGGCATTACTTTTGGTCATTTTGAACACTTTTATGAGTTATGCATCATGTGCACTCTTTTGGGAATTAGGCATTAATTTTGGTCATGTTGCACTCCTTTTGGGATTATGCCTCATGTCTGGTCGTTTTTAACTTCCATTTTACTAATGCATTGTTTTTGGTCATTTTAAACTCTTTTATGAGTTATGCATCACTTTGCACTCCCTTGGGAATTGGGCACATCTTTTGGTCATTTTGCTCTTTCTTGGCAATTCGAAATTGTTTTTTTGTCATTTTGAACTGTCTTGGGAGTTATGCATCATTTCTGTTCACTTTGAACATCCAGGGGGCTCAGGCATTGTTTCTTGTCATTTTGAACTTCCATTATGCATCGTTTTGGTCATATTTAATCACCTTGGGAATGAGACATTGTTTTTGGTCATTTTGCACACCTTTGGAAATTAGACATTGTTTTCGGTCATTTTGAACACTCTTGGTAGTTATGCTTCATTTATGGTCATTTTGGGACTGTTTTATGCGTTATGCGTCATTTTGGTAATTTTGAACTTTTTGAGAATTCGTCATTGCTTTTATATATTTTGAACTCCCTCGGAAGTTATGCATCTTGTTTGGTCATTTTGAACTCCCTTGGGAGTTATGCATCATGTTTACTTGTTTTGAATTTCCATGGCAATTGGCATTGTTTTTAGTCATTTTCAATCCCTTCGGAATTACGCATTGTTTTTGGTGATTTTGCACACCCTTGTTAATTAGAAATTGTTTTTTGTCATTTTGAACTTCCAGGGAGCTCAGGCATTGTTTCTGGTCATTTTAAACTCCCATGGGAGTTATGCATCATTTTGGTCGTTTTGAATTACCTTGGGAATGAGACATTGTTTTTGGTCATTTTGAACGCTGTTGGTAATTATACATCATTTTTGGTCATTTTGCACTCTCTTGGGAAATAGGCATTACTTCTGGTCATTTCGCACTCCCTTGGCAATTAGGAATTGATTTTGGTCATTTTGCACACGCTAGGGAATTAGACAATGTTTTTGCTCATTTTGAACAGCGTTGGGAATTATCCATTGCTTTTTGTTATTTTGAACTCCCATCATGGTTTTTTGTAATTATGAACTCTCTTGGGAGTTACGCAACATTCTTGATAATTTTGAACTTCCATGGGACTCAGGCATTGTTTTTGGTCATTTTAAACACTTTTATGAGTTATGCATCATTTGCACTCTCTTTTGAATCGGGCATTACTATTGGTCATGTTGAACTCCCTTGGGAGTTATGCCTCATGTTTGGTCGTTTTGAACTTCAATTTTACTCAGGCATTGTTTTTGGTCATTTTCAACTCTTTTATGAGTTATGCATCACTTTGCACTCTCTTGGGAATTGGGCACAACTTTTGGTCATTTTGACCTTCCTTGGCAATTAGAAAAGGTTTTTTGTCATTTCGAACTCTCTTGGGAGTTATGCATCATTTCTGTTCATTTTGAACATCCAGGGGGCTCAGGCATTGTTTCTTGTCATTTTGAACTTCCATGGGAGTTATGCATCATTTTGGTCATTTTTAATCACCTTGGGAATGAGACATTGTTTTTGGTCATTTTGAACTTTGTTAGTAATTATACATCATTGTTGGTCATTTTCCACTCTCTTGGAAATTAGGCATTACTTTTTGTCATTTTGCACTCCCTTGGGAATTAGGAGTCGTTTTTGGTAATTTTGCACACCTTTAGAAATTAAACATTGTTTTTGGTCATTTTGAACACCCTTGGTAGTTATGCTTCATTTATGGTCATTTTGGGACTGTTTTATGAGTTATGCGTCATTTTGGTCATTTTGAACTTTTTGAGAATTCGTCATTGCTTTTATATATTTTGAACTCCCTTGGAAGTTATGCATCTTGTTTGGTCATTTTGATCTCCCTTGAGAGTTATGCATCATGTTTAGTCATTTTGAACTCGTTTGAGAGTTATGCATCATTTTTGGTCACTTTGAACTTCCATGGGACCAAAGCATTTTTTCTGGTCATTTTGAACTCTTTTATGAGTTATGCATCATTTTGCACTCTCTAAAGAATTGGGCATGGTTTTTGGTCGTTTTGAACTGTCATGGGACATAGGCATTGTTTTTGGTCATTTTGCACAATCTTGGAAATTATACATTGTTTTTGATAATTTTGAACAGCGTTGGGAATTATCCATTGCTTTTTGTTATTTTGAACTCCCATCATGGTTTTTGGTAATTATGAACTCTCTTGGGATTTACGCAACATTTTTGATAATTTTGAACTTCCATGGGACTCAGGCATTGTTTTTGGTCATTTTAAACACTTTTATGAGATATGCGTCATTTGCATTCTCTTAGGAATTAGGCACAAGATTGGTGATATTGCACTCCCTTGGGATTTAGGCATTGTTTTTGGTCATTTTGCACATTCTTGGGAAATAGAAATTGTTTTTTGTCATTTTGCACTACATTTGGAATTAGAATATGTTTTTGGTCATTTTCCATACCTTTGGAAACTAGACATTGTTTTAGATCATTTTAAACTCCCATGGGAGTTATGCATCATTTTCGTCATTTTGGGACTCTTTTATGAGTTATGCGTAATTTTGATCATTTTGCAGTCTCTCGAGAATTAGGCATTACTTTTGGTCATTTTCAAATAACATGGGATTTATGCATCATGTTTGGTCATTTTGAACTCCCTTGGGAGTTATCTATTGTTTTTGGTTAAATTAATCTCTCTTCAGAGTTATGTATCATTCTTGGTCGTTTTGCACTCTCTCCAGAATTAGGCATTACTTTTGGTCATTTTGAACTCCATTGGGAGTTATGCATCATGTTTACTAGTTTTGAATTTCCATGGCAATTGGTATTGTTTTTAGTCATTTTCACTCCCTTCGGAATTACGCATTGTTTTTGGTCATTTTGCACACCCTTGTTAATTAGAAATTGTTTTTTGTCATTTTGAACTTCCAGGGGGCTCAGGCATTGTTTCTGGTCATTTTAAACTCCCATGGGAGTTATGCATCATTTTGGTCGTTTTGAATTACCTTGGGAATGAGACATTGTTTTTGGTCATTTTGAACGCTGTTGGTAATTATACATCATTTTTGGTCATTTTGCACTCTCTTGGGAAATAGGCATTACTTCTGGTCATTTTGCACTCCCTTGGCAATTAGGAATTGATTTTGGTCATTTTGCACACGCTAGGGAATTAGACAATGTTTTTGCTCATTTTGAACAGCGTTGGGAATTATCCATTGCTTTTTGTTATTTTGAACTCCCATCATGGTTTTTTGTAATTATGAACTCTCTTGGGAGTTACGCAACATTCTTGATAATTTTGAACTTCCATGGGACTCAGGCATTGTTTTTGGTCATTTTAAACACTTTTTATGAGATATGCATCATTTGCACTCTCTTTTGAATTAGGCACAAGATTGGTGATATTGCACTCCCTTGGGATTTAGGCATTGTTTTTGGTCATTTTGCACATTCTTGGGAAATAGAAATTGTTTTTTGTCATTTTGCACTACATTGGGAATTAGAATATGTTTTTGGTCATTTTCTATACCTTTGGAAACTAGACATTGTTTTAGATCATTTTAAACTCCCATGGGAGTTATGCATCATTTTCGTCATTTTGGGACTCTTTTATGAGTTATGCGTAATTTTGATCATTTTGCAGTCTCTCGAGAATTACGCATTACTTTTGGTCATTTTCAAATAACATGGGATTTATGCATCATGTTTGGTCATTTTGAACTCCCTTGGGAGTTATCTATTGTTTTTGGTCAAATTAAGCTCTCTTCGGAGTTATGTATCATTCTTGGTCGTTTTGCACTCTCTCATTACTTTTGGTCATTTTGAACTCCATTGGGAGTTATGCATCATGTTTACTCGTTTTGAATTTCCATGGCAATTGGCATTGTTTTTAGTCATTTTCACTCCCTTCGGAATTACGCATTGTTTTTGGTCATTTTGCACACCCTTGTTAATTAGAAATTGTTTTTTGTCATTTTGAACTTCCAGGGGGCTCAGGCATTGTTTCTGGTCATTTTAAACTCCCATGGGATTTATGCATCATGTTTGGTCAGTTTGAACTCCTTTGGGAGTTATCTGTTGTTTTTGGTCAAATTAAGCTCTCTTCGAAGTTATGTATCATTATTGGTCGTTTTGCACTCTCTCCAGAACTAAGCATTACTTTTGGTCATTTTGAACTCCATTGGGAGTTATGCATCATGTTTGATCATTTTGAACTCCCTTGGGAGTTATGCCTCATATTTGGTCGTTTTGAACTTCGATGAGACTTAAGCACTGTTTTTGTTCAGTTTGAACTGCTTTGGGAATTATCCATTGTTATTGGTCAAATTGAGCTCTTTTCGGTGTAATGTATCATTCTTGGTCATTTTGCACTCCCTTGGGAATTAGGTAGTTAGCTTTTGGTTATTTTGAACTCCCATCATTGTTTCTGGTCATCTTAAAATTCCATGGGAGTTATGTATCATTGTGGTCATTTTGAATTACCTTGAGATTAGACATTGTTTTGGTCATTTTGAACTCTATTGGTAATTATACATCATTTTTGGTCATTTTGCAAACCCTCTGGTTTGAGGAATTGTTTTTGGTAATTTTGCACACCTTTAGAAATTAGACATTGTTTTTGGTCATTTTGAACACTCTTGGTAGTTATGCTTCATTTATGGTCATTTTGGGACTGTTTTATGAGTTATGCGTCATTTTGGTAATTTTGAAATTTTTGAGAATTCGTCATTGCTTTTATATATTTTGAACTCCCTCGGAAGTTATGCATCATGTTTGGTCATTTTGAACTCCCTTGGGAGTTATGCATCATGTTAGGTCGTTTTGAACTTCCATGGCACTTAGGCATTGTTTTATGTCATTTTGCACTCCCTTGGGAATTAGGCATTGTTTTTGGTCATGTTGAACTACCTTGGGAGTTATGCCTCATTTTTGGTCGTTTTGGAACTTCCATGGGACTCAGGCATTGTTTTTGGTCATTTTAAACTAATTTATGAGTTATGCATCAATTTGCACTCTCTAGAGAATTAGGCATTACTTTTATTCATTTTGCCCTCCCTTGGGAATTAGAAATTACTTTTGGTCATTTTGAACTCCTTTGGAAGTTATGCATCATGTTTGGTCATTTTGAACTCAATTGGGAGTTATGCATCATTTTAGGTCGTTTTGAACTTCATGGTACTTAGGCATTGTTTTATGTCATTCTGCACTCCCTTGGGAATTAGGCATTGTTTTAGGTCATTTTAAACTCCCATGGGAGTTATGCATCATTTTGGTCATTTAGGGACTCTTTTATGAGTTATGCGTAATTTTGATCATTTTGCACTCTTTCAAGAATTAGGCATTATTTTTGGTCATTTTGAACTCCCATGGGAGTTATGCATCATGTTTGGTCATTTTGAACTTCCATGGCACTTAGGCATTTCTTTTGGTCATTTTGAACTCCCGTTTAAGTTATGCATCATGTTGGGTCATTCTGAACTCCTTTTTGAGTTATGCATCATTTTTGGTCACTTTGAACTTCCATGGGACCAAGGCAATTGTTATGGTTATTTTGAACTCTTTTATGAGTTATGCATCATTTTGCACTCTCTAGAGAATAAGGCATTGTTGTTGGTCATTTTAAACTATTTTATGAGTTATGCATCATTTTTCCATCACTTGGGAATCGGGCACAACTTTAGGTCATTTTGCACTTCCTTGGCAATTAGAAATTGTTTTTTTGTCATTTTGAACTCTCTTGGGAGTTATGCATTATTTTTGTTCACTTTGAGCTTCCAGGGGGCTGAGGCATTGTTTCTGGTCATTTTAAATTCCCATGGGAGTTATGCATCATTTTGGTCATTTTAATCACTTTGGAAAGGAGACATTGTTTCTTGTCATTCTGAACGCTCTTGGTAGTTATGCATCATTTATGGTCATTTTTGGACTCTTTTATGAGTTTTCGTCATTTTGATCATTTTGCACTCTTTCGAGAATTAGGCATTACTTTTGGTCATTTTGAACTCCCATGGGAGTTATGCATCCTGTTTGGTCATTTTGAACTTCCATGGCACTTAGGCATTTTTTTTTGGTCATTTTGAACTCCCATCATTGTTTTAGGTCATTTTAAACTTCCTTGGGAGTTATGCATCATGTTTGGTCATTTTGAACTCATTTGGGAGTTATGCATCATGTTAGGTCGTTTTGAACTTCCATGGCACTTACGCATTGTTTTATGTCCTTTTGCACTTCCTTGGGAATTAGGCATTGTTTTTGGTCATTTTGCACACCCTTTGGAATTAGAAATTGTTTTTGTTCATGTTGAACTACCTTGGGAGTTATGCATCATTTTTGGTCACTTTGAACTTCCATGGGAACAAGGCATTCTTTGTGGTCATTTTGAACTCTTTTATGAGTTATGCATCATTTTGCACTCTCTAGAGAATTAGGCATTACTTTTATTCATTTTGCCCTACCTTGGGAATTAGACATTACTTTTGGTCATGTTGAACTCCCTTGGGAGTTATGCCTCATATTTTGTGGTTTTGGAACTTCAATGGGACTCAGTCATTGTTTTTGGTCATTTTAAACTAATTTATGAGTTATGCATCATTTTTCACTAACTCGGGAATCAGGCACAACTTTAGGTCATTTTGCACTTCCTTGGCAAGTAGAAATTGTTTTTTTGTCATTTTGAACTCTCTTGAGAATTATGCATCATTTTTGGTCACTTTGAAATTTATTGGTAATTATACAATTTAAAAATAATTATTGGTCATTATTTTTGGTCATTTTGGACACCCTTGGGAATTAGACATCGTTTTTGCTCATTTTGAACTCTCTTGGGAGTTATGCATTATTTTTGGTCATTTGAACTTCCAGGGGTCTCAGGCATTGTTTCTGGTAACTTTGAACTCACATGGGAGTTATGCATCATTTTGGTCATTTTGGGACTCTTTTATGAGTTATGCGTAATTTTGATCATTTTGCACCCTTTCGAGAATTAGGCATTACTTTTGGTCATTTTGAACTCCCATGGGAGTTATGCATCAATTTGGTCATTTTGAATTACTTTGGGAATGAGACATTGTTTTTGGTCATTTTGAACAGCCTTGGGAATTATCCATTGCTTTTGGTTATTTTGAACTCCCATCATTGTTTTTGTTAATTTTGAACTCTCTTGGGAGTTACGCAATATTCTTGATAATTTTGAACTTCCATGGGACTCAGGCATTGTTTTTGGTCATTTCAAACACTTTTATGAGTTATGAATCATTTGCACTCTCTTGGGAATTCGGCATTATTTTTGGTCACCCTTGGGAAATAGACATTGTTTTAGATCATTTCGAGCTCCATTGGGAGTTAAACATCATGATTGGTAATTTTGAACTCTCTTGGTAATTATACATT
Organism: Haliclystus octoradiatus; assembly: GCA_916610825.1. NCBI lineage: Eukaryota > Metazoa > Cnidaria > Staurozoa > Stauromedusae > Haliclystidae > Haliclystus > Haliclystus octoradiatus. The sequence goes on from OU744452.1 coordinate 3,670,176, forward strand.
ACTTTTGGTCATTTTGCACTTTTAAGGCATCACTAATGGTCATTTTGTACTCGCTTTGGAATTAGGAAAAGTTTTTGGTCATTTTGCAAACCCTTTGGAATTTGAAATTGTTTTTGGTCATGTTGAACTCCCTTGAGAGTTATGCAGCATTTTTGGTCGTTTTGGAACTTCCATGGGACTCAGGCATTGTTTTATGTCATTTTGCACTCCCTTGGGAATTAGGCATTGTTTTAGGTCGTTTTAAACTCCCATGGGAGTTATGCATCACTTTGGTCATTTTGGGACTTTTTTATGAGTTATGCGTAATTTTGATCATTTTGCACTCTTTCGAGAATTAGGCATTACTTTTGGTCATTTTGAACTCCCATGGGAGTTATGCATCATGTTTGGTCATTTTGAACTTCCATGGCACTTAAGCAATTCCTTTGGTCATTTTGAACTCCCTTGGGAGGTATGGATCATGTTTGGTCATTCTGAACTCCTTTTGGAGTTATGCATCATTTTTGGTCACTTTGAGCTTCCAGGGGTATCAGGCATTGTTTCTGGTCATTTTAAACTCCCATGGGATTTATGCATCATGTTTGGTCAGTTTGAACTCCTTTGGGAGTTATCTGTTGTTTTTGGTCAATTTAAGCTCTCTTCGAAGTTATGTATCATTATTGGTCGTTTTGCACTCTCTCCAGAACTAAGCATTACTTTTGGTCATTTTGAACTCCATTGGGAGTTATGCATCATGTTTGATCATTTTGAACTCCCTTGGGAGTTATGCCTCATATTTGGTCGTTTTGAACTTCGATGAGACTTAAGCACTGTTTTTGTTCAGTTTGAACTGCTTTGGGAATTATCCATTGTTATTGGTCAAATTGAGCTCTTTTCGGTGTAATGTATCATTCTTGGTCATTTTGCACTCCCTTGGGAATTAGGTAGTTAGCTTTTGGTTATTTTGAACTCCCATCATTGTTTCTGGTCATCTTAAAATTCCATGGGAGTTATGTATCATTGTGGTCATTTTGAATTACCTTGAGATTAGACATTGTTTTGGTCATTTTGAACTCTATTGGTAATTATACATCATTTTTGGTCATTTTGCAAACCCTCTGGTTTGAGGAATTGTTTTTGGTAATTTTGCACACCTTTAGAAATTAGACATTGTTTTTGGTCATTTTGAACACTCTTGGTAGTTATGCTTCATTTATGGTCATTTTGGGACTGTTTTATGAGTTATGCGTCATTTTGGTAATTTTGAAATTTTTGAGAATTCGTCATTGCTTTTATATATTTTGAACTCCCTCGGAAGTTATGCATCATGTTTGGTCATTTTGAACTCCCTTGGGAGTTATGCATCATGTTTACTCGTTTTGAATTTCCATGGCAATTGGCATTGTTTTTAGTCATTTTGCACTCCCTTGGGAATTAAGCATTGTTTTTGGTCATTTTGCACACCCTTGTTAATTAGAAATTGCTTTTTGTCATTTTGAACTTCCAGGGGCTCAGGCATTGTTTCTGGTCATTTTAAACTCCCGTGGGAGTTATGCATCATTTTGGTCGTTTTGAATTACCTTGGGAATGAGACATTGTTTTTGGTCATTTTGAACGCTCTTGGTAGTTATTCATCATTTATGGTCATTTTTGGACTCTTTTAATAGTTTTCGTCATTTGATCATTTTGAACTCTTTTGAGAATTAGGCATTTCTTTTGGTCATTTTGAACTTCCTTGGAGGTTATGCATCATGTTGGGTCATTCTGAACTCCTTTTGGAGTTATGCATAATTTTTGGTTACTTTGAATTTCCATGGGACCAAGGCAATTGTTATGGTTATTTTGAACTCTTTTATGAGTTATGCATCATTTTGCACTCTCTAGAGAATAAGGCATTGTTTTTGGTCATTTTAAACTCCCTTGGAAGTTATGCATCATGTTTGGTCATTTTGAACTCCCTTGGGAGTTATGCATCATGTTAGGTCGTTTTGAACTTCCATGGCACTTAGGCATTGTTTTATGTCATTTTGCACTCCCTTGGGAATTAGGCATTGTTTTTGGTCATGTTGAACTACCTTGGGAGTTATGCCTCATTTTTGGTCGTTTTGGAACTTCCATGGGACTCAGGCATTGTTTTTGGTCATTTTATACTAATTTATGAGTTATGCATCAATTTTCACTCTCTAGAGAATTAGGCATTACTTTTATTCATTTTGCCCTCCCTTGGGAATTAGAAATTACTTTTGGTCATTTTGAACTCCTTTGGAAGTTATGCATCATGTTTGGTCATTTTGAACTCAATTGGGAGTTATGCATCATGTTAGGTCGTTTTGAACTTCATGGTACTTAGGCATTGTTTTATGTCATTCTGCACTCCCTTGGGAATTAGGCATTGTTTTAGGTCATTTTAAACTCCCATGGGAGTTATGCATCATTTTGGTCATTTAGGGACTTTTTTATGAGTTATGCGTAATTTTGATCATTTTGCACTCTTTCAAGAATTAGGCATTATTTTTGGTCATTTTGAACTCCCATGGGAGTTATGCATCATGTTTGGTCATTTTGAACTTCCATGGCACTTAGGCATTTCTTTTGGTCATTTTGAACTCCCGTTTAAGTTATGCATCATGTTGGGTCATTCTGAACTCCTTTTTGAGTTATGCATCATTTTTGGTCACTTTGAACTTCCATGGGACCAAGGCAATTGTTATGGTTATTTTGAACTCTTTTATGAGTTATGCATCATTTTGCACTCTCTAGAGAATAAGGCATTGTTGTTGGTCATTTTAAACTATTTTATGAGTTATGCATCATTTTTCCATCACTTGGGAATCGGGCACAACTTTAGGTCATTTTGCACTTCCTTGGCAATTAGAAATTGTTTTTTTGTCATTTTGAACTCTCTTGGGAGTTATGCATCATTTTTGTTCACTTTGAGCTTCCAGGGGGCTGAGGCATTGTTTCTGGTCATTTTAAATTCCCATGGGAGTTATGCATCATTTTGGTCATTTTAATCACTTTGGAAAGGAGACATTGTTTCTTGTCATTCTGAACGCTCTTGGTAGTTATGCATCATTTATGGTCATTTTTGGACTCTTTTATGAGTTTTCGTCATTTTGATCATTTTGCACTCTTTCGAGAATTAGGCATTACTTTTGGTCATTTTGAACTCCCATGGGAGTTATGCATCCTGTTTGGTCATTTTGAACTTCCATGGCACTTAGGCATTTTTTTTGGTCATTTTGAACTCCCATCATTGTTTTAGGTCATTTTAAACTTCCTTGGGAGTTATGCATCATGTTTGGTCATTTTGAACTCATTTGGGAGTTATGCATCATGTTAGGTCGTTTTGAACTTCCATGGCACTTACGCATTGTTTTATGTCATTTTGCACTCCCTTATGAATTAGGCATTGTTTTTGGTCATTTTGCACACCCTTTGGAATTAGAAATTGTTTTTGGTCATGTTGAACTACCTTGGGAGTTATGCATCATTTTTGGTCACTTTGAACTTCCATGGGAACAAGGCATTGTTTGTGGTCATTTTGAACTCTTTTATGAGTTATGCATCATTTTGCACTCTCTAGAGAATTAGGCATTACTTTTATTCATTTTGCCCTCCCCTGGGAATTAGACATTACTTTTGGTCATGTTGAACTACCTTGGGAGTTATGCCTCATTTTTGGTCGTTTTGGAACTTCCATGGGACTCAGGCATTGTTTTTGGTCATTTTAAACTAATTTATGAGTTATGCATCATTTTTCACTAACTTGGGAATCAGGCACAACTTTAAGTCATTTTGCACTTCTTTGGCAAGTAGAAATTGTTTTTTTGTCATTTTGAACTCTCTTGGGAATTATGCATCATTTTTGGTCACTTTGAAATTTATTGGTAATTATACAATTTAAAAATAATTATTGGTCATTATTTTTGGTCATTTTGGACACCCTTGGGAATTAGACATCGTTTTTGCTCATTTTGAACTCTCTTGGGAGTTATGCATTATTTTTGGTCATTTGAACTTCCAGGGGTCTCAGGCATTGTTTCTGGTAACTTTGAACTCACATGGGAGTTATGCATCATTTTGGTCATTTTGGGACTCTTTTATGAGTTATGCGTAATTTTGATCATTTTGCACCCTTTCGAGAATTAGGCATTACTTTTGGTCATTTTGAACTCCCATGGGAGTTATGCATCAATTTGGTCATTTTGAATTACTTTGGGAATGAGACATTGTTTTTGGTCATTTTGAACAGCCTTGGGAATTGTCCATTGCTTTTGGTTATTTTGAACTCCCATCATTGTTTTTGGTAATTCTGAACTCTCTTGGGAGTTACGCAATATTCTTGATAATTTTGAACTTCCATGGGACTCAGGCATTGTTTTTGGTCATTTCAAACACTTTTATGAGTGATGCATCATTTGCACTCTCTTGGGAATTCAGCATTATTTTTGGTCATTATGGACACCCTTGGGAAATAGACATTGTTTTAGATCATTTCGAGCTCCATTGGGAGTTAAACATCATGATTGGTAATTTTGAACTCTCTTGGGAGTTATGCATTATTTTTGGTCATTTGAACTTCCAGGGGTCTCAGGCATGGTTTCTGGTAACTTTGAACTCACCTGGGAGTTATGCATCATTTTGGTCATTTTGGGACTCTTTTATGAGTTATGCGTAATTTTGATCATTTTGCACTCTTTCGAGAATTAGGCATTACTTTTCGTCATTTTCAATTACTTTGGGAATGAGACATTGTTTTTGGTCATTTTGAACAGCCTTGGGAATTATCCATTGCTTTTGGTTATTTTGAACTCCCATCATTGTTTTTGGTAATTTTGAACTCTCTTGGGAGTTACGCAATATTCTTGATAATTTTGAACTTCCATGGGACTCAGGCATTGTTTTATGTCATTTTGCACTCCCTTGGGAATTAGGCATTGTTTTAGGTCGTTTTAAACTCCCATGAGAGTTATGCATCACTTTGGTCATTTTGGCCCTTTTTTATGAGTTATGCGTAATTTTGATCATTTTGCACTCTTTCGAGAATTAGGCATTACTTTTGGTCATTTTGAACTCCCATGGGAGTTATGCATCTTGTTTGGTCATTATGAACTTCCATGGCACTTAGGCAATTCTTTTGGTCATTTTGAACTCCCTTGGGAGTTATGCATCATGTTTGGTCATTCTGAACTGCTTTTGGAGTTATGCATCATTTTTGGTCACTTTAAGCTTCCAAGGGTCTCAGGCATGGTTTCTGGTCGTTTAGAATTCCCATGGGAGTTATGCATCATTTTTGTCATTTTGGGATTCTTTTATGAGTTATGCGTAATTTTGATCATTTTGCACTATTTCGAGAATTAGGCATTACTTTTGGTCATTTTGAACTCCCATGGGAGTTATGCATCACTCAGGTCATTTTGAATTACTTTGGGAATGAGACATTGTTTTTTGGTCATTTTGAACAGCCTTGGGAATTATCCATTGCATTTGGTTATTTTGAACTCCCATCATTGTTTTTGGTAATTTTGAACTCTCTTAGGAGTTACGCAATATTCTTGATAATTTTGAACTTCCATGGGACTCAGGCATTGTTTTTGGTCATTTTAAACACTTTTATGGGTTATGCATCATTTGCACTCTCTTGGGAATTCGTCATTATTTTTAGTCATTTTGGACACCCTTGGGAATTAGACATTCTTTTAGATCATTTCGAGCTGCATTGGGAGTTAACCATCATGATTGGTAATTTTGAACTCTCTTGGTAATTATACATTATTTCTAATCATTTTGCACTTTTTAGGCATTACTATTGATCATTTTGCACTTTTTGGAGAATTAGGCATTACTTTTGGTCATTTTGAACACCCATGGGAGTTATGCATCATGTTTGGTCATTTTGAACTCCCATCATTGTTTCAGGTCATTTTAAACTCCCTTGGGAGTTATGCATCTTGTTTGGTCGTTTTGAACTTATATGGGACTTAGGCATTACTTTTGGTCATTTTGAAATCCCTTGGGAGTTATGCATCATGTTTGGTCATTCTGAACTCCTTTTGGAGTTATGCGTCATTTTTGGTCACTTTTAGCTTCCATGGGACCAAGGCAATTATTATGGTTATTTTGAACTCTTTTATGAGTTATGCATCATTTTGCACTCTCTAGAGAATTAGGCATGGATTTTGATCATTTTGCACACCCTTGAGAATTAGTCTTTGTTTTTGGTTATTTTGAACTCCCATCATTGTTTTTGGTAATTTTGAACTCTCTTGGGAGTTATGCATTATTTTTGTTTACTTTGAACTTCCAGGGGGCTGAGGCATTGTTTTTGGTCATTTTGAACACTCTTGGTAGTTATGCATCATTTATGGTCATTTTGGGACCCTTTTATGAGTTTTCGTCATTTTGATAATTTTGAACTTTTTTGAGAATTAGGCATTGCTTTTGTTCGTTTTGAACTCCCTTGGAAGTTATGCATCATGTTTGGTCATTTTGAACTCCCTTGGGAGTTATGCATCATGTTAGGTCGTTTTGACTTTCCATGGCACTTAGGCATTGTTTTATGTCATTTTGCACTCCCTTGGGAATTAGGCATTGTTTTTGGTCATTTTGCACACTCTTTTTAATTAGAAATTATTTTTTGTCATTTAAACTGTCTTGGAGATTATGCATCATTTTTGGTCACTTTGAACTTCCAGGGGGCTCAAACATTGTTTCTGGTCACTTCAAACTCCCATGGGGGTTATGCATCATTTTGGTCATTTTGAATTACCTTTGGAATGAGACATTGTTTTTTGTCATTTTAAACTATTTTATGAGTTATGCATCATTTCTCACTCACTTGGGAATGGGGCACAACTTTTGGTCATTTTGCACTTCCTTGGCAATTAGAAATTGTTTTTTGTCATTTTGAACTCTCTTGGGACTCAGGCATTGTTTTTGGTCATTTTAAACACTTTTATGAGTTATGCATCATATGCACTCTCTTGGGAATTCGGCTTTATTTTTGGTCAGTTTGGACACCCGTCTGAATTAGACATTGTTTTAGAGCATTTCGAGCTGCATTGGGAGTTAACCATCATGATTGGTAATTTTGAACTCTCTTGGTAATTATACATTACTTTTTGTCATTTTGCATTTTTTAGGCATTACTATTGGTCATTTTGCACTCGCTTCAGAATTAGGAAAGGTTTTTTGGTCATTTTGCACACCCTTTGGAATTAGAAATTGTTTTTGATCATGTTGAACTCCCTTGGGAGTTATGCATCATTTTTGGTCACTTTGAACTTCAATGGGAGCCAGGCCTTCTTTGTGGTCATTTTGAACTCTTTTATGAGTTATGCATCATTTTGCACTCTCTAGAGAATTAGGCATTACTTTTATTCATTTTGCCCTCCCTTGGGAATTAGACATAACTTTTGGTCATGTTGAACTCCCTTGGGAGTTATGCATCATTTTGGTCATTTTGGGACTCTTTTATGAGTTATGCGTAATTTTGATCATTTCGCACTCTTTCGAGAATTAGGCATTACTTTTGGTCATTTTGAACTCCTTTGGGAGTTATGCATCATGTTTGGTCATTCTGAACTGCTTTTGGAGTTATGCATCATTTTTGGTCACTTTAAGCTTCCAAGGGTCTCAGGCATGATTTCTGGTCGTTTAGAATTCCCATGGGAGTTATGCATCATTTTTGTCATTTTGGGATTCTTTTATGAGTTATGCGTAATTTTGATCATTTTGCACTATTTCGAGAATTAGGCATTACTTTTGGTCATTTTGAACTCCCATGGGAGTTATGCATCACTCAGGTCATTTTGAATTACTTTGGGAATGAGACATTGTTTTTTGGTCATTTTGAACAGCCTTGGGAATTATCCATTGCATTTGGTTATTTTGAACTCCCATCATTGTTTTTGGTAATTTTGAACTCTCTTAGGAGTTACGCAATATTCTTGATAATTTTGAACTTCCATGGGACTCAGGCATTGTTTTTGGTCATTTTAAACACTTTTATGGGTTATGCATCATTTGCACTCTCTTGGGAATTCGTCATTATTTTTAGTCATTTTGGACACCCTTGGGAATTAGACATTCTTTTAGATCATTTCGAGCTGCATTGGGAGTTAACCATCATGATTGGTAATTTTGAACTCTCTTGGTAATTATACATTATTTCTAATCATTTTGCACTTTTTAGGCATTACTATTGATCATTTTGCACTTTTTGGAGAATTAGGCATTACTTTTGGTCATTTTGAACACCCATGGGAGTTATGCATCATGTTTGGTCATTTTGAACTCCCATCATTGTTTCAGGTCATTTTAAACTCCCTTGGGAGTTATGCATCTTGTTTGGTCGTTTTGAACTTATATGGGACTTAGGCATTACTTTTGGTCATTTTGAAATCCCTTGGGAGTTATGCATCATGTTTGGTCATTCTGAACTCCTTTTGGAGTTATGCGTCATTTTTGGTCACTTTTAGCTTCCATGGGACCAAGGCAATTATTATGGTTATTTTGAACTCTTTCATGAGTTATGCATCATTTTGCACTCTCTAGAGAATTAGGCATGGATTTTGATCATTTTGCACACCCTTGAGAATTAGTCTTTGTTTTTGGTTATTTTGAACTCCCATCATTGTTTTTGGTAATTTTGAACTCTCTTGGGAGTTATGCATTATTTTTGTTTACTTTGAACTTCCAGGGGGCTGAGGCATTGTTTTTGGTCATTTTGAACACTCTTGGTAGTTATGCATCATTTATGGTCATTTTGGGACCCTTTTATGAGTTTTCGTCATTTTGATAATTTTGAACTTTTTTGAGAATTAGGCATTGCTTTTGTTCGTTTTGAACTCCCTTGGAAGTTATGCATCATGTTTGGTCATTTTGAACTCCCTTGGGAGTTATGCATCATGTTAGGTCGTTTTGACTTTCCATGGCACTTAGGCATTGTTTTATGTCATTTTACACTCCCTTGGGAATTAGGCATTGTTTTTGGTCATTTTGCACACTCTTTTTAATTAGAAATTATTTTTTGTCATTTAAACTGTCTTGGAGATTATGCATCATTTTTGGTCACTTTGAACTTCTAGGGGGCTCAAACATTGTTTCTGGTCACTTCAAACTCCCATGGGGGTTATGCATCATTTTGGTCATTTTGAATTACCTTTGGAATGAGACATTGTTTTTTGTCATTTTAAACTATTTTATGAGTTATGCATCATTTCTCACTCACTTGGGAATGGGGCACAACTTTTGGTCATTTTGCACTTCCTTGGCAATTAGAAATTGTTTTTTGTCATTTTGAACTCTCTTGGGACTCAGGCATTGTTTTTGGTCATTTTAAACACTTTTATGAGTTATGCATCATATGCACTCTCTTGGGAATTCGGCTTTATTTTTGGTCAGTTTGGACACCCGTCTGAATTAGACATTGTTTTAGAGCATTTCGAGCTGCATTGGGAGTTAACCATCATGATTGGTAATTTTGAACTCTCTTGGTAATTATACATTACTTTTTGTCATTTTGCATTTTTTAGGCATTACTATTGGTCATTTTGCACTCGCTTCAGAATTAGGAAAGGTTTTTTGGTCATTTTGCACACCCTTTGGAATTAGAAATTGTTTTTGATCATGTTGAACTCCCTTGGGAGTTATGCATCATTTTTGGTCACTTTGAACTTCAATGGGAGCCAGGCCTTCTTTGTGGTCATTTTGAACTCTTTTATGAGTTATGCATCATTTTGCACTCTCTAGAGAATTAGGCATTACTTTTATTCATTTTGCCCTCCCTTGGGAATTAGACATTACTTTTGGTCATGTTGAACTCCCTTGGGAGTTATGCATCATTTTGGTCATTTTGGGACTCTTTTATGAGTTATGCGTAATTTTGATCATTTCGCACTCTTTCGAGAATTAGGCATTACTTTTGGTCATTTTGAACTCCTTTGGGAGTTATGCATCATGTTTGGTCGTTTTGAACTTCCATGGCACTTAGACATTTTTTTTGGTCATTTTGAACTTCCATCATTGTTTCTGGTCATTTTAAACTACCTTGGGAGTTATGCATCATGTTTGGTCATTTTGAACTCCTTTGGGAGTTATGCATCATGTTTGGTCATTTTGAACTTCCATAGCACTGGGCATTGTTTTTAGTCATTTTGCACACCCTTGTGAATTAGAAATTGTATTTTGTCATTTTGAACTCTCTTGGGAATTATGCATCATTTTTGGTCACTTTGAACTTCCAGGGGGATCAGGCATTTTTTCTGGTCATTTTAAACTCCTATGGGAGTTATGCATCATTTTGGTCATTTTGAATCACCTTGGGAATTAAATATTATTTTTTGTCATTTTGAAACCTATTGGTAATTATACATCATTGTTAGTCATTTTGCACTCTCTTGTGAATCAGGCATTATTATTGGTCATTTTGGACACCCTTGGGAATTAGACATTGTTTTTGCTCATTTTGGTCATTTTGCACTTCCTTGGCAATTAGAAATTGTTTTTTGTCAATTTGAACTCTCTTGGGAGTTATGCATCATTTTTGTTCACTTTGAACTTCCAGGGGGCTGAGGCATTGTTTCTGGTGATTTTGAACTCCCATTGGGAGTTATGCATCATTTTGGTCATTTTAATCACCTTGGAAAGGAGACATGTTGTTTGTCATTTTGAACAATGTTGGTAGTTATGCATTATTTATGGTCATTTTGGGACTCTTTTATGAGTTTTCGTCATTTTGATCATTTTGAACTTTTTTGAGAATTATGCATTGCTTTTGTTCATTTTGAACTCCCTTGGAAGTTATGCATCATGTTTGATCATTTTGAACTCCCTTGGGAGTTATGCATCATGTTAGGTCGTTTTGAACTTCATGGCACTTAGGCATTCATTTATGTCATTTTGCACTCCCTTGGGAATGAGACATTGTTTTTGGTCATTTTGAACAGCCTTGGGAATTATCCATTGCTTTTGGTTATTTTGAACTCCCATCATTGTTTTTGGTAATTTTGAACTCTCTTGGGAGTTACGCAATATTCTTGATAATTTTGAACTTCCATGGGACTCAGGCATTGTTTTTGGTCATTTCAAATACTTTTATGAGTTATGCATCATTTGCACTCTCTTGGGAATTCGGCATTATTTTTGGTCATTATGGACACCCTTGGGAAATAGACATTGTTTTAGATCATTTCGAGCTCCATTGGGAGTTAAACATCATGATTGGTAATTTTGAACTCTCTTGGTAATTATACATTATTTTTGGTCATTTTGCACTTTTAAGGCATCACTATTGGTCATTTTGCACTCGCTTTGGAATTAGGAAAGGTTTTTAGTCATTTTGCAAACCCTTTGGAATTAGAAATTGTTTTTGGTAATTTGAACTTCCATGGGAGCAAGGCATTCTTTGTGGTCATTTTGAGCTCTTTTATGAGTTATGCATCATTTTGCACTCTCTAGAGAATTAGGCATTACTTTTATTCATTTTTCCCTCCCTTGGGAATTAGACATTACTTTTGGTCATGTTGAACTCCCTTGGGAGTTATGCCTCATTTTTGGTCGTTTTGGAACTTCCATGGGACTCAGGCATTGTTTTTGGTCATTTTAAACTATTTTATGAGTTATGCATCATTTTTCACTCACTTGGGAATCGGGCACAAGTTTTGGTCATTTTGCACTTCCTTGGCAATTAGAAATTGTTTTTTGTCATTTTGAACTCTCTTGGGAGTTATGCATCATTTTTGTTTACTTTGAACTTCCAGGGGGCTGAGGCATTGTTTCTGGTCATTTTGAACTTCCATGGGAGTTATGCATCATTTTGGTCATCTTGGGACTCTTTAATGAGTTATGCGTAATTTTGATCATTTTGCACTCTTTCAAGAATTAGGCATTACTTTTGGTCATTTTGAACTCCCATGGGAGTTATGCATCATGTTTGGTCATTTTGAACTTCCATGGCACTTAGGCATTTCTTTTGGTCATTTTGAACTCCCATGGGAGTTATGCATCATGTTTGGTCATTTTGAACTTCCATGGCACTTAGGCATTTCTTTTGGTCATTTTTAACTCCCTTGGGAGTTATGCATCATGTTTGGTCATTCTGAACTCCTTTTGGAGTTATGCATCATTTTTTGTCACTTTGAACTTCCATGGGACCAAGGCAATTGTTATGGTTATTTTCAACTCCTTTATGAGTTATGCATCATTTTGCACTCTCTAGAGAATAAGGCATGGTTTTTGATCATTTTGCACACCCTTGAGAATTAGTCATTTTTTTGGGGTCATTTTGAACTCCCATCATTGTTTTTGGTAATTTGAACTTCCATGGGAGCAAGGCATTCTTTTGTGGTCATTTTGAGCTCTTTTATGGGTTATGCATCATTTTGCACTCTCTAGAGAATTAGGCATTACTTTTATTCATTTTTCCCTCCCTTGGGAATTAGACATTACTTTTGGTCATGTTGAACTCCTTTGGGAGTTATGCCTCATTTTTGGTTTTTTTGGAACTTCCAGGGGGCTCAAACATTGTTTCTGGTCATTTTGAACTCCCATGGGAGTTATGCATCATTTTGGTCATTTTCAATTACCTCTGGAATGAGACATTGTTTTTGGTCATTTTAAACTATTTTATGAGTTATGCATCATTTTTCACTCACTTGGGAATCGGGCACAACTTTTGGTCATTTTGCACTTCCTTGGCAATTAGAAATTGTTTTTTGTCATTTTGAACTCTCTTGGGAGTTATGCATCAATTTTGTTCACTTTGAACTTCCAGAGGGCTGAGGCATTGTTTCTGGTCATTTTGTACTCCCATTGGGAGTTATGCATCATTTTGGTCATTTTAATCACCTTGGAAAGGAGACATGTTGTTTGTCATTTTGAACACTGTTGGTAGTTATGCATCATTTATGGTCATTTTGGGACTCTTTTATGACTTTTCGTCATTTTGATCATTTTGAACTTTTTTGAGAATGATGCATTGCTTTTGTTCATTTTCAACTCCCTTGGAAGTTATGCATCATGTTTGATCATTTTGAACTCCCTTGGGAGTTATGCATCATCTTAGGTCGTTTTGAACTTCATGGCACTTAGGCACTGTTTTATGTCATTTTGCACTCCCTTGGGAATTAGGCATTGTTTTAGGTCATTTTAAACTCCCATGGGAATTATGCATCATTTTGGTTATCTTGGGACTCTTTTATGAGTTATGCGTAATTTTGATCATTTTGCACTCTTTCAAGAATTAGGCATTACTTTTGGTCATTTTGAACTCCCATGGGAGTTTAGCATCATGTTTGGTCATTTTGAACTTCCATGGCACTTAGGCATTTCTTTTGGTCATTTTGAAATCCCTTGGGAGTTTTGCATCATGTTTGGTCATTCTGAACTCCTTTTGGAGATATGCATCATTTTTGGTCACTTTGAACTTCCATGGGACCAAGGCAATTGTTATGGTTATTTTCAACTCCTTTATGAGTTATGCATCATTTTGCACTTTCTAGAGAATAAGGCATGTTTTTTGATCATTTTGCACACCCTTGAGAATTAGTCATTTTTTTGGGGTCATTTTGAACTCCCATCATTGTTTTTGGTAATTTGAACTTCCATGGGAGCAAGGCATTCTTTGTGGTCATTTTGAGCTCTTTTATGAGTTATGCATCATTTTGCACTCTCTAGAGAATTAGGCATTACTTTTATTCATTTTTCCCTCCCTTGGGAATTAGACATTACTTTTGGTCATGTTGAACTCCCTTGGGAGTTATGCCTCATTTTTGGTCGTTTTTGAACTTCCATGGGACTCAGGCATTGTTTTTGGTCATTTTAAACTATTTTATGAGTTATGCATCATTTTTCACTCACTTGGGAATCGAGCACAACTTTTGGTCAATTTGCACTTCCTTGGCAATTAGAAATTGTTTTTTGTCATTTTTAACTCTCTTGGGAGTTATGCATCAATTTTGTTCACTTTGAACTTCCAGGGGGCTGAGGCATTGTTTCTGGTGATTTTGAACTCCCATTGGGAGTTATTCCTCATTTTGGTCATTTTAATCACCTTGGAAAGGAGACATGCTGTTTGTCATTTTGAACAAAGTTGGTATTTATGCATCATTTATGGTCATTTTGGGACTCTTTTATGAGTTTTCGTCATTTTGATCATTTTGAACTTTTTTGAGAATTATTCATTGCTTTTGTTCATTTTGAACTCCCTTGGAAGTTATGCATCATGTTTGGTCATTTTGAACTCCCATGGGAGTTATGCATCATGTTTGGTCATTTTGAACTTCCATGGCACTTAGGCATTTCTTTTGGTCATTTTGAACTCCCTTGGGAGTTTTGCATCATGTTTGGTCATTCTGAACTCCTTTTGGAGTTATGCATCATTTTTGGTCAATTTGAACTTCCATGAGACCAAGGCAATTGTTATGGTTATTTTCAACTCCTTTATGAGTTATGCATCATTTTGCACTTTCTAGAGAATAAGGCATGGTTTTTGATCATTTTGCACACCCTTGAGAATTAGTCATTTTTTTGGGGTCATTTTGAACTCCCATCATTGTTTTTGGTAATTTGAACTTCCATGGGAGCAAGGCATTCTTTGTGGTCATTTTGAGCTCTTTTATGAGTTATGCATCATTTTGCACTTTCTAGAGAATTAGGCATTACTTTTATTCATTTTTCCCTCCCTTGGGAATTAGACATTACTTTTGGTCATGTTGAACTCCCTTGGGAGATATGCCTCATTTTTGGTCGTTTTGGAACTTCCATGGGACTCAGGCATTGTTTTTGGTCATTTTAAACTATTTTATGAGTTATGCATCATTTTTGGTTACTTTGAACTTCCAGGGGGCTCAAACATTGTTTCTGGTCATTTTTAACTCCCATGGGAGTTATGCATCATTTTGGTCATTTTGAATTACCTTTGGAATGAGACATTGTTTTTGGTCAATTTAAACTATTTTATGAGTTATGCATCATTTTTCACTCACTTGGGAATCGAGCACAACTTTTGGTCAATTTGCACTTCCTTGGCAATTAGAAATTGTTTTTTGTCATTTTTAACTCTCTTGGGAGTTATGCATCATTTTTGTTCACTTTGAACTTCCAGGGGGCTGAGGCATTGTTTCTGGTGATTTTGAACTCCCATTGGGAGTTATTCCTCATTTTGGTCATTTTAATCACCTTGGAAAGGAGACATGCTGTTTGTCATTTTGAACAATGTTGGTATTTATGCATCATTTATGGTCATTTTGGGACTCTTTTATGAGTTTTCGTCATTTTGATCATTTTGAACTTTTTTGAGAATTATTCATTGCTTTTGTTCATTTTGAACTCCCTTGGAAGTTATGCATCATGTTTGGTCATTTTGAACTCCCTTGGGAGTTATGCATCATGTTAGGTCGTTTTGAACTTCATGGCACTTAGGCATTGTTTTATGTCATTTTGCACTCCCTTGGGAATTAGGCATTGATTTGGGTCGTTTTAAACTACCATGGGAGTAATGCATCATTTTGGTCATTTGGGACTCTTTAATGAGTTATGCGTAATTTTGATCATTTTGCACTCTTTCGAGAATTAGGCATTACTTTCGGTCATTTTGAACTCCCATGGGAGTTATGCATCATGTTTGGTCATTTTGAACTTCAATGGCACTTAGGCCTTTCTTTTGGTCATTTTGAACTCCCTTGGGAGTTATGCATCATGTTTGGTCATTCTGAACTCCTTTTGGAGTTATGCATCATTTTTGGTCACTTTGAACTTCCATGGGACTAAAGCAATTGTTATGGTTATTTTGAACTCTTTTATGAGTTATGCATCATTTTGCACTCTCTAGAGAATAAGGCATGGTTTTTGATCATTTTGCACACCCTTGAGAATTAGTCATTACTTTTAGTCATTTTGAACTCCCATGGGAGTTATTCATCATTTTGGTCATTTTGAATTACCTTGGGAATGAGACATTGTTTTTGGGCATTTTGAACAGCCTTGGGAATTATCCATTGCTTTTGGTTATTTTGAACTTTTTTGAGAATTATGCATTGATTTTGTTCATTTTGAATTCCCTTGGAAGTTATGCATCATGTTTGGTCATTTTGAACTCCCTTGGGAGTTATGCATCATGTTAGGTCGTTTTGAACTTCATGGCACTTGGGCATTGTTTTATGTCATTTTGCACTCCCTTGGGAATTAGGCATTGTTTTAGGTCATTTTAAACTCCCATTGGAGTTATGCATCATATTGGTCATTTTGGGACTCTTTTATGAGTTATGCGTAATTTTGATCATTTTGCACTCTTTCGAGAATTAGGCATTGTTTTTGGTCATTTTGCACACTCTTTTTAATTAGAAATTGTTTTTTGTCATTTAAACTGTCTTGGAGATTATGCATCATTTTTGGTCACTTTGAACTTCCAGGGGGCTCAAACATTGTTTCTGGTCATTTTAAACTCCCATGGGAGTTATGCATCATTTTGGTCATTTTGAATTACCTTTGGAATGAGACATTGTTTTTGGTCATTTTAAACTATTTTATGAGTTATGCATCATTTTTCACTCACTTGGGAATCGGGCACAACTTTTGGTCATTTTGCACTTCCTTGGCCATTAGAAATTGTTTTTTGTCATTTTGAACTCTCTTGGGAGTTATGCATCATTTTTGTTCACTTTGAACTTCCAGGAGGGCTGAGGCATTGTTTCTGGTGATTTTGAACTCCCATTGGGAGTTATGCATCATTTTGGTCATTTTAATCACCTTGGAAAGGAGACATGTTGTTTGTCATTTTGAACAACGTTGGTAGTTATGCATCATTTATGGTCATTTTGAATTACCTTTGGAATGAGACATTGTTTTTGGTCATTTTAAACTATTTTATGAGTTATGCATCATTTTTCACTCACTTGGGAATCGGGCACAACTTTTGGTCATTTTGCACTTCCTTGGCAATTAGAAATTGTTTTTTGTCATTTTGAACTCTCTTGGGAGTTATGTATCATTTTTGGTCACTTTGAACTTCCAGGGGGGCTGAGGCATTGTTTCTGGTGATTTTGAACTTCCATTGGGAGTTATGCATCATTTTGGTCATTTTAATCACCTTGGAAAGGAGACATGTTGTTTGTCATTTTGAACAACGTTGGTAGTTATGCATCATTTATGGTCATTTTGGTAGTCTTTTAAGAGTTTTCGTCATTTTGATCATTTTGAACTTTTTTGAGAATTATGCATTGATTTTGTTCATTTTGAACTCCCTTGGAAGTTATGCATCATTTTTGGTCATTTTGAACTCCCTTGGGAGTTATGCATCATGTTAGGTCGTTTTGAACTTCATGGCACTTGGGCATTGTTTTATGTCATTTTGCACTCCCTTGGGAATTAGGCATTGTTTTAGGTCATTTTAAACTCCCATTGGAGTTATGCATCATATTGGTCATTTTGGGACTCTTTTATGAGTTATGCGTAATTTTGATCATTTTGCACTCTTTCGAGAATTAGGCATTACTTTTGGTCATTTTGAACTCCCATGGGAGTTATGCATCATGTTTGGTCATTTTGAACTTCAATGGCACTTAGGCATTTCTTTTGGTCATTTTGAACTCCCATCGGAGTTATTCATCATTTTTGTCATTTTGAATTACCATGGGAATGAGACATTGTTTTTGGTCATTTTGAACAGCCTTGGGAATTATCCATTGCTTTTGGTTATTTTGAACTCCCATCATTGTTTTTGGTAATTTTGAACTCTCTTGGGAGTTACGCAATATTCTTGATAATTTTGAACTTCCATGGGACTCAGGATTTGTTTTTGGTCATTTCAAACACTTTTATGAGTTATGCATCATTTGCACTCTCTTGGGAATTCGGCATTATTTTTGGTCATTATGGACACCCTTGGGAAATAGACATTGTTTTAGATCATTTCGAGCTATATTGGGAGTTAATCATCATGATTGGTAATTTTGAACTCTCTTGGTAATTATACATTATTTTTGGTCATTTTGCACTTTTAAGGCATCACTATTGGTCATTTTGCACTCGCTTTGGAATTAGGAAAGGTTTTTGGTCATTTTGCAAACCCTTTGGAATTAGAAATTATTTTGGTCATGTTGAACTCCCTTGGGAGTTATGCAGCATTTTTGGTCGTTTTGGAACTTCCATGGGACTCAGGCATTGTTTTTGGTCATTTTAAACTATTTTATGAGTTATGCATCATTTTTCACTCACTTGGGAATCGGGCACAAGTTTTGGTCATTTTGCACTTCCTTGGCAATTAGAAATTGCTTTTTGTCATTTTGAACTCTCTTGGGAGTTATGCATCATTTTTGTTTACTTTGAACTTCCAGGGGGCTGAGGCATTGTTTCTGGCCGTTTTGAACTCCCATGGGAGTTATGCATCATTTTGGTCATTTTAATCACCTTGGAAAGGAGACATTGTTTTTTTGTCATTTTGAACACTCTTGGTAGTTATGCATCATTTAAGGTCATTTTGGGACCCTTTTATGAGTTTTTGTCATTTTGATCATTTTGAACTTTTTTGAGAATTAGGCATTGCTTTTGTTCATTTTGAACTCCCTTGGAAGTTATGCATCATGTTTGGTCATTTTGAACTCCCTTGGGAGTTATGCATCATGTTAGGTCGTTTTGACCTTCCATGGCACTTAGGCATTGTTTTATGTCATTTTGCACTCCCTTGGGAATTAGGCATTGTTTTTGGTCATTTTGCACACTCTTTTTAATTAGAAATTATTTTTTGTCATTTAAACTGTCTTGGAGATTATGCATCATTTTTGGTCACTTTGAACTTCCAGGGGGCTCAAACATTGTTTCTGGTCATTTTAAACTCCCATGGGAGTTATGCATCATTTTGGTCATTTTGAATTACCTTTGGAATGAGACATTGTTTTTGGTCATTTTAAACTATTTTATGAGTTATGCATCATTTTTCACTCACTTGGGAATCGGGCACAACTTTTGGTCATTTTGCACTTACTTGGCAATTAGAAATTTTTTTTTGTCATTTTGAACTCTCTTGGGAGTTATGCATCATTTTTGTTCACTTTGAACTTCCAGGGGGCTGAGGCATTGTTTCTGGTGATTTTGAACTCCCATTGGGAGTTATGCATCATTTTGGTCATTTTAATCACCTTGGAAAGGAGACATGTTGTTTTTCATTTTGAACAACGTTGGTAGTTATGCATCATTTATGGTCATTTTGGTACTCTTTTATGAGTTTTCGTCATTTTGATCATTTTGAACTTTTTTGAGAATTATGCATTGATTTTGTTCATTTTGAACTCCCTTGGAAGTTATGCATCATGTTTGGTCATTTTGAACTCCCTTGGGAGTTATGCATCATGTTAGGTTTTTTTGAACTTCATGGCACTTGGGCATTGTTTTATGTCATTTTGCACTCCCTTGGGAATTAGGCATTGTTTTAGGTCATTTTAAACTCCCATTGGAGTTATGCATCATATTGGTCAATTTGGGACTCTTTTATGAGTTATGCGTAATTTTGATCATTTTGCACTCTTTCGAGAATTAGGCATTACTTTTGGTCATTTTGAACTCCCATGGGAGTTATGCATCATGTTTGGTCATTTTGAACTTCAATGGCACTTAGGCATTTCTTTTGGTCATTTTGAACTCCCATCGGAGTTATTCATCATTTTGGTCATTTTGAATTACCTTGGGAATGAGACATTGTTTTTGGTCATTTTGAACAGCCTTGGGAATTATCCATTGCTTTTGGTTATTTTGAACTCCCATCATTGTTTTTGGTAATTTTGAACTCTCTTGGGAGTTACGCAATATTCTTGATAATTTTGAACTTCCATGGGACTCAGGATTTGTTTTTGGTCATTTCAAACACTTTTATGAGTTATGCATCATTTGCACTCTCTTGGGAATTCGGCATTATTTTTGGTCATTATGGACACCCTTGGGAAATAGACATTGTTTTAGATCATTTCGAGCTATATTGGGAGTTAAACATCATGATTGGTAATTTTGAACTCTCTTGGTAATTATACATTATTTTTGGTCATTTTGCACTTTTAAGGCATCACTATTGGTCATTTTGCACTCGCTTTGGAATTAGGAAAGGTTTTTGGTCATTTTGCAAACCCTTTGGAATTAGAAATTATTTTGGTCATGTTGAACTCCCTTGGGAGTTATGCAGCATTTTTGGTCGTTTTGGAACTTCCATGGGACTCAGGCATTGTTTTTGGTCATTTTAAACTATTTTATGAGTTATGCATCATTTTTCACTCACTTGGGAATCGGGCACAAGTTTTGGTCATTTTGCACTTCCTTGGCAATTAGAAATTGCTTTTTGTCATTTTGAACTCTCTTGGGAGTTATGCATCATTTTTGTTTACTTTGAACTTTCAGGGGGCTGAGGCATTGTTTCTGGCCGTTTTGAACTCCCATGGGAGTTATGCATCATTTTGGTCATTTTAATCACCTTGGAAAGGAGACATTGTTTTTTTGTCATTTTGAACACTCTTGGTAGTTATGCATCATTTATGGTCATTTTGGGACCCTTTTATGAGTTTTTGTCATTTTGATCATTTTGAAATTTTTTGAGAATTAGGCATTGCTTTTGTTCATTTTGAACTCCCTTGGAAGTTATGCATCATGTTTGGTCATTTTGAACTCCCTTGGGAGTTATGCATCATGTTAGGTCGTTTTGACCTTCCATGGCACTTAGGCATTGTTTTATGTCATTTTGCACTCCCTTGGGAATTAGGCATTGTTTTTGGTCATTTTGCACACTCTTTTTAATTAGAAATTATTTTTTGTCATTTAAACTGTCTTGGAGATTATGCATCATTTTTGGTCACTTTGAACTTCCAGGGGGCTCAAACATTGTTTCTGGTCATTTTAAACTCCCATGGGAGTTATGCATCATTTTGGTCATTTTGAATTACCTTTGGAATGAGACATTGTTTTTGGTCATTTTAAACTATTTTATGAGTTATGCATCATTTTTCACTCACTTGGGAATCGGGCACAACTTTTGGTCATTTTGCACTTACTTGGCAATTAGAAATTTTTTTTTGTCATTTTGAACTCTCTTGGGAGTTATGCATCATTTTTGTTCACTTTGAACTTCCAGGGGGCTGAGGCATTGTTTCTGGTGATTTTGAACTCCCATTGGGAGTTATGCATCATTTTGGTCATTTTAATCACCTTGGAAAGGAGACATGTTGTTTTTCATTTTGAACAACGTTGGTAGTTATGCATCATTTATGGTCATTTTGGTACTCTTTTATGAGTTTTCGTCATTTTGATCATTTTGAACTTTTTTGAGAATTATGCATTGATTTTGTTCATTTTGAACTCCCTTGGAAGTTATGCATCATGTTTGGTCATTTTGAACTCCCTTGGGAGTTATGCATCATGTTAGGTTTTTTTGAACTTCATGGCACTTGGGCATTGTTTTATGTCATTTTGCACTCCCTTGGGAATTAGGCATTGTTTTAGGTCATTTTAAACTCCCATTGGAGTTATGCATCATATTGGTCAATTTGGGACTCTTTTATGAGTTATGCGTAATTTTGATCATTTTGCACTCTTTCGAGAATTAGGCATTACTTTTGGTCATTTTGAACTCCCATGGGAGTTATGCATCATGTTTGGTCATTTTGAACTTCAATGGCACTTAGGCATTTCTTTTGGTCATTTTGAACTCCCATCGGAGTTATTCATCATTTTGGTCATTTTGAATTACCTTGGGAATGAGACATTGTTTTTGGTCATTTTGAACAGCCTTGGGAATTATCCATTGCTTTTGGTTATTTTGAACTCCCATCATTGTTTTTGGTAATTTTGAACTCTCTTGGGAGTTACGCAATATTCTTGATAATTTTGAACTTCCATGGGACTCAGGATTTGTTTTTGGTCATTTCAAACACTTTTATGAGTTATGCATCATTTGCACTCTCTTGGGAATTCGGCATTATTTTTGGTCATTATGGACACCCTTGGGAAATAGACATTGTTTTAGATCATTTCGAGCTATATTGGGAGTTAAACATCATGATTGGTAATTTTGAACTCTCTTGGTAATTATACATTATTTTTGGTCATTTTGCACTTTTAAGGCATCACTATTGGTCATTTTGCACTCGCTTTGGAATTAGGAAAGGTTTTTGGTCATTTTGCAAACCCTTTGGAATTAGAAATTATTTTGGTCATGTTGAACTCCCTTGGGAGTTATGCAGCATTTTTGGTCGTTTTGGAACTTCCATGGGACTCAGGCATTGTTTTTGGTCATTTTAAACTATTTTATGAGTTATGCATCATTTTTCACTCACTTGGGAATCGGGCACAAGTTTTGGTCATTTTGCACTTCCTTGGCAATTAGAAATTGCTTTTTGTCATTTTGAACTCTCTTGGGAGTTATGCATCATTTTTGTTTACTTTGAACTTTCAGGGGGCTGAGGCATTGTTTCTGGCCGTTTTGAACTCCCATGGGAGTTATGCATCATTTTGGTCATTTTAATCACCTTGGAAAGGAGACATTGTTTTTTTGTCATTTTGAACACTCTTGGTAGTTATGCATCATTTATGGTCATTTTGGGACCCTTTTATGAGTTTTTGTCATTTTGATCATTTTGAAATTTTTTGAGAATTAGGCATTGCTTTTGTTCATTTTGAACTCCCTTGGAAGTTATGCATCATGTTTGGTCATTTTGAACTCCCTTGGGAGTTATGCATCATGTTAGGTCGTTTTGACCTTCCATGGCACTTAGGCATTGTTTTATGTCATTTTGCACTCCCTTGGGAATTAGGCATTGTTTTTGGTAATTTTGCACACTCTTTTTAATTAGAAATTATTTTTTGTCATTTAAACTGTCTTGGAGATTATGCATCATTTTTGGTCACTTTGAACTTCCAGGGGGCTCAAACATTGTTTCTGGTCATTTTAAACTCCCATGGGAGTTATGCATCATTTTGGTCATTTTGAATTACCTTTGGAATGAGACATTGTTTTTGGTCATTTTAAACTATTTTATGAGTTATGCATCATTTTTCACTCACTTGGGAACCGGGCACAACTTTTGGTCATTTTGCACTTACTTGGCAATTAGAAATTTTTTTTGTCATTTTGAACTCTCTTGGGAGTTATGCATCATTTTTGTTCACTTTGAACTTCCAGGGGGCTGAGGCATTGTTTCTGGTGATTTTGAACTCCCATTGGGAGTTATGCATCATTTTGGTCATTTTAATCACCTTGGAAAGGAGACATGTTGTTTTTCATTTTGAACAACGTTGGTAGTTATGCATCATTTATGGTCATTTTGGTACTCTTTTATGAGTTTTCGTCATTTTGATCATTTTGAACTTTTTTGAGAATTATGCATTGATTTTGTTCATTTTGAACTCCCTTGGAAGTTATGCATCATGTTTGGTCATTTTGAACTCCCTTGGGAGTTATGCATCATGTTAGGTTTTTTTGAACTTCATGGCACTTGGGCATTGTTTTATGTCATTTTGCACTCCCTTGGGAATTAGGCATTGTTTTAGGTCATTTTAAACTCCCATTGGAGTTATGCATCATATTGGTCAATTTGGGACTCTTTTATGAGTTATGCGTAATTTTGATCATTTTGCACTCTTTCGAGAATTAGGCATTACTTTTGGTCATTTTGAACTCCCATGGGAGTTATGCATCATGTTTGGTCATTTTGAACTTCAATGGCACTTAGGCATTTCTTTTGGTCATTTTGAACTCCCATCGGAGTTATTCATCATTTTGGTCATTTTGAATTACCTTGGGAATGAGACATTGTTTTTGGTCATTTTGAACAGCCTTGGGAATTATCCATTGCTTTTGGTTATTTTGAACTCCCATCATTGTTTTTGGTAATTTTGAACTCTCTTGGGAGTTACGCAATATTCTTGATAATTTTGAACTTCCATGGGACTCAGGATTTGTTTTTGGTCATTTCAAACACTTTTATGAGTTATGCATCATTTGCACTCTCTTGGGAATTCGGCATTATTTTTGGTCATTATGGACACCCTTGGGAAATAGACATTGTTTTAGATCATTTCGAGCTATATTGGGAGTTAAACATCATGATTGGTAATTTTGAACTCTCTTGGTAATTATACATTATTTTTGGTCATTTTGCACTTTTAAGGCATCACTATTGGTCATTTTGCACTCGCTTTGGAATTAGGAAAGGTTTTTGGTCATTTTGCAAACCCTTTGGAATTAGAAATTATTTTGGTCATGTTGAACTCCCTTGGGAGTTATGCAGCATTTTTGGTCGTTTTGGAACTTCCATGGGACTCAGGCATTGTTTTTGGTCATTTTAAACTATTTTATGAGTTATGCATCATTTTTCACTCACTTGGGAATCGGGCACAAGTTTTGGTCATTTTGCACTTCCTTGGCAATTAGAAATTGCTTTTTGTCATTTTGAACTCTCTTGGGAGTTATGCATCATTTTTGTTTACTTTGAACTTTCAGGGGGCTGAGGCATTGTTTCTGGCCGTTTTGAACTCCCATGGGAGTTATGCATCATTTTGGTCATTTTAATCACCTTGGAAAGGAGACATTGTTTTTTTATCATTTTGAACACTCTTGGTAGTTATGCATCATTTATGGTCATTTTGGGACCCTTTTATGAGTTTTTGTCATTTTGATCATTTTGAAATTTTTTGAGAATTAGGCATTGCTTTTGTTCATTTTGAACTCCCTTGGAAGTTATGCATCATGTTTGGTCATTTTGAACTCCCTTGGGAGTTATGCATCATGTTAGGTCGTTTTGACCTTCCATGGCACTTAGGCATTGTTTTATGTCATTTTGCACTCCCTTGGGAATTAGGCATTGTTTTTGGTCATTTTGCACACTCTTTTTAATTAGAAATTATTTTTTGTCATTTAAACTGTCTTGGAGATTATGCATCATTTTTGGTCACTTTGAACTTCCAGGGGGCTCAAACATTGTTTCTGGTCATTTTAAACTCCCATGGGAGTTATGCATCATTTTGGTCATTTTGAATTACCTTTGGAATGAGACATTGTTTTTGGTCATTTTAAACTATTTTATGAGTTATGCATCATTTTTCACTCACTTGGGAACCGGGCACAACTTTTGGTCATTTTGCACTTACTTGGCAATTAGAAATTTTTTTTGTCATTTTGAACTCTCTTGGGAGTTATGCATCATTTTTGTTCACTTTGAACTTCCAGGGGGCTGAGGCATTGTTTCTGGTGATTTTGAACTCCCATTGGGAGTTATGCATCATTTTGGTCATTTTAATCACCTTGGAAAGGAGACATGTTGTTTTTCATTTTGAACAACGTTGGTAGTTATGCATCATTTATGGTCATTTTGGTACTCTTTTATGAGTTTTCGTCATTTTGATCATTTTGAACTTTTTTGAGAATTATGCATTGATTTTGTTCATTTTGAACTCCCTTGGAAGTTATGCATCATGTTTGGTCATTTTGAACTCCCTTGGGAGTTATGCATCATGTTAGGTTTTTTTGAACTTCATGGCACTTGGGCATTGTTTTATGTCATTTTGCACTCCCTTGGGAATTAGGCATTGTTTTAGGTCATTTTAAACTCCCATTGGAGTTATGCATCATATTGGTCAATTTGGGACTCTTTTATGAGTTATGCGTAATTTTGATCATTTTGCACTCTTTCGAGAATTAGGCATTACTTTTGGTCATTTTGAACTCCCATGGGAGTTATGCATCATGTTTGGTCATTTTGAACTTCAATGGCACTTAGGCATTTCTTTTTGTCATTTTGAACTCCCATCGGAGTTATTCATCATTTTGGTCATTTTGAATTACCTTGGGAATGAGACATTGTTTTTGGTCATTTTGAACAGCCTTGGGAATATCCAATGCTTTTGGTTATTTTGAACTCCCATCATTGTTTTTGCTAATTTTGAACTCTCTTGGGAGTTACGCAATATTCTTGATAATTTTGAACTTCCATGGGACTCAGGCATTGTTTTTGGTCATTTCGAACACTTTTATGAGTTATGCATCATTTGCACTCTCTTGAGAATTCGGCATTATTTTTGGTCATTATGGACACCCTTGGGAAATAGACATTTTTTAGATCATTTCGAGCTATATTGGGAGTTAAACATCATGATTGGTAATTTTGAACTCTCTTGGTAATTATACATTATTTTTGGTCATTTTGCACTTTTAAGGCATCACTATTGGTCATTTTGCACTCGCTTTGGAATTAAGAAAGGTTTTTGGTCATTTTGCAAACCCTTTGGAATTAGAAATTATTTTGGTCATGTTGAACTCCCTTGGGAGTTATGCAGCATTTTTGGTCGTTTTGGAACTTCCATGGGACTCAGGCATTGTTTTTGGTCATTTTAAACTATTTTATGAGTTATGCATCATTTTTCACTCACTTGGGAATCGGGCACAAGTTTTGGTCATTTTGCACTTCCTTGGCAATTAGAAATTGCTTTTTGTCATTTTGAACTCTCTTGGGAGTTATGCATCATTTTTGTTTACTTTGAACTTCAAGGGGGCTGAGGCATTGTTTCTGGCCGTTTTGAACTCCCATGGGAGTTATGCATCATTTTGGTCATTTTAATCACCTTGGAAAGGAGACATTGTTTTTTTGTCATTTTGAACACTCTTGTTAGTTATGCATCATTTATGGTCATTTTGGGACCCTTTTATGAGTTTTCGTCATTTTGATCATTTTGAACTTTTTTGAGAATTAGGCATTGCTTTTGTTCATTTTGAACTCCCTTGGAAGTTATGCATCATGTTTGGTCATTTTGAACTCCCTTGGGAGTTATGCATCATGTTAGGTCGTTTTGACCTTCCATGGCACTTAGGCATTGTTTTATGTCATTTTGCACTCCCTTGCGAATTAGGCATTGTTTTTGGTCATTTTGCACACTCTTTTTAATTAGAAATTATTTTTTGTCATTTAAACTGTCTTGGAGATTATGCATCGTTTTTGGTCACTTTTAACTTCCAGGGGGCTCAAACATTGTTTCTGGTCATTTTAAACTCCCATGGGAGTTATGCATCATTTTGGTCATTTTGAATTACCTTTGGAATGAGACATTGTTTTTGTTCATTTTAAACTATTTTATGAGTTATGCATCATTTTTCACTCACTTGGGAATCGGGCACAACTTTTGGTCATTTTGCACTTCCTTGGCAATTAGAAATTTTTTTTTTGTCATTTTGAACTCTCTTGGGAGTTATGCATCATTTTTGTTCACTTTGAACTTCCAGGGGGCTGAGGCATTGTTTCTGGTGATTTTGAACTCCCATTGGGAGTTATGCATCATTTTGGTCATTTTAATCACCTTGGAAAGGAGACATGTTGTTTGTCATTTTGAACAATGTTGGTAGTTATGCATCATTTATGGTCATTTTGGGACTCTTTTATGAGTTTTCGTCATTTTGATCATTTTGAACTTTTTTGAGAATTATGCATTGCTTTTGTTCATTTTGAACTCCCTTGAAAGTTATGCATCATGTTTGGTCATTTTGAACTCCCTCGGAAGTTATGCATCATGTTAGGTCGTTTTGAACTTCATGGCACTTAGGCATTGTTTTATGTCATTTTGCATTCCCTTGGGAATTAGGCATTGTTTTAGGTCATTTTAAACTCCCATTGGAGTTATGCATCATTTTGGTCATTTTGGGACTCTTTTATGAGTTACACGTAATTTTGATCATTTTGCACTCTTTTGAGAATTAGGCATTACTTTTGGTCATTTTGAACTCCCATGGGAGTTATGCATCATGTTTGGTCATTTTGAACTTCAATGGCACTTAGGCATTTCTTTTGGTCATTTTGAACTCCCATGGGAGTTATTCATCATTTTGGTCATTTTGAATTACCTTGGGAATGAGACATTGTTTTTGGTCATTTTGAACAGCCTTGGGAATTATCCATTGCTTTTGGTTATTTTGAACTCCCATCATTGTTTTTGGTAATTTTGAACTCTCTTGGGAGTTACGCAATATTATTGATAATTTTGAACTTCCATGGGACTCAGGCATTGTTTTTGGTCATTTCAAACACTTTTATGAGTTATGCATCATTTGCACTCTCTTGGGAATTCGGCATTATTTTTGGTCATTATGGACACCCTTGGGAAATAGACATTGTTTTAGATCATTTCGAGCTCCATTGGGAGTTAAACATCATGATTGGTAATTTTGAACTCTCTTGGTAATTATACATTATTTTTGGTCATTTTGCACTTTTAATGGTCACTATTGGTCATTTGCACTCGCTTTGGAATTAGGAAAGGTTTTTGGTCATTTTGCAAACTCTTTGGAATTAGAAATTGTTTTTGGTCATGTTGAACTCCCTTGGGAGTTATGCAGCATTTTTGGTCGTTTTGGAACTCGCATGGGAGTCAGGCATTGTTTTTGGTCATTTTAAACTATTTTATGAGTTATGCATCATTTTTCACTCACTTGGGAATCGGGCACAAGTTTTGGTCATTTTGCACTTCCTTGGCAATTAGAAATTGTTTTTTGTCATTTTGAACTCTCTTGGGAGTTATGCATCATTTTTGTTTACTTTGAACTTCCAGTGGGCTGAGGCATTGTTTCTGGTCATTTTGAACTCCCATGGGAGTTATGCATCATTTTGGTCATTTTAATCACCTTGGAAAGGAGACATTGTTTTTTGTCATTTTGAACACTCTTGGTAGTTATGCATCATTTTTGGTCATTTTGGGACCCTTTTATGAGTTTTCGTCATTTTGATCATTTTGAACTTTTTTGAGAATTAGGCATTGCTTTTGTTCATTTTGAACTCCCTTGGAAGTTATGCATCATGTTTGGTCATTTTGAACTCCCTTGGGAGTTATGCATCATGTTAGTTCGTTTTGACCTTCCATGGCACTTAGGCATTGTTTTATGTCATTTTGCACTCCCTTGGGAATTAGGCATTGTTTTTGGTCATTTTGCACACTCTTTTTAATTAGAAATTATTTTTTGTCATTTAAACTGTCTTGGAGATTATGCATCATTTTTGGTCACTTTGAACTTCCAGGGGGCTCAAACATTGTTTCTGATCATTTTAAACTCCCATGGGAGTTATGCATCATTTTGGTCATTTTGAATTACGTTTGGAATGAGACATTCTTTTTGGTCATTTTAAACTATTTTATGAGTTATGCATCATTTTTCACTCACTTGGGAATCGGGCACAACTTTTGGTCATTTTGCACTTCATTGGCAATTAGAAATTGTTTTTTGTCATTTTGAACTCCCTTGGGAATTAGGCATTGTTTTTGGTCATTTTGCACACTCTTTTTAATTAGAAATTATTTTTTGTCATTTAAACTGTCTTGGAGATTATGCATCATTTTTGGTCACTTTGAACTTCCAGGGGGCTCAAACATTGTTTCTGATCATTTTAAACTCCCATGGGAGTTATGCATCATTTTGGTCATTTTGAATTACGTTTGGAATGAGACATTCTTTTTGGTCATTTTAAACTATTTTATGAGTTATGCATCATTTTTCACTCACTTGGGAATTAGAAATTGTTTTTTGTCATTTTTAACTCTCTTGGGAGTTATGCATCATTTTTGTTCACTTTGAACTTCCAGGGGGCTGACGCATTGTTTCTGGTGATTTTGAACTCCCATTGGGAGTTATGCATCATTTTGGTCATTTTAATCACCTTGGAAAGGAGACATGTTGTTTGTCATTTTGAACAATGTTGGTAGTTATGCATCATTTATGGTCATTTTGGGACTCTTTTATGAGTTTTCGTCATTTTGATCATTTTGAACTTTTTTGAGAATTATGCATTGCTTTTGTTCATTTTGAACTCCCTTGAAAGTTATGCATCATGTTTGGTCATTTTGAACTCCCTCGGAAGTTATGCATCATGTTAGGTCGTTTTGAACTTCATGGCACTTAGGCATTGTTTTATGTCATTTTGCATTCCCTTGGGAATTAGGCATTGTTTTAGGTCATTTTAAACTCCCATTGGAGTTATGCATCATTTTGGTCATTTTGGGACTCTTTTATGAGTTACGCGTAATTTTGATCATTTTGCACTCTTTTGAGAATTAGGCATTACTTTTGGTCATTTTGAACTCCCATGGGAGTTATGCATCATGTTTGGTCATTTTGAACTTCAATGGCACTTAGGCATTTCTTTTGGTCATTTTGAACTCCCATGGGAGTTATTCATCATTTTGGTCATTTTGAACAGCCTTGGGAATTATCCATTGCTTTTGGTTATTTTGAACTCCCATCATTGTTTTTGGTAATTTTGAACTCTCTTGGGAGTTACGCAATATTATTGATAATTTTGAACTTCCATGGGACTCAGGCATTGTTTTTGGTCATTTCAAATACGTTTATGAGTTATGCATCATTTGCACTCTCTTGGGAATTCGGCATTATTTTTGGTAATTATGGACACCCTTGGGAAATAGACATTGTTTTAGATCATTTCGAGCTCCATTGGGAGTTAAACATCATGATTGGTAATTTTGAACTATCTTGGTAATTATACATTATTTTTGGTCATTTTGCACTTTTAATGGTCACTATTGGTCATTTGCACTCGCTTTGGAATTAGGAAAGGTTTTTGGTCATTTTGCAAACTCTTTGGAATTAGAAATTGTTTTTGGTCATGTTGAACTCCCTTGGGAGTTATGCAGCATTTTTGGTCGTTTTGGAACTTCCATGGGACTCAGGCATTGTTTTTGGTCATTTTAAACTATTTTATGAGTTATGCATCATTTTTCACTCACTTGGGAATCGGGCACAAGTTTTGGTCATTTTGCACTTCCTTGGCAATTAGAAATTGTTTTTTGTCATTTTGAACTCTCTTGGGAGTTATGCATCATTTTTGTTTACTTTGAACTTCCAGTGGGCTGAGGCATTGTTTCTGGTCATTTTGAACTCCCATGGGAGTTATGCATCATTTTGGTCATTTTAATCACCTTGGAAAGGAGACATTGTTTTTTGTCATTTTGAACACTCTTGGTAGTTATGCATCATTTTTGGTCATTTTGGGACCCTTTTATGAGTTTTCGTCATTTTGATCATTTTGAACTTTTTTGAGAATTAGGCATTGCTTTTGTTCATTTTGAACTCCCTTGGAAGTTATGCATCATGTTTGGTCATTTTGAACTCCCTTGGGAGTTATGCATCATGTTAGTTCGTTTTGACCTTCCATGGCACTTAGGCATTGTTTTATGTCATTTTGCACTCCCTTGGGAATTAGGCATTGTTTTTGGTCATTTTGCACACTGTTTTTAATTAGAAATTATTTTTTGTCATTTAAACTGTCTTGGAGATTATGCATCATTTTTGGTCACTTTGAACTTCCAGGGGGCTCAAACATTGTTTCTGGTCATTTTAAACTCCCATGGGAGTTATGCATCATTTTGGTCATTTTGAATTACGTTTGGAATGAGACATTCTTTTTGGTCATTTTAAACTATTTTATGAGTTATGCATCATTTTTCACTCACTTGGGAATCGGGCACAACTTTTGGTCATTTTGCACTTCCTTGGCAATTAGAACTTGTTTTTTGTCATTTTGAACTTCAATGGCACTTAGGCATTTCTTTTGGTCATTTTGAACTCCCATGGGAGTTATTCATCATTTTGGTCATTTTGAATTACCTTGGGAATGAGACATTGTTTTTGGTCATTTTGAACAGCCTTGGGAATTGACCATTGCTTTTGGTTATTTTGAACTCCCATCATTGTTTTTGGTAATTTTGATCTCTCTTGGGAGTTACGCAATATTATTGATAATTTTGAACTTCCATGGGACTCAGGCATTGTTTTTGGTCATTTCAAACACTTTTATGAGTTATGCATCATTTGCACTCTCTTGGGAATTCGGCATTATTTTTGGTCATTATGGACACCCTTGGGAAATAGACATTAATATAGATCATTTCGAGCTCCATTGGGAGTTAAACATCATGATTGGTAATTTTGAACTCTCTTGGTAATTATACATTATTTTTTGTCATTTTGCACTTTTAAGGCATCACTATTGGTCATTTTGCACTCGCTTTGGAATTAGGAAAGGTTTTTGGTCATTTTGCAAACCCTTTGGAACTAGAAATTGTTTTTGGTCATGTTGAACTCAATTGGGAGTTATGCAGCATTTTTGGTCACTTTGAACTTCCAGGGGGCTCAAACATTGTTTCTGGCCATTTTAAACTCCCATGGGAGTTATGCATCATTTTGGTCATTTTGAATTACCTTTGGAATGAGACATTGTTTTTGGTCATTTTAAACTATTTTATGAGTTGTGCATCATTTTTCATTCACTTGGGAATCGGGCACAACTTTAGGTCATTTTGCACTTCCTTGGCAATTAGAAATTGTTTTTTTGTCATTTTGAACTCTCTTGGGAGTTATGCATCATTTTTGTTCACTTTGAACTTCCAGGGGGCTGAGGCATTGTTTCTGGTCATTTTGAATTCCCATGGGAGTTATGCATCATTTCGGTCATTTTCATCACCTTGGAAAGGAGACATTGTTTTTGGTCATTTTAAACTATTTTATGAGTTATGCATATTTTTCACTCACTTGGGAATCGGGCACAACTTTTGGTCATTTTGCACTTCCTTGGCAATTAGAAATTGTTTTTTGTCATTTTGAACTCTCTTGGGAGTTATGCATCTCTTTTGTTCACTTTGAACCTCCAGGGGGCTGAGGCATTGTGTCTGGTGATTTTGAACTCCCATTGGCAGTTATGCATCATTTTGGTCATTTTAATCACCTTGGAAAGGAGACATGTTGTTTGTCATTTTGAACAATGTTGGTATTTATGCATCATTTATGGTCATTTTGGGACTCTTTTATGAGTTATGCGTAATTTTGATCATTTTGCACTCTTTCAAGAATTAGGCATTACTTTTGGTCATTTTGAACTCCCATGGGAGTTATGCATCATGTTTGGTCATTTTGAACTCCTTTGGGAGTTATGCATCATGTTAGGTCGTTTTGAACTTCCATGGCACTTAGGCATTGTTTTATGTCATTTTGCACTCCCTTGGGAATTAGGCATTGTTTTTGGTCATTTTGCACACTCTTTTTAATTATAAATTATTTTTTGTCATTTAAACTGTCTTGGAGATTATGCATCATTTTTGGTCACTTTGAACTTCCAAGGGGCTCAAACATTGTTTATGGTCATTTTAAACGCCCATGGGAGTTATGCATCATGTTTGGTCATTTTGAACTTCCATGGCACTTAGGCATTTCTTTTGGTCATTTTGAACTCCCATGGGAGTTATGCATCATGTTTGGTCATTTTGAACTTCCATGGCACTTAGGCATTTCTTTTGGTCATTTTGACTCCCTTGGGAGTTATGCATCATGTTTGGTCATTCTGAACTCCTTTTGGAGTTATGCATCATTTTTGGTCACTTTGAACTTCCATGGGACCAAGGCAATTGTTATGGTTATTTTCAACTCCTTTATGAGTTATGCATCATTTTGCACTTTCTAGAGAATAAGGCATGGTTTTTGATCATTTTGCACACCCTTGAGAATTAGTCATTTTTTTGGGGTCATTTTGAACTCCCATCATTGTTTTTGGTAATTTGAACTTCCATGGGAGCAAGGCATTCTTTGTGGTCATTTTGAGCTCTTTTATGAGTTATGCATCATTTTGTACTCTCTAGAGAATTACGCATTACTTTTATTCATTTTTCCCTCCCTTGGGAATTAGACATTACTTTTGGTCATGTTGAACTCCCTTGGGAGTTATGTCTAATTTTTGGTCGTTTTGGAACTTCCATGGGACTCAGGCATTGTTTTTGGTCATTTTAAACTATTTTATGAGTTATGCCTCATTTTTCACTCACTTGGGAATCAGGCACAACTTTAGGTCATTTTGCACTTCCTTGGCAATTAGAAATTGTTTTTTTGTCATTTTGAACTCTCTTGGGAGTTATGCATCATTTTTGATCACTTTGAACTTCCAGGGGGCTGAGGCATTGTTTCTGGTCATTTTGAACTCCCATGGGAGTTATGCATCATTTTGGTCATTTTAATCACCTTGGAAAGGAGACATTGTTTTTTTGTCATTTTGAACACTCTTGGTAGTTATGCATCATTTATGGTCATTTTGGGACCCTTTTATGAGTTTTCGTCATTTTGATCATTTTGAAATTTTGTGAGAATTAGGCATTGCTTTTGTTCATTTTGAACTCCCTTGGAAGTTATGCATCATGTTTGGTCATTTTGAACTCCCTTGGGAGTTATACATCATGTTAAGTCGTTTTGACCTTCCATGGCACTTAGGCATTGTTTTATGTCATTTTGCACTCCCTTGGGAATTAGGCATTGTTTTTGGTCATTTTGCACACTCTTTTTAATTAGAAATTATTTTTTGTCATTTAAACTGTCTTGGAGATTATGCATCATTTTTGGTCACTTTGAGCTTCCAGGGGGCTCAAACATTGTTTCTGGTCATTTTAAACTCCCATGGGAGTTATGCATCATTTTGGTCATTTTGAATTACCTCTGGAATGAGACATTGTTTTTGGTCATTTTAAACTATTTTATGAGTTATGCATATTTTTCACTCACTTCGGAATCGGGCACAACTTTTGGTCATTTTGCACTTCCTTGGCAATTAGAAATTGTTTTTTGTCATTTTGAACTCTCTTGGGAGTTATGCATCATTTTTGTTCACTTTGAACTTCCAGGGGGCTGAGGCATTGTTTCTGGTCATTTTGTACTCCCATTGGGAGTTATGCATCATTTTTGTCATTTTAATCACCTTGGAAAGGAGACATGTTGTTTGTCATTTTGAACACTGTTGGTAGTTATGCATCATTTATGGTCATTTTGGGACTCTTTTATGACTTTTCGTCATTTTGATCATTTTGAACTTTTTTGAGAATTAGGCATTGCTTTTGTTCATTTTGAACTCCCTTGGAAGTTATGCATCATGTTAGGTCGTTTTGACCTTCCATGGCACTTAGGCATTGTTTTATGTCATTTTGCACTCCCTTGGGAATTAGGCATTGTTTTTGGTCATTTTGCACACTCTTTTTAATTAGAAATTATTTTTTGTCATTTAAACTGTCTTGGAGATTATGCATCGTTTTTGGTCACTTTTAACTTCCAGGGGGCTCAAACATTGTTTCTGGTCATTTTAAACTCCCATGGGAGTTATGCATCATTTTGGTCATTTTGAATTACCTTTGGAATGAGACATTGTTTTTGGTCATTTTAAACTATTTTATGAGTTATGCATCATTTTTCACTCACTTGGGAATCGGGCACATCTTTTGGTCATTTTGCACTTCCTTGGCAATTAGAAATTTTTTTTTGTCATTTTGAACTCTCTTGGGAGTTATGCATCATTTTTGTTCACTTTGAACTTCCAGGGGGCTGAGGCATTGTTTCTGGTGATTTTGAACTCCCATTGGGAGTTATGCATCATTTTGGTCATTTTAATCACCTTGGAAAGGAGACATGTTGTTTTTCATTTTGAACAACGTTGGTAGTTATGCATCATTTATGGTCATTTTGGTACTCTTTTATGAGTTTTCGTCATTTTGATCATTTTGAACTTTTTTGAGAATTATGCATTGAGTTTGTTCATTTTGAACTCCCTTGGAAGTTATGCATCATGTTTGGTCATTTTGAACTCCCTTGGGAGTTATGCATCATGTTAGGTTGTTTTGAACTGCATGGCACTTGGGCATTGTTTTATGTCATTTTGCACTCCCTTGGGAATTAGGCATTGTTTTAGGTCATTTTAAACTCCCATTGGAGTTATGCATCATATTGGTCATTTTGGGACTCTTTTATGAGTTATGCGTAATTTTGATCATTTTGCACTCTTTCTAGAATTAGGCATTACTTTTGGTCATTTTGAACTCCCATGGGAGTTATGCATCATGTTTGGTCATTTTGAACTTCAATGGCACTTAGGCATTTCTTTTGGTCATTTTGAACTCCCATCGGAGTTATTCATCATTTTGGTCATTTTGAATTACCTTGGGAATGAGACATTGTTTTTGGTCATTTTGAACAGCCTTGGGAATTATCCAATGCTTTTGGTTATTTTGAACTCCCATCATTGTTTTTGGTAATTTTGAACTCTCTTGGGAGTTACGCAAAATTATTGATAATTTTGAACTTCCATGGGACTCAGGCATTGTTTTTGGTCATTTCGAACACTTTTATGAGTTATGCATCATTTGCACTCTCTTGAGAATTCGGCATTATTTTTGGTCATTATGGACACCCTTGGGAAATAGACATTGTTTTAGATCATTTCGAGCTCCATTGGGAGTTAAACATCATGATTGGTAATTTTGAACTCTCTTGGTAATTATACATTATTTTTGGTCATTTTGCACTTTTAATGGTCACTATTGGTCATTTGCACTCGCTTTGGAATTAGGAAAGGTTTCTGGTCATTTTGCAAACTCTTTGGAATTATAAATTGTTTTTGGTCATGTTGAACTCCCTTGGGAGTTATGCAGCATTTTTGGTCGTTTTGGAACTTCCATGGGACTCAGGCATTGTTTTTGGTCATTTTAAACTATTTTATGAGTTATGCATCATTTTTCACTCACTTGGGAATCGGGCACAAGTTTTGGTCATTTTTCACTTCCTTGGCAATTAGAAATAGTTTTTTGTCATTTTGAACTCTCTTGGGAGTTATGCATCATTTTTGTTTACTTTGAACTTCCAGGGGGCTGAGGCATTGTTTCTGGTCATTTTGAACTCCCATGGGAGTTATGCATCATTTTGGTCATTTTAATCACCTTGGAAAGGAGACATTGTTTTTTGTCACTTTGAACACTCTTGGTAGTTATGCATCATTTTTGGTCATTTTGGGACCCTTTTATGAGTTTTCCTCATTTTGATCATTTTGAACTTTTTTGAGAATTAGGCATTGCTTTTGTTCATTTTGAACTCCCTTGGAAGTTATGCATCATGTTTGGTCATTTTGAACTCCCTTGGGAGTTATGCATCATGTTAGGTCGTTTTGACCTTCAATGGCACTTAGGCGTTGTTTTATGTCATTTTGCACTCCCTTGGGAATTAGGCATTGTTTTTGGTCATTTTGCACATTTTTTTTAATTAGAAATTATTTTTTGTCATTTAAACTGTCTTGGAGATTATGCATCATTTTTGGTCACTTTGAACTTCCAGGGGGCTCAAACATTGTTTCTGGTCATTTTAAACTCCCATGGGAGTTATGCATCATTTTGGTCATTTTGAATTACCTTTGGAATGAGACATTGTTTTTGGTCATTTTAAACTATTTTATGAGTTATGCATCATTTTTCACTCACTTGGGAATCGGGCACAACTTTTGGTCATTTTGCACTTCATTGGCAATTAGAAATTGTTTTTTGTCATTTTGAACTCCCTTGGGAATTAGGCATTGTTTTTGGTCATTTTGCACACTCTTTTTAATTAGAAATTATTTTTTGTCATTTAAACTGTCTTGGAGATTATGCATCATTTTTGGTCACTTTGAACTTCCAGGGGGCTCAAACATTGTTTCTGATCATTTTAAACTCCCATGGGAGTTATGCATCATTTTGGTCATTTTGAATTACGTTTGGAATGAGACATTCTTTTTGGTCATTTTAAACTATTTTATGAGTTATGCATCATTTTTCACTCACTTGGGAATTAGAAATTGTTTTTTGTCATTTTGAACTCTCTTGGGAGTTATGCATCATTTTTGTTTACTTTGAACTTCCAGTGGGCTGAGGCATTGTTTCTGGTCATTTTGAACTCCCATGGGAGTTATGCATCATTTTGGTCATTTTAATCACCTTGGAAAGGAGACATTGTTTTTTGTCATTTTGAACACTCTTGGTAGTTATGCATCATTTTTGGTCATTTTGGGACCCTTTTATGAGTTTTCGTCATTTTGATCATTTTGAACTTTTTTGAGAATTAGGCATTGCTTTTGTTCATTTTGAACTCCCTTGGAAGTTATGCATCATGTTTGGTCATTTTGAACTCCCTTGGGAGTTATGCATCATGTTAGTTCGTTTTGACCTTCCATGGCACTTAGGCATTGTTTTATGTCATTTTGCACTCCCTTGGGAATTAGGCATTGTTTTTGGTCATTTTGCACACTGTTTTTAATTAGAAATTATTTTTTGTCATTTAAACTGTCTTGGAGATTATGCATCATTTTTGGTCACTTTGAACTTCCAGGGGGCTCAAACATTGTTTCTGGTCATTTTAAACTCCCATGGGAGTTATGCATCATTTTGGTCATTTTGAATTACGTTTGGAATGAGACATTCTTTTTGGTCATTTTAAACTATTTTATGAGTTATGCATCATTTTTCACTCACTTGGGAATCGGGCACAACTTTTGGTCATTTTGCACTTCCTTGGCAATTAGAACTTGTTTTTTGTCATTTTGAACTTCAATGGCACTTAGGCATTTCTTTTGGTCATTTTGAACTCCCATGGGAGTTATTCATCATTTTGGTCATTTTGAATTACCTTGGGAATGAGACATTGTTTTTGGTCATTTTGAACAGCCTTGGGAATTGACCATTGCTTTTGGTTATTTTGAACTCCCATCATTGTTTTTGGTAATTTTGATCTCTCTTGGGAGTTACGCAATATTATTGATAATTTTGAACTTCCATGGGACTCAGGCATTGTTTTTGGTCATTTCAA
Organism: Haliclystus octoradiatus; assembly: GCA_916610825.1. Classification (NCBI taxonomy): domain Eukaryota; kingdom Metazoa; phylum Cnidaria; class Staurozoa; order Stauromedusae; family Haliclystidae; genus Haliclystus; species Haliclystus octoradiatus. Next base: position 3,708,817 of record OU744452.1, read on the forward strand.
ACACTTTTATGAGTTATGCATCATTTGCACTCTCTTGGGAATTCGTCATTATTTTTGGTCATTATGGACACCCTTGGGAAATAGACATTAATATAGATCATTTCGAGCTCCATTGGGAGTTAAACATCATGATTGGTAATTTTGAACTCTCTTGGTAATTATACATTATTTTTTGTCATTTTGCACTTTTAAGGCATCACTATTGGTCATTTTGCACTCGCTTTGGAATTAGGAAAGGTTTTTGGTCATTTTGCAAACCCTTTGGAACTAGAAATTGTTTTTGGTCATGTTGAACTCAATTGGGAGTTATGCAGCATTTTTGGTCACTTTGAACTTCCAGGGGGCTCAAACATTGTTTCTGGCCATTTTAAACTCCCATGGGAGTTATGCATCATTTTGGTCATTTTGAATTACCTTTGGAATGAGACATTGTTTTTGGTCATTTTAAACTATTTTATGAGTTGTGCATCATTTTTCATTCACTTGGGAATCGGGCACAACGTTTGGTCATTTTGCACTTCCTTGGCAATTAGAAATTGTTTTATGTCATTTTGAACTCTCTTGGGAGTTATGCATCATTTTTGTTCACTTTGAACTTCCAGGGGGCTGAGGCATTGTGTCTGGTGATTTTGAACTCCCATTGGCAGTTATGCAACATTTTGGTCATTTTAATCACCTTGGAAAGGAGACATGTTGTTTGTCATTTTGAACAATGTTGGTATTTATGCATCATTTATGGTCATTTTGGGACTCTTTTATGAGTTTTCGTCAGTTTGATCATTTAGAACTTTTTTGAGAATTAGGCATTGCTTTTGTTCATTTTGAACTCCCTTGGAAGTTATGCATCATGTTTGGTCATTTTGAACTCCCTTGGGAGTTATGCATCATGTTAGGTCGTTTTGAACTTCATGGCACTTAGGCATTGTTTTATGTCATTTTGCACTCCCTTGGGAATTAGGCATTGTTTTAGGTCATTTTAAACTCCCATGGGAGTTATGCATCATTTTGGTCATTTTGGGACTCTTTTATCAGTTATGCGTAATTTTGATCATTTTGCACTCTTTCGAGAATTAGGCATTACTTTCGGTCATTTTGAACTCCCATGGGAGTTATGCATCATGTTTGGTCATTTTGAACTTCAATGGCACTTAGGCATTTCTTTTGGTCATTTTGAACTCCCTTGGGAGTTATGCATCATGTTTGGTCGTTTTGAACTTCATGGCACTTGGGCATTGTTTTATGTCATTTTGCACTCCCTTGGGAATTAGGCATTGTTTTAAGTCATTTTAAACCTCCATGCGAGTTATGCATCATTTTGGTCATTTTGGGACTCTTTTATGAGTTATGCGTAATTTTGATCATTTTGCACTCTTTCGAGAATTAGGCATTACTTTCGGTCATTTTGAACTCCTATGGGAGTTATGCATCATGTTTGGTCATTTTGAACTTCAATGGCACTTAGGCATTTCTTTTATTCATTTTTCCCTCCCTTAAGAATTAGACATTACTTTTGGTCATGTTCAACTCCCTTGGGAGTTATGCCTCATTTTTGGTCGTTTTGGAACTTCCATGGGACTCAGGCATTGTTTTTGGTCATTTTAAACTATTTTATGAGTTATGCATCATTTTTCATTCACTTGGGAATCGGGCACAACTTTAGGTCATTTTGCACTTCCTTGGCAATTAGAAATTGTTTTTTTGTCATTTTGAACTCTCTTGGGAGTTATGCATCATTTTGTTCACTTTGAACTTCCAGGGGGCTGAGGCATTGTTTCTGGTCATTTTGAATTCCCATGGGAGTTATGCATCATTTCGGTCATTTTCATCACCTTGGAAAGGAGACATTGTTTTTGGTCATTTTAAACTATTTTATGAGTTATGCATATTTTTCACTCACTTGGGAATCGGGCACAACTTTTGGTCATTTTAATCACCTTGGAAAGGAGACATGTTGTTTGTCATTTTGAACAATGTTGGTATTTATGCATCATTTATGGTCATTTTGGGACTCTTTTATGAGTTATGCGTAATTTTGATCATTTTGCACTCTTTCAAGAATTAGGCATTACTTTTGGTCATTTTGAACTCCCATGGGAGTTATGCATCATGTTTGGTCATTTTGAACTCCTTTGGGAGTTATGCATCATGTTAGGTCGTTTTGAACTTCCATGGCACTTAGGCATTGTTTTATGTCATTTTGCACTCCCTTGGGAATTAGGCATTGTTTTTGGTCATTTTGCACACTCTTTTTAATTATAAATTATTTTTTGTCATTTAAACTGTCTTGGAGATTATGCATCATTTTTGGTCACTTTGAACTTCCAAGGGGCTCAAACATTGTTTATGGTCATTTTAAACGCCCATGGGAGTTATGCATCATGTTTGGTCATTTTGAACTTCCATGGCACTTAGGCATTTCTTTTGGTCATTTTGAACTCCCATGGGAGTTATGCATCATGTTTGGTCATTTTGAACTTCCATGGCACTTAGGCATTTCTTTTGGTCATTTTGACTCCCTTGGGAGTTATGCATCATGTTTGGTCATTCTGAACTCCTTTTGGAGTTATGCATCATTTTTGGTCACTTTGAACTTCCATGGGACCAAGGCAATTGTTATGGTTATTTTCAACTCCTTTATGAGTTATGCATCATTTTGCACTTTCTAGAGAATAAGGCATGGTTTTTGATCATTTTGCATACCCTTGAGAATTAGTCATTTTTTTGGGGTCATTTTGAACTCCCATCATTGTTTTTGGTAATTTGAACTTCCATGGGAGCAAGGCATTCTTTGTGGTCATTTTGAGCTCGTTTATGAGTTATGCATCATTTTGCACTCTCTAGAGAATTACGCATTACTTTTATTCATTTTTCCCTCCCTTGGGAATTAGACATTACTTTTGGTCATGTTGAACTCCCTTGGGAGTTATGTCTAATTTTTGGTCGTTTTGGAACTTCCATGGGACTCAGGCATTGTTTTTGGTCATTTTAAACTATTTTATGAGTTATGCCTCATTTTTCACTCACTTGGGAATCAGGCACAACTTTAGGTCATTTTGCACTTCCTTGGCAATTAGAAATTGTTTTTTTGTCATTTTGAACTCTCTTGGGAGTTATGCATCATTTTTGATCACTTTGAACTTCCAGGGGGCTGAGGCATTGTTTCTGGTCATTTTGAACTCCCATGGGAGTTATGCATCATTTTGGTCATTTTAATCACCTTGGAAAGGAGACATTGTTTTTTGTCATTTTGAACACTCTTGGTAGTTATGCATCATTTATGGTCATTTTGGGACCCTTTTATGAGTTTTCGTCATTTTGATCATTTTGAAATTTTGTGAGAATTAGGCATTGCTTTTGTTCATTTTGAACTCCCTTGGAAGTTATGCATCATGTTTGGTCATTTTGAACTCCCTTGGGAGTTATACATCATGTTAAGTCGTTTTGACCTTCCATGGCACTTAGGCATTGTTTTATGTCATTTTGCACTCCCTTGGGAATTAGGCATTGTTTTTGGTCATTTTGCACACTCTTTTTAATTAGAAATTATTTTTTGTCATTTAAACTGTCTTGGAGATTATGCATCATTTTTGGTCACTTTGAGCTTCCAGGGGGCTCAAACATTGTTTCTGGTCATTTTAAACTCCCATGGGAGTTATGCATCATTTTGGTCATTTTGAATTACCTCTGGAATGAGACATTGTTTTTGGTCATTTTAAACTATTTTATGAGTTATGCATATTTTTCACTCACTTCGGAATCGGGCACAACTTTTGGTCATTTTGCACTTCCTTGGCAATTAGAAATTGTTTTTTGTCATTTTGAACTCTCTTGGGAGTTATGCATCATTTTTGTTCACTTTGAACTTCCAGGGGGCTGAGGCATTGTTTCTGGTCATTTTGTACTCCCATTGGGAGTTATGCATCATTTCGGTCATTTTCATCACCTTGGAAAGGAGACATTGTTTTTGGTCATTTTAAACTATTTTATGAGTTATGCATATTTTTCACTCACTTGGGAATCGGGCACAACTTTTGGTCATTTTAATCACCTTGGAAAGGAGACATGTTGTTTGTCATTTTGAACAATGTTGGTATTTATGCATCATTTATGGTCATTTTGGGACTCTTTTATGAGTTATGCGTAATTTTGATCATTTTGCACTCTTTCAAGAATTAGGCATTACTTTTGGTCATTTTGAACTCCCATGGGAGTTATGCATCATGTTTGGTCATTTTGAACTCCTTTGGGAGTTATGCATCATGTTAGGTCGTTTTGAACTTCCATGGCACTTAGGCATTGTTTTATGTCATTTTGCACTCCCTTGGGAATTAGGCATTGTTTTTGGTCATTTTGCACACTCTTTTTAATTATAAATTATTTTTTGTCATTTAAACTGTCTTGGAGATTATGCATCATTTTTGGTCACTTTGAACTTCCAAGGGGCTCAAACATTGTTTATGGTCATTTTAAACGCCCATGGGAGTTATGCATCATGTTTGGTCATTTTGAACTTCCATGGCACTTAGGCATTTCTTTTGGTCATTTTGAACTCCCATGGGAGTTATGCATCATGTTTGGTCATTTTGAACTTCCATGGCACTTAGGCATTTCTTTTGGTCATTTTGACTCCCTTGGGAGTTATGCATCATGTTTGGTCATTCTGAACTCCTTTTGGAGTTATGCATCATTTTTGGTCACTTTGAACTTCCATGGGACCAAGGCAATTGTTATGGTTATTTTCAACTCCTTTATGAGTTATGCATCATTTTGCACTTTCTAGAGAATAAGGCATGGTTTTTGATCATTTTGCATACCCTTGAGAATTAGTCATTTTTTTGGGGTCATTTTGAACTCCCATCATTGTTTTTGGTAATTTGAACTTCCATGGGAGCAAGGCATTCTTTGTGGTCATTTTGAGCTCTTTTATGAGTTATGCATCATTTTGCACTCTCTAGAGAATTACGCATTACTTTTATTCATTTTTCCCTCCCTTGGGAATTAGACATTACTTTTGGTCATGTTGAACTCCCTTGGGAGTTATGTCTAATTTTTGGTCGTTTTGGAACTTCCATGGGACTCAGGCATTGTTTTTGGTCATTTTAAACTATTTTATGAGTTATGCCTCATTTTTCACTCACTTGGGAATCAGGCACAACTTTAGGTCATTTTGCACTTCCTTGGCAATTAGAAATTGTTTTTTTGTCATTTTGAACTCTCTTGGGAGTTATGCATCATTTTTGATCACTTTGAACTTCCAGGGGGCTGAGGCATTGTTTCTGGTCATTTTGAACTCCCATGGGAGTTATGCATCATTTTGGTCATTTTAATCACCTTGGAAAGGAGACATTGTTTTTTGTCATTTTGAACACTCTTGGTAGTTATGCATCATTTATGGTCATTTTGGGACCCTTTTATGAGTTTTCGTCATTTTGATCATTTTGAAATTTTGTGAGAATTAGGCATTGCTTTTGTTCATTTTGAACTCCCTTGGAAGTTATGCATCATGTTTGGTCATTTTGAACTCCCTTGGGAGTTATACATCATGTTAAGTCGTTTTGACCTTCCATGGCACTTAGGCATTGTTTTATGTCATTTTGCACTCCCTTGGGAATTAGGCATTGTTTTTGGTCATTTTGCACACTCTTTTTAATTAGAAATTATTTTTTGTCATTTAAACTGTCTTGGAGATTATGCATCATTTTTGGTCACTTTGAGCTTCCAGGGGGCTCAAACATTGTTTCTGGTCATTTTAAACTCCCATGGGAGTTATGCATCATTTTGGTCATTTTGAATTACCTCTGGAATGAGACATTGTTTTTGGTCATTTTAAACTATTTTATGAGTTATGCATATTTTTCACTCACTTCGGAATCGGGCACAACTTTTGGTCATTTTGCACTTCCTTGGCAATTAGAAATTGTTTTTTGTCATTTTGAACTCTCTTGGGAGTTATGCATCATTTTTGTTCACTTTGAACTTCCAGGGGGCTGAGGCATTGTTTCTGGTCATTTTGTACTCCCATTGGGAGTTATGCATCATTTTTGTCATTTTAATCACCTTGGAAAGGAGACATGTTGTTTGTCATTTTGAACACTGTTGGTAGTTATGCATCATTTATGGTCATTTTGGGACTCTTTTATGACTTTTCGTCATTTTGATCATTTTGAACTTTTTTGAGAATTAGGCATTGCTTTTGTTCATTTTGAACTCCCTTGGAAGTTATGCATCACGTTTGGTCATTTTGAACTCCCTTGGGAGTTATGCATCATGTTAGGTCGTTTTGACCTTCCATGGCACTTAGGCATTGTTTTATGTCATTTTGCACTCCCTTGGGAATTAGGCATTGTTTTTGGTCATTTTGCACACTCTTTTTAATTAGAAATTATTTTTTGTCATTTAAACTGTCTTGTAGATTATGCATCATTTTTGGTCACTTTGAACTTCCAGGGGGCTCAAACATTGTTTCTGGTCATTTTAAACTCCCATGGGAGTTATGCATCATTTTGGTCATTTTGAATTACCTTTGGAATGAGACATTGTTTTTGGTCATTTTAAACTATTTTATGAGTTATGCATCATTTTTCACTCACTTGGGAATCGGGCACAACTTTTGGTCATTTTGCACTTCATTGGCAATTAGAAATTGTTTTTTGTCATTTTGAACTCCCTTGGGAATTAGGCATTGTTTTTGGTCATTTTGCACACTCTTTTTAATTAGAAATTATTTTTTGTCATTTAAACTGTCTTGGAGATTATGCATCATTTGTGGTCACTTTGAACTTCCAGGGGGCTCAAACATTGTTTCTGATCATTTTAAACTCCCATGGGAGTTATGCATCATTTTGGTCATTTTGAATTACGTTTGGAATGAGACATTCTTTTTGGTCATTTTAAACTATTTTATGAGTTATGCATCATTTTTCACTCACTTGGGAATTAGAAATTTTTTTTGTCATTTTTAACTCTCTTGGGAGTTATGCATCATTTTTGTTCACTTTGAACTTCCAGGGGGCTGAGGCATTGTTTCTGGTGATTTTGAACTCCCATTGGGAGTTATGCATCATTTTGGTCATTTTAATCACCTTGGAAAGGAGACATGTTGTTTGTCATTTTGAACAATGTTGGTAGTTATGCATCATTTATGGTCATTTTGGGACTCTTTTATGAGTTTTCGTCATTTTGATCATTTTGAACTTTTTTGAGAATTATGCATTGCTTTTGTTCATTTTGAACTCCCTTGAAAGTTATGCATCATGTTTGGTCATTTTGAACTCCTTCGGAAGTTATGCATCATGTTAGGTCGTTTTGAACTTCATGGCACTTAGGCATTGTTTTATGTCATTTTGCATTCCCTTGGGAATTAGGCATTGTTTTAGGTCATTTTAAACTCCCATTGGAGTTATGCATCATTTTGGTCATTTTGGGACTCTTTTATGAGTTACGCGTAATTTTGATCATTTTGCACTCTTTTGAGAATTAGGCATTACTTTTGGTCATTTTGAACTCCCATGGGAGTTATGCATCATGTTTGGTCATTTTGAACTTCAATGGCACTTAGGCATTTCTTTTGGTCATTTTGAACTCCCATGGGAGTTATTCATCATTTTGGTCATTTTGAATTACCTTGGGAATGAGACATTGTTTTTGGTCATTTTGAACAGCCTTGGGAATTATCCATTGCTTTTGGTTATTTTGAACTCCCATCATTGTTTTTGGTAATTTTGAACTCTCTTGGGAGTTACGCAATATTATTGATAATTTTGAACTTCCATGGGACTCAGGCATTGTTTTTGGTCATTTCAAACACTTTTATGAGTTATGCATCATTTGCACTCTCTTGGGAATTCGGCATTATTTTTGGTCATTATGGACACCCTTGGGAAATAGACATTTTTTTTTAGATCATTTCGAGCTCCATTGGGAGTTAAACATCATGATTGGTAATTTTGAACTCTCTTGGTAATTATACATTATTTTTGGTCATTTTGCACTTTTAATGGTCACTATTGGTCATTTGCACTCGCTTTGGAATTAGGAAAGGTTTTTGGTCATTTTGCAAACTCTTTGGAATTAGAAATTGTTTTTGGTCATGTTGAACTCCCTTGGGAGTTATGCAGCATTTTTGGTCGTTTTGGAACTCGCATGGGAGTCAGGCATTGTTTTTGGTCATTTTAAACTATTTTATGAGTTATGCATCATTTTTCACTCACTTGGGAATCGGGCACAAGTTTTGGTCATTTTGCACTTCCTTGGCAATTAGAAATTGTTTTTTGTCATTTTGAACTCTCTTGGGAGTTATGCATCATTTTTGTTTACTTTGAACTTCCAGTGGGCTGAGGCATTGTTTCTGGTCATTTTGAACTCCCATGGGAGTTATGCATCATTTTGGTCATTTTAATCACCTTGGAAAGGAGACATTGTTTTTTGTCATTTTGAACACTCTTGGTAGTTATGCATCATTTTTGGTCATTTTGGGACCCTTTTATGAGTTTTCGTCATTTTGATCATTTTGAACTTTTTTGAGAATTAGGCATTGCTTTTGTTCATTTTGAACTCCCTTGGAAGTTATGCATCATGTTTGGTCATTTTGAACTCCCTTGGGAGTTATGCATCATGTTAGGTCGTTTTGACCTTCAATGGCACTTAGGCATTGTTTTATGTCATTTTGCACTCCCTTGGGAATTAGGCATTGTTTTTGGTCATTTTGCACACTCTTTTTAATTAGAAATTATTTTTTGTCATTTAAACTGTCTTGGAGATTATGCATCATTTTTGTTCACTTTGAACTTCCAGGGGGCTCAAACATTGTTTCTGGTCATTTTAAACTCCCATGGGAGTTATGCATCATTTTGGTCATTTTGAATTACCTTTGGAATGAGACATTGTTTTTGGTCATTTTAAACTATTTTATGAGTTATGCATCATTTTTCACTCACTTGGGAATCGGGCACAACTTTTGGTCATTTTGCACTTCATTGGCAATTAGAAATTGTTTTTTGTCATTTTGAACTCCCTTGGGAATTAGGCATTGTTTTTGGTCATTTTGCACACTCTTTTTAATTAGAAATTATTTTTTGTCATTTAAACTGTCTTGGAGATTATGCATCATTTTTGGTCACTTTGAACTTCCAGGGGGCTCAAACATTGTTTCTGATCATTTTAAACTCCCATGGGAGTTATGCATCATTTTGGTCATTTTGAATTACGTTTGGAATGAGACATTCTTTTTGGTCATTTTAAACTATTTTATGAGTTATGCATCATTTTTCACTCACTTGGGAATTAGAAATTGTTTTTTGTCATTTTTAACTCTCTTGGGAGTTATGTATCATTTTTGTTCACTTTGAACTTCCAGGGGGCTGAGGCATTGTTTCTGGTGATTTTGAACTCCCATTGGGAGTTATGCATCATTTTGGTCATTTTAATCATCTTGGAAAGGAGACATGTTATTTGTCATTTTGAACAATGTTGGTAGTTATGCATCATTTATGGTCATTTTGGGACTCTTTTATGAGTTTTCGTCATTTTGATCATTTTGAACTTTTTTGAGAATTATGCATTGCTTTTGTTCATTTTGAACTCCCTTGAAAGTTATGCATCATGTTTGGTCATTTTGAACTCCCTCGGAAGTTATGCATCATGTTAGGTCGTTTTGAACTTCATGGCACTTAGGCATTGTTTTATGTCATTTTGCATTCCCTTGGGAATTAGGCATTGTTTTAGGTCATTTTAAACTCCCATTGGAGTTATGCATCATTTTGGTCATTTTGGGACTCTTTTATGAGTTACGCGTAATTTTGATCATTTTGCACTCTTTTGAGAATTAGGCATTACTTTTGGTCATTTTGAACTCCCATGGGAGTTATGCATCATGTTTGGTCATTTTGAACTTCAATGGCACTTAGGCATTTCTTTTGGTCATTTTGAACTCCCATGGGAGTTATTCATCATTTTGGTCATTTTGAATTACCTTGGGAATGAGACATTGTTTTTGGTCATTTTGAACAGCCTTGGGAATTATCCATTGCTTTTGGTTATTTTGAACTCCCATCATTGTTTTTGGTGATTTTGAACTCTCTTGGGAGTTACGCAATATTATTGATAATTTTGAACTTCCATGGGACTCAGGCATTGTTTTTGGTCATTTCAAACACTTTTATGAGTTATGCATCATTTGCACTCTCTTGGGAATTCGGCATTATTTTTGGTCATTATGGACACCCTTGGGAAATAGACATTGTTTTAGATCATTTCGAGCTCCATTGGGAGTTAAACATCATGATTGGTAATTTTGAACTCTCTTGGTAATTATACATTATTTTTGGTCATTTTGCACTTTTAATGGTCACTATTGGTCATTTGCACTCGCTTTGGAATTAGGAAAGGTTTTTGGTCATTTTGCAAACTCTTTGGAATTAGAAATTGTTTTTGGTCATGTTGAACTCCCTTGGGAGTTATGCAGCATTTTTGGTCGTTTTGGAACTCGCATGGGAGTCAGGCATTGTTTTTGGTCATTTTAAACTATTTTATGAGTTATGCATCATTTTTCACTCACTTGGGAATCGGGCACAAGTTTTGGTCATTTTGCACTTCCTTGGCAATTAGAAATTGTTTTTTGTCATTTTGAACTCTCTTGGGAGTTATGCATCATTTTTGTTTACTTTGAACTTCCAGTGGGCTGAGGCATTGTTTCTGGTCATTTTGAACTCCCATGGGAGTTATGCATCATTTTGGTCATTTTAATCACCTTGGAAAGGAGACATTGTTTTTTGTCATTTTGAACACTCTTGGTAGTTATGCATCATTTTTGGTCATTTTGGGACCCTTTTATGAGTTTTCGTCATTTTGATCATTTTGAACTTTTTTGAGAATTAGGCATTGCTTTTGTTCATTTTGAACTCCCTTGGAAGTTATGCATCATGTTTGGTCATTTTGAACTCCCTTGGGAGTTATGCATCATGTTAGTTCGTTTTGACCTTCCATGGCACTTAGGCATTGTTTTATGTCATTTTGCACTCCCTTGGGAATTAGGCATTGTTTTTGGTCATTTTGCACACTCTTTTTAATTAGAAATTATTTTTTGTCATTTAAACTGTCTTGGAGATTATGCATCATTTTTGGTCACTTTGAACTTCCAGGGGGCTCAAACATTGTTTCTGATCATTTTAAACTCCCATGGGAGTTATGCATCATTTTGGTCATTTTGAATTACGTTTGGAATGAGACATTCTTTTTGGTCATTTTAAACTATTTTATGAGTTATGCATCATTTTTCACTCACTTGGGAATCGGGCACAACTTTTGGTCATTTTGCACTTCATTGGCAATTAGAAATTGTTTTTTGTCATTTTGAACTCCCTTGGGAATTAGGCATTGTTTTTGGTCATTTTGCACACTCTTTTTAATTAGAAATTATTTTTTGTCATTTAAACTGTCTTGGAGATTATGCATCATTTTTGGTCACTTTGAACTTCCAGGGGGCTCAAACATTGTTTCTGATCATTTTACACTCCCATGGGAGTTATGCATCATTTTGGTCATTTTGAATTACGTTTGGAATGAGACATTCTTTTTGGTCATTTTAAACTATTTTATGAGTTATGCATCATTTTTCACTCACTTGGGAATTAGAAATTGTTTTTTGTCATTTTTAACTCTCTTGGGAGTTATGCATCATTTTTGTTCACTTTGAACTTCCAGGGGGCTGAGGCATTGTTTCTGGTGATTTTGAACTCCCATTGGGAGTTATGCATCATTTTGGTCATTTTAATCACCTTGGAAAGGAGACATGTTGTTTGTCATTTTGAACAATGTTGGTAGTTATGCATCATTTATGGTCATTTTGGGACTCTTTTATGAGTTTTCGTCATTTTGATCATTTTGAACTTTTTTGAGAATTATGCATTGCTTTTGTTCATTTTGAACTCCCTTGAAAGTTATGCATCATGTTTGGTCATTTTGAACTCCCTCGGAAGTTATGCATCATGTTAGGTCGTTTTGAACTTCATGGCACTTAGGCATTGTTTTATGTCATTTTGCATTCCCTTGGGAATTAGGCATTGTTTTAGGTCATTTTAAACTCCCATTGGAGTTATGCATCATTTTGGTCATTTTGGGACTCTTTTAAGAGTTACGCGTAATTTTGATCATTTTGCACTCTTTTGAGAATTAGGCATTACTTTTGGTCATTTTGAACTCCCATGGGAGTTATGCATCATGTTTGGTCATTTTGAACTTCAATGGCACTTAGGCATTTCTTTTGGTCATTTTGAACTCCCATGGGAGTTATTCATCATTTTGGTCATTTTGAATTACCTTGGGAAAGAGACATTGTTTTTGGTCATTTTGAACAGCCTTGGGAATTATCCATTGCTTTTGGTTATTTTGAACTCCCATCATTGTTTTTGGTAATTTTGAACTCTCTTGGGAGTTACGCAATATTATTGATAATTTTGAACTTCCATGGGACTCAGGCATTGTTTTTGGTCATTTCAAACACGTTTATGAGTTATGCATCATTTGCACTCTCTTGGGAATTCGGCATTATTTTTGGTCATTATGGACACCCTTGGGAAATAGACATTGTTTTAGATCATTTCGAGCTCCATTGGGAGTTAAACATCATGATTGGTAATTTTGAACTCTCTTGGTAATTATACATTATTTTTGGTCATTTTGCACTTTTAATGGTCACTATTGGTCATTTGCACTCGCTTTGGAATTAGGAAAGGTTTTTGGTCATTTTGCAAACTCTTTGGAAATAGAAATTGTTTTTGGTCATGTTGAACTCCCTTGGGAGTTATGCAGCATTTTTGGTCGTTTTGGAACTTCCATGGGACTCAGGCATTGTTTTTGGTCATTTTAAACTATTTTATGAGTTATGCATCATTTTTCACTCACTTGGGAATCGGGCACAAGTTTTGGTCATTTTGCACTTCCTTGGCAATTAGAAATTGTTTTTTGTCATTTTGAACTCTCTTGGGAGTTATGCATCATTTTTGTTTACTTTGAACTTCCAGTGGGCTGAGGCATTGTTTCTGGTCATTTTGAACTCCCATGGGAGTTATGCATCATTTTGGTCATTTTAATCACCTTGGAAAGGAGACATTGTTTTTTGTCATTTTGAACACTCTTGGTAGTTATGCATCATTTTTGGTCATTTTGGGACCCTTTTATGAGTTTTCGTCATTTTGATCATTTTGAACTTTTTTGAGAATTAGGCATTGCTTTTGTTCATTTTGAACTCCCTTGGAAGTTATGCATCATGTTTGGTCATTTTGAACTCCCTTGGGAGTTATGCATCATGTTAGTTCGTTTTGACCTTCCATGGCACTTAGGCATTGTTTTATGTCATTTTGCACTCCCTTGGGAATTAGGCATTGTTTTTGGTCATTTTGCACACTCTTTTTAATTAGAAATTATTTTTTGTCATTTAAACTGTCTTGGAGATTATGCATCATTTTTGGTCACTTTGAACTTCCAGGGGGCTCAAACATTGTTTCTGGTCATTTTAAACTCCCATGGGAGTTATGCATCATTTTGGTCATTTTGAATTACGTTTGGAATGAGACATTCTTTTTGGTCATTTTAAACTATTTTATGAGTTATGCATCATTTTTCACTCACTTGGGAATCGGGCACAACTTTTGGTCATTTTGCACTTCCTTGGCAATTAGAACTTGTTTTTTGTCATTTTGAACTTCAATGGCACTTAGGCATTTCTTTTGGTCATTTTGAACTCCCATGGGAGTTATTCATCATTTTGGTCATTTTGAATTACCTTGGGAATGAGACATTGTTTTTGGTCATTTTGAACAGCCTTGGGAATTGACCATTGCTTTTGGTTATTTTGAACTCCCATCATTGTTTTTGGTAATTTTGATCTCTCTTGGGAGTTACGCAATATTATTGATAATTTTGAACTTCCATGGGACTCAGGCATTGTTTTTGGTCATTTCAAACACTTTTATGAGTTATGCATCATTTGCACTCTCTTGGGAATTCGGCATTATTTTTGGTCATTATGGACACCCTTGGGAAATAGACATTAATATAGATCATTTCGAGCTCCATTGGGAGTTAAACATCATGATTGGTAATTTTGAACTCTCTTGGTAATTATACATTATTTTTTGTCATTTTGCACTTTTAAGGCATCACTATTGGTCATTTTGCACTCGCTTTGGAATTAGGAAAGGTTTTTGGTCATTTTGCAAACCCTTTTGAACTAGAAATTGTTTTTGGTCATGTTGAACTCAATTGGGAGTTATGCAGCATTTTTGGTCACTTTGAACTTCCAGGGGGCTCAAACATTGTTTCTGGCCATTTTAAACTCCCATGGGAGTTATGCATCATTTTGGTCATTTTGAATTACCTTTGGAATGAGACATTGTTTTTGGTCATTTTAAACTATTTTATGAGTTGTGCATCATTTTTCATTCACTTGGGAATCGGGCACAAGTTTTGGTCATTTTGCACTTCCTTGGCAATTAGAAATTGTTTTTTGTCATTTTGAACTCTCTTGGGAGTTATGCATCTCTTTTGTTCACTTTGAACTTCCAGGGGGCTGAGGCATTGTGTCTGGTGATTTTGAACTCCCATTGGCAGTTATGCATCATTTTGGTCATTTTAATCACCTTGGAAAGGAGACATGTTGTTTGTCATTTTGAACAATGTTGGTATTTATGCATCATTTATGGTCATTTTGGGACTCTTTTATGAGTTATGCGTAATTTTGATCATTTTGCACTCTTTCAAGAATTAGGCATTACTTTTGGTCATTTTGAACTCCCATGGGAGTTATGCATCATGTTTGGTCATTTTGAACTCCTTTGGGAGTTATGCATCATGTTAGGTCGTTTTGAACTTCCATGGCACTTAGGCATTGTTTTATGTCATTTTGCACTCCCTTGGGAATTAGGCATTGTTTTTGGTCATTTTGCACACTCTTTTTAATTATAAATTATTTTTGTCATTTAAACTGTCTTGGAGATTATGCATCATTTTTGGTCACTTTGAACTTCCAAGGGGCTCAAACATTGTTTATGGTCATTTTAAACGCCCATGGGAGTTATGCATCATGTTTGGTCATTTTGAACTTCCATGGCACTTAGGCATTTCTTTTGGTCATTTTGAACTCCCATGGGAGTTATGCATCATGTTTGGTCATTTTGAACTTCCATGGCACTTAGGCATTTCTTTTGGTCATTTTGACTCCCTTGGGAGTTATGCATCATGTTTGGTCATTCTGAACTCCTTTTGGAGTTATGCATCATTTTTGGTCACTTTGAACTTCCATGGGACCAAGGCAATTGTTATGGTTATTTTCAACTCCTTTATGAGTTATGCATCATTTTGCACTTTCTAGAGAATAAGGCATGGTTTTTGATCATTTTGCACACCCTTGAGAATTAGTCATTTTTTTGGGGTCATTTTGAACTCCCATCATTGTTTTTGGTAATTTGAACTTCCATGGGAGCAAGGCATTCTTTGTGGTCATTTTGAGCTCTTTTATGAGTTATGCATCATTTTGCACTCTCTAGAGAATTACGCATTACTTTTATTCATTTTTCCCTCCCTTGGGAATTAGACATTACTTTTGGTCATGTTGAACTCCCTTGGGAGTTATGTCTAATTTTTGGTCGTTTTGGAACTTCCATGGGACTCAGGCATTGTTTTTGGTCATTTTAAACTATTTTATGAGTTATGCCTCATTTTTCACTCACTTGGGAATCGGGCACAACTTTAGGTCATTTTGCACTTCCTTGGCAATTAGAAATAGTTTTTTTGTCATTTTGAACTCTCTTGGGAGTTATGCATCATTTTTGATCACTTTGAACTTCCAGGGGGCTGAGGCATTGTTTCTGGTCATTTTGAACTCCCATGGGAGTTATGCATCATTTTGGTCATTTTAATCACCTTGGAAAGGAGACATTGTTTTTTGTCATTTTGAACACTCTTGGTAGTTATGCATCATTTATGGTCATTTTGGGACCCTTTTATGAGTTTTCGTCATTTTGATCATTTTGAACTTTTGTGAGAATTAGGCATTGCTTTTGTTCATTTTGAACTCCCTTGGAAGTTATGCATCATGTTTGGTCATTTTGAACTCCCTTGGGAGTTATACATCATGTTAAGTCGTTTTGACCTTCCATGGCACTTAGGCATTGTTTTATGTCATTTTGCACTCCCTTGGGAATTAGGCATTGTTTTTGGTCATTTTGCACACTCTTTTTAATTAGAAATTATTTTTTGTCATTTAAACTGTCTTGGAGATTATGCATCATTTTTGGTCACTTTGAGCTTCCAGGGGGCTCAAACATTGTTTCTGGTCATTTTAAACTCCCATGGGAGTTATGCA
Source organism: Haliclystus octoradiatus (assembly GCA_916610825.1). NCBI lineage: Eukaryota > Metazoa > Cnidaria > Staurozoa > Stauromedusae > Haliclystidae > Haliclystus > Haliclystus octoradiatus. Next base: position 3,725,177 of record OU744452.1, read on the forward strand.
TCATTTTGGTCATTTTGAATTACCTCTGGAATGAGACATTGTTTTTGGTCATTTTAAACTATTTTATGAGTTATGCATATTTTTCACTCACTTCGGAATCGGGCACAACTTTTGGTCATTTTGCACTTCCTTGGCAATTAGAAATTGTTTTTTGTCATTTTGAACTCTCTTGGGAGTTATGCATCATTTTTGTTCACTTTGAACTTCCAGGGGGCTGAGGCATTGTTTCTGGTCATTTTGTACTCCCATTGGGAGTTATGCATCATTTTTGTCATTTTAATCACCTTGGAAAGGAGACATGTTGTTTGTCATTTTGAACACTGTTGGTAGTTATGCATCATTTATGGTCATTTTGGGACTCTTTTATGACTTTTCGTCATTTTGATCATTTTGAACTTTTTTTGAATTAGGCATTGCTTTTGTTCATTTTGAACTCCCTTGGAAGTTATGCATCATGTTTGGTCATTTTGAACTCCCTTGGGAGTTATGCATCATGTTAGGTCGTTTTTAACTTGATGGCACTTAGGCATTGTTTTATGTCATTTTGCACTCCCTTGGGAATTAGACATTGTTTTTGCTCATTTTGAACTCTCTTGGGAGTTATGCATTATTTTTGGTCACTTTGAACTTCAGAGGGGCTCAGGCATTGTTCCTGGTCATTTTGAACTCCCATGGGAGTTATGCATCATGTTTGGTCATTTTGAACTTCCATGGCACTTAGGCATTTTTTTTGGTCATTTTGAACTCCCTTGGGAGTTATGCATCATGTTTGATCATTCTGAACTCCTTTTGGAGTTATGCATCATTTTTGGTCACTTTGAACTTCCATGTGACCAAGGCAATTGTTATGGTTATTTTGAACTCTTTTATGAGTTATGCATCATTTTGCACTCTCTAGAGAATAAGGCATGGTTTTTGATTATTTTGCACACCCTTGAGAATTAGTCATTTGTTTGGGGTCATTTTGAACTCCCATCATTGTTTTTTGTAATTTTGAACTTCCATGGGAGCAAGGCATTCTTTGTGGTCATTTTGAGCTCTTTTATGAGTTATGCATCAGTAGTAGAAAGAGGGGGATTCTGGGCCAAAACCAGATTAAAATTTTTTTATAGATAAATGCATTAAATTTACGAAATTTTTGATCTAATCTGATTTCTTTTAAGGTTTTTTAAGTTTTAAATCACTTTTATGAGTTTTAATTAATGAAAAAGTTAATAAAATTAAAATTTTGCTTTTCAATAAGTCAGGATTTTTTTAATGAATCACTATTTTTAGAATATATTAAAAATAAGTGAGTTTTTACTCTATATTTAAGTAATCTGTAAAATAACACATAAAGAAAAGTATAAACCCAGCTTTAACCCAGACACAGCACACAATCTTTAAAGCTACTCTTTTTATGCATGCTATGCTTTGGAATGTTGTATATGTTATCTATTCACTGTTGATCTTTAGGAATACAGCTCTGAATCATCATGTGTAGCTACACATTATACAGCTACACTGTTCTCTTTAGGAACACACCCTGAATCATAATCCTAGCTTCACTTTTGCTCCCAAAAATAATCTAAATAACAAAAATGTCCAACACTGAAGAACAGACAACAACTAACTGCAGTGAATGCTCAAAAGCAGATGGAAAATGGAGAAATTATTGGGAAAAGAGATGTCTTGAAGAAATAAAGAAGAAGGAAGAAGAATGGGAAGATTATATAAAGAAGAAGGAAGAAGAATGGAAAAATCATATACAGATAAAAGAAGCAGAACTAACAATACCAATCAATGAATATGAACAACTCAAAAATCAATTTAAATCATTATCAAACAGAAATGTTGAACAAACAATTCAAATTGATCAACTGATAGTTGATAAGCAGAAGCTCCATGATCAAATTTTGAAGAGACAAGATGAAATGTACAATTCTGAGAGTGGTGAAGAAGATGAAGTCATGTCAGATTCATCATTTCCATTGAAGAAGACCAGAAAGCAATACACTGTTGAGGAAAAGCTACAAATTCTCAGCAAAGTCATCAATAAACCAACACAACTTTCAAAAATTGCTAAAGAGCATAAAATAACACCAGCAATGCTGAGAAAATGGTTGAAAAATATTGACAACTTGAAAAATGCTGAAGAGAAGAAGAAAAAAATCCGAAATAAACATCATCATAAATGTATCAAGACAGAATGCCCCAAATGCAGACATAAAATGGAAATTTCAACAGGAATCAAATTCATAAAGGAAGGAAATGAAATAACAACATCATCTTCAATGCCACATTTACCAAGCACAAGTCAGAATAGGGAATAAAATTTTTTTGAAGCTAAAATTTTCAAGTTTTTTTCAAAAGTACTTATATGAATTTTTTTCTTCAAAAATCTTTTGATGTCAAAATCATTTTTATCAAAAAAGAAAAAAAATTTTTTCAAAAAGGTCTAATTCACTAAGACCACTTTAGTTCTTATTTTTAGTAAGACTTCTTTAGTTTTCTTAGTCTTTAGTTTAGTTTTCAGCAAGACCTCACCTTTACTTCTTATATTTCTTATATCCTTGTCAAAACTTTCAGTTTTCTTTTGAATGTTTCATAATATTTATGTCTATGTAAATGAGTTATTGTATTAAATGTAAGAATAAAACAACTAATTATGATGAGATAATTTCAAAAAATAAAAATAATAGAAATATTTCTATAGCATATTGTAACATTTGTAAATCAAAGAAAACATCTTTTGTAAAAGTGACACCAACTGAAGAAGAAATAGAAAAGTTACTTAATCTTAATTATAATCCTAAAAAAGGACTTTCTGGTATTAATGACATAAGTAAACAAAGTGAACTTAGTCATTCAAATGTGAAACAATATTTAGATTCACAAGAAACATACAGCAGACATAAACCAGTAAGAAAAAAGTTTTGTACAAGAAGAGTTTATTTTCATAAAATCGATGAACAATGGCAAACAGATCTTGTTGAAATGATACCATATGCAGATGAAAATAACAATTTTCGTTATATTTTAACATGTATTGATTGTTTTAGCAAATATGCATGGGCAATTCCAATTCAAAGAAAAAGGGAGAGAGATGTTGTAAAAGCTTTTAAAGAAATTTTCAATGAAAGAGAAGCACCTCGAAAATTACAAAATGATGGTGGTAAAGAGTTTTTTAATCGCGAAGTAGATCGTTTATGTAAAGATAATAATATTAATCATTTCATGACTCATTCAGATAAAAAAGCGAGTATAGTTGAAAGATTTAATAGAACATTGAAGGAAAGAATGTGGAAATGGTTTACGCATCAAGATAATAAAGTCTGGATTAATATTTTAGATTTATTAGTCGAAAAGTATAATAATACAGTTCACACTTCAACAAAATTAACACCAATAGAAGCGAGCAAAGAAAAAAATGCATTTTACGTTTATGATAATTTATTTCCATTAATTACTCATTTGCCAAAACCAAAGTTTGTTGTAGGTGAATTTGTTAGAATTGCACAAACGAAAAATACATTTGATAAAGGTTATACACCGAATTGGACATTAGAAATCTTTTCAATATCAAAAATTTTGAAAACTATACCAATTACGTATCGAATTATAGATCTTAAAGGTGAAGAAATAAAAGGTATGTTTTATAATGAGGAACTGATTAAATATAATCAAAGATATCAAAATTTTCAAAAAGAACAATTTTTAGATTCAAGAGAAGTAGCTGGTAATAAACAATATTTTGTAAAATGGTCTGGTTATTCTATGAATTCATGGATTCCGGAGTCTATAATGTCCAAACGGTAATTCACATATTTTTCCATTTTCCATCCAAAAGTATCTTTTATCATCAAAATTTCGCATTCCAATCTTTTTATTATTTATTGTTTGAACTATCAACTTCTTTGAACCGATTGTTTTATATTCAATAGTATTCTCTAAATTTTCAAACAATATTTTCTTAAATTCATCAATATTCTTACTTTGTTTATGATACGGAATTCCTTTTTGTCTAAGTACTGTGTTTTCATTTAATTCAAATGCATACATTTTTGATCTAATTCCAACATATTCTGTAATAATTTTGTTTCCAGTTTCATTTTTAAATGTTCCTAATTCTTTTTCATTTACTGATTCAAGATAATTTGTCATATTTGATGTATCAAACCAAGTATGTATATCAGGTTTTATATCTTCATAAAAATCATCGGTTTTTATTTCTAAAAATAACGAATCTGTGTCTGTTCCACATATTGTCACATTATTATTCCATTTTGGCTTCAAATAATCATATACAAATTCAAACATAACATGCTTTGATAATTCCAAGATTGTAAATCCTATGAATATTGGTTTATTAAATAGAACTTTTGATTTGTTCATATGAATTGCAACTAGGTTATCTGTAAAAATTGTTTCTGATTTAAAATTTATTTTTCGAATATTTTTTAACTTTTTCTCTCTATCAGTTACTAATTTTATATCTTGTCTTTTTAATACATTCCCAATACTTTTACCATAAATAACATTATTCATTAATTTAAAAAAGTTCTCTTCAAATTTATTATTATTCTTCTTTGCTATTTTTCGTAATTCTGTATTTTTATCAATGTATGGTTTTAGCCACGGTTTTTGTTGATATTCAATTGCACAATGTATATTTATTAATTTCAATCCATGTTTTAAACCTTGTTTTAATGTTCGATAATCTACAACAATGTCTTTTTTCACGTATAAATCCGCAATTAATTTTTTCGTTGGTTTATATTTACCTGCTCTTTCTATTTGATATTCAGATAATTCCTCTTTTTTGACTTCTCTTTGTCTTGGGAAAAATGGATAATCACTATGATAATCATGCAATTCGTCAGAATATTCAATGTAACATTTCATTGTGTATCCAATTTCGTTTTCATCAGATATTTTCATCAAATTTGATCTTAGATATTTAACTTTTTCATCTGTACACCATTCAAACTCTTTATATGGCAAACATTTACTCATCGCGTTTCCATATAAATTCGTTGCATCTAAATATTGTAAAAATACACTTTCTTCGTTTTGATCAAAATCTTTCATATATTTATTATTTGCTTTTGCATATCGTTTTGAAATTACAGACAAACCACCACGCATTCCATCCAAATAGAGAGATCATTTATCTTCTTCTGTCAGTAATTCTATTTCTATTTTTGTAAAATTTAACATTGCATCCCAACTTAATGATGGAGTAGAAACGTAATGAGCTGGATCTAATCTATAATTTTTTATAGATGTATTTCTAAATATTTCAAATACATCTGCTAGTAAAAGTACATCTAATTCTAAATACTTCTCTAAATAGTTTTGCATGTTTTCACATTTGAAATACGTCCAACATTTCATCACATGTTCATAATATTCATCACTAATGTGCTTTTCCTTTAATGATGAATAAAACTGTTCTATTGGTGGTAACTTTTCTTCTTTTAATTTATTAAACGAATCTAAATATTCGTATGGAAATATTCCTTTTTTGATAAACTGTAGTCCGCTTATTCTTTGATTTGTTACTTTTAAGTCTTCTGTTTTTATGTTTGAAACTAATGAATCTAATGAAGTATCTAAAAATTTAAACGAATCAATAAAATCGAATTGAATTTTTGTATTTGGAATTTTTATACTAATTGATAAATATCGTTCTTCCGTAAGCGGAATTACATTTATTTCCTTTGCAATTCTATAAATTTGAGGAATAATGAATTTAAAATCATAGTTTGATTCATTGTGAAAAATTATTTTAACATCTGCTCGTTCTCTTGCGTTTAAATTGCATAAATTATGCGCAGCACCTCTGTATTTCCCTGTATTATGACAATGATCTCTGACTTTGTCATTTTCATCCAAAAATTCCTTTTGACACATATAGCAATTCTCTTGAATTTCAAAGTCTCTTTCCTCTTCCAAAGTTAAGAAATGTTGTTTAAATTTTTGGTTTCTTTCTTTCAAAATCGTATTTAATTCTTAGGCAATTTCTTTCAAAGTTTCAACATAATTTTGAAGTGCATCTTCACCTGTGTATATTTTAAATTTATCATAAAACTCTGATACGATTTTAAATCCATATGAACAAGTTACGTGTATTTGATTGCTTGTAATAAGTGATTCTAAATCGCAGTACATAACAATTGGTACTTTTATACATGTTCTCGTATTTCTAAACTTTAAAATGTTGTTACCTACTTTCGGAAGAATTGGCATAGCAGTGTTATTTTCATAACGATAATCACATAATTCTTTATGCTTTTCCATTCTTTCTTTTGTATCATTGTATGATACATACAAACATCTTTCACAGATGAGATTTTTACATTTCTTTTTACTTATTTGACTATGTAGCAGTCTTGACATATCTGTAATATAAAAATAATGGCTTTTATCTTCGTTTTCAATTAAGAGCAAGTTAAAGTGATTCTTAGCCACTTTATCTGTTGTTCGCAGATTATCAAATGTTTTGTCTTTATATTCATATAAATTAAAACTTATCTCAGGGTTTATTTTACAAAATGTATCAGCATCATCAACATTAAAAGGAAATGAAATATTATCAAACTTTAAAGCATCTGGATACTTTTTTTCTAATTTCTTATAATGTGAAGTTCTTTGTGGATGATTTTTTATTTCATTTTTAAATAAACCATAAAGCAAGCAATATTTAAAACATTTATCATCATCATTTTTTATATTTATTAGTGCTTTTTTGCTAACTAATTCCTTAGGTGTTTCAATATAACTAGAACCAGTATTTAATTTTTTAAGTTGTCTTAATTTTGTATCAACGTTTATAACTTTATTTAGAATTAAATATGCTTCATTATTATCCCATTCTTCGATTCTAGATTGAATTTCGATTAATGCTTTGCTAATAATTTTTTTAATTTTTATTGGTTGGCTAATTTCTTAATTTTTGCTACATATCCATTTATTTTGTATTTCTCCAGTTTGTCTATGACTAAATTCACCTTCTAGTAATACTTGAATTAATAATGATTTCTTTTCTCCTAAATGAAATTTTATTTCTGGTTCTAATAAATTTGGAATGTCTTCTTCTAAATGATGAAAAGAATCTATTGAAGTAATTTCATCAATTGGTTTAATTCTAATTCTATGAAAAACTCGATCTTTATCATATTCAAAATCTTCAGTTGTATAACCTCGTATTTCTTCTACCTTATACGGTAATTCTTTAAATGATTTTGTTGTATTTAATAATTTAATATGTTTTTTAGAATTGATATGTTTAAACCATTCATTGTTTAAAATACTTTTGTCACAAAGTTTACATAATTGATATTCTTTTTTCATATTTAAAAAAGTTATTGTCAATAAATTGGGTTTGATTTATTAAGAAAAAAAATTTCGATTTATAAAAAGTTTAGTTAACAACTGTTTTCACTTTTTTGGGGAGTCTGATTTATTAGCAAACTATTTTTATAAAGAAGTTATTAGTTGAAAAAAGAAATGGATATTAAAGTATGCTCAAAATGTAGAAAACAGTTACAAATTGACAATTTTGATCAATATAAAGAAAAATTATATGCTGTTTGTAAAATTTGTAGAAATAATAAGAAAAAGTATATTTATCCAATTGTTATTTGTGAATATGGAAAAACATTAAATAAGAAATCACTTACTTATCATTTTCAATCAAAACTTCATCAGGATTTAATGCATTCATTGCAGTAGAAACTGAAGGGATTTTACATTTCCATCCAGCTTTTTTATATAATTCAAAAGACTCAATAAAAAACTTGTTACAATCGTTACATATGCTTTCACTGCTTATACTATTAACTAATTGATTAATTCGATTTTTATACGCTTCATCATATGGAGGATTAAATTTAAAAGCATAACCATTATAATATTCTTCGTAAAATATACTTTTTTTACTGTTCTATATAGACAATCATTGTATATATCATTAATTTTGCTTCAATTTCCGTTTTCACAATTTTTGTCTTTACAAAATCTACAAGTTTTTCATGTTCTTCTTCATTCATTAAATCATAAAATTTCTCAATTTCATTATTTATGTTACTTACAACAGATGGTTCCTCTAATAATTTTGTTCTGTAGGTTTCACTCATTTTCTCCATTTATTTCAATAAAATTTTTTATAATAAATGGAGAAAAAAATTCTAAGAAATAAAGAAGTTGAAAGTAGAATAAAAGCAATAAAGGCCAATGATGATCTTACAAAAATTCTATAAATGATTATGAAAAAACAATAACAATTTTACAATTTTATGATGTAAAAAGAGAAAATTCAAAAATGAAAAAACGTGAATTATGTGAATTAATTGGTGTTAGTGATAGTAAGTTGAAGAGAACTTTTAAAGATCTTGGAATGCCCAGTCCATATCGACATAAAGTTCGTTTAAATAAATCAAGAAAAATGAATACTGAGAGAATTCTTACAAAGTTAAAAGAAAGACAAGATAATATAGATATTATTATAATGAAATTAACAAGTCAACTTGAAAAAGATCCAACTAATAAACAACTTTTAGAAGAAAAGAAAAAATGTGAAGAAGAAAGAATGGATTTAATAAATTTAATTGCTGAACAAACAGAAAAACATGAAAAAGAAAAATCAATAGAAGAAAGTAAGGAAAAAGAGAAAAAAATTAGAGATGAAAGAAAGAAAGAAGAGACTGAATTAAAAAAAATTAAACGACCTTTTTCTACTGAAAGTTCAAAGCAATTGAAGAAATATGATCAAAAAAAGTAATAAAAATATAAGAAGTAAAAAAAGTGATCGAAAGTGATCGAATCTGACCGATCGTACATGTTATATTAATAGCTAGAATTATAAGAAAACTTTAAAATTAATTAATAAATAATAGTGTAAAAACAAAGAATAAACTAACTATTAATGCTTATTTTTAAATTTACTATCGTTTAAAGAAAGATATTTGAAGTGAAAAACATAAAAATGATAAACAAGAAGTAATTTAAGAAGAAGTATAATTCTACTTTTTATGCATATTTACTTTTTATGTCTTATCAAATAATATTAGTATGAACGTATATAATTAAATAAAATTAAAACTCAAGACTTAGTAAATATATCAAATGTAATTCACTTTTCTTATTATATGATGAATTATAACAACATTCCAAAGCATAGCATGCATAAAAAGAGTAGCTTTAAAGATTGTGTGCTGTGTCTGGGTTAAAGCTGGGTTTATACTTTTCTTTATGTGTTATTTTACAGATTACTTAAATATAGAGTAAAAACTCACTTATTTTTAATATATTCTAAAAATAGTGATTCATTAAAGAAATCCTGACTTATTGAAAAGCAAAATTTTAATTTTATTAACTTTTTCATCAATTAAAACTCATAAAAGTGATTTAAAACTTAAAAAACCTTAAAAGAAATCAGATTAGATCAAAAATTTCGTAAATTTAATGCATTTATCTATAAAAAATTTTTAATCTGGTTTTGGCCCAGAATCCCCGTCTTTCTACTACTTGCATCATTTTGCACTCTCTAGAGAATTAGGCATTACTTTTATTCATTTTTCCCTCCCTTGGGAATTAGACATTACTTTTGGTCATGTTGAACTCCTTTGGGAGTTATGCCTCATTTTTGGTCGTTTTGGAACTTCCATGGGACTCAGGCATTTATTTTGGTCATTTTAAACTACTTTATGAGTTATGCATCATTTTTCACTCACTTGGGAATCGGGCACAACTTTAGGTCATTTTGCACTTCCTTGGCAATTAGAAATTGTTTTTTTGTCATTTTGAACTCTCTTGGGAGTTATGCATCATTTTTGTTCACTTTGAACTTCCAGGGGGCTGAGGCATTGTTTCTGGTCATTTTGAATTCCCATGGGAGTTATGCATCATTTTGGTCATTTTGAATTACCTTTGGAATGAGACATTGTTTTTGGTCATTTTAAACTATTTTATGAGTTATGCATCATTTTTCACTCATTTGGGAATCGGGCACAACTTTTGGTCATTTTGCACTTCCTTTGCAATTAGAAATTGTTTTTTGTCATTTTGAACTCTCTTGGGAGTTATGCATCATTTTTGTTCACTTGGAACTTCCAGGGGGCTGCTGCATTGTTTCTGGTCATTTTGAACTCCCATTGGGAGTTATGCATCATTTTGGTCATTCTAATCACCTTGGAAAGGAGACATGTTGTTTGTCATTTTGAACACTGTTGGTAGTTATGCATCATTTATGGTCATTTTGGGACTCTTTTATGAGTTTTCGTCATTTTGATCATTTTGAACTTTTTTGAGAATTAGGCATTGCTTTTGTTCATTTTTAACTCCCTTGCAAGTTATGCATCATGTTTGGTCATTTTGAACTCCCTTGGGAGTTATGCATCCATGTTAGGTCGTTTTGAACTTCCTTGGCACTTAGGCATTGTTTAATGTCATTTTGCACTCCCTTGGGAATTAGGCATTGTTTTTGGTCATTTTGCACACTCTTTTTAATTAGAAATTATTTTTTGTCATTTAAACTGTCTTGGAGATTATGCATCATTTTTGGTCACTTTGAACTTCCAGGGGGCTCAAGCATTGTTTCTGGTCATTTTAAACTCCCATGGGAGTTATGCATCATTTGGTCATTTTTATCACCTTGGAAATTAGACATGTTGCTTGTCATTTTTAACACTGTTGGTAGTTATGCATCATTTATGGTCATTTTGCGACTCTTTTATGAGTTTTCGTCATTTTGATCATTTTGAACTTTTTTGAGAATTAGGCATTGCTTTTGTTCATTTTGAACTCCCTTGGAAGTTATGCATCATGTTTGCACATTTTGAACTCCCTTGGGAGTTATGCATCATGTTAGGTCGTTTTGAACTTCCATGGCACTTAGGCATTGTTTTATGTCATTTTGCACTCCCTTGGGAATTAGACATTGTTTTTGCTCATTTTGAACTCTCTTGGGAGTTATGCATTATTTTTGGTCACTTTGAACTTCAGGGGGGCTCAGGCATTGTTTCTGGTCATTTTGAACTCCCATGGGAGTTATGCATCATTTTGGTCATTTTGGGACTCTTTATGAGTTATGCGTAATTTTGATCATTTTGCACTCTTTCGAGAATTAGGCATTACTTTTGGTCATTTTGAACTCCCATGGGAGTTATGCATCATGTTTGGTCATTTTGAACTTCCATGGCACTTAGGCATTTCTTTTGGTCATTTTGAACTCCCTTGGGAGTTATGCATCATGTTTGGTCATTCTGAACTCCTTTTGGAGTTATGCATCATTTTTGGTCACTTTGAACTTCCATGGGACCAAGGCAATTGTTATGGTTATTTTGAACTCTTTTATGAGTTATGCATCATTTTGCACTCTCTAGAGAATAAGGCATGGTTTTTGATCATTTTGCACACCCTTGAGAATTAGTCATTTTTTTGGTCATTTTGAACTCCCATCATTGTTTTTGGTAATTTTGAACTTCCATGGGAGCAAGGCATTCTTTGTGGTCATTTTGAGCTCTTTTATGAGTTATGCATCATTTTGCACTCTCTAGAGAATTAGGCATTACTTTTATTCATTTTGCCCTCCCTTGGGAATTAGACATTACTTTTGGTCATGTTCAACTCCCTTGGGAGTTATGCCTCATTTTTGGTCGTTTTGGAACTGCCATGGCACTCAGGCATTGTTTTTGGTCATTTTAAACTATTTTATGAGTTATGCATCATTTTTCACTCACTTGGGAATCGGGAACAATTTCAGGTCATTTTGCACTTCCTTGGCAATTAGAAATTGTTTTTTTGTCATTTTGAACTCTCTTGGGAGTTATGCATCATTTTTGTTCACTTTGAACTTCCAGGGAGCTGAGGCATTGTTTGTGGTCATTTTGAACTCCCATGGGAGTTATGCATCATTTTGGTCATTTTAATCACCTTTGAAAGGAGACATTGTTTTTTGTCATTTTGAACACTCTTGGTAGTTATGCATCATTTATGGTCGTTTTGAACTTCCATGGGACTTAGGCATTGTTTTTGTTCATTTTGAACACTCTTGTGGTAGTTAAGCATCATTTTTGGTCATTTTGCATTCTTTTATGAGTTATTCGTCATTTTTATCATTTTGCACTCTCTTGAAAATTAGGCAATACTTTTAGTCATTTCGATCTCCTTTGGGAGTTATGCATCACTTTTGGTCTTTTTGCACACTCTTGGGCATGAGGCCTCGTTTTTGGTCCTTGTGAATTTTTGTAGGAATGAGGCACTGTTTTTAGTCATTTTTAACTCCCATGGGAATCAGGTATCATTTTTGTCATATTGAACTTCCATGAGTATTAAGCATTGTTTTTGGTCATTTTGAACTCCCTTGGGAGTTGTTATGACAGTGTGAACATTTATATTTTATTTAATTCGCCATTATTGACTAGCCTCTTTAATAACAGTTTGAAACAGATTTTAGGTGGGCATTTCCAATTTTGTAGTAGCACATGTTTTTTATGTTAATTTGTGAGCTCAAGATAGGAGTGAGACACTCGTTTTTAACCAGTTTATATAGCCATTTTTATACTCATGTTCCAAGTATTATATGGTTGTTATTACTGCGTATTAAACCTAGCTCCTAGCTCTCAAAGTCACAAGTTTGAAGTGACATTTTAGTTAAAAACGAAAGGTTTACTATAAAGAAATTAAACATGACTTGAATTCAACAAGAAAAAGATCTCAAAAAAGTTTACAAAGTTGAGGAAAAACTACTAAGATCTAGAGAGAATTTTAATCTGCCAATTGATGAGAAGCTAGATATTGATGCTCTAGAGTACTTGTGGAAGGAATTTAATGCCCTTGTGGAGAAATTTGAAGAGTGCACAAAGGAATGATTTTATGATATATATTATGATATATCTAATGATATATTCAGAATGCCACAACTTCGGGCACTATACAAGAGGAAGAAACTGAAAATTATGAAGATTTAGTTTCAAAATACAAAAGTGATTCAACTTCAGGAAGATTGTGTATGGCCAGAATTAAGAAAGCTGTTGTGCAACAATCTCAAGAAGAACAAAGAATCATAAGGTCTGAGCGAGAAAGGCAAAGACAACATGAAGAACTTTTAGCTACATTAAGTTTAAAAGAAAAAACTGTTATTGCAGAAACTATGATTACAGACAAAACTGTATGTGTTGAAAGTGTCAATGTACAAGACAAATCTAATACAGAGAACGACGATGTAGTAGAAGTAAATACAAACAGTACAGATAATCTTGTAACAGAAGAAATTGTTGCAATTGAATCAGTTTCAGAATTTGGCAAAAGTAGTAACAGTAACGTAAGTGATATCAGTGATGCATTGAACAAGCTCACTGAATTAGCACAATGTCAAAAGGATGTGAATGATTTCAATCAAAAAATATTTCTTGAACTTTCCAAAGTTAAAGCAAAAGACCAAAGTTCTGTACGTCTTGGAGCAATTCAGCCTGACACATGGAATGGTGATTTAAAAGACTACTTCTGTTGGAAATCCATATTTATTGACACTTTACAAGCAGCAAAGCAAAATGACTCGTCAATTTGTAAATTCTACTTACTGAAAGCATTACCTTATCAGTATAAGGAAGAAGTAAAAATTAGTAAGACAATAGATGAAGCATTTGAGAAAATTGAAACTCGAGTCACCAGGAATAATGTTTACAAAGCAACAACATCATATTTTGATCAACTTTACAGAGCAGAAAAGTTTAATGAACAATTATGTCACATGGCTACTCAAATTGAAAGGCATCAAGATCGTCTGGAAAGAGTAGGTGAAGAAGCTGAAGCAGCAGGAACAAGACTAATCGAAACTATTTTGGATAATAAGCTGCCGTCTACAATATCGTCCAATTATAGGGTAATATGCGAGGAATTGGGAAAGACGATGAACGTTTAACATTTAGCTAAACACCTGCGCAGTGTTGCAAAATCACTGCCAGTAAAAAATGAAAGGTACAATAACCGAAGCAATTCAAATAATACAAAGAGTGGAAAAGTTGGAACTGTCACCACCCAAGAATTTAATTGCAGACTGCTTTGGACCATTTTCAGTCAAATTAACAAGAAACAAAAGTAGTCAAGGAAATGTCGTTATATTTACTTGCCTAACGACACGTGCAATTCATCTAGAGCTTTTATATGACCAAACAGAAGGAGGAGTAGGGCTAACGACAGAAAAGTTACTCTTGGCAATGAGAAGATTTGTATCAATTAGAGGAAACAGACCAAACATTATGTACACAGACGGAGGTACCAATTGACAGGTGCAGCACCATTGTGGAAAAAGATGATTGATAATTGGGATGAAATTTTAAAGGAAAATAATATGAAAAACAAAGATCTTGATTGGATGTGGAATCCACCTACTGCATCTCACATGAATGGGGCAGTAGAGTCATTGATACGCAGTGTGAGGAAGGCAATGGAGTTTATTATGAGCGATGACAATAGAAAACTGATGCCAGATGAGTGGTCTATGTACGGGTTCTATTCAATTTGAAGGCGGACTGTACAAACCTTCCTTAGAGACCCATACATTGCAGCTATTTACTATATTGATAAGAAGACTCACCAATAACATACGAAGTGTCAATGACAGCTTCGGGAGAGATATGTAGAGTGACACCAATGAATACACCAAATTCTCTTCTTTTGTAACTTGATATTGATTTGATATATAATTTCTCTTGATTTCGTAACATATAAAACATATATTCTCATACATATATAAATCTTCTGGTATACATTCAACTCTTACTTTCTATCTTTCACATCTTTATAGTTAATTTGTCTTGTATTTATACTAAACTATATCTATTATTAGGTAAGGTTCCACGCAAACAATACGTAGGCATAGTAAACATAACGTGGTGTATTTCATCCTTGTCACGCAAACCATGCGTAGGCATATAAGCATTACGTGGTATATTTTATCCTTGTCATCCTACATAACATCATTAGGCTACTTTCAATTATACGCTATTATCCACGCAATGAGTCATCTATGTTCGTTTTAATTTAAGTACTATATTAGTCATTATTATTTCAATGTTCATCATAATTTTTAGTATAGTTTTCTTCTATTAATGTTTCAATTATTTACTGAGTCCAATCGCTCTCAACAGTCCCACCTGTAAAGTATAAGACTTTACAAGACCGAGTTTTCTAAAACACATAGCTTCGCGATTGGGCGTGTCAATTTTCCGTTAGCTGTTTTCACTTCTGCTGAACGAACCAATCCATCAGCGCTTTGATTGATTTTTGTAATTCTTGCCATAGGCCAATAACCACGGACACGGGGTTCCTCAATAATTAGAACCAAGTCGCCAATTGATACGTTGCGTTGTTTTGTTGTCCACTTCGTTCGTTTCTGAAGTTGACCTAGATATTCGTTGTTCCAACGTTTCCAGAACATATTTAAGAGGGCTTGGGCGCGGTGCCAATTCTTTCTCGTGATGACATCTCTTTTTTCAAATATATCTGGTGGTAAATGTACTATAGATCTTACCAACAGAAAATGGTTTGGCGTCAATGGTTGTAAATCGTTGACGTCATCTGAGCAGGCAGTTAATGGTCGACAGTTGAGGATTCCTTCTGCTTCTATTACAATTGTGTCGAATGTTTCAGGATTGATAATTTGATGTTTCATTATTGCTTTTATTGCTCTTTTTGCAGACCTAACCAATCGTTCCCATATACCTCCGAAATGAGGGGCTGCCGGCGGGTTGAATATCCATTTTGTATTTTTCTGTTGCAAATATTTCGATATCTTTTGTTGATTCCAATTGGCAATTGCTTCTCTGAGCTCTCTCTCTGCGCCAACAAAGTTTGTTCCATTATCTGATCGAATCTCTTCAGGGTTGCCTCTTCTGGATTGAAATCTCCTCAGTACATTTATGAAATGATCGGTGTCCATTGAGCTTGTTGTCTCCAGGTGAACAGCACGGGTTGCCAAACAGGTGAACAGACAGCACCATCTCTTCTCTTGACTGCGACGAACTTTCACATAGAACGGTCCAAAGAAGTCCACTCCAGTTGAAGAGAACGGAAACGAGGCACGTGACACGTGAGGTTGGTAAATCAGCCATCTGCTGTTGCATTGGTCGGTCGTTCATCTTCTTGCAGGTGATGCAGGACCCTGAAATAAATTTCAGAAGGGATCGGATACTAGGTATCCAAAACCTTCTTCTAATTGCAGCCATAATGCAATCAATGCCTGAGTGGGCGAGGTCTTCGTGATAGTCATTGATGATGGCTTTGGCTATGATATATTGTCGTGGTACCAGGATTGGATGCTTGACATCTTCTGGAAGGGCTGAATTTCTAAGTCGACCACCAACTCGAAGTAGGCCATCATCTCCAATGAAAGGGCATAATTGTTTGATTGAACTTTTTGATGGAACTGGCTTCTCTTTCTTTAAAGCTGTTATCTCTTCGCTGTAGTTGTGGCATTGAACATATTTCAGGAGTCTATTTTCTGCCTGTGAAATATCTTCAACACATAATAATAGCTTTCGTTCATCTGAACGAGAGCGACAATTGTTTACAAATTGAAAGCATCTTGCAATTATGCGTTTTAACTTGTACCATGAATTACATCTTTCAATAAGTTGTTCTAAAGGATCATCTTTAGCTACTACTATTGACATAACAGTGGGTTTAAATTCTAACTTATCTGTTATGTTTTCTTCTTGCTCTGTCTGTTGAGGCCAGGTTCCTTCATCTTCTTGTAAGAAATCTGGACCTGCGAGCCATCTTGAGTCCAGTGACAGTTCATGAGGATTGATACCACGAGAAGCATCATCTGCAGCATTGAGTTGACCAGGTACATGACGCCATTGAGGCACTTCTGTTAGATCGTGAATTTCTGCAACTCTGTTTGCTACGAATGTTTGAAATCTTCTGTCTTCGTTTGCAATATAAGCTAAGGTAGTCTTCGAGTCTGACCAATAAGTGACGTCATTGAATCCGATATCCATTTCTTTTATTATCATAGCTCCTAGTCGTGATGCCATAAGTGCGGATTGTAATTCTAGTCGTGGTATTGTTAGCGTATTCAGGGGTGCACAGCGTGCTTTTCCAGTCAGGAATACCACTTTGATTTCATCGTCAGTTGAGGCTCTCAAATATGCTACAGCTCCAAATCCTTTCTCTGATGCGTCGCAGAATATGTGTAGGTCATTCTTATTGACTTTTGACTTTAATCCTTCATACAGATGTCTTTTAATTTCAACATTTTCGATTCCTTTGATCTGATTTTTCCAGCATTCCCATTGTTTAACTTCGTTGTCGTTCATATATTCGTCCCATGTTGCTTTTCGTCGCCATGGTTCTCGCATAATCAGTTTTAGTTGAAGTAGAATTGGAGAGAGGACACCATCTGGGTTGTATATGCTGCTGATGGTTGACAGTAGACCACGCTTCGTATTTGGTTGTTCACACAGGTCGTTGGCCACTTTGAAGGTGAATGTATCTTGTTCGATGTTCCATGTGACACCTAGTGCTCTTTCTCCTTTGTTGGCGTCGTTGCTTAGTTTCACTGATTTCTTTCTTTCTGCTTCTGGAAGTGCGTCCAATACGGCTGTGCTGTTGCTGTTCCACTTTGTGAGTTTGAAGCCACCTTTCTGTAGCATTGACATCAGCTCTGTTGCCAAGGTGACAGCCTCTTCTTCGTCATCGACTGATTTCAGCAGGTCGTCCATGTACATGTTTCTATTGATCGTCTCACATGCTTGAGTCGAATAATGTTCAGCGTTGTCGTCGGCAGTCTGCCGTAGTGCTGATAAGGCGCAGCAAGGACTTGATTTGGCTCCAAATAAGTGCGTCATCATCACATACTCGGTTGGTTGACTTGATAGGTCTTCATCTTTGTACCATAAGAACCGTAATGCTTGGATGTCTTCATCGTTGACGTGCACTTGGTTAAACATACCTTCGATATCTGCTAAAATTGCAATTCTATTTTGTCTAAATCTTAATAGACAACCCAACAAATTGTTCAATAAATCTGGACCTGTTAATAAATTTTCGTTTAGTGAGGTCCCACCGTATTTGCATGCCGCATCAAATACAACTCGTAATTTAGGCTTTTTAGGTGTTGAAACACTATGATGGGGTAAGTACCAAATCCTTGGGTTTTCAATTAATCTGTCTCGCAATGTTAATTCTCTTGCATATCCCTTTAATAAATAATCCTTAATAACAGTTGAATACAATTTGAAATAGTCTTGGTCTCTTTCAAAACGACCTTTTAATGAGTAAATTCTTTTAAGGGCCTGGGGCTTATTGTTTGGTAATGAAATGTTCTCTTGTTTCCACAATAGCCCCATCTTATAATGCTCGTTAACTACTTTAGCTTGTGACGTAATAAGTATAGCTTTTCTATCATTTACTGATAATTCTTTTGTATCATTGTATGCGGTACCAAAACTTTCTGTCGTCCAGAAATCTCTCAGATCACTATCTATTCGATCACACGATGTTTGGATTACATTGAGAGATGCTTTTAGATGTAAGTTACCGTTTCTATGTGTTGTACCAAATAGCGTCCATCCTAACATAGTCTTTACGGCTATCGGAGACCCTTCTTTCCCTTGGCGGTACTCTTGGGCTATTAAGGCTTCGGGGCAATCAGCGCCAATTAGTATCTCTACTTTAGTCTCGTTAATTCGGGGGAACTTTATGTCTTTGAGGTGTTCCCAATACTTAGCGTCTTGTAATATGTTCGGGCTAGCTGGTACATTAATATTTGGAACAGATACACAATTTTCTATTGTAACTTTGTTGTTGTTACTAATATTTTCTAATTGAATTTCAAATGTCTCTACTTTACTTTTTGTACATCCAGAAATTGTGTTAAATGACATAGTTGACGTTTTTCCTTTCACACCTAATCGTTTTTTCAGGTTTTCTGTCATTATACT
The DNA here is from genome assembly GCA_916610825.1 of Haliclystus octoradiatus. Taxonomy (NCBI): domain Eukaryota; kingdom Metazoa; phylum Cnidaria; class Staurozoa; order Stauromedusae; family Haliclystidae; genus Haliclystus; species Haliclystus octoradiatus. Next base: position 3,744,109 of record OU744452.1, read on the forward strand.
GGTGTTACTCCCTGTATCCAGCAGCGCGTTTGTAATTATTGTGCCGGTTTTACAGTTGATTTTCACAGGAACAACTTGTAAGAAGGTTGATTTTTCAGAAATTGAATGGCAATTTACAGCAGCATTATTATTTTCAACTTGAGTTACTACATTTTCGTTTTCGTTACGTTCAGAATGTAATGAGGAATGGTGTTTTCGTTGACATGTTCTGCATTTACCATTTGACATACACTTAATTTTTGAATGGCCTTGTTTTAAGCAGTTAAAACACAGAGACGTTTTTGTTTTGCTGTGTCCCACATTTCAGAAACGGAGAGACTGAGCCAACTTTGACATTTATTTACGGCGTGGTTTTCGTTACAAATTATGCAATCTTTACTTGTATTTTCTATTGTGGCACAAATGGTTCTTTTTGGTTTGGTTTTATTAATTATTTGTAATTGTACATCATCATTTTGGATTCCCCAAACTGGATCATTGGCTGCTAACATTTCATTTTTGACAAATTGTACGATATTATAAATGTTTGGTACTTTATTCGATGAACGTATTTTGACTACGCGTTGTTGCCATCTATTTTGGGCGTATTGTGGTAATCGTGCTATTATTGATACCAAACTTCTCGACGAGTTTACATCATCAAAATAGTTGATTTGTTCTAGTGCCGCTGAACAGGCACAAAGTTCATGGTAAAATGTTCTCAAAGCAATGGGATCCTTTGGACGGATTTGTTCACCTTTTGCTACTCTGTCTATATATGCTCTGGATATAATAATTGGATTACCAAACATTTCTTTTAGAGTTTTTAAAGCTTTACAATAACCTTGCATATTTCTTGGTAAACCTTGCGTGGCTAATCTTGCTGGACCTTGTAAGTAGTTTATTAAATGTGCCATTTTTGCTTCAGATGTTAATGTAAATCTATCATGTACTTGATGTTTGAATGAGGCGATGAAATTATGATATTCTAACGGATCGCCATCGTATTTGTCTAACTTTAAATTCAGAGCGACCAACGTGTCGCCTAAACTGCAATCATTTGTTGTTGTTTTTTCGTACTTGTTTTCATTGACCAAAATATTATCAATCCAATGATCGAATGATATTTTTGGAGCATTTTTGTCGTAATTGTTATCAGATGTTTTCGAAATTACTGATTTGTTGTCATTATTTTCTTCGTTTTCAATGAAATATAAAGTAGAAACAGCTAATTCATCTTCATTTTCGACTGCTTCTTCGATTACTTCATGTAGTGCGCTAAAATCATTAAATGTTTTTTCTAATTTTTGACGATAAGAACGTATCATTCGTTTGCTGCCTCTTGTTTCTAGCAGATTTTCGACGATTGTTATCATGCGCGTAATAGCGGCTAATTTTCCTCCTCTAGAACGCCGTGCTCTATCTACAGCAGCGTTAGTGGGAACTTGTGGTGGGCTAATTTCACTTGAATGTTCTGAATCCATGTTTTACTTAAATGGATTACGTATTTGCCTTGACCAAAATGTAAAGACTCCGGTTCGACGGACCAAAAAATGTACGGGTTCTATTCAATTTGAAGGCGGACTGTACAAACCTTCCTTAGAGACCCATACATTGCAGCTATTTACTATATTGATAAGAAGACTCACCAATAACATACGAAGTGTCAAGGACAGCTTCGGGAGAGATATGTAGAGTGACACCAATGAATACACCAAATTCTCTTCTTTTGTAACTTGATATTGATTTGATATATAATTTCTCTTGATTTCGTAACATATAAAACATATATTCTCATACATATATAAATCTTCTGGTATACATTCAACTCTTACTTTCTATCTTTCACATCTTTATAGTTAATTTGTCTTGTATTTATACTAAACTATATCTATTATTAGGTAAGGTTCCACGCAAACAATACGTAGGCATATTAAACATAACGTGGTGTATTTCATCCTTGTCACGCAAACAATGCGTAGGCATATAAGCATTACGTGGTATATTTTATCCTTGTCATCCTACATAACATCATTAGGCTACTTTCAATTATACGCTATTATCCACGCAATGAGTCATCTATGTTCGTTTTAATTTAAGTACTATATTAGTCATTATTATTTCAATGTTCATCATAATTTTTAGTATAGTTTTCTTCTATTAATGTTTCAATTATTTACTGAGTCCAATCGCTATCAACAGTCTACCATACTTTATGAAGTATCATATCTTGTAAATTCGAGGCCATTATTTCCATCCAATTCAATCGACCCATTAGATGAGGCTGGATTTATAACACCAAACAGTATTTTACATTGGAACAATATCACAGTAGATCAGCCACTTTTACAGCAAGAACGTTTGAATCCAAAACAAAGAATGGATTTAGTGCAAAGCCGAATCACCGTATTCTGGAAAGAATGGCAAAAGTACATGCCTCCACAATTAAATATTAGAAACCGCTGGTACCATGCTCGGGCAAATCTACAAGTCGGTGATTATGTTATAGAAGTTAAAAAAGGAGTTCAAGGTACAACATCACGTGCAATTTGGATTGTTGCTGTAGTCGAAGAGACTTATCCAGGAAAAGATGGAATGGTACGCACGGTAAAAATCAAAACAAAGAAGGGTTACTTTACCAGACCAATTTATAAACTGGTCCTGATTGCCACTGCTGATGAATTGAAAGATGACCAAGTGTTGAGAATGAAAGTAGAGAAAAAGTACAATAATAACGACTGATATTCAACTGTCAATGTTATATTACGCGTTATTAGAATCACTATGCTGAGAAGGACTGTTATGACAGTGTGAACATTTATATTTTATTTAATTCGCCATTATTGACTAGCCTCTTTAATAACAGTTTGAAACAGAGGTTAGGTGGGCATATCCAATTTTGTAGTAGCACATGTTTTTTATGTTAATTTGTGAGCTCCAGATAGGAGTGAGACACTCGTTTTTAACCAGTTTATATAGCCATTTTGATGTTATTACACTTATATTCATGTTCAAAGTATTACATGGTTGTTATTACTGCATATTAAACCTAGCTCCTAGCTCTCAAAGTCACAAGTTTGAAGTGACATTTCAGGAGTTATACATCATTTTTGGTCATTTTGAATTTTTTTAGGAATGAGGCATTGTTATTGGTCATTTTGAACTCCCTTCTAAGTTATGCATCATTTTTGGTCGTTTTGCACTCTTTCATGAGTTACTCATCATTTTGTTCATTTTGCACTCTTTTGGGAATTAGGCATTACTTTTGATTATTTTAAACACCCATCATTGTTTTTGGTAAATTTGAACTCTCTTTGGAGTTACGCATCATTCTTGATCATTTTGAACTTCCATTTGACTCAGGCATTGTTTTTGGTCATTTTAAACTCTTTTATGAGTTATGGATCATTTTGATCATTTTGCACTCTCTTGGGAATTAGGCATTACTTTTGATTATTTTGAACTCCCATCATTGTTTTTGGTCAATTGAAGTCCCATGGGATATATTCATTGTTTTTGGTCAAATTGAGCTCTCTTCGGAGTTATGTATCATTCTTGGTCATTTTGAACTCCCATGGAAGTTATGCATCATTTTTGGTCGTTTTGAATTATTTGGGAATTAGACATTGTTTTTGATCATGTTGAACTCTCTTGGTAGTTATGCATCATTTTTGGTCATTTTGCACTCTTTTATGAGTTATGCGTCATTTTGATCATTTTTCACTCTCTCGGGAATTAGGCATTACTTTTTGTCATTTTGAACTCCCTTGGGAGTTATGCATCATGTTTGGTCGTTTGAACTTCCATGGGACTTAGGCATTGTTTTTGGTCAATTTGAAGTCCCATGGGATATATCCATTGTTTTTGGTCAAATTGAGCTCTCTTCGGAGTTATGTATCATTCTTGATCATTTTTCACTCCTATCGGAATTAGGTATTGTTTTAGGTCATTTTAAACTCCCTTGGGAGTTATGCATCATTTTTGGTCACTTTGAGCTTCCATGGGACTTAGGCATTGTTTCTGGTCATTTTGAACTCCTATGGGACTTATGCATCGTTTTTGGTCATTTTGAATTCTTTTAGGAATGAGGCATTGTTATTGGTCATTTTGAACTGCCTTGGGAATTATCCATTGTTTTTGGTCATTTTGAATTCCCATGGGAGTTATGCATCGTTTTTGGTCAGTTTGAATTCTTTTAGAAATGAGGCATTGTTATTGGTCATTTCGAACTCCCTTGTGAGTTATGCATCGTTTTTGGTCATTTTGCACTCTTTTATGAGTTATGCATCATTTTGATCATTTTGCACTCTCTCGAGATTTAGGCATAACTTTTTGTCATTTTGAGCTCCCTTGGGAGTTATGCATCATGTTTGGTCGTTTTGTACTTCCACGGGACTTAGGCAAAGTTTTTGGTCATTTTGAACAGCCTTTGGAATTGTCCATTGGATTTGGTCAATTTGAGCTCTCTACGGAGTTATGCATAATTCTTGGTCATTTTGCACTCCCTTGGGGGAATTTTAGGCATTGCTTTTGGTCATTTTAAAGGGGCATTATTGACCGGCGATAATTATTTTGAAAAAAATACACTTTTTTCAAAATTTCATTTTCAAACACCAGTTGTGACATCACCAATTCTGTTTTGAGTTTTCATAGCGATGAAATCCGGTAACTGGGATATATCACGATGAGTGTTTCGATGGCTGAAAAACTACGAAGAAGTGTTTTGTGATTTGCTAATACCGTTTATCTAATACCGTTTAAATCCCTGAAGGTCAATCTATCCCTGACTTCCTCTAAAACATTAAATAAGTACACTGAGTGACGGTGGATGGAATGGCCAAGAGCGAATTGCATTACGAAGAGTTGCTCATTGATAATCTGTATACAGACATGTTGAAATTGTTCTGCAGTGATGCGTCTGAGACCAGTAAAGTGTGTTCACAATCACTGATCTCAGCGAAAAGGATTAATCCTCTACAAATAGAACAATGTTATAGCTACCTAGGAAGGGCGATACCGTCTCAATTAGTAATTGACAATTACTTTCACTAGAATTGTAAAATTATATGCTCGGAAAAAGGAATAATCTATATCTTTTTCAGAATTATGATAAAAAATACATCAAATATATATAAAGATAAAAGCTTTGTATAAAAATATTTATTTGACAAGAATAACAGATTTTAGAAAATCGTGGTGATTGTTCTACATCAACATGCATAGTTACGTAGACTGAGCGATCAATTGTTTTTTGTTGTACTTCTTGTTTAGATGAAATGTGCCCAAATTTAGCAATTTCATGTCACTGCAAACTATAATGCAGCCGATTCCAATTGCTGATTGACCAACAGGAGTAACTTCGTCTTTGCAGCCACTTGGAAATTCAACAAGTATTGAAGCAATACTAGCCTTTCGATCAGCAAACATTTCAAGAGCTACAATAGTCGGTCGTACCTGCAAAATGTAAAAATGAATATATCATGCTTAATTGAAGCAAGTTTCATGTAGTTGTTGTTATAAGATAACGACATAACGAGAACATTTTTAAAACAGCCTCGCTTTCAGTATGATTCATTACGGAATAATAAACATAACGTAATGACCTAGAATTAATTATTAGTAAGTAATTAAATAGTAAAATAGAATAGCAATGCAAAATTATTGTATGTTTCGGCAAATATAATTATCTTGTAAGCAAAATTAGTGTATGTTTCTTCAAATATTATAAATGTGGTAAGCAAAAATGACATTGCATCAGCATGTGCAACGTAACCTAGATTTACTGTAGTATAAAAACCCATGTAAATGTAATATTTATCAGTTGTTGTTTAAGTTGTTAGTTGCTGCAGTATTATCACTTTATATTGGTGTACTCAACATTGATCGAATATATCGGAGAACATAAAAAGACGTGTAATTATCTGAATTCACCAAGCGCTGCGATTGTTCTTCCTACATGGAATGTGGTATCACAGCTTGAAGCAGATTAGAAGGCTTCGATATTTGCAGTCAAACACTTCTTACTTAAAAAGCATATAAATCGGACAAGAATATAATTTAACATTATCAAAATTATGTGATGCTGCAGTAAAAAAATTAGGAATCTAAATTTATTAGAAACTTTCCAAAATCGACCGAAATGAGGTCTCGAACGTTATAACGGTATCTAAGAAATAGCAAGTGTTTGTATGGAACGGATTGAGCGCTTACGTATCTATTTTATTGGTATAACTTGACATTGGTGCAACAATTCTGGAGTTCAATACTTCGTCAGTTTTAGGTGAGTTCGTTCCGATTTGTGTATCGTGAAGTTAAGTGGCTCATCATATACCTTACGATTCAATTATCAACAAACATCGCTATTTTTGACAGCGGGATCTATTATCAGTCCGTCCCCATAACATTATAATCGTCCGCTTTAGTGGTTGTTACAGTAATGTAATAGTATAGACCAGTTTATTTTCTATTGTTCTATTGCGAACGATTTCAGTCATATACTATGAAGCGGCATCAGGCTCAAAAATCAATTCATCGAGTAATAATAATACTTCGGGATGCAATTGAATAATTCAAAGACATCAATTAACGGAGTAGTAATGATTCATAGTACAATACAATATTTCAAAGACATTATTTCAAGGAGTAATAATAAATTGTGACACTAGAATTAATAAATACATCAGGTCTTCGGAGTATTAATAATTCGTGTCGCAATTGAATAATTCCGATAACCTTCATAATTGATTCTTGATATGCGCGAGTAATATGCGTGACTAAGTAAATATGTAAGCAGTAGTTCAATTTATTAGAGAATTAATGCAGAAAGATGGCGTTGAGTACCTAGCGTCGAGGGTTATTGATTTATTTAAAATATATGTTTATTACAGATACAAAAATTGCTCCCCTATGCTCGGACTCATGGATGAAAGATAGAAAAGGAAATAACCATGAGTCAAAAATACGCTGAAAATTCAAAAAGCCTTGATAGAAAGCATTGAAAGCTAGGAAATAGTCAGTTAACAAAGGGCCTTAAATCAGATCTATGACCTCAATCATCACATGAACCCGTTTTCAAAGGTTTTGAAGCTCATTAGATACCAAATGAAATCAGATTAATTTAAAAATAGTTAACAGCAAAATAATAATAATATTTAAAATCTCTAACAACTATGTCAACAATCTAATTCAACCAAAATCATGTCCTAATTTACTTAAAACGAGGCTGATTGGCAAAAAAAGAAAGCGCACCCTCTGAGTTGATTACTACCTGTGATTGCCGCTACTAGCATGTATGTAGACTTAACTGGATATAAATATGTTTCATGTTACTTGCCCGTGATGTCCTATACGCAGGTTCAGCGCAGGCTAAAAGTTTATAGACGCTGTTTGAGTTCAAACCTCAATGTAAATCATCCTGATCAGATCGCCAGATTGGACGACTCTGGCAGCAAAATGGAATTGTTTGGGACGTTGTTAGAAGTTTAAGAGCAAATAAAACATGTAAAGTATTAACTAGCATGATTATCAACAACATCTCGTCGCCATTTCTTTGCAGTTGATTTTAAATTTAACAATTTTGCCTCTCATGTTGTGCCATTTTTTGAGCGAACTACCTTTGGTGCTTGTACATCATTATCTCCTTCCAATAAATCACTAATGCTCACAAATAATTTCGACTACGCTTTTGTATGCTGCCTGCTCAAGTAATCTCAAAACACTCGTAACCATGAGTTCAATAACTGCAGTAGTGCGACAAATGTTAGTCAGACAAAGCTGTTTACCGTCAAGTGCAGTTCTAAAGTTGTATAACCTTTTTATTTCTTCTCGTATTTAAAAAAAATTGCGGTAGATTTGTAAAATGTACGAAGGTATCAGATTTAAAGAGAAATTTGAAAATCGGTGGAAATAGAACTACTATAAGTATAAACTGCAATGAAAAAGTTTACATCATACTATTTAAACAACAAATTTAGCCATAAAAGGCATGGTGAAATATTGAGAGCAAAATGAGCAAATTCAAATAATACTAGCCATGTGATAAACTCTAACGTTTCTAAGAAGGTTCTAACCATTGACCATTTCTATAAAAAAGTAATGTAGACGGTGTCGCCCTACCGAAGGCACCCGTACCACTCCTCTATTTCTAGATGAGTGGCTTTTTTCGCTGAGAGCAATAATTTTAAACGCTCTTTGTTGATCTCAGCCGCGACACTGCAGATCAATTTCAACAGATTTCATGGCAGATAGGCCTCGATTGTCAATGCGCAACGATGCGCCGCAGCTACTCACAATGCAATTCCCTCTGGACCATTCCATCCGCCATCCTCAGATGGTACTCATTTGATGTTTCAGATAAAGTCAAGGCTGAGTTGACCTTAGGGGGGTTTGAACCACGGTCGATCAGATATGATCCGATCTATGAGGGTACGATAGATCTATCCGATCCGATTACCATTTCTATGAGGGTAACATTGATTGAAATGATGCTCATAACAATAGTTTGAAATAAAGTTGACCAGAGACCAAGTCTTACTGTTCCAGGGGCGGTTCCAGGAAAAAAGATCATTGACGCTTAGGGCGACCCCCGCGTACTGAACTCGCCACTGCCACATTACAGATCACGTAGCAAAAAGCACCACAAATGGCATTATTCCAGATATTTGGTCAGGATTACACAAGCTGAACAAGCTTTTACAGATTTTGGGAATCACTGACCGTTGAAAACAAAATCATTTATTATCTATTGCATTCATTCTGTTCAGATCCCTTGCGTTAATTTAGAATGTAGCTACAGTAGTTATAAGTAAAAGTTAATGTTGCATTAAAGAAACCTTTTACAAGTATACCAGTAATGCTGCTCCTTTTGTAGTCATTACTAACTGTTGTAGCTAGCACTTACCGATTTGGGATGCTGAAAATGGTATCTTTCAAGGGTAAATGGTATAACAGCAAAAGGTCTACTTGCAAGTTGATTCAACTCAATAGAGCGTTGCTACAAAAAAGACAGCACTATTGGAAAGCAGAATTATAAAGGATCAATTTAAAAGTGGAATTGAAAACGGAAAATCTTACCCTTGCTCTCATGTACGAGCCATAGAATATCTTAAGCCTCCAGACAACAAGAAATACAACTAGAAGTGCACAGAAACACCTGTAAATTAAAAAGAAAAACAACTCACAATTTGCTAAATACTGCTTCAAATCTACATGTAAATGATCAATATATGAAATGAACAGGAAAATAATTTTGATACGTAACGTTAATTTAATATCTCAATAACGAAAATCAATTCTCCTATACATTGAGAAATAATGCCTCGATTTGGACGTTATAGACGTGACGCGCCAGCCCCAATAGTAGATTATTCCTCATTCACATCAGGATCCGCTGAGTCATCAGCATCTGGAGTGACAGCCAGGGATGAATAAGATTGACGCAGCTTGTATTTCAGTATATAACCAGATGGGATGTTGGAAGTAAAGACTTTGACTTGGTAGAGCCAGGGACAGGATGATTGAACAAATTGGTAATCTTTGTAGGACGCCTGACAAGCTCGTAGGTTAAAAGGATGCGGCGGCCAATGAACAGATTAGAAGGACTTTTACTTTGCGGAGCTGGGGCAGTGGCAGGGCCAGAATATTATCAATTGCTTGTTGCCTGCCATGTCAATAGACTGTTGACAGTGTTTGGGGTGACAGTTTATGATGTCGATTAAATCTTTCTAGTTTTCCGTTAGACTGTGGGTTATAGACCTCAGAACGTAGGTGTTTGATATCACGGTTTTCAACATGTTTTCAAGAAAGGAAGTAAACAGGTGACTGATGAATTGGGGACCATTATCAGATAGAAGTTGTTAAGGATTTGCCATATCTTACAAATGTTGGTTCCAGCCAACGAATGATATTGCTAGAATCGATGGTATTGGTTGCTAAGAGCTAAGGAAACCCAGAGAAGCAATCCAATAACACAACAAGGGAACGTTGATTTGTCGGAGCAGTGTCGACAGAGCTAGCAATATCAATGGAAACATGTTTAGAATGTATGAAGCAGAATCGGGGTCATAATTCCGAAAACGTTCGTGCAGTCGTTGGATTTCCGCGTCGTCGTTGAATTTCATTCCATGTTTCTATTCCGTCGTCATCTCCGCTGCCATCTGCGCATCAAATTGAAAACATCACAAATAAGAAATTTCAGGGCCCTTCAGGTCAATTTGTAGATGGCTTTAGTTTAACGGGAGAATTTCTGGAAAATACAGTGATTATCTAGTTTTATAAGACTAATAAGAGTTCTGGACGACGATGCTTTTCCTTGACAGAGATTGGAATGGAGGCGGGGCACCAACTATGTCTTCGACATTTCTTGGATCAAGTTTGACGAGTCCATCAGCAGAGATGATGTGACCAACGTAAAAAACGGACCAAGTTGCGTATTGGTATACACATTTGTTTGCGTTGAAAGTAAATTGTTTTTCCTTTAGTGCACTTAATACAGCTATAAGTTCAAATCATGTTCACTCTGATCCGAATCAAACACCAATATATCATCTACGTTATGGTACAACATCTGATAATCCATGCAATGTTTGCGAAGTGCATGACTGAAAAACAGCGCCTCTGTCTTTTGAGCACATGGACATCCGTTTATAGGCTATGAGCCCTAGGGGGGGCAGTGGGTATATCAACTAAGTTCATATTAATCTTTTAGATCAGGGGTGACATTAGAGAGGGGTGGGGTTACAGTCCCCTAGAGTAATCTCAGCCCCGTCTTCGAGAAACAGTTTTGGCTTTCAGGAAATGTTTGGTATTACAAGCAGTATTTCAAATGTTTTCTGTAAAATGTTTTTGTTTGTTAATTTATTGTATTAATTAAGAGGTACATAATTTTGACTTCACTATATTGGGTAGCCAAGAATAAAACAGAGAGAGAGAAAACAGGTTTTACATGGTATTTATAGTTAGAAGGTAGTTTACATAGTGCATTGGAATTTGGTGCTCTATACGACTGTAGCACACTAAACAATACGTGAAACATTATGACGGAAGAGATGGTCTACATCGGTACTAATTAAGGATACAAAACAAATCTGAAATCTGAAAGAATAAATGTAAAACTCGAGAGAATTTCGAATGCTGTTCTAGTGATTTGATTGGCTAACTCCCGTGTTTGGATCACGTAAGCCAAAACAACTTACACATCATGAGGTATAAAAACAAAACACCCCAAATTGTCAGTTTGTTTGGTCATGTGGCTATTCCGAGCCAAAAACAAAATCGTTTATAAATACTAATAATAATAATAATAATAATAATAATAATAATAATAATAATAATAATAATAATAATAATAATAATAATAATAATAATAATAATAATAATAATAATAATAATAATAATAATAATAATAATAATAATAATAATAATAATAATAATAATAATAATAATAATAATAATAATAATAATAATAATAATAATAATAATAATAATAATAATAATAATAATAATAATAATAATAATAATAATAATAATAATAATAATAATAATAATAATAATAATAATAATAATAATAATAATAATAATAATAATAATAATAATAATAATAATAATAATAATAATAATAATAATAATAATAATAATAATAATAATAATAATAATAATAATAATAATAATAATAATAATAATAATAATAATAATAATAATAATAATAATAATAATAATAATAATAATAATAATAATAATAATAATAATAATAATAATAATAATAATAATAATAATAATAATAATAATAATAATAATAATAATAATAATAATAATAATAATAATAATAATAATAATAATAATAATAATAATAATAATAATAATAATAATAATAATAATAATAATAATAATAATAATAATAATAATAATAATAATAATAATAATAATAATAATAATAATAATAATAATAATAATAATAATAATAATAATAATAATAATAATAATAATAATAATAATAATAATAATAATAATAATAATAATAATAATAATAATAATAATAATAATAATAATAATAATAATAATAATAATAATAATAATAATAATAATAATAATAATAATAATAATAATAATAATAATAATAATAATAATAATAATAATAATAATAATAATAATAATAATAATAATAAACCCCCTCCAATAAACAGTTGATAAGTTCATGAGAGGTGGATGAACTATTTATAAACTTTAAATGACCTTGTCAACGGTGTAAATGGTGTTTGTCAACGTTTCACGAACATGCATGATTCTTTATGAACTTTTGAATAGTACATGATTTTACTTAAATAGTTCACAGTGACAGTTGTGCCATTTAATGTTCATGGATATTTCATGAAATCATGAACTGTTGACTGTTCTTTGGAATGTGCATAATGGCTAACTCTGCCTCAAGCTATTTGTTACTACTGACACAAATAGAAAATCATAAAAATCCATCAAAATGGACTAATCAACAAACTGAATTCAGCAGGCGTTCAGAACAAAATTGCAGGTGTCTGCTGAGCAAATACAATGACATATTTCTATAAGAATATACATACAAACATGCAGACAATACCGACAGATAATCATAATCGGCTAGAAGAACAATCATTCAAAATATAAACACTTGGTAGATTTAGAAAACTATCATATTGTATTTACAACAGAGTAATATTGCACTACACATAAGGCAACTTACACCAAGAAAACAATCAGGAAATACACCAAGTCAAAAAACTTTGGGCCTTCCGTAATGGACATCTGTAATAAATGAAACAGAAAATTACATGCAGTAATGGGAGAATATGATCATCATGATTATTCTAAAAGTGTTACGCAAATCTACAATCTGTGTAGTAGTATAGTCTCATAGAAAATATTAATCAATCGTATGGACACTTTGACTAGAAGATAGTTATTGGAAATATTCTAGAATTATTCAACATGATATTCTGAACAAATTGAAGTCAAAAAAGATTTTAAAAATGTGCACCGAAACTAGTTCCAGCCTCTAATTGTTAAAACTCAGATACAAATAAAAAGAGCCTGGAACTAGTTTCGGTGCACATTTGAAAATATTTTTTGACTTTAATTCGTTCAGAATGTTATGTTGAATAATTCTAGATTATTTCCAATAACTATATGCTAGTCAAAGCTTCCATACGATTGATTGATTTTTTCTATGGGACTATACTACTACACAGATTGTAGATTTGCATTGAAAAATTTGCAAGCTCACCAGGGAGATAACCTTGAAATTCAACAATCATCAAGAAAACGCACACATTTCAGTTCATTAAATTGAGATTAAAATAACTGTTTATATTACTGTATCAGTTGGTTGAATATTCCATGTTATAAATGTGTTTCTGGATGATGCGACAATAAAAATGTCGTACGTACAGCAGCATACGTGTAAACTGACACTTACGACAAAAGCCGCATGCGATTGCCATCCATATAAATATATATGAATGGATGGCGATCCTGTGGTGCTATCAAGTTCATCCTCAGTAAATTTTCGATTGAAATGACCAAGTGAGTAGTTTCTAGTGATGAATACTTCGTCCTGGCTACCACCTGAATCAAAAAGTAAAGATTAATTTCAAACAGTTTTAGAATATAGCTTGAATGAGGCTTAATTTAAAGTGACGTCTTGTTTTTTAGTTGTAACGGTAATTCATGGCAAAACATCTATGAATGAAGGCTTTTATCTATTTTTCATTACCAATCCCATAATGATACAAACAATTCCAATAATCAAATAAATTCCCAAATAAATAATGATATACACAGTCGGAAAACAGTAACAGTTCAATTGTTTTCTTTCTGTGTAAGTTTGTTTGTTAATCAAGTTTGTTAAGTTTGTTTGTGTAAGTCTGATTAGGCTATACATTACAACATACATATATATAAGTAGGAAATAAAACATTAACAAAGATAAGGGGTAAATTTTAGTATTTACAAAAATAAAAAAAACAGAGTTAATTAAATAAAGTTTTATCATTTCATCATATGGTTCTTGAGGAGACATTTAAAACCGGTCCTTTTGAGACTTCCTTCATTGCAGACGGCAGATCATTCCATTTGTGAGCACCAGCGTATTGATATGAATGGCGATGGCTCGACTTGATGTAGATGTCATTATGGCAATGGGATCAAGTGCTAGTGGTATTTGGACGTTTGAAAAAATTGGAAAGCAGAGGAGGAGCGAGGTTAAATTTAATTTCATGGGTGATCATTAGTTGGTGCGATGTTATTCTGTCTCTGATTGAGAGCCAATCAAGTCGACTACTCATCTCAGAGACAGGAGTTCAGAATTACATCATCTAGAACGAACTTTGTACTACTGTATCGATATTTAGCGTTCACTGTAGATTGCATGTGGGTTCGACAAGTCCAGCAAATATAAAAGCTTATTTCATCGGTATGGCGAGAATAATACTACAGTACATTAATATTACTAGCAAGGGTTACCAGCCTCACTGGGTTAAGCCCACACGGGTTAGACACTATTATCTGGAATTGCAGGCATGCGAGAAGAGACAGTAGATTATATTGAGTCAAATAAAACATGCCTTTAGGAATCATTATTGGATCAATGTATTCAAGTAATTTTCAATCTGTATTTACATTGTCAGTCTATGATAATGCGTCTGGGTAAACGTAAACACTTTTCTAAAATTATTGAAGATACATACAACAATTGGAACACTCCTACAGATTTAATTATCAAGGAAAACTAGCTCTGCTACGCTCTGAAATTATAATAATTTAAAAACAGTGAACAGTAAAATAGTGATAAATATTTAAAATCTCAAAGAAATATGAAAACTATGTCAACAATCTTCTCTACTCAGTAGCCTAGCTGTCTCATCCCAAATCATGTCCTAATCAGCTTTAGAACGAGGCTAATTTCACAATTTTAACTACCTACGATTAGCGCCATTATCACATTCCAATATATCGCTAATGCTCACAAATAATTTCGATTATGCTGTTGTATGCTGCCTGCTCAAGTAATGAATCACGTCTGCACCGTAAAGTCAACGTCGCAGGCTTTGCGTTTCGACTTCAACCATCCCTTTTTGGTAAGTTTTTTGAATTTACTAAGTATTAATATTAATATACATGGATTACAGCAAATCGAGATAAACTAGACAGAGACGTCCTAAATACATGTAAAACAGTGCGGCTTATATGATAGACTACAAAACTCAGAAAATAGTAACAGCTTAACTAAGAAAATGGTTTGAATTCCAGTTCCGAGGAGCATTCTGCTGTGGAACCTCGTTGGTTGACGTTCAGAACTTCAGAATTCGAAACAAACTACTCTCTAATAAATGTTATATATAGTTTTCTAGTTGCAAAAGTGCCGCAAATACAAAAGTTACATCTTTATCGATACAGCGAGAATAATACTACTTAAGCAAAAAGAACCCAGCGGATTGATGCAAAATTGTATTATCTTTCCGATCAGCAATATATTATGTGTTGACTTTGCGCCCTTTTCGTGAACATTTCGAAGAAAAGTTTTGCCGTGCCAAAAATAATGAGTCTAATATAAACTGAAGTTGACGCTCAATAATAAAAAATGCAAAAATCATAGTGTGTCACTAAAGCATCGATACTGCATTGCAACTTATCATATCAAGTTCATGGCCTTCATTAACAAAATCATGTTTGGTGACTTCACATGATCATGACATGTTTTTATACATACCAAGAATAAGAGATACATTGACATATGCAGGGCCACCAGATTGCAGACTGATATCGAGCGTCACATCTTTGTTGGACTAAGTAATTAATTGGAGAAATTTACAACAACAAATAGTTGTCTTCATATTGAAACATAAATAGGGAAATGTACATCAACGGCACAGTTTAGAATTAATCAATCATGTTGCGGTTCAGACTAATGAGTACACAAATAATAGGAGTTAATATGATGTCTTTATTTCAATGTAGTCAGAAAAGAAACATTTTGAGAGGGTACGAAATTGATTTTAACACATTACCCAATGCTATTAATCCATTCTAAACCCTTTGATGTTAGCTGCATGATTGTATTACAGTTTACCATAAACTCTCCAGCAAATCCAATTTCATAAAACTGCAGCAATATGAATTGTACTGTAACTTGCTTTCGCATTATCTGAAGAAATGTTTCTAATTAATTTTCATATTTTCATTTGCGAAATATCAACATTTGTGAATACACCTCTTTTCCCAATAATGAAAAACGTATACAATGTTGATGATGTTAATAACATTTCATAGTGGCAGTGTGTTGCAAGAATCAGAAATTAGTATCAAAACTTTTTATTTGAGATTGCATCTAGCTAGAAATTCTCAAGATCCTCCGTAAGTAAAATATTGTGTATGCCCCAGCCTACTAGAGGGGAATGTGCACAATGTAAACCGGTACGGATAACAATCCATTGCAATTGCTCAAACCACAGCATACCTGTATCGCTCCATTCAGAAAATTGACTCTAATAGCATCAGTGATGTTATACGAGTACTGAAATCCAACAAGTAATGTAACTAAATGCAAATTGAAACAACATTAAAAATCTATGGATATTGTATTTGCTGAAGAACACACAAGTGGGGAAGATGTTGACACTACACCTTTCCAAGTAAATTTTCCAAGTAAATTTCAGGAATCTACATGTGAATTTCAGATATTTTCAATTTAATTGAAAACATTTCCAAGTGAATTTCAGAAATTTCCAATATAATATCAGTTATTTCCATGTCAGTTTCAGATATTTTCAAATGAATCCAGACAGATAATTAATTTACTCCTTCAATCTCTATCATCCTCTGGCCTCTGCTAATTTCACTATGCTCCCCCTATCCGCATTAAAGCATAATTATCATCAACATCATGATAGCATAGTCGTCAAATCTTTTACCCAACAATTGAACTTTTGCAACTGGTATATATTGGATTATGCAGATGTTGATTTGTTACATTCTCTCTTAAAAGTGTCAGATATTAAACAAATAGTTCATACTTTCCGTGAACTATGCTCTGATAGCACCACGAGAGGCACGTAAGGAGAAAACCAGAAGACATCAGAAAATTACGAGCCGCCTAGGCGAGTAATTTTTGCCTTCGAGTTTTCTCCTTAAGTGACTCGAGAGGTGCTATCAGAGCATAGTTCACGGAAAGTATGAACTATTTGGTTTAGAACATAACCAGCCCCGATATCTGTGACTGTTGGGTACGTTTTTTCAAAGCAGTTTCTGATCTTACAATCCATGATCAAGTATGTAATCATTTTTCTATGCCAGGAATTTAGTTTTTATGCTTATATCGCTATAGAGGAATTTTTATGCTATAGAGGAATTTGCAAAATTTGGCCATAACAGGATGAGGGGATGTATTATTGAAATAAAGTTAAGTTATGTTATGTTCTCACAATTATCAATACTGTAAAAGTTGGGCAAATTGTTTTTGAATTGTTAATTTGTGCAAAATATTTCTATATATTTTAAACATGTTTGTTTACTGGCTCAGATATTTCTCCTGCAAGCCGTTTGATTTATTTTGAACAACTGAGAAACTGCATGAAACAGTAACTCAATGAAATTGTATATGACTCTACAAATATTCACTGTATTTGCTTTTTACTTTTTATTACTTGCTAGTTCATAATGCCATATTTAAATAATTACCGGTTGTTTGGTATTTTCATAAATTTCTTGAAATCGACGGGGTCAAGCTCGGCTATGGTGAAATGGCGTTATTGGCGTTAACCAATCAAATTGCAGGAATAAATCGTAGCAGATCCTCGATATGTTCTAAATATATTTAAAAAGCAAATACAGTGAATATTTGTAGAGTCCTATACAATCTCCTTGAGTTACTGTTTCATGCAGTTTCTCTGTTGTTCAAAATAAATCAAATGGCCCTTGGTGAAATATCTGAGCTAGTAAACAAACATGTTTGAAGTTTATAGAAATATTTTGCACAAATTAACAATTCATAAACAATTTGCCTAACTTTTACAGTATTGATAATTGTAACAACGTAACATAACTTCATTTCATTAATACATCCCCTCATCCTTTTATGGCCAATTTTTTCAAGTTCCTAGATATAAGTATAAGCACTAAATTCCTGGCATAGAAAGGAAAGCTTTCGATAAACTATCAAAACCAAAACATAGGCTAAACAGATTCAACCGCTGAGATTTCAAATAATTAAACCATTTCTCCAAATAGTTAAAAACATTAGATAATCAGTTAAAAATTTATCATAAATTCAATAATCTGCTCTTTTAAATAGGCAATTAGCAAACATTTAGTCAATAAATCTTTCTTAGTTTCATTTCTTTCTTCGCGTCCACGGCTTTTTACGAAATTCTTCAAATTATAGGTAAGAAACATTTTTTTTTCCTTTTCAAGTTTTTACAGTCAGTCTTCCATAATGAATAACACACATAAGGACATAGAAAATATGTTTTAAAGATAAGAATCCATGACTATGTAAGAAAACGATGTTACACATCCATTCTTTTAATTTCAAGAAGAGAAATATAAATTTCCCGATATCAATTTTTCCTAGCAGCTTTTAGTTATTAAAAGTTTCTTCGAAAAACATTTTAGTATGAAAGATAGCGACAAAAAATCACGATTAAATTTAACATCTTTTAGTTGATTTAAAAAAGACAAGTGTACAGCTCTCGACTCAGCTTTCTTCCTGTGACGTCACGAAAATAGGAGAATTGCATACTTGATCATGGATTGTAAAGATCAGATAATGCTCTGAAAAAACGTCCTCAACAGTCACAAATCGGGACTGGCTATGTTCTAAATCAAATAGTTCATACTTTCCGTGGACTATGCTCTGATAGCACCACTCGAGTCACTTCAGGAGAAAACCGGAAGGCGAAAATTACTCGCCTAGGCGGCTCGTAATTTTCTGATGCCTTCTCGTTTTCTCCTTACGTGCCTCTAGTGGTGCTATCAGAGGATAGTTCACGGAAAGTATGAACTATTTGTTTAATGTATAATGACGAAAACAATTCGATTGAATCTGATTAGTAGTTACAGATACAATGCCAAATCACCATATGAACAAAAGCAGATTCTTGCCAAGTTTTGCGGCGCATTCAATGAATTTTTTGTTCTCCTTACATGGCCTCACGTGAGCCATAAACCATGGCTCCTAGTAATCTGTGGCCAACTGCTGTGTGGTATATTGTATGATGCTCTAAGAATATGACAATTAAGCATTTACATCTGATCATTGTTACGATATAATTATTTCTATACATATTGTAATTATTTTGTGCGGTAAACAGAAAATTCAACAGGCTGCATGGAGTCATGCGCAGTAGCACCCTGTCCCGTCTGCTATTTTGGCGACATCTGAATTAAATCTGAATCTCGCACGACTTTGACTTTGATTAACTCAACTTGACTTTGAGATTTCTGATGGCGGCCAGAAAAATGGCGGTCTTGTCCGAAAGTAACGAGATTAAAGTTTCAAAATAACAGCTTTCGACAATAGTCATCGTCATATGATATAAACCGTGTGAATACGAAGTTATTATCCTAGTCATCTTAGAATTCCAGTACAGTTGATGTAATATTTATCAACCATTTCCTCGTCTGCGTTGTTACTTATCAACGAACAGAGTAGCCTACGATGCATTTTTAAATCGAAGATAATGTTCCGGCTTCCGGAATCCTGATTACTAGCGATAATGTTCCGTGCGTCTTTTGCGCATGCGTTATATGTTGTCTGCTTTTCTCTCACATTAGTTCAACATGCAATGGCGACGGACGGTCATGTTCCTCGACCACGTTAGTAACAATTCTGTTTATCAATTTAATCGTAGAATATATAAAAGAATTTAAAATGAAAGCGCCAGACGGTGAAAGCATTGTATATGAGAGATTCACGACGCTACCACACCAAACGTTCTCCTAAACTTATAGAAAAAGCGAACAAACTCGGCTTCGATTTTGAGTTTCAGAGTTTTGATTTTCGGTACACGTCAAATCAGAATTAGTAGGCATATAGCACCAGTTAAAAGAGAAGAAAATAACTAATAAGTTATTATCCTAAATTATTACAATCTCCAAAGTAAAAATGTTTTGAAATGTTATTAGCCTACATAAATATCTCTGAAACCTTAAAGAACGCCAAATAAATGTCACGACACTCAAATATTGAAAACGCTGGGCCACGTCGCTGAAAAACTTTGATAAATCAAACACAGAATAAATTTATGAATGCGCAGATATGTTGAATATCGTTTCTGTCTTATATTTATTCCAAAACAGTCGATCCAATCTACGATGCTATGAATTCTTTTACAAACTATTTAAGATTTAATTTGGATCGATCGACACGTCCATGTTTATTATTTATATAAGCATGCGCAATGGACGCACGGAACATTATCTTTTGAGAACAACTTTCCGGCAGCCGGAACAATACCCACCGCGTTTTTAAATATCTATGATTGAAAATTGGACTGGGTAAGGGAAGATATTTGAAAAATTAACATGGAGTATGATGTAAGCTAACTCAGCTTTGAATAGTAAGATATGATAATATCAAAACATGAATAAACTATATAATATAGGCTTGCTATTCTTTGTCTACAGTCATAGCTCATAGCCTTCCTTATGATATAAGTGTTAGTCTTTAACATTAATTTGGAAAGTAAGGAAAGGAGCTCACTCAATCAAGTAAGGACTAAGGTACTAACTGATGATAGATAGGTTCAGTGATCCACTGTCTATGATCTGATATAGTATTTATTAAATTACAAAAAAGCTAACATTAATGAGCGAAAATTAAGGAAGAGCTGTTGGTCTCCACTACACACAAGCACACACCACAACCTTGTATACAGTATCTCAATTCAGTTGAAAACTAAAAATTATTGTTTTTAAAAACAACTTATCTGAAATAGTAAACAAACTTATCTATTTGTATTGTAGACTTTACAACACTGAGCCAGAGTAAATGTTTGTAATTTCTGTTTAAAATCATAGAAATGTAGGCTACTTGCAGAGCAAAATCCTCTGATAAAGTCCGTGGATATAGCACAGTTAATAAATGGATGCTTTACAACTTGCAGAAACAGGATAATTGTGGCATGTGGGACGATTACTTTGTCATAATGCTTTACACCTTGCATATAATAATTATTAATTAAAATGTATCAACATGTGTGTATATTCATCAATATGAGATACTTACACAACAAATAACTAATGGACAATCTATAAGATTATAGGCTAAGCTAATTTTTGATTTATAAAGAGTAGGCCCCTACAAAGTTAAAAGAGACGGTGTACTCTTTACTAAAAATATCATACATTTATGAAAATTGATGTTCTTCAAGCAAATATCAAAATAATGAGTTGAAGTTTAGAAATAGATACAGCTGAAATCTGTGTATAGCAGCCAGCTATGAGAGGTATATAAATTGATCAATGTAGACTGGTAGCTCAGTAGTAGAGTGCATGTAGTCCCTGTGGGAGACCGGGGTTTGCTTCCTCATCGCCTCACAAAATGTATTTAATCTATATGTACCAGTAACTTTCATGTAATAGAGCTCATTGTAATTTCAATTAGTTGATTATAAATTTGACTGCTGTTCAGACATTCATTCCTATGCAAACGAGCTTGAAGCTTACGTGGTTAAATTTAAATTGTGAACTGCGAAGTGAAACAAAATGATCCCATCACACCATTATATGCAGGTGGCCTTTATATGCAGGGTTGATTAGATAGAAAATACTATTTCAGGCATACCAAGAGTGACCACTGTAGACGGGTGGCTTTTGTATAGAGGTGACCATTATGAATTCTGGCAAAGAAGCATGTGGCCATTGTTTTCAAAATAATTTTAATAAGACTAGGCTTTGGCGTGGTCCTGGAATACGGTAGCAGAAAAAGCTACATGGGTGCAGCCCTGGGCAGCACAATGCTGTACCAAAACCTTTGAAGCCATTGTTACTCGAGTCTTGTAGCTAATCTGTCTCCCCTACTACCTTCTTTTAAGTCACTTCAGAATCAATCAAATGCATTTCTAATGTTGTACCGATTTTGTTGGAAACTCTCCTCTGAGATTGAATCTCTCTCTTGTCACGTGGGTATTTTCAGTGTGCGTTGTTCAAGGCAGTCAAAATTAGCCCTATTCACAAATATATTCATAAACAGGATAATAATAATTATGGAGCAATTTCTCTTTGCCTGTATTGTCGAAAATTAATTGAAATCATTTAACAACTATCAATTTGCCAATCATGAATTAGAAAACGTTCCTGCACAACAGTAGTAAGGTTCACTGGATGTTTACATCTAGAAACAAGAAATATTTTGTTTGATGCCTTTGTTTTCCATCATTTCGAATACTGTGCTGATGTCAGGGAGAACCAACAGTATGCAAAAACACCTCGATTGCCTCCATAATCTACTGAACAGGGATACATGGCATTGGTGTCATTTATATTATCGATGATTAGAAATAAAGTATACGCTGAGTAAAGCTCGTGCTCAAGAATGTTTCAACCGTTCAAACTTCAAAAATATTCTACGACAAACACATTCTAAGAAAAACAAAGCCATGTTTGAATGATACGTGCACTATTTAACTTGCGCTAGTGCACGATTTCCCGTCTGTTTTGACCCTCTCAGAAGGCCCTTGGCTGCCACCTAGTCTGCTGCTCTTTGGTTAATCCGTAAAATAAATGTACAAAAATAAATGTATAGTATGAAGATCAGTATGTATATGTATAGTACTGCACTTCGAAAAGTTTAAACGGCTCAACATAACAGTTATTCTAATGTTTCTTGAAAGGGCTATTCAAATTGAAAAACTACATTTAAAATAACTTCTCAGAAAAGTGACTACTGTCCAGAATGTGTAAAAACAGCCTTGTATTTAAGGTTCATGAATAGTTCATGAACTCAACAAATTTTTCGTAGGGGAATAGACCTACTTATTTGAGTAGCACCAACCAAAGATAAATCATGTGAAAATCATATGATAATAATTAATGAAATATTTTGTAATAATAAAATGAAATAAAATTTAAAAAAAAACTTTCTTAAAAGCATCAGGAGCGAATTTCTGAGAAATGAAGGAATCATACTATAATATAAACTTTGTAATAGAACCCACATTAATCTTACTATCACAGAGTCATATCTGACAGATATAATTAAAGTGAACAACCTTCTACCTTTTTGGCCGTGTTTAAAATCGAACCCACAACGAAAGTAAAACTAAAGTGACAATATTGTTAATTACGAATAAGAAAATATAATAATTAAAGAATTTGACCATGCCAGAAGTGCGTGTGTATGTTAGTTGTGAATAACAAATATTTAACCTTTGAAAGTTTTGAGCCTGATTTATTTTGCACCTGCGTATTAAAGATGTGCGAATCCAATCAGATTGGATCGCATCCAGGTAGTGATATTTTAGGTCTTTGGATTGGGTCGAATTTGTAATGGTATCTATTGATTCCAGATTATTTTGGATTTTGAAACTTGGATGAGTATTTGTACTTTGTAGCGATTAATCAATGTGTTCTAGTTCCCTCTCAACTGCTGCTTCTTGTACATATAGCCATATTCATGTTCCACTCTCTAGTACATCAATTACACGTTTGATGTGCAATGAATTATACAATTTCTTCAAGGAAATGATCAAGATTATTAATTCATTGTACGTATTGTATTATCATTTTGATGTGCTGTATGTGACTGTCTCATGTCAACACCCTATATAATTCCTGTAATCTATCTATGTTGTCTATGTGTAGCTTGAATAATAAATTAAATACAGTTTAGCCTTTATTGTGCTCACTACCCATTGGGTCTCGAATATCAATAGTTGTTGTTATAGCAAAGCCAGCTATACGACATACAGTGATAGTACGTCACATTTATTCATGCTAGTATTTATTATTGCTGTGTTGTAGTTTTGTATTTTATCACAGTAGTAGTAACTAAGTGTCTTACGCAGAATATCCAGCATCAAGTTAAAAGATATCTAATTAAAGCGCCTGAGACTGTATCAAGCAATCATCCATAAATTTATACATTAAAAACTTGGATTAGTTTACATTAATTACAAATTATTTGTTTCGAATCGGATTATATTCATAATTGGCGTATTGCTTCAAATCGGATTGGAATCGGATCGTAACAACATTCATACCCGTAATCAATTTTGCGTAAATCCGATCTGATGCACACTTCAATGCGTATGGTCTTGCTTCAAGATGACATCAACATATATACCGGCTCTTGCTATCACTGAACTATACTACAGTTAGGCCTACTTGTAGTTTTAATAAGTAGGCCTAAATAGTTGTAATATTAACATATCATATCATAACTAACATTTTGAAATATATTGAATGTTTGAGAATTATTAAGATTTAAAAAATCAATTGCTTATTCAATGAATTGATTCGAATAAAAGCTGATAAATACATGTATATATGATAACCATATCATAGACAGTGGATCACTAAGCCTCACTATCATCAATTATTACCGCAGTTGATTGAGTGAGCTCCTTTCCTTACTTTCCTGGTTAATGTAGGTTATAGACTATGATTTGAAGGTAGGCTAGCCTACGAGCAATGATATTAATATTGATATTATCATATCTTACTATTCAAAGCTGAGTTAGATTACACCATACTTCATGTTAATTTTTCAAATATCTTCCCTTACCCTGTCCAATTTTCAATCATAGATATTTAAAAATGCATCGTAGGCTACTCTGTTCGTTGATAAGTAACAACGTAGACGAGCAGATGGTTGATAAATATTACATCAACTGTACTGGACTTCTATGATGACTAGGATAATAACTTTGTATTTACATGAATTATATTATATGACGATGACTATAGTCGAAAGCTGTTATATTGAAACTTTAATCTCGTTACTTTCGGACAAGACCGCCATTTTTCTGGTCGCCATCAGAAATCTCAAAGTCAAGTTGAGTTTGATATACAAATCAAACCGAAGTACAGTCAATCGTGCGAGATTCAGATTTAATTCAGATGTGGCAAAAGATCAAACGGGACAGGGTGCTACTGCGAATGACTCCATGCAGCCTGTTGAATTTTCTGTTTACCATTTTGTGCGGTGCTTAAAAATCAGTTTACATTACTCCCATGTCATGTGACATGTACTCCTTTTATTAATGGTGAGTCCATTGATATGCGGTTTGAGTCGATTGCATCTAAAATGACTCTCAAAATCCCAGCTGTCGACAGACATACAAATGGAAATAGCACTAACTTAAAAGTAAATAATTTAGTAATAAAAATGACAATGAATAAAGTGAATAAGTGATGCAAGATATGTGTAAAAACGTAAGTTCAAAATATATCAACCGCCTCAATTTATTTTAATATACATGTTCATCCCCAGGAATAAATTAACTAAATAAACAAATTGTTTGTGAACTTAATAAGTTTTCATTGCCAAATCTTGAACTATGTATGAGCCTATAATAGCCCTTCAAAAACACTCTGTCAACATCAAGTGCGAAAAAATGTCTAGTCTGTGGACGTTAAATGGTCCAATTTTCTTGAGTAGTTCATGAACAGTCGCGGAAAAGGTTCATGAGTTCTTGAATGTGAAATCGCCCAAAAGTTCATGAACTTTGAACAGTTAATTACAAATAGAAACTGATAGTAATCCTGCAAGTATATAAGCCTGTTTAATCGAGGAAGATAAAAAGTTGACTGACAAAAACATGTATGCCCTGACAAGGAATCAAACCTTATCCTCCTTCGCTAAATGCGGACCAGTGATTTTGAGCTACCAGTGCACATTGACTTGTGCATTTTGACTTGTGATTTAGCTTTACAGCACTTTACAAGACCATTTTTTACTTGAAGCATCTCACTCATCAGTAATATTTGTTATTTAGATTTATTTTTACATTCTTAATCGTATTTAGTTGTCTAAAAGGATCAAAGCAGAGCTGTAGAGCAATATACTTACAGAAGCAATCACCGCCATTTGTGGCATTTCCTCTATATCCTTCTCGGTAATTGCACCTGGAAGAAAATTGTAACTCAATAAAATTGTCAACACTAACATGCAACTTTATTCATTGAAAACATCATTATATAAGTGTAAACCCATAAATTTTCATGTGCTTGTCTTTCTCTGGACTTTCAGTATCAAATAAGATTGAACAATACCATAGGGCTTGGGAAAATAACTAGGTATAAATTATGAGATTTACTGTTAGTTTACAGTTACATGATGTCTATACAGAATATCTGGTTCTAACAAGACCCATCGATCTATAAGTGTTGAGACAATTTGTGAAGTCACCGCATAGAGCGCTGATTGGTTTAAGAGCGTCAAGTGACTTTCTTTGTTCAAACTTGCGAAGTTTCATTACAAAGTTTGTACGAGAAACTACGGCGGTGATCGCATTTTCTGCTTCGCGTATATGTCTAGTCGACTGCTATATTATTTTAAGATTAGCATCTGTGCAACTAAATGTGACAGCGATTGTGAAAATGGGTTTGAATATTTGGTTTTCCGTCTGAAAGTATTTATTTAAATTTTTGAAAACACTGGAGTTTTGATGTTTTGGCGATCGTGTTCAAGGTGAGAATAGAAACATTAAAATATTGAAATCCACTTAAAGAAGAGAAAATTTAAATGACTGATTTGATAAGATTATACACATAAGTGGAGAGGGAGAAAAATACGAATGGCATTTGCAATTCGAAAATTTATTTAAAAGGTTTATTTATGAAAAGTTCTTCTTAATGTATGATATGTAAGATAATTTTCTAGCTTATGCGTGCATTTTTGAACGCCACAACTATATTTTAAAAGAAGCAATATTTACGACTCAAATGGTTTGACGATGAAACAGCGCTTCTTGCAAAGCAGAAAGCATGAAACTGGACTTTACCACCGATTCATGTTAACTTTCCAGTATTACTGATTCGGAAGGCTATTGATCAAGTTCAAGATATTTTTTGATTGATTAATAATTGTTCATATGTTTCGGAAAATTGTAATTTGGAAGTTTTATATGACATTCTGTGTGTGGATTTTGAAACAGAGAAGGACTTTATACTTTCGATGAGAAACAAGACAATAGATTACGAAGACTGGAATGTTTTATGAAAAAATTTACAGACCTTAGAAATGTTAGTATGTGTATTAAATATCGAACTTTCAAATGTGATTTGATCTGTATGTAGTATGTCACAGTTTATTAAATTAATCATTTGACAACTTGTTGCATCAGTATCTGCATTCAGTTAGGATTCATGTGTATTTCATAAAATTATGCTACTGTATTACCAATTCACCATACGCATAAAACATATAAAATAGCCATGGCGTTTATTTGTTAGGTCTATCTTTATCACAAAACATCAAAAATTAAAACACAACAAAACCGTAAACATTATGTCGTCACATTCCCATGAAACAGAATTGTACGATGCTCAGCGTGCTGTCAACATTTTCAACTTGATCAATAGATTTTAAAGTACTGAGATTTACCCAAGTAAGGATAAAAATATAAAATTACCATTGATCAAACTAGAATGTCATGGCTGTACCATGTCGAATAGTAGCACGTGGAACAGAAATGGTAAAATACAGCGTTTAGACTGTGGCCTCAATTCAATATGAACGGGTTTTGCGGCCCCTCAATGACTTGCCTCAATCCTGTAGATTGATGGCTCCGATTCTAACTATCATCCCCAAGTTGAAGGTTGGTCCACACAAGTGTCTTATAATTATCAATAGTCCAAGGGTCAGCTCGATTAATTGGTTGTGTGTGTCTGTGTGCGATTTTTCTTTTAGACCGTACATTACATACCTATACAACCATACACACTATAAGATTGTTTGTGCTTATATGAAGGACTGGAAATCAGTCACAATTATATACATTGAATTGAAACTTCAATGAACATCTTTTCCAATACAGATACAAATACATTTTTTGCACCAACAAGGAATGGTACACCTGTCTTCTACAAGTAATGTGGGCATTCTACCACTGAGCACAATACCATGGTTATTGCGAGGTTATGGTCAGCTCGATTAGTTGGAATGTCAGTTGCTCACATAACATGCTCGCGAATTGTGGAGGATGTTTATGTGATGGCTTCTACTGGTAAGCATGCCCTGTTTTGCTGTAAATGATACCAATAACAAAGGAAATAAATTAATGGTTTTAATTGCTTTTTAAATTGCTAGCGTTGCTGGTCTGATTTGGACTGAGATAATTTTACATCGCTAAATTGTTGAGAAAGCCCATTTTAAAAAAAAGGCAAAACAGCAGATAAATCTGATTCCCAGAAATAACAGATGTCGGTGCAAGTTTTGAATGCGAGACCCAGCCAAGAGTTTAGCCTCAACAACAAAATATTTATTAGCTGCTCAATCTAGTCAAGATTAGCATAAAAATCTACTGCGAAGTATACTATATGCAATCCTGTACGTGTAAAGTTTGATAGATCACATCAGCATGCTGTCCGAGATTAGATAAAGCATAGATACTTGAATGGCAAGGATTGAAAGCTTTCTTGTTCTCAGCGCCGTGGTCTTAATATGTTGAAATTGGCGCGAAATATGATGATGCGGTTTGAGAAGTAAAACATTTTGCACTAGTAATGAAAAATGCGGTTTGAGAAGTATGATTGCACTGTTCAGAAACGTTTAATTATCGTTTACTAATATTTTGTAATGTTTTATGATTAGAAATGCCAGAAAATTGCGCTTTTGTGTCAGTATTAATTGGTTCAATGTATAAACAAGTTTATCGAATTGGCCATGTTACTTCAATTTATTATAGAATCATCTTAGCGTCTACTAGAAGGCTGTAGTACTACAGATCTACGAAATAGCGACTGTACGAGGCCTCGGACATTATCTAAGCAAACTTCTAGCTTGGTACAGATACTTAGATTATGTAGCATTCTAATGAACATAATCAACTAGTCCCAGCAGAATTTACAAAAGAGGTATTAATAGAAAAATTACGGAATACCATACTGTTTGGAGCCTAAACTGCATAATGAACAGATGAAATCTCTGGCATGGCTACAACTTGCTAAGAAATTCAACAAGGAAAATAGGCTAATTTTCTGTGGATAGTAAATGGATATAAAGATTTGATTTTCCGATCTGGTAGGATACAGTACTTCAATATGAAATTAATTAATTCTTATTTAATTTTCATTTTTCTATAGTAGTACTATTTTTTACAGAAGAAGTTAAATAGTTAAAAAGATAATTAAAAAAAATGTTTGAACAAGAGAGACAACTTGAGTAGATCTACGGAACAGGAGCAATGAAGCAAATGGGTTTTCTGCACGAGAATTGCAAACCAACAAACATCTGGTTCATCACATACTCCAAGGAGGATAATGCTAAATGTTTTCTTGTAATTGTAATACAATAAGACCTGATTTTCCTGGGGCCTGAATAACTATGTGCTTCCCATAAGATAATTTCACGTATAACAAATTATTTGGAGATGTTAAACACTTCAACTGATGTTTTTGGGTGACTATGACATTGTCAATTGCATTTCAATTGCCAAATGACATTGCATGTCTCCAATGTTATTCTTTCATCCACAGTTGGGCTCATCCTGTTGCAAGTTGCAATACTCAACTGTGAATCTCCAGATACGAAATACCTTAGACAAACGCAAAGTCTCTTTAAGGGGCTAATTGGGTCCTCAAGCATGCCCGGGTTGGCAGAAAAGAATAAAATTTAGGGCTGAATCTTTTCTGCCAACGAAAGCTTGCGCCTTTGAGAATAAAATCGGTAGTTGCCTGTAAAGTAATTATTTGTCCGAAATTCATTTGGAAATTTCTGAAGTTGGAAATGTCACTGTTTTTAACCATTCAGATAATAACAAGGTATTTTTATTGGCAGATATTGAGACATAAATTAAAATTGTTAAAACATACAAACTTTACATACGTTTCGCAATTTTGACCAATTACCCCTTTGAGACCACATTGGCAATTTCCAGTAGCAGGATCACAACCAATTCCATGATTATTGCAAAAACATTCTGTTGAGATTGACAAACAATTAGAAATTTAATGTAATGGAAAAAATAGTAATTCAACAAAATCACAAATAGGCCATTTCGGTTAAACATAAATTAACAGTAACTTCATAGACATTCGAATGGCCCAAATTTGATGAACAGTCTATGTAGAAGTTAGTTAAATACATGTCATTTGACGTTCTTTAAGTTCCTCAAAAGTTTACGATCTGAACACATTTGTTCGTTTCTTTTTTTTCAATTGGATCACTATCACCGAGCATCATATCTGTATAAATAGCCCTGCTGAATAAAGACTGTTTCACACAGATATGATGCTCGATGATAGTGATCCAATTGAGAAAAAATGAAGGAACAAATTTGTTCAGATCATGAAATGTTGATAAACCTCAAGAAGAAAATAACATAATTATCTGTATTGTTATAATATCGTAATTATTACATTGTAATTAGTATATCATAATCATTATATAGTATTTATTAGAAGATTTGTACTATATTAAGGATGATCATAATAATTATATTTCATCATGTATTTCAACGTAAAATCCAAAACACAGGTATTTGCGACAGTTTCGATATAATCTTATATCATTTTCAAGCAATTGAGAAAGAGATCGTTTAAAAGGTTGACATGTTATATATAGGAAAATCTCATTTGCATAATAATTAATCTATTGTTCTTTGGGTTTATTTAACATGCTAAAACTACACACATTATGACGGAAGACAAAATTCTATGAAGACAGCAATTACGGAATTCAATACAACAGCAGAGCGGGAAGAGCGAAGAGCGGGTTTTACGAATTGGATATTTGGATAATAAAAAAAAGTTTACAAACAGAATTTCATGTCGCTTCAACGCCTTGTTGTTAATATTTTGTGTGACTACTGGATTGTATAATAATAATAATAATAATAATAATAATAATAATAATAATAATAATAATAATAATAATAATAATAATAATAATAATAATAATAATAATAATAATAATAATAATAATAATAATAATAATAATAATAATAATAATAATAATAATAATAATAATAATAATAATAATAATAATAATAATAATAATAATAATAATAATAATAATAATAATAATAATAATAATAATATTAATAATAATAATAATAATAATAATAATAATAATAATAATAATAATAATAATAATAATAATAATAAT
Organism: Haliclystus octoradiatus; assembly: GCA_916610825.1. NCBI lineage: Eukaryota > Metazoa > Cnidaria > Staurozoa > Stauromedusae > Haliclystidae > Haliclystus > Haliclystus octoradiatus. The sequence continues at coordinate 3,775,382 of OU744452.1, forward strand.
AATAATAATAATAATAATAATAATAATAATAATAATAATAATAATAATAATAATAATAATAATAATAATAATAATAATATATGGCGAAAGAGTCAAAGAATACACATTCTTTACTGTTACTCAAGTTTCACGCTTTTCACAGCGATCTTCAGACAGATTTTTTACTCAAGTAAAAAAGTAACTTGAGTAAAAAATCTGTCTGAAGATCGCTGTGAAAAGCGTGAAACTTGAGTAACAGTAAAGAATGTGTATTCTTTGACTCTTTCGCCATATATTATTATTATTTACCGCTCTGTCAAATGAAGACATAGAGCCCTATATTATCTGCTATTAGATATACATAAATTTTATTAATAATAATAATAATAATAATAATAATAATAATAATAATAATAATAATAATAATAATAATAATAATAATAATAATAATAATAATAATAATAATAATAATAATAATAATAATAATAATAATAATAATAATAATAATAATAATAATAATAATAATAATAATAATAATAATAATAATAATAATAATAATAATAATAATAATAATAATAATAATAATAATAATAATAATAACTGAAAATTGCTAGCTGTATAACTGTATAACATATTTACAGCTCTTTCAAGACACGCTACACACAGCACACAAGCAAATTAAAACATACACACAACACGCAACTATCCAAATATATTTGGGAACAGAAGGACAAAGCCGCCGACTACAGCATCGAATGGACAGCTCTATCGAGAGCAAAACCATACAATAATATAACGAAAAGATTCCAGCTATGCCTGGCAGAAAAATATCATGTCATTTATTCCAAACAAGCACTACTTAATAAAAGATCTTAGTTAATTTCAAAGTGTAGGCACGAGAATAAATTTTATTTCACTAATTATAAATCGACTAAAACACAACATGTAACAATTGAATGCCGCATAGGAAACAATCACAAAGAAAACACGCACATTGCGATACAATAGGCTTTATCCCATTTAACAGTAGCTGCGATTTATGTAAGTTTATATCAGAGGTACCATGTATGTTTTTTATTATCTAGTTTTAACTGTCTGTCTGTCTTTGACTCCTCTATTTATATTTAGAGCTCTGTCGACAGATGTTGAGCACTGTTTTACTGCTATTGGATATATATATATGGCAAGCAGAGCTGCTCTCTCTACCTTGGCATGATCCATTGAATTTGGCCTCTCCGTAATAGCCAACAGAACAATGCTCACATTCATCACCTGTAAAATAAAGTGTTCATTGCTTTATCATCGTTTTCAAATACAATTTGATACCTCCATGAAATCCTCAGTTCTGAAAAAATAATAAACTGCGTGGAAAATCTTATAAAAAGGGTGTGATTTCATTTCACATTCAGGAACAAAACTTTCACAAATCAAGTAAGAATATCCAGTTCCTCATACCTGATGTATTATTCTGACATTGATCACATGTTCTATTGTTTGAGCAAGTACTATGGCCGTTGCACATGCAATCTAGAAAGAAAGGCAAATGTTCAATTTACAACAGCTAATGAAAAAAAAATGAAAATACTAATCAGAAATATTCACAATGAGGTCAGAGTTATCTGTCCAAGCCATAGGTAGATAACTTCAAACGAGGTCTGAAATCTCTGAATCATTCTGAATATTATGCAAAGCCGAATTATTGTATAATTATCATTTCAAAATTTCAAAAAAAGCTGTAGCAAATTATTATCACAGAAAGGGGAGCCACTATCAACTTGCTTAATTTATGATTCCCAAGTAAGGACTGCGAAATTTCATGAACAGTCCATGAACGTGAAATGGCACAAATATTTATGAACTAAGTTCATGAACTTTTCAATATTTTTCTCCTATCTCAGTTCATGAACTGGGTCCATGAACTGGTGCATAAGTAAGTTCATGAACTGGTTCATGAATAAGCTTATGAACTGGTCCATAATTAAGTTCATGAAATGGACCGTGAATAAGTTCATGAACTGGTTCATAAATAATACCATGACCATAATAAATTTATAAACTCTTTATGGACTATTCATTATGCATCTTGAACAGATACATAACAGAGCCTAAATATTACTACAGCATGTTATAATTGTGCTGTTTGACATTCTAAGTCAGGTATAATTCAAAAATCTAAAACTGCTTGGAAAGATGATGCAATTAAAATAACACTTCACAATATATCATTATATTCAATGGATAAAATTTATATAATATGCATTATATAAAACAATCATTGCCAGAAACTTCATTCAAGTGTTGCATATATTTTTTTCATTGTTGATTTTCATTGTGTAAAGAATTCTATCTTTCGGCTTAGCAAAATAATACATTGACTGGTCCACATAGCTCTTTTAAGGGGATTTGATAAGTCTGACATCAAGATAATTATTCAAAATGTCCATGCTTACCAACACTTGATGCAGCTCATTAATTATTTACATAGTTTGTGAACTTAACAGCTCATGGACAATATCTATGAACTTAAAATGAACAATTAATTGCATGCACAGTTATGAAAATGTTCATGAACTATTCACAAACTCGTTAGCTATTCAGATAGTCTTGAGGCTGTAAGTCAATCAAAAAGCCTGGTAAATATTAATAACATCAATCAAAAAGTATTGCGGCAAGCAGATTAGCAGTCTAGTTATTTGTAAAACTCTGTAGTATGATGCAATGGAAGTATAATGAGAAATGAATTTATGCTATACCAGAACGCGGTGTGAGCTGAACAGCGCTAATTTGCCACTAAGATATCTATTTTAAAAACATAATACACTATCTTAAACACTCATAATTTAATTAATTTAATTTAAGTAATGTCAACTACTAAATAAAATTTGTTGCTCCAAAACGTAATCAATTAGCTTACTCGTTACTTTTCTCAAAAAGTAAAAGTAATAAATTTTGTCTTAAGGTAGCAACACTAAACATACATACATAATCAATTCAAAATTAATATACAAATCATCTTGAAGAACTGGTACAATTTTCTATAACTTGAAAATATTAAGACTGCACACTTAGATATTTGATGAGTAGCTTCTTCTTGAAGCATTTGATAACAAAAATCAAAGACAACAGTAATTTTAAATGTGTTTTATTAGTAAAACTCAACGTTTCGGCCATCGTCTGTGACCATTTTCAAGAGTGAAAGAAATTTACTATAAATAATTAATCTATTTCTAATTTATGACTTGAACTTCCTAGGTTACCTAATTGTAAAACGACAGAAAAGAAATATTTTCTTTGATAAAATAGAATAAGAAATATTAGATATTAGATATTGTTTGAGAATTCCTTGATATCTTGATAATGTAATAGTGAATAAGGAAGTACTACATCATGTTCTTCATTTTGAAAAGCCTTGAAGTTGAAAGAGAAAATAGGGGGCATGCCATTTCAGTCATTAGCTGATTAATCCTTAATTTTAATGGGTTTTGAAAGCTGTTATCAATTGGAAACTAGCAATGTGACTGGAAAAAATTATGGTATTGATAATGTATTAATGAAAACCTACCAGGGCAATCAGTGAAATGCCAATGTGGATTATGGCAAACCAATGTTTGGTTGCGAGGACCGTCATCAGATCCAGCAATACAGATGCCCAATCCAGTACTCCTTTCATCCTCACACCAGCCACATTCTTCCGATTTGAAACAATCATTGCAGCTTTTTTTGCTACCACATTTTGAATCTGTTGAAACGTAATTGAAAAAAAAAATAGTAAATGTTAGTTTCTTTTATAATATAAGAAACAAGATTTGAACCCTTACAGGGATCATATTTCAAGGCTGAGTATCAGAAAGGCTTTGATAAGTTCAGCAAGATAGTTGCTCAAACCAACACAAGCAATACCATTATAAAAAGCAGTCAATTTGGCTTAGGTGCTTGGATGGCAGGATACAGCCATTGTGGACATCAGCTGGCTGAAAGAGAGGGCTGTTCCCACCACAAGACACCAGTCACACTGATAATACAGTGGAAGTTCATTTGATGATGATGATGATGTATTTTAAACATTTAACATTAGGACATCATACATTTGTTGATTAATTAAGCTGGTGTTAGCTTGTTTACAATAAGGAAAAAGAATTGTACACTGATCAGAATGAAAATGATTGGCTCTAACCCTTTAAGCACAAGTGCTTTTTTTTTAGAACCCACGATCGAAGCTTATTTAATGTTAAACTAAGCACAGTATAATGGTTGTAACAGCCTGCTATTTAGTTTTAGAAATAATGACTTGATATTAATTGACAAAAACAAATTTTACAACATTATTGAGAAGTTATTTAAAATTAAAAATATCAATGAAGAGAGGAAAAGGAAAATGATCAATGCGGCAGTCTGATTCCTATGTTTCAACCAATTCCTATGTTTTTAGGAAGTGCCATATTTAATTTGACATTCGTATTTGCCTGAGTCAATAAAGGAGGAAATTTGCACGTAGGTAAATTTTGTAAATATACAGATTTGGAAAAAGGAACACAAAAGTTGTTTTGTTGACGAAAGCGGGAGTGAACAAAATGAAACATGTCAGAAACAGTATCAGCCCCTTTATCTTTACTTGGGTAATAGAGGAGGGTGGGGAAGCACATATACGTCACTACGCGGGGTTTGACAAAAGGTTCAGCCTTCAGGAATCCTAGAGGCATTTCAAATTTACTTTTGAATTTGTTTGCTGATGTTTGATCCAAGCCTCTAACAAAGATGGCTAGGAACGCCCTTTCCAGGAACTCATTAGGGAGAATTTCCAGGATAAACCTGCTTGTCGTCTCATATGTAATCAATGTTTTATCATCCATTTCCCAATCCATCGTGTTAACATGACGCAATGGAATAGACACTGTATCTACAGCAAAATAGCAGAACGGTCCATCGATTCTTGTTCTAATCATGGAGAAGTCAATATATTTATTTTTTATTTATTTCATTTTCGAATTTAGAAGAGGCGCCAGAGATCTGGATCACTGTGCTACACAGTGCAGTAACATCTGAGATCACTGTATAGTACCAATGTTTAAAGTTAAGAAGGAAAATGAAAGGAGTATATAGGATTTCACACTTAGTCAATTATACAGCCACATTTTACCCAGGGGATTGCTAGTTATATATAAATCCCAGCAACCTTCAATTGCATGAGCTTAATAATGCATCTGGGGGAAAACAACTGTGACATTTGTTCATTTTTTATCTTGAATTTTGTTTTTATTGAAAATTTCAACCAGATATATGTTCTGATCTAAACTTACTGAGCGAATTGACCAAACAGCAATACCGCATTTTGAGTATAAAGAGGAAGTGACAGACCTTTTCATCTGATATCAGGGGAAATTAAAACAATGTCGTTGTGGGCAGAAAACTGATGATAGAGACAGAGAAATAAACCAAAAGATTTATTATTGTCATTACATCGTAGAATGATTTTTAGGGATCAGAAATACTGTGGCTGAAGAAATAATAGAGGGGAAAGAAGTTGCCTTTATAGGAAGAGAAGGCATATCTATTGCTCGGCTCTGATTGTATCCATTTCTACTATTTGACCAATTTGAAATCTTTATCATAATTACCTTGACATGCAGATTTAAAATACCACTCTTTGCATTGACCGAATGGGAACATAGGTACAAAAGCTTTATAATCAATACACTTGTTCTCTGACACACACCACAAGCAACCCAATGCTGCACCTTTTTGTCTACATGATGTACATGAATCAAGTTCAGCACAGTATGATGGTTGATCATTGGAAGGCAAGCAGACTTCTTTCTCATTCTTTTCTGTACTGTCTTTCATCACATAGAAGTAATAATCAGGGCAATAATCAGTAAAAGTTGATGAGATATTGCAGACACGGGACTAGCATGAAAAAGTTGAATAGCAGACTAGTTCAATCATATTACTGATCAAAGATAGGACAGAAGGGAGAGACTTATCATTATAAATTTATCACAGAGCTGTATTTATATAGGGCCATTTACACTGCAGCAAAACAGGCATGGTACTTGTCAATTAACAGCCGAGGTGTTAACAAGAATGCGGCCCGTGCTGTTTTTTTTCAGGGCTTACACAGCTTATTAAAAACTGTTCTCAAGATCGCTCGTGCCTATTTTTAAGCGGGCCGAGATTGAAAACTTACAAACTGAATAAAGGTTTCTCATTATTTAATGATTTTATCGGTGAAATTCGATAAATTGAGATTCAATCAAGTTAAATAGCTTGTCAGGATTCCGTTGAACTGAAAATCACTATGTTTTTCATCAATTATAAGATTTATATTTTTGTAACATTCTTATCTCAATTAAGCAAAATTCATATACATTTGAGTTAGTCTTTCACCTCCTGAACATGCTAGAGCAGCATTTCTGTAACAAAATACACATCTAAATTTACGCTCCGCACTCGTAGTTACAATTTGCATAATTAAACCTTATACTACAGAAACTTCATTAATTTTTTACAGAAATACGAAACAAAATATGCTTAATATGCTTATCTAACTTACTAATCTTTAGTCTGTTACTGATTTTATTAGAAAACCTCAGAATTCCACTGTAAAGAGACGCAACTTCTGCGATGACGTCATAATTACTGCAAAAAGGCACGATGCCCACTTTCTGAGCGGGCCGAGACTACCTCGAGAAATGATCTCGACCCGATCAAAATAGTAGGCACGGTGCCGCTTTTCAATGTCTGAAAAAGCCGTTTAGACAGTGTTTTAGCTTGGCCCGTGCCCAAAACCACTTAACACCTTCACACCTTTGATGTGTTAATTGATGAGTACCGTGCCTATTTTGCTGTAAGTATATAAACGTACAACAGAAAATAATATACTGACCAGATATAGAAACACAGGTATTTTGGCGAAGCTGCCATGTGCAATTGAGATCATGTTCACAGACATAACAAGATTTCAAATGGCTACAGTGCTCAGCTTGTAATTCTGTTGAGGAGCATGAGTCTAGCAGGGATACCTACAATAAAAGTTTTTTACACAATTATTGGAGAGCGGAATAAAGAGCTATGGTAATGTAAATGTATATATACTCAACATTTGGTTAGAGCAAAGTAAATAAGTAAGCAACTAAAAACACATAAAATAGAACAAGTGAAACTTTCATGAAAACCCTAACATTGAAACCCTGTAAATAAAACACCAAATAAACACTCTTCAATTTGGATTCTAAATGAATTTGAATGTCATGATTTGGCAATGGCGAGCAGTATTCCGGGTAAAAAAGAACATTGCTTCGAATAATGTTTCAACTATTCAACTATTTACAAGTGTTGTGTCATAACGTACAAGGAAGCTTAAGAAAATCACGAGCCACCGTGGCAAGTGTTTTTCTTACGCCTTCCTTGTGCATGCAGAATAGAAAATAGAAATCATTATATATGAGGATATTAATCAAGTTTGAATGTACTAATAGCTTAGAGGGTCTGCAATAACCTAAACTACATGTATTCTTATATTTTCACTTTACAATCTGTGTATTCTCTTGGTCTAATATGTCTAGCATGCAGCCTAAACACATCAGTCAGGATTCAATACCTACATTGGGATATGACTTTTTCATGCATTTATCTACACTCCAAGCGCAGTTCACGCTGATGAGACACTCTGAGCAAGTTTTCAATGTATGACATTCAACTTCAGAAGGTTCTAGAATCAATTTAATATATAAATTATCTCATTAAATTTAAATGCAAAAACTAGGAGTGGCTGGGATGAGTTCTGATTATAAACAGTTTAGCCAAATTTTCACCCCATTGTTAAAATCAAAAATCATACATATTTTCAATAAAAAATTTTTTTTCAATTGACTCGACCGATGCAAAGTATACTTCAAAGGTGAATGATTATGAATAAAATTGCTCAGCTATGCTTACCCAGCCTATCTGATTTTCCCCAAATCAGGTTGTAATAAACTTTAAAACAAGGCTTATTGTCATACAAACTCATGTGTTTGAGGTCAAATGGTTATCACGTCTGTGCAATAAATTTGCTGTTATAGGGTCTTTGATTTGGCTTCTGCATGCAATTATTCTTTTGATAATTCTTTTTTTCTTATTTTTTTTATTTTGAACTTACTAAATAAATATTAGAATGATACTGTTACATTACTTACATAGATTACAACAATTCGAGATAGATAAAATAAACAAGACGTCCTAAATACAATACATGTACATGACTTGTTCAGTTTGAATCATGATAAATAGCATTGAAAATAATCAGATTGAACTGTTTTGAGATCGACAGTCCTTCGGTAAACATCATAGCCCTGAAAAATGTCTATGAATTATTTTAACACAAAGTAAACAAAACAGTAGTATAATATTTAGAGGTCGACAAAGTAGATAACAGTATCTTGTTGCTTTCATGTTATCGCTGGTATGATACAGTAAATACTTCGACATGACATTCATTTTACTTTTTGCCCGCTATGCTTGACGCCATTACTTCAATCGAATTTATCACACATTCTGTTCGGTATTGTTTACGCGCGCATTGCATGATGCGATCAACTTCCGTCTAAGCGACAAGATGATGATGAGAAAAAATCAACACAGCAACATAGAAGGTTATAGAATAGACTCAAGGATACTTCGTAACCATGAGTCAATAAATGAGGGTGCCAAAATCCTATTTTGCTTAACTGTTGCTATGGCAACACTAGTGGTGAAATTTAAAGTATGGCCATGGTAACATGCAACATACATAAAATTCGATTCTTTGACATCCTGTATTTACAACCAAGTTTCCTAGAATCTGCCACATTTTTTTAAAAAATATAGAGCGTGGCATTCATTCTATTTCAAAATGGGAAATTCGACCGTTTGAGATGTATCTGAAATCATTAAGCAGCCTTTTGTGTCTGACCACGTCTTGAATCTTATCCATGAATTTCTGTCGTATTAGGATTAATTATAAAGATACCACTGTTTTAAAATTAAGTAAATTTGTTTCTTTGGAATTTGAAATTCTGAAAAGCAGTAGAAGTTAACAAGTGCAATCCAACTTTGTCTTTAACCGCCATTTCAAACAAAGTTGAAATTGAAGTGTGTTTGGTTTCAGTTGGTAACACCCCCACATAAATGAGTAAATGGTAAATCAAATTCTAGAGAAACAACTACACTAAATTTTAAAACAGTGGTAGCTTTATAATTAATCCCAATAGACTCTTAAAAATAAATAAGGTTCAAGACGTAGTTAAACACAGAAAAAGTATTCAATTCGTTTCCAACGTGCGTAAAATCTGATGAAATAAAAGAGTATCACGCCTCATCACGCTTCATCGCTTGATGAAATAAGATACATCTCAAATAATAGAATTGCGCCTCTAACTTCTAGAAGGGGTTGAATTTGAAAGCAATGCAAAGCATCAATACACCCTGGCTGGCAATCAAAGCATGTGTCTATTGTACTTGGCTAGAAGTTACTCTTCTAGAAATGAAAGTGGTACAGTATAGGTGCCTACAGTATCAAAACATTGGCATAACAATTTTTATGTTTTAATTGGACGGAAAAGTACATCGTCTACCTACATGCTACACATTGGATAACATTACCTGTGCAATTCCTTTGACCCATATCTGAAACTAATACTGACATATTTGTACTACTGGCATAACAAGCCCCGTTCCATATGCAATTTTCTATGTTTGGCTGCTGACGACAAGCAATAGGAGAACCTTTTACTGAGCAATTATCTACAAAAAAACACATCTCATATTATATTTCGCTTTTGAAGTTCAAAGGATTAACATCAGAATATTGATTGATTGAATGCCATTGTTTAAGGACATTGTTCTTAAATGGATGGATGTTCTCAGTCATGCTTACACCTGGAAGAAAAAAATACAGTACACAAGCAATGTTTAGCGCTTAGCTGCTTTAATTCGTCCTGTCTTTGATGCTGAGATATCGATTTGAGTGATTATAATTTAGGGCATCCGCATACTTTAGAATATATGTTTGAGGACAGTGATCCAGTAGCATTACAATGCTATAGCTTCAGAAGAACAACAAATTTATATTCAATATACCCACCGATAGAGAACATTAACATATCATTCAAAACAATTCCTTGGAATCCACCATGGATGAACATTTTGCTAAGAGTAAGCACATAAAAGAGATACAGTTATGCAGCAAGGAGCAATTGGATATACTATTCACACTAGATTTATCATCGTAAATGCAAAGTGACGCCTACATAATTCCATGGAACTATGACGAGAATTTGAGCAACTGAAACAGGTTAAAACGTGATTATACTATCCCCTGGGGACAGCATAAAGAATGCAAGGGGCTAATTAGAAATTTATACCCACATGGATTTATATACAAAGGTGAAGCATTCGCATTAGATACTGCATGCTATAAGATGCGCAAAAAGGGATAAGTACAAATATGGAAAATGATTGCCAATTGTTTACTCTGGAACTGTACGTAACTTATATAGTCTGGGAGTTGGAAAAATCCTTTGTGGAGATAAGGTTGACATTGTTATTCTTAGTATTCACACAATGTCTGGTAATGTCAGCAAAACAGATCTGGTCATAAACACAAAGCACAGGTCAACTGTTCAATAAAGTGATCAATTGATATTAATATGTTGATACCTTTTATAACTGGCAGCAGAGTGACTGTGTCTGTTGATCTTGCTATTTGGTTGTGTGAAATTCAATGCATCCCATGTTTTGCAATCTGCAATATGTAGAAATTTTCAGAGGAATTTTTAAAAATGATTAATGCCCAATTAGCCATATATAGTCATGATTGATTACCAGTAACTCAAATCCGAGCGTAAACTCAGTCGTTTGAACTATTGTAACATATACAAAACAGCAATGATATTTCAACATACTGAGCAGCAAAACAGTAAAACATAGTAACTTGTTGTTATATTTTATAGTTTTAAGGCATCTGGCATTGTTCCAGGAATAGCATATAGTTTTGCCTGTTGACGTTCCTGTAATTTCTTCGCTATTTGATAAACCAGTCAATGTACTTCGGGAATACTGAACTAGCCGTGTGAAAAGTAAATAATTGTGCATTTATCTATGGCCAGTTTTGGAGTTTGCGTGCTGAGGCGTGTTTACAAAACGCCCTTCATACTAATTGTTCCACTACATTGACAATGAGTTCTTGCAATCAATAATTTTTAAAATGAGAAATATTTCCAGCTGGGGATGGAATGTGCCATTACTACCATCATATAGATGCTGAAAGCCTTAAGCCATAAAGAATGTCATCCAGCTTTGGTCTTTGGTTTCCAGCAAGGGACATTATAACCGTTCTACCGTCTAGAAACAATCAAGATTCATTGTTTGACGTATGATTGTTAGTATGGACTAAGTCGCCCAACTCAACAAACGTGTGACAATTTTTGACACTAGTCCAGCCGGATTTGGTTAACAATCAAAAACCACAACAAATGCACAATGGGTACGGTAATGTAAAAGATGAAACCAGAACAGCGCAAGGCGACGTAATTGGCCAATTCTACTCATTAGTAGTAATAGTGAAGGCAATTGAAACGGCATTCACAGACAACGAAGCAAAAAAAGTATTAATGGATAGAGGCACAGGCGGCACAGTCAACATCCTTTGATATTTGTGTGACAAAGCACTTACATTAAGTGCTGCTATTGGCTGGTTAACCAACTAGAAAATGCTTTGGTAGGGGCTGTGCTGTTCTTATCAATAATGCATCAGCAATTTCATTAATCAACAATTGCTTTTCTTCTGCCGATAAAGCATTGACTTGATTTGACGACTCTGAAGAAACCAAAGTTGCATCCCTGCTATTACATTTACAGGGAGGATGTATGTTGATACAAAAGCAGCACTAATAATTTGATAAACAACTAAATTGCTGATACTACTAGCTTAATAATAATACTGTGATAAGATAATAATATTAATAGTGGGATTGTTCCACATCACTTCTTGGTATAGTGCTCAATGAAATTAATCAGAGCATTTATAAAATGAGAGTCAAAAATGAAACATGCTAGATTTTCGCTACTTCAACTTCCACACCAGAAGGTGATCATCAGGCGATTTATTTCAACTAGGCTACAGAAAATTAATTCTTATCCTACATGAGCTGCTATGTTTTACAGTTGATTGGTTATTGATCATGCTATAGTTCATTTACTTATGTCTTATTGTATATAATTGCGGTATTGATTGTTACAATGTCTTTTGATTAGTGAGATAAAACTTGTGTGTTTGTGGCGGCATTTGGAAATCAGTTCCAATCTTTTGTTGAGTAGGTAGTCTTTCTTGTAGGTTATAATGTGATATTTTCGATTAGGCATAGGTTACAATTTTTGAGGTATTATTGTAAGCTGCACTGATTGCTAATATTGACCAGTCGATGTTGTATGGTTTACTGTTTTCCTTCCTGTTTTCAGAAAAATGAACGTTATTTGGTTCAACCCCTCCTTACAACGCTAGCATGGAAACCAATGTCGGAAAATATGAAAAATATCACATTCTAACCTACAAGAAGGACAAATTATTCAACAAAAGATCGGAACTCATTTCCAAATGCAGTGACGAAAACAAGTTTTATCTCACTAATCTAAAGACATTGTAACAATCAAAACCAGATTTTTATACAATAGACATAATAGACAAAATCTGATAACTCTTCAATTTCCTAATCACATGACCCAGATGCGGGATTCTTTGCGCTTTTTCAAGCAAACATCCTTTCACACCTTGTACAAGAAGGTCACATTTTTTTGATCTCAAGAAACATATTTAAAAACACCAACTTCAGGTCATGTGACGTGTTAGCCGATTCGGTCTATTAAGTAAACAATAGTACAGTATAATCAATAACCAATCGACTGTAAAACATAGTAGCTCATATATAGGAAAAGTATGATTTGTTTGTAGCCTTGTTGAAATAAACCGTATGATGATCACCTTCTGGTGTGAAACTTGAAGTAACCTTAGTAACGGAAACCTAGCATGTTTCATTTTTGACTCTCATTCTACTACTAGCTTAGTAATAATCAAATATAGATAAAACTGAGTTGCTTAAACATTGCTGCTCTATCTATCAAATAATGATTATCAATCTAAGAATAATATAAAATAATTGACAAATTGCGCATACATCATTTCCAGGATCTTCTAGCTAAAGACTACCGAATTTAGGTATATACTTATTGCTTATTGTGGGAAATAGCTTAGCTACGTCAACCTTTATCAATCGATTGAATTGTACATCCCTTTTTAATTATGCACCTTGTCCCCTTACGATAGGGGCAAAACTATTGGAACAAAAATAAACAATAAAAAAGCTTAAACATTCATGCAAGCAAACCTACAGCACAAAATCACTGTGTTTTATTTGTTGATGCTCACAGTGATGGAATCAAACTCAAGTATCTCATTTTTCCTTATTATTATGTCATTACTAAGGTCTCCGGTAAGTCAATTGAGAGAAATTAAACACATGTCAGACAAATTCGGCAACTGGATTAGTCAGTCATATAGTATCCAGCCAGAACTGGCAGTCAATAAACATGTGATGAGGCATCGGTTAGTACAGTCTTCATTTCAATCATATTGGAGTATTACAGACATTATTGGTGTTCAACTCTTAAGCAGAAATGTGTGTTTATTTGGGGGATGTGATATTTCGAAGTAACAATGCGTTGTAATAATAATTGGTAATTACAAAAATATGCATGCGTGCAGACAAGGAATCAGCCTCCCTTGTTTAATGCAGGCTCCACCACTGAGCTACCAGCATTATTATTTCTTAGTGAGATATTGGAAGATTCCTGAATAGCTAAGATAGCAGCAAGGTCTCTAATGAGTCTCTTGGCAGGAAGGAAACACGTCTCAGGCCAGCCAAAATGATTAGTATAATATTTCTCAAAATAGCAACAGTGCACAAAATATAAAATATCAATACATTTACCATTAACTAGTATAAATATATCCACAACAAAACTTCTTTTACTTACCAATATTATAGGATATGATTCCACTAGAAAAGCATTGTGAGTGGTGGGAGTTAGTAGCATCGTTGTCAACAGTTCTACCGCCAACGAATAGAATTGATCGACCAATTGTAGACGCAGAATGAAGCATTTTCGGATACCCTGATGATTGTAAATAACGCCTGAAACACAAAAATTACCTTCACAAGAACCAATATTAGCAGAATGACAGGAATAAATATTCCATCTACAAAATACTACTAAAACAAAATGGTCACAGGGATTCATATGCTAGATGTACACACATAAGATCATTGATTTGTTTCAATTTTGAATTTTCCTATAACAAGAAAACTTACCCAAAAATCAGCAGAGAAACTATGGTAATTTCCTAGAAAAAACCTTACAAAGTAGAAAAAATATACATTGATTATTTCAAAGAAGAGCCTACATACTTAATCCCTGTTTATAATGCAAATATATGTCCAGACAATTGCATCACACATAACATCAGCAACAGCAACAACAACAACAGCAACAGTGAACTATTATGACAGAGCCCTTTATATGTAAATAAAGAATGTTTTTCCAAAAGTCTTTATATGTAAATAAAGAAATTGTGGCCAACATGAGATTCATTCGTTAGATGGTTATGAGATTTTGCACAGTACTCACTGCTTCAGCCTTGTCTAAAGTGTTTGTAATCTTCTCAGTGACTTCTGTTGATAATTTTATTTACATATAGCCTGTGTGCTATCATGCGCTTCATGGTTTCATATAACTGCTTCCTTCTGGGTACAACGACATTTTGCTCAAAATAAGCTATTGTCTTAAGCTGCATGCTGTGGACACGTTACGCATGCCCGGGTTTGGCAGGAAAGAATACAATTTAGGGAAGACAATTTCCTGCCCACAACGGCTTGCGATTTTGATCTCACTTGACTCATAGCATGATGAGAATGTGGAATTATTAACTCTTCTACATACTAATTAAATTATTAAATTTGTTAACTGTTCTACATACTTGATATTATCTTTTTACCAGTGCTTTTATATTAAGATCTTAATTTATTTTCTTTTTGACTTTTGTTTTTAAACAGGTGGAACATTGATAACAGCTGTAAATATGTTTTTACGTAGCTGAAGTTTTTAACATGTATAAAAATTCATTATTATTATTATTATTATTATTATAAATGTGACACACATATCTTAAGTATGAGGTCACAATTCAACACATTTCACAAGGATGACAATAGCCTCGTAATTTCCATGACTACATGACACAACATAGAGACAAGGACAGAATATTTAAAGGAATACTGTACAGTGTACACTGTACACAGCTCAAGTAGAAAAGGTATTATAATTTGCTATTGCATCCTTTTACTGCAATTTCCATCTGAAATGTGGGTTCTATCAATCACGCTATTAACTCTACTTGACTCAGCTTATTACGACATGCTTCAGGAATACATTGGCCCGACTTCCTGTCTACTGCTAGATAAATAGATAAATAATATATTTGCATAACAATAAAATTGCCATGTCAGGCAGATACAGGATAAAACATTACATATTAATTCTACCGCTTATGTACAGCCTACAATACATACATATGTATATATAAATGTATATGTTTTGTAGAGACAGAGTTTTTAGAAATAAGCTAAATAATATACTAAGATGTATATCTACAAAATTTTGATTAAAAATTGAAAGGGATTTGGAAGAGACAACTTCAATTGGAAGATCATTCCACCATGGGACAACGCGATTACAGAAATAGTTATTTACAAAGTCGTTGGCATGACTTATTCTTAGTTTTGATGAATGACTGCGTGTATTGTATGTGTCACTATCAAAGGTGAATAGTTCGTCTTTTGGTAGGTCTGCTAGATCATTTAAAATTTTATATAATAAATACAGATCGAATTTTATCCTCCGGACTTCTTGTGACTCTAGATTGAGGCAGTTTAAACGTTCTTTGTAATCAGTGGTTTTGATACCTACCAGTGCACACACTTTTTTCGTGAACCTACGTTGCACTTTCTCAATAAGATTAATATCCCGTAGCCTGAACGGGCTCCATGCAGGTGTACTAGACTCTACAATAGGGCGAATATATATATATATATAATACGCTGATAATAATAATTTTGGGTTGCGTGAAGTAAAACACTTGAATATAAGTTAATATCTTGGGAATGCTTTTGATGCTAAATATGAGCAATGTTTGTTCCACTTCAAGTCTGATTTCAAGTATACACCAATATCTCGCACCTCCTTAACTTCAGTTAATGCATGATCTGAAAAAGTAAATTGCAATGATGGAATATTTGGATTACCAAATGAAATTGAGCAGCATTTTTCAAGTGAGATGCGGAGTTGCCAAATATCAGCCCAGGAACAAAAAGTATTTAAGGTTGCAGCCAATGGTTGATTAGACAAGGATAGACGTGAGGAATAAAATTTTGCATCATCAGCAAAAAGTTTCATGGAACATTTTGGTGATAGGCAATCAACAATGTCATTAATAAATAGTAGAAATAGCAATGGGCCAATGGCAGGACCTTGCGGAACACCGCTCTTGACGGGTAATGGAGTGGACATCGCGCCACCAACAGATACTTGTTGAGTTCGGCCAAACAAAAAAGAAGATAACCATTTTAACAGTTCATTATTTATGCCAAATGACTTTAGCTTCAAAATTAGCTTTTCATGTGAGATGGTATCAAAAGCTTTGCTAAAGTCAACGTAGACAGTTTCAACTTTCCGCCGAAAATTAAATGCATTGCACCAATCGTTTAAAGTCATAATGAGTTGCATGCAGGTCGAACGGCGAGAAAGAAATCCATATTGGTCTTTTGTAATTAAATTGTTATGACGTAAATATAGGATCATATCTTGATATATAATTCTTTCCATGACTTTGCAAATAACACTGGTGAGTGAAATAGGTCTGTCATTTTTTTTACAAGAAGATTTGCCTTTTTTGAAGATTGGACTAATCATGGCAGTTTTCCATATAGCTGGAGTATCTCCAGTTCTCATAGACAAGTCGTAAAGTAAGAACAGATATGGATATGGTAAAGTAAGAACAGATAAAAGCAATTTCAGTAGATATGGATTTCAACAATAAGGAAGGGAATGAGTCTGGAGATGTAGACGTCTTTGAAGGTAAACGTTGTATCGCATTTACCACCTTAACATAAGAAAATTCAATAAAATCCAGGGAAACGAAATCAGGAACATTTTTGCAAATATCAGGGACAATATCATTATCTTCCGTAAACACAGATGAAAAATGTTGATTGGAAGTGTTAGCTTTATCTATATCTTCGATGATTAAGGAACCATTGTCATCTTGCAAGGCAGGAATACTTTGTTTTGAATGAAATTTGTTAATTACAAACCTATAGAAATCATTCAGAGAGTCATTCTTAATTAGTGATTGCTCGCGAATAATGTTAAAACTTTTAACAGCATCTTGATACTGGCGGCATAAGTCTTGATATCGCAATTTACTTTCAGGTGATGATTTAGATCTTCTATACTCCTTGTTTTTTGACCGGGCGATTTTTCAGAGCTCTTTAGGATGTTGTGACCGATTGGGGCACGATGATTTAAACTTGGGCACAAATTTATCTACGCAATCGTCAAGTATATCGGTAATGCATTTCCAAACACCTTCAACATTATTACCAAGCTCTGACAATAACGTAAGCCAATTAACAGTGGAAAGAAAAGATTTCATACCATCAAAGTCAGCTTTCCGGTAGTTGTAATAAATACGGTGCATGCACACGGAAAGTAATTGATTTGTGATCGCAAGTGTCTGTAAAAGGAGGTGTGATTTCAGCGTCTAAAATTCTAGAAAGCGTATCAACTGGTCATAAATCAAGAATATTGTTGCTTCCTGTTGGTTGGGAAATGATTTGCTTAAAGCCATTTTTGAGTACACAGTTGACAAATTTTTTGCATGATGCTGTAGTAGGAGCTATACATGTTGGGGTCATTGACCAATCAATGTTCGGAAAATTGAAATCTCCAATAATTATAGATGGGAATTGCAATGAATTATTGCAGTAGTTTAAGAAGGAGCATAGCAGCTCTGTATGATGATCATCAATTACAGCACAGGGGGGATTATAAACACAGGAAAGTCTGTAAGGGAACTGTTTTAACAAAATGTCAATGACTATGCATTCAAGCTGTACGAATGTAGAAGGAAGATCAATAATAGCTACTTTTAGTGTAGATTTTATAAAGATTGCAACACCTCCACCATGAGATGAAGATGGTCGATCCTTACACATGACATCATAGCCAGAATTTTGAGTAAGCAGTTCATCTGGAGTAGTAGAATTAAGCCAAGTTTCTGATACAGCAATGACATCATATTCATTAGATAGAAGGATAGATTGGAGAATATCTAGTTTATTCATAATTGAGCGAGCATTGAAATAAAAAATCTTTAAATAGGGGACGGCAATACTGGGGTTTGATGATGATATGGTTGTGTGTGATGTTGTGGACTGAGAGAGATTGTTATTTTTCCCAGTTGATTTTTCTGTGCTTCCATTTGTGCAAGGCGAAAATCCGACCCCGGAGGTACCGGAGGCGGTCTCACCGAGTACAAAAAAGGTTGCTGTTGAGTTGTGATTTCAGATGGTGTCAGATTATTTTGATGTGGGATTGTTCTGTAAGACTGTGCCGTTGACACATTCACATTTCCTGAAAATTCCGGGCTCCTTTGACGATCGATACGCGACGTTTCTTTCAATGATTGGCAGTCTGCATCATAGCAAGATCTTGTTTGGTACGAGGAGCGACATATAAATAGATGAAGTTTTGGGCAGGCCTCTTTGGTTAACTTACATCCCCCACGAAAGTGACCATTTTTCAGATACCGTGAGCAAACTTTTGGATGGAAATGTAAACAACCTCCGTCTTTCCGTCCCGTTAAACCGTGAGGACATAGACCTTTAATTAAATCCGGACATATTTTTCTGTCGGCAGGATCAGACAATTGCTGCGGCATGGTGTTGTCATCGGCATTATCAATAACAATAGAACCAACAACAGGGGCGTCGTTTATCACGTCATTTGTAACTTGAATAATTGATGTATTCACAGGCTGAATGTATGAATTTTAAATTGCGGCGCGAGATTGATCGACTGTCTCATCATCTTGAATAGCTAATTCGCTTTGATTTTCACAATGATTTGATTCCATTCCAGGCGTTTCTTGTAGAAATGTCTTAGTTAGCATAATAATGAATTCCATCATATCTGACCTAACTGGCCATTTGACATTTTTCCAGATATATAATGTTCACAGCATAATAAAACGTTTTGATTAAGATTTCTACCTGTGTTGACTTTTTCAACTAATTTTTTCCCACAGAGTTTTGCAAGTAGCTTCGCAGTACGACATAATAATTTGAGTTTCGAGTAAAGATCAAGAAAAACATCCACTAAAATCCAATAGATTAATGGCTAATCATAAATACATTGAGTTATCTGTAAGCATAATTACCTGTAAGAGCAATAATAACATGAAAACTTTTCTAAAACACAAGGGGAAAACAATAGGTCCACCTCTCACAAAACCGCGCCAGAGATCTAAACTTAAACGTGCTAAACTTAGGAAACTTTCCCCTTCAGCCTCTGCTGTTGCTCACCAACGTCAGATGTCTTTTTTAGGTCACATCGAGAGATCAAAGACGTATGCCCCTCAACCGCTGCATGACATCCTTCACTGGCAACCGAAGAAGATGTTTTGGCGGGGCTATGGGCAAGTAGTATCTGTTCATAATGTTTTGTATCAAGAATCGTCTTGTTTACAGGTTTCTTTGTCAGCTATGTCTGACTGTTATTTGTAGAGTTCTTTGTGTAGCAACTATGTTAAGGGTAAGAGGGACGGCACATTCCTATTATGTTATAAGGTAGAGTCTATACAACTACTACTACTGCAATACCTGGACATTCAAATAAATAGATTGCAGTTGGATAAAATTTTATTTTATAGTAGACATTTTCTACAGAAATTAAATTCAAGTTGAAATATATGGATAAGGACGAAACATTTTCCGGAGGAACATGCCGAGGATCCCCTAGAAACTGCCCCACCAACTCAGAAAGTCAAAAGCCGTCACTGCTAACAAGTCAACAAGGTGATGTTGAATGTTCAAGATGCGGATGTAGCTACACAAATTTAATGACGTATGATTGCCAAATTGCCTACCATAATAGGGATGTTGTGTTGAAAGAGTAAAGTGTATCTGATACTACATCATCAATATTTCCATTTTCGAAAGAATAACCACCATAAACATATATCAATTTAGTAAAATCGTCATAAGTTGCTGTTGCCCCATAAAATGGTCCAATATCGGCACCGTATGTTTTTAAGACAGTCCATTCCATTGAATCTAAAAGGCAGAAAATGAAAATTTGAATAAAAAAAAAAAACGTTCTCTTCTGTCGGTTGTTTGGGCTAATTGAATCAAATATCACCATCAAAAACTGAGTTGCCTTTTACATATAGAACAATAACCAACACTGGAAACAATAGACAATTACTCTACTAGATGTGTATTTAACAGTTTGCAAACAGAGATGAAAATACAGTGAGAATTCTTAGGTCGATAAATTCTCACTGTCATGCAAAACCGAGTTAGAATTTGTATTATTAATCCATTTTGATTAATCCTAATAATTGATCAAGAAAAGACGTGCAATGAAGAATATTACACATCCCTTACTGAAAAAAGTTTAAATATACGTTCATAATATGGAGACTTGAACGTTAGAGATTTAATTAGATTTACATTCGCCACTGAAGATGAACGTTGGTGTTGCTGATTGGTAGGTGAGCTTTGTGAGAATAGCAACATTTGGCAACAGTTGTAGCATTTTCATGACATTTTTTTAAGCTGGCAGCTATCATCCTGAACCTGTCTCTGCTCAAAGACAAGAAGTAAGACGGATCCACCATATCAACCACCAGTTACACCGATAGTCAGTGGACAAAACAAAACAAAATTGGGAGAAATACAGTGAGACATTTTGACATCAAGCTTGCCTTGAAAGAAGAGGTCAGTAGTACCAGATCTTGAACATACCTTTGGGGAATTGGGAAGTGGGAGTGGTGATACTAATAATCCCTGTTTGGAAAGGTATCTGAGTGTGACCACTAGCTAACACTGCAGAACAATTGTCAGTCATTGTTAGGCCGTTGAAAGATAATCATGTGGTGTGCACCATTGATCTATGTAAAAGACTGGATAGAGTGATCCATTAAAAATCACGTCAAATTCTGAAGCCACACCATCAGATGATTTGTGCCTACTCAAACATAATAGCAGCCGTCTAATTACAAAAGTCAACAGCAAATTGAACATTTTGTGCAAACTGAAAAGGCCGCCATGGAAGGTTCACTTAGGTCTACCGGAATGCTCTATCCAATCTTTTATATAGATCAGTGGTGCGCACCGTAATACTACTAATTTATCTATCTATCTATTACCTAAGAAATATAACAATTTTAGAGGCTATATCCCCCTCCAGGGTGCCTCCAACTTTGCATAACAAAATATTATTCACATGAAGAATTTTCTGAATTATGTTGACGTCTTCGTATATTTTGCATCTACTTTATCTAATAAATTGATTAGATATGCTTCAATGAAGTAAATATTGTATATTTGATAATTGTGAAAAGTAAGAAGAAAAACGTGTATCATGTCTTGAGAATTTGTGATGTTATTATCTTGACATATTGTTGCGAATGTCTAAAAAACGTTCAATCTTCTGGAAGCCTAGAGACATTTCAATATTTTCTTCTGAATTTTTCTGTTGATGCCAAAAAATCATAGACCAACAAATCATAAAAATGTTGATTTTCTTCTGAATTTCCTTTTAATCTTCTGGAACCTAGGATTGCAGGATTCCTACTTTTGTCAGACCCTGGTTCTGCCCTATTGTCTTGCCTTATCATATCACATTTGAAAATGCTAAGGAATTCGAAACCGAATAGAATGAGTCTGGATGTACGGTTTATCATCTCTGCTGTGTGTATCAAAGGCCCACGTGGACCTATTTACCATAGTAAGCCCATTAGATAATATTATATTTCACATACCTAGATTAAGGAGTTGAACAGTAGATGTCAGCCCATATTTTTCACTGTAGCCCATGAAAAAGTACATTTTATTGCCAATAAGCACACTTGAATGGCCAGTAACACCAATTGGTCGGTTGTCACTTGTATTTAATAACCAATGACTTGAGTTCAATAAATTATATACCCAACAGTCATTGACTATGCCTTTGGCAGTTGTTCCTCCAAATATATACAGATTGTCCTACAAAATAGTGCACAACAGGATAAGGCCTTGCACATTAAATATTGCTCCACAACGTATAAAAATGAATAAGTGTTATAATAAGCCTAATATACCGTAGTTGAATTTAATTATAATTGAATATAACTTTAAACAAGTGTAAACATAGTTACAGAAACATATATTATCTAATCATACTGCTGTTAATTATTGCGTGTATTTTACAAAATCTTCACTAAAAAGGTAAATTAGCAAAATTCAGAATGTTATTATCAAATAATAAATAAAATTTAGGATTTGAATCTTTGATGCTTTCAAAGATATGAGTGAAGGAAGGTGCATTAAATCTTGACATACCATATGATGAACAAGTGTATGACCAAATCGGGATTCAATAGGTAGATGTTTTTCAACTATAATCCATTTGCCAG
Source organism: Haliclystus octoradiatus (assembly GCA_916610825.1). NCBI lineage: Eukaryota > Metazoa > Cnidaria > Staurozoa > Stauromedusae > Haliclystidae > Haliclystus > Haliclystus octoradiatus. Next base: position 3,798,165 of record OU744452.1, read on the forward strand.
ACTCAAAATTATATCTGAAAGAATAAGGTATGCAACAGATTACAATATCTATTGTCAAACGACTTCAGCGACAACATTTCATAAATTGATATCCAGAGCTAAATGTGGAATTAAAATAAGTATCATTCTCATTATTTGCATATAAATATGATCAACTGGCATTACTTCGCTTTCTGATAAAAAAAAATGTATGTACTGTAGATGCTAGATCCCACGTCATGTTATAGGGCCGAATTAACCTGTAAGCTGCATGTGTATAATCTACAGCTAACGCATAAATTGAGAGAGTCTATATTACCAGTAAACTGGAAATTTGAAAGAAATCATAGTCAATGCTTTGAAAAAACACCGATTAGTATTTAGTCTAGGCCTACTTACTGCATGATGCTGTCAATACCAGAACCAGAGAAACTGTATCCGCCATAAACCCACATCAGATTTAGATGGGATGCGGCAGCATGGGCAGCTCGTGCAGGTGCTAAAAATACATATCAAATAACCTGGAGGTGAACAATGTGAACTTTAAAATAGAATATAACAGCAGAATTAAGAGAATTGTACCGTATAATGAAAACTAAGACACAGAAAGAACTTCATCAAATTGTTGGATTGAGTCCCCTTTTAAGTTTCAAAATTAAACTGTTTGTATGTATGTAACATTCTTCAGCAGAAACGGAAATAAACTTTCAAAATCCTTTTCGAATTTTAATGGTTTGTGCATATTATACAAACATGCATAGTTAAAGGCAAAATGGCAGTAGAAATCAACTGCTACTTAATCAAAGTTAAAGCTAGAACGTAATGGGTTGAAATATGTGAAGCATAGCTATGAAATTGTTGAAATGGATGAAATTATTTTTAGCTACGGTACTGATTCAATTAGATGTGGCAAAGGGCTTTCAGATGCAGTAAAAGATCTAAATAGCTGTGATCAATTAGATGAGGTAAACAGACTTTTTAGATTCGGAAAATGAACTGAATAGCTGCGACTAATCAGATGTTGCAAAATTAATTTTTAGCTGTGGAGATTTAGCTGATTATAGATGCAACTGGGAAACTATGTTTTTTTTCTCTCTTTACGCATATGAGTATTGGTTCAGACTAGCTAACACAAGCTCTGTTTCATTCTTTGTCTCCTATTTTATTTTCTCTAATTTTCTATGTTTGTTTGTGGCAGGTCCTAAACGCGGAAGATGCGGAGAGATTTACAGTAAAATTGAAATAAAGGTTTCTATTGTGTTTTCGACTATCAGAATGAGACTACGGGTTGATGATCTTCCAGCTTTTCTGCCAACTATCTGCCGCTAGCAATGAAAAAAAGAAATGCAGTGAATGAACAGAACATAAAAATCTAAATTTATTAAGTTGATTAGATTAAAAGTGTAGTGATATGGGTTCTAATTAAACGTAAATGAAATAGATGAAATTGAGACTCCATAAAGGAGGCTAGCCTAACAATAAATAGTTTTTAGATCGTTCGTTAAAGCAGTGTACTGAATCCATGTGTCGGAGTTAAGTTGTTCCATGTGTTGAACATTTTAGCGTTCGATTATATTATCTCCGAATTCATTATTCAAGTGTCATTTTTCTGAGTTATATTACTACACAAAGCAAATAAATAAGGACATGATTGACACCAGAGCCATCAATGGAACTATTTTTTAAAAGGAAAAAAGTAGATGCATAGTAGCCGGATATTTCATGTAAATGTAATTTATCTCAAAATTTTTTGTATTACAGTTTATAAAATCATTGAATGTGATACTGATTGCTGATTGGTTATTGTTGATGTTTGTGTCAGGCTGCGTAAAATCGTGAAATAACAGCTTTTGGCTTGAAGCCAGAAAAGTAAACAATTTAGCAACAAAAACAAAATGGCGTTCGTATAAAGAAAAGCTTAATTGATAGAGCGCTTAATAGCCTTCAAATTAAAATTAACAACACAAAACACAATAATTTTGAAACATAATCATAAATTAAACATCAATCTATAATTAGCATAAACACATAGCATCATTTATACAAATAGCTGAATAATACTTTAAATCTTCTACAATAATAATGTATTCAGACGCTCTTTGCGTTAATTTTCAATCTATTTTATTCCATTTTTAACTTGTCGTAGCTTTTCTCAAAAGGCACAGCGTGTTTCTATTGAAAATCCGTGCTTGTTCTAGTCTCTATAATGACATCATTTTAGGAGAATTTAGATATGATCATCATTTCAAGCTTTACAATGTCAAAATAAACAGGTTGTTTATTTTATAAAATAAATAGAAAATGCTTATCCGTGTTAAGTACTCTGATACAAACACTTTCGGTGCTATGAGACACTCAAGAGGGCAAAATCACAAGCCTGGCGGCTCATGATTTTTTAAGCCTCTTTCATGTCTCATTACGCACCCAGCATGTTCGTAGCAGAGTACATAAACTCAGCACCGATTTCTATTAGTTAAATAACAGTATTGGTACATGTTTGTTTAAATTAGCTGCGTTGGTAGTACTCAATATTCAACACCAGAGCTTTAACATTGAATAAAATGAGTCGATCACCAATGGGGTGAAACTGGAGTAGCGAGAATTTGTATGTGAGGAATTTAACTTATTATAACTTTTATAAGTTTATTGATGTTATTGATCTTTATTAATTCCCCCCTCTCATCCAATAATTGTGTAACTGTGTTGTTTTCATTTAGGCTTATCTAGGTTTTCAATTTGGTAAGTAGCGTCAGGTTTGTCTTCAATGTGTGTAATTTCCACTGATTATCAGTGCGACATGTGCTTGCTTGGACAGGGACTACAGGATGGAGAATGACCGGTTCGCTCATAGGATAGAAGCATAAAGAGATACCCCATCAACCAAGCACCTAAGCCAGAAGTCATCATTGGATGAGTTTAATAATATTGTAAATTATACACACAATTATAAGTGTTGATTATCATTGAATGATAATAATAATAATATAACTCAAACTGATTGAAAATTGGAGCAATGAATCTTGTCACCTGATTGGATTTACTTCTACGTTTATATATGTTCTGTTCATTCAATACACTGGTGTTTTTCTGCTGCTAGCGGCAGATAAATTGCAGGAAAGGCGGCAGATCACCAACCAGTAGTCTCATTTTGATACTTGAAAACACAATAGAACTTCTACTTCAACTCTTCTAGATCTCTACTAGATCTCTCCACGACTCCAGTATTCCACGTTTAAGACCTGCCGGTTTGTTTGAATTTAATATATGTTACCATGAGGCTAGCCCGCACGCAGACCGAAATCTTTTTTCGATGACCAGTAGGGGGTGTGTAATATTGACATAAATCTTGCACTGGGCGGAACTTGGGGGGAGTGGCTGGAACGTCATTATACTTTAACTCCTGCTGTTCAGCGTCGTTCAACTGCAGACGGCATCACAACCAGCATTTATGCAAGTCCGTTTTTCGTAAATAACAAAATTTTCACAATCAAAATTGACACTTATTATTCACAAAATAAAATGAGTTGATTCATAACCACGTTCAAATGATTAATACAAACTTAAGACAACGTATCATTTCTGTTCAATTTGAAGTGATCCAAGTTGTCTAATGTTGTGTAAGATTGTGTGACATTGGTATTAAACGTTGATGAAAATTAGCCTTTCGTCTTTCGTAACAAAATATTTTTATAATCCATTGCCATGGCGCAGCGAAAAAGATCCAGATATTAAATCATTCTATATCTAATAACATGATTCATTCTTTCGATATTAGCCATGACAAATTGGCTTCTACGACTAACACGAATACAATCCCAATGAATTTCAGTCTAATTCTGGCCATTGCTGCATGTAAAATAGCATGTCTCCGTCCTCCGTGAAAGGCAAATTAACAAGAAATCGTTTTTTGTCAATACACTTTGTTCACTTTACAAATATAATCACAAACAGTATGTATTGAATAAAAAAGTCTGAGGTCTCCCTTGTACAAAACTGAAACGAACACATTCTATCGAAGAAGGACGACGTTTTACCATTCGGCTTGCGTGAGCATACTTGAAAAGGAATGCGCCAAGAGCTTATATCTATCAACCAGTCATGTTCTGAGTCTAATTTTGGAGAATTCGCCCGCGATTGGCTGATAAACAATAGACAAACAATAGATTTCTCACGTTTCAGTCACTCCCCCTAATTCAGTCCAGCGCAAGCTTTCAGTTTCAGTCGATATTACGCAGACCCTACTGATCATCAAAAAAATATTGGATTTGCGCGCAGGCTACCATGAGGCTACCTTCAAATGTTTCCAAGATAAGCAGTAGAATATACAGATCCAACAGCAAAGCCTTATTTTCCTGACACATCCCTAGCTATAAAAAATTATCACCCCATCAAGTGGTGGGGGACTAAATCACAATGATGCTACGACATAAACATGCAATTATTTATGAAAATTTTTCATTTTTCGGGTTTAGAAATCAGAAAATTTGGTCTTTCAAATTAGATGTGAATAGCTGAAATACTTGCCACAAACAACTCAGCAATGAATGCAAATATAGTAAAGGCCTTACTGGAGAAGAACTGTATACTACACTTGGTATTCGTTCTTTATGTTTTTATGTTGTGTTGCTTAAAGAAGACCAAGATAGAAAAAGAAGTAAATAGAATGGCATTGACTGACTAGAGGCTGTTACAAAATTCATAAATCATGTATGAGGCCCAGCCTCCCTTTCATCCCTGGTAATCAGTCTACTAATATTGTATTGCTAAATCATAATTGTTAGGATCATCATGCGATTTTACCAATGTTATGCTTGGAGAATCACAATGTTTTACAATTGAACTTTGTAAGGTGGAAAGTTTACAAATGTTACTTACCTTCCATTGAGCAGTCTTTGCCAAAGAGTAAATAGTCACATCTGTATTTTAGCTGGTTGACATTGTATTCACCTTTATGACAGCATACCTTTTGCTGGCAATTTTCACCAGTCCATCCCTCCTCACATTCACATTGGCTCTTCTCATTGCAAAATCCATGACCAGAGCAGAACGCAGCTGAGCAGTTGCTAATACTTGTAGTCAAAATACCAAAAAGAATGAATAAGTTTTGCTTGTTTGTAACATTTCGTTGTGTGAAAACAAATAGATTAAATAAATAGGGTCAATGTATACCATTTTTCTGTTAAAACGTTTATGAGATCTTCAGACAGGAATTCCTTTGTCCTCTCTCAGACAGGACTTTGGTCCTCTTTCTGAAGATCACTTAAAAAATTGGATCACTGAGCAACAGAAAAAATGTGTAGTCATAGACTCTATTTACATGTTTAATGTTTATAGCTCAGCCATTGTCAGCGTTGATATGGAGCATGTTAACACTGCGACAGGATCAATAAACTGGTGCAATTACTAACTGTTATACCGTATGTTAACAAACATAAGCAAGGTCTGATAAAACATTCTGCCTTTTGGAATCAAACATTTTTATAAAAGATCTCAAAAAGCCGATCCTAAGACACGATTGGATTGCGTTCAGTTCGGATTCACAAATCTTTATTGCAATATATATATATATAATATCTGATAATATTACCATATGATAGTATATGTACCTATATATTTTTGATTTTAACAATCTCAGCAAGTAGGCCTGTGATTTTCATGGCAGTCTATCAAAATACTAAGATTTCGTTGAAAATAGAACTCAATTTAAAAAAAGATGTGAAAAATGAGCCTCATAGTGCTTCTTGTTATCAAATTATCAAGAATGGGAGCATCAACATTGTTTTGTGGCAATCCAATTACCAGTATCTCCTGGGGTTTCCACACTCTTAGAACCTATAGGTGGGCAATGGCATTCAGTAAATCATGGGTACAGATATATAGGAGATTAATCAGATTACTTATAGAACGATCAGAAATAAGTCAATGTAATAGTTTTGAATAGATCGATGTAGAAAGGCTACTTTATTAAAGTAACATCTAAATCAGGTAGAAAACTTTATCCTATGTTCCACTCATTCATTTCTGCCATTCTCACATGGAACAAAAAAACTCCCCAAGACATTATAATGTTTCCCTTGTAACATTATTTTCAAGGTGCATAATATGTGTATTGATATCAATTGAATACAGTATTAGTATTAATTTTATTATTTTGTTCTTATTTCACATTTAGCACACTCTTATGGGATCTCAGTAAAATTGTATGGAAACAAGGGGGATATGCCAAGAGCCTTTACGGGGCGTCCTCTGTAAGTACCGCATCATGTGGGAAACTGATCTTGGCTGAAGACATGCAACAGAATATTCAATGCAGTAGGTATAATTATTTTAAACAGTGAGTAAAATTGACAACACAATTTAATACTGTAAAAAGTATTAAAATAAACATAAGATACAACTGTAAACTATTTTCTAATTTCAATAGAATTCAATGAAGTATATACAAACTAAATTGAAATTACAATTCTATGAAAACATTTGCCTTGCCCTTTCCCATGTTGATGTACCTGTTCCCTCATCTACTTGCTGAAACATTCCCCTTGGTTGCTGAGACGGTGGGAATTGTCCAGGAAAATTGTGTGTGTTTTGAAAATGATATGGATTTGGTTGGTTGCAGTTTTGCATCATCATCTCCATCATTTCCCTGTGCATCTGGCGGGCTTTCTCGTCCGACTCTTTTTGATATTGTATTATTTTATCAATAGAATCATCATCATCAGCTTTCTTTTTCATAAAACCAAACAGAGTATCAACTCTGTCATTTAGGGTTCTCTTGCCACATTTTCATTGATGCTTGTGTCTTCAGAACTATTATTTGCTTGTGTTTCAGATTCACTGCTTGTATTGAAATCATCTCTACTGGCTGGTGGCTCAATCGCTTGATCAGGACGACAAGAATCACGTGTCTTCTTTGTTCTTGCCTCTTCGTCATTACAGTAGTGATCAACCATGCTGCTTGTGAAATTATTTGTCCAGATTTTTGACTTGCTGCCCTTCTTTCCTTTCTTACCAGTCTTTTACTTTCAGGCTGTACATTTTCTTTGCTTGCACTAGAAGAGTAAACGTTTTGAAAATGTAGTAAACACCCCCACATGGTAACAGAAATAAAGCCATAAAACTGTTGCATATGAAACAGCTGACAGTCTTGAACCTAAATATTTTATTAATTAGTAATGTTTATACTGAAATCCATAATAATAAATATGCATAATAATACAAATGCCTCTTGTACAGAGTGGATTGTCAATAAAAGTTGGATTGCTTTTAGTCATAGAAGTCTATGAACTATAGTATAGATAATATTTAATTATACAGGATTAAAACGCCATGTAAATGCCTGTTACCAATGGTTGTCCTGCTAATGTGGATGTCTGGTGATGGTTGACTGATACAATATAGGTTTCATGTTCTTGAAAAGCATGAGCCACAGTGTTGTAAATACTCGTTACTAAAGTAACGCGTTACTCGTTACTCGTTACTTTTGGAGTAATTTTAGGAGTAATTAGTTACTTTTTTGAGAAAAGTAATAAGTAATCTAATTGATTACTTTTTGAAGTAACGAGTATTATTTGAGAGAAAGTAATTGACGTTACTTTTCAAATTACTTTTATGATTACAAAATATTTGCTTTGTTGTCTTGTGATAATTTTCAAAGGCGTTGCTGTCACTAAGTTCCGCTTTTTATTGTTCATTCTGCGATGCAATCTCACATTATTTGCAGCTTTCACGGGAGCTATTCAAACCAGGTGAATTGTGTGATATATGACCAATAAACCCTATCCCATAACCTATTCTTCTCTGATCTGACATTGTTCTGTTGATCAATAGATTCAATAGTTTTTCACTTTTTATCTGAGTGAGTTTCGAATATTGAAAAGATGATTTAAAATTTATGGCTATATGAATAGATTGATCCGAAAAAAATAAGCCATTTTAATAAATCAAATGAAACCATTTATTCGGCAGCCTTATTAAAAAGTTTTCAACGTCAATTTATCTTCTGCTGCAGTCACCAGTATTAAATTAATATTATTGAATCGATCATCGATCGTTCCCCTTCGTAAAAAACAAGATGGCCGCCATGATTGTCAAATCGAGACATGTCATTATCGAAAGGGAGGCAATATCTTTTGTTTCACAAGTTAAAGTAATCATGAAGTAATTAGTAATTAATTACTTTTTTTGGGAAAGTAGTTAGTAATTGTAATCAATTACTTTTTAGGCTGAAGTAATTAGTAATGTAATTAGTTACTTTTGAGGAAAAGTAATTTGTAATGTAATTTATTACTTTTCAAAAGTAATTCTCACATCACTGATGAGCCATTTAGTTAGAATGTGTAATATTCAGACGTGAAAGTACAAATGTTGAAAATAGACTGAATTAACTAAGTCCTTGTAAGGGTAACTTTTGATTAAATTTCAATCAGAAAAACACAAATTTAGAGCTTATAGAGGTAACATATACGACTGAACAATTTCGTGTCTGGATATTTAGCCTCAATAAGAAATCTATAAAATACCGTTTGTGCACATAATTATGCAATAGAGCCTTACTACAGAGAAAAGAGAAATAGAGAACTTCCCTTGCTAATGAATATCTTGTGGATGTACTTGTGGGCACACCAATATGAATCAAACAAATAATTAAAACAGTGTATTTGTTTTCTAGTAGTAAGTAGTAAGGCCTAGTAATTATATTGAGTTTTTTCTTACCTGTCCCCCAATTCATCTAGGCATACACTGCAATAGCCAACACTTGATTGTTCTTGCCATCCAGGTATATTCTCATCCAGCTCAGCAACGGAGCATCTATTACAGATGGATACCACACATCCAATGCAACAATATTTCGTTGATATTTCACATTCAAAACAAACATATTGTTCTTGGGAAAATACCATGTCTGCCATGCTGCCCACACTTTGATTTGTAGAAACTGAAAGGATGTTTTCCGCCTTATTTGATGCTTAAATAGCTGGGTTTGGCGCCAGAAATTAGAGAGGTGATTGCTTTCTGTCTACCAATCGATTTTCATTATATTTAGGGAATTTTACACAATTTTTTCTAGTATGATTTCAATAAAAATCAAAGTTTAATTCATTCTAACGTTTCACGTGCATAATCAGCCTCCCATGCATTGTTCTCCTTGCGTCTCTAGGCAACAACCGTGGTAGCGAGGGCACACATTTAAAAATGTGGTCGAAACCCCTAGAAATGCCAAAAATACCTATTCCTGTCAATTATTTTGAAAGCATGGCTCATGACGAGCACGCCGCATAACTGAGACATGGGTAAAAGGCGTTCATACACACCTAAATCGGTGCGCTTCAAGATATGGGGCAAGATCAAATGTTTTACCCGTGCTTTACTCAGTTGTACGGCCGCGCATCAGCCGTGCCTAATACATTATTTAGGCACGGCGTATGAAAAGCGTGGCGTATAACCCAGGACTGAGAAAAGGCAATAATTTGAGTTAAGGAGGATTGGAATAGTAGAGCCAAACTTTTCATTCTGTTAAATTTCTTTTCAAGCATGTTCAGAAGGTGATTTTCTGGAATAAAACAATGGGGGTATCCAGATTGATTTTGGGGCTATGGAATTTTGAAGTCAGCCTATTTTAAACGTCAATAATATTAATAACAGATGTTATAAAAACAATAATTGTTCAGAAGAAAGACATAAACACATATTAATGGTCACATATCTCAATGAAGCAACGCCAGCAGTTGAGGATAAAGGTATTTGGGTTATTATAAGTTGTGAAATGAAACATAAATCGGTAAAGTTTCTTTCCATCATGTACTTACAACAATCATTTTCCCTAAAATCTGCCACATTGTTTTGAAAAATATAGAGTATGGCGTTAGTTGTTTTTAAAAATGGATTGTACTGTTATAAACCTCCTTAAATAGGGAGGACATAGTTAACTACAAGTCTGAAAATTCTCACAACAGCTGTGATATAAATAGCACAGTGTGACATTCACAATAGAAAAATTACAATAAACAATGCATCAATCTTCAAATACACAAACTGCTTTGGCTGCTTACCTATAATTTATTTCAAATCCTGAACTTATTAGATGTCCATCAGAGTAAAATGAAAGGTATGCTGACCCAGAATGAGTTAAAAGCCTCTGTAAATTAATGGAAGTAATATTCGTATTTGACTCTGGTAAGATATTCCCACTGAAAGAAAAAGAAATCTTGATGACAAAACATTCAATGACTATCAGAAACACATCCATCAATACATATATCTACATTTGTAATTTAACAACAAATATGTTCATGTGGATTGGTTTGATTGATCCAAGAAATGAAAATATTAATTGCAGAAGAGCCACCTTTGAAGGTGGGTCAGGCCAGCGGAACACGGGATAAAAAGTGTCAAATATTGTTACTTCTAGCCGCCGTTCCCAGCGATTTTTAAGCTGTTGGCTGTTTGCGGTAGAAAGCTGTGGCTCATCTAGATGGGCTGGGTAGTCTTGCTTAGAAGGGTTGAAGTCTTGCATGTTGAAACTTCCAAAAAGAATGTCAAGAAATAATTTAGAATTACATCATTTCAATTTAAGTACATACGGTGTGTTGGTAATTTAAATTAAAAGCAGCAATCAGTGAATTTTCAATAATGAAAGGCAAATCAGCCATATAAAAAAATAAAATTCTGTAAAGTCGTTTAACTGGGATATTTATTCTCAACTTCCTTCTCACTGCGTAAACAACCGGTATCGAGGTCAAATGTTACTTTCCTAATCTGTGCAATCGCTTTGGCAACAGCAAACGAATTTAGTGTTTATTTGGCCTGATTACTGATAAATTGCTTAATTTGAAAAACTTACTTTTATTTTATCTAATGGTGCACTACATCTACCAAATTCCAGTAACTTGTTTCACAAAATAGGTACGTTACGAATGACCAGTTCCAACACACCCCCTTCATTTATTGATAACAGGTTTGTATTTAATGTTTCCACTGACTATTAAGTGTGAGGGCGCTTGGCTTGGTGGGAACAGGTTCGCTCACAGGTTCACATACGATTTCGTTTTCGGACGCATTCGCTTTTGGGGAACTCCCATTAACCAAGTACCAAGAGAAAATTAGTCTATTCAATGACCGGGTTTAATTTCTTATAACCATAACTACTTATTCCCTTCTTGAATAAATAATTTTAGTTCGATTTGATTCAGATTTAATTTTAAAACAAAAGAGTTGGATATTAATATTGGCTAGATGGCTATAATAATACAACTCCATAAAATATTAACAAGGTAACTATTGAATAACTATAGATATAGAAATCTTTGCAGTTTTTAAAATAGAGAAGTACATATTGTTTACAAACTTTATCTGACAAGCCAACTAATCTGCAATAAATTAGCAACATAAAATGGTGAGAAGATTGTTAAGTAGGATTAAAAGTGTCTATGACAGGCCTACCAATACCAATTATATAAACATCTTCATCTGTTGCTTGTTGCTTGTATTGTTTTCTTGGGCACGGAATTAACAAAACTCTTGTATAAAACTGATTTAAAAACATCTGCGTTTGCTTGTTTACTGTTTGAGATTTGAGAGGGAACTTGCCAGCATTCACTATGAGAAAATAGTGAGCAGTCGATGAGAATGCATTCCATCGCATAGTAGCCTACCCTAGTTGGTTACGACTACTTAACAATTAGACAACAAGCCCGAGTGGTACAAGCAAAAACGTGTTAACCACGATCAGTGTTCACTATGAGAAAATAGTGAACGATGGAGCAACCAATCAGAATGCAGATCATCGAATAGTACCCTAGTCGGTTTCTACTAATGTCATTTAGTGAACATCATGACATGTGGAAAAATAAATAATAGCACAAATGAGCGCTTACCTTAATGCGGCTATCATTGGAGAAGATGCAGAGTTGCCATCGTAGATATAAAGATGATCCCAAGTACATTCAGTCATAAAACTGCTGAAGTCTAATTCAATTGTCTGGTTAAAACTGCAACATCAATATTTAAAATGTTCACAATAATACAGGTAATAATAAAGATGGACAGCATAAATCAAAAGCCGATTTGCAAGGCACAGTCGACATTTGAATCGCAGCAGAAAAGCTTTTACAACAACAACAATTTCAAGTTCAAGAGAAACCCTATACAATGTCTAAACGTTAATATGTTATGGTAGACCTACTATTCTCAAAATACGGATTTGACTTTCAACAAAGTCTAAAATGAGATTAAAACGTGGAATAAGATTTCCAGCTGTGTGTTGATATTAGCTGTATGAAAGTGTATCATATAGTAAATTATAACAACAATACAACATACTAACTTTTTATACTTGTTATGTCATCTACACATGTCAGGTGCCAGCATTTTCCGCAAGCATGGAAATGAAACAGATCATCTACTTATAAACATCACTTAAGTGTTCATATCAGTAAGTTTCTACTTATTAATTGTGTAATAAAAGTAAGCAATAAAATAGACGTTTTTTGAGCTTTTGATATAACTTTTGAGATTTTCACGGCGCCTTTGTTGGCGACGGACGCGCTTTGCGTGCTCCTGGATTATTATTTTAAAATTGTAAATTTATAACTTATTTATAACTTTATTTTTTATATTTTTAGTTCAAGAGCTTACATTTATTTGTAGTTTATTTTTCTTTGCTGAAAGTTATTAATATTTCTGAGTGATTGATATCATTTTTGACAGGGAGATTGTATATTGTCTATCTTAAATTCTGATTTAAAATTTTCTTGTTCGTTAAAGTTTTGGATTTGGAGATAATTATTTAACATTTTACAAGAAAACAGGATTTGTGCTTCATAGTAAAGAGTTTAGATGCCTTAAAGAGTTTATTGTCGTTATTTTGTTACCTACATTAATCTGAAAGAATTTATTTGATTATTCCATAGTTTGTATATTCAAAATTATTATCGTCATTACCAACCGCCGTAAACTTTATTTGAATTTTTATATCTTATAATCATTGATCTATTGTCTTTATAACAATGCCAATTGTGCCATTCATAGAAACTGTTCATTCAATGATTGCATACACTCGAGATGAATTATTTGAAATACGTATTAGTGCTTGTTCTGATTTGTTTAATACCTTAACTACTCATTTCGCTTTCAACAGTAGACGCAAAAGAAAGAGAGGCAAGCGTGGTGGGAAGAAATTTAGGATCTCAAATTTCTTGAAACTGTGAAAGTGACGGTAACAACAACAATAAGATTAACCAATCCGTATTATCAACACAAGAACAACATAAGTCGTCCAGTAGTTATCATATTCCTTTCGGAAAAAAACATTCATGATAATCTAACAGTGATTTCACCTTCACTTACTAGACCTACTGACATTGATTCTAACAACAGATCAACAATTAAACCTGCACAGTTCTGTATGCTAAATGCTAGGTCAGTTAACAACAAATCCTTGAGTATTAAAGATTTCGTTGTTGATAATAACATTGACGCGCTTGCATTAACGGAGACATGGCTAAATGGATCAAATGCTGATCAAATAATAATAAACAATATATGCCCATCTGGCTATAGTATGCTCCATACACCTCGTGAAACATCAAAAGGTGGTGGAATTGCATTGCTCTTCAAAAAGCAGTTGAAGCTCAAGAATAGTTCACTCAATCTCTCGTGTTGTTCTTTTGAATATGCTGACTACGTAATTAGAAATGCGTCAAAAAGTCTGAATTTGGTAGTTATTTATAGACCACCACCGTCCCAGATGAACCAGCTCACTATCTCTCTATTCTTACAGGAATTCAGCTCCTTCTTAGAACATCTAATAACATCGTCGAATCAACTAATTATTGTCGGAGACTTCAATTTGCATCTAGATGACCCTTGTGACATCAACGCAATTCGATTCCAAGGGGTACTGGAAGCTTTTGGCCTTGTTCAGCATGTAAACAAATCAACCCACAAAAGTGGACACATTCTTGATCTCATAATCACAAAATCTTCTGATACAGTAAACAACATTAATGTAATTGATCCGCAACTATCAGATCACTCTGCTGTGTTCTTTGAGACGTCATGTCTCGACAAGCCAGTATATGAAAGGAAAGAAATAACTTATCGAAAGATAAAGTCTATTGATAAGACTCTTCTTGTTGATGATATCAAAAATTCTCCCCTATTGTTGCAGCTTGATAGGCACGGTGATGTATCATCCTTGGCTGAATGTTATGAAAGAACTTTACACTCCTTACTAGATCGCTATGCACCTGTTAAACGCCGAACTATAACTATTAGACCAAAGGCACCATGGTATTCAGAAACAATAAAAGTTGAGAAGTCAAAGCGCAGGAGATTAGAACGCAGATGGAGAAAAAGCAGACTAGTCATAGACAGAACTATGTACGTTGACCAATGTAATATCGTTAACAAAGTAATACATGAATCAAGAATGACATTTTATACTGACATAATTGACGAGCACAAAAATAATCAACGTGTGCTGTTTTCTACCGTATCTAAAATGCTAAATCTGAAATCAGATAAAAAACTACCTCATTACACAAGTGCAGTCAATCTTGCAGAACAATTTGTTGACTTTTTTGATAACAAAATAAGTATCATACGAAATAACTTTTCATTAGAGGCTAGCACATGTACAGCGAATGAAGAGCCTCGTTTTCATGCAAAACTTGACACTTTTTTACCAACAACACCTGAAGAGCTATTATCTCTCCTAACCACTATGTGTGCCAAATCCTCGATTTTGGATCCAATACCTGGTGCTCTGATGAAAACTTGTCTCCCTGTTCTTTTACCTGTAATTTCGAAGATAATTAACCTCTCTTTTGATAATGAAATAGTTCCTGAAAATTTAAAAGAAGCTGTTCTGGATCCTCTTATAAAAAACAATTCCCTTGACAAAGATGTGTTTAAAAACTTTAGACCAATTTCTAATTTGAAGTTTATATCAAAAGCAATCGAGAAAGTGGTGTCAGTAAGATTAAATCAACACCTCGATGACGAGAAGTCACATGAGACCTTCCAGTCTGCATACAAGAAAGGTCATAGCACTGAAACTGCTCTCGCTAGAATTCATAATGATCTACGTTGTGCTATCGATGATAATAAATGTATCATACTCGTTTTACTGGATTTGTCAGCTGCATTTGATACCGTGGACCACAATATTTTAATTAATAGACTGGAGAAACGTTTTGGAATTAGTGGGAAAGCTCTATCATGGATAACATCATATCTATCAAATAAAACACAGTTTGTTAAAATTGAAAATGAGGTCTCCTCATCTCGTAAACTTAGTTGTGGTGTTCCTCAAGGGTCAGTGTTAGGCCCATTATTGTATTCTATGTACACTTCACCACTTGCGGATATCATCAAATCGCATGGCATGTCTTTTCATTTTTATGCTGATGATACACAAATTTATCTAACTTTCAACCCAAAAGCAGAAAATGAACCAATTTTTCCTAAATCACGCATTGAAGCATGTCTTAATGATGTTGACTCTTGGATGACTTCAAACAAACTTTTGCTGAATGGCAGTAAGACTGAATTTCTCCTCTTTCATGCTCGTCATCGACCCTTGCCGCCATTAAGCTCTATTAGTATTGGAGACAGTGACATCACAAATTCAACATCAGCTAAAAACATTGGCGTTTGGTTTGATGATATACTATCAATGGATAAACAAGTGAAAGCCATCTGTAAAACTGCATTCTATCATCTTCGCAATATAGCCAAGATAAGAAAATATATTTCATTTAAACATTGTGAAATTTTAATTCACTCATTTATATCATCAAGAATAGATCATTGCAATATATTACTATCTGGAATTACAAAAGAAAATTTGCATAAGATACAATGCGTTCAAAATTCTGCTGCATGTGTACTGACATTCACACGAAAATATGATCATAGTACACCAATTCTACAAGATCTTCACTGGCTACCTGTAAAACAGCGCATTAAATTCAAAATTTTAATCATCACATATAAAGCATGGTACGGAATGGCACCTAGTTATTTGACAGAACTATTGCTTCCTCATATACCAATTAGAAGTTTGAGGTCTAAAGATAAAATGCTACTTGTCCAACCAAAATGTCACTTGAAGACCTACGGATGTCGATCATTCTCCAACGTAGCGCCATTATTGTGGAATGGTCTCCCATTTGAAATTCGCTGTTGTACATCACTTGAACAATTCAAAAGCGAAGTAAAAACGCATTTGTTCAAAGAGTATTTTAATTTAAATTAAATTAAAACATAATTATCATTCTATTATGCTGTAGATGTTTAACAATGAATCTTACTTTATACTTACTTACCTTATGTATTTCATTTTGTATATACCTTTTATTTAATTTTATTACTATATAATCCTGTAAAGCGCCATTGGATTCATCAAGAAATGGCGCTATAAAAATGCATATTATTATTATTATTATTATTATTATTATGTTATGGTAGACCTACTATTCTCAAAATACAAATTTGACTTTCAACAAAGTCTAAAATGAGATTAAAACGTGGAATAAGATTTCCAGCTGTGTGTTGATATTAGCTGTATGAAAGTGTATCATATAGTAAATTATAACAACAATACAACATACTAACTTTTTATACTTGTTATGTCATCTACACATGTCAGGTGCCAGCATTTTCCGCAAGCATGGAAATGAAACAGATCATCTACTTATAAACATCACTTAAGTGTTCATATCAGTAAGTTTCTACTTATTAATTGTGTAATAAAAGTAAGCAATAAAATAGACGTTTTTTGAGCTTTTGATATAACTTATGTTATCTTCTGAAATTTGTATAAAAAGAAAAACTATATGTGGATAATTTATATTATAAGAAGTCAAATACATACTGCTAGGTGGTTGAGAGTCTCACTTAGGATAATCTTATTAAATGAGGTCTTGCGTAAACGCTGAGAATAAACATTACATCGTTAGTGCTACGTGGCACATTCAGACTCATTTGAAAGGACAGTGGATGAATACACCCCAAAGACATGACGGAACACGCATCTAAAGGTCATATGATTATCCTACTGGAGCTTAGTCTGGTTTGCTAATATAATGACAGCACTCACTGTCACTTTCGCCAAGCTTGCAACACTTATAGCATAAGTTATTGCAGTACATTTAAGTTCTGATTATTGCTTTTCCTCCCTTTCCCTTAAGTTTTGCAAACAGGTTGCTCTTAAGGTGGTAAGTGTCATAGTGCCATTCTCAAAAGGTAAGATTGTTGTTAGAGTGTTGTAATTGCCTTCTTGTTCTGTATTCTGCTTATCTTTTAATTTTATCACTGATTATCTGTGTGACTGGTGCTGGTATGGTGGGTTCTTCTATGCATCTATCATGTGATCGGGCAGAGACAGGTTCACAACGCCGCTATAAGCTTTGGACAAATTCATTGTTCTTCCAACGCAATCACTGCTATGCTAAACAAAACCACCTACCAAGCACCAATGCCAGCACTCATCTTCAATAATGAGTTTAGCTATAATATTGGCTTAGAATTTAAAATGTAAATTAAAAACCTTTGTGTAAAATAGGATATTGTTAAATAGCACAATTGTCAAGCGTGTTCATAAAAAATGATAAACAATTCCCTATTTCTTGTTTCAATTGAATTTTATTGTAAACCCTTCAAAAAACCAATCTATATTTCATGTTTCACGGTCAAAAGGCTTCTTATAATATCGAGTAAATGCTGCATGTGATGTGGTATTTGATGCTTCTGTTTTACCCTGATTTTGTAATCTCAACGGTGATCTGAAGTATTAAGATCACTAACTAAAGCGTGTGAAAATCAGAGTTATGGAAAAGACTTTTCCTTTTTCTTTTCTTTGTTTCCCCATTCTATATTATAGGCCTACTATACAAATATTTAACACTTTCTAGGCAATATGGGTTACATGAGAACAGAGTTTAGTGTAATAAGGCAGGAGGAAGGTGTAAGAAAGCTATCACAGTGAGTGATTTTCTGAAGCCTTATGAGTGCCTCATAGCAACCTCAGTATTTATATAACCCACATTACACAAGAAAGTGTTTAATATTTGATTATAAAATGGAAATAATCTTATACTTTCTTACAAATCCTTCTCTGACTACCGTCCGTTATAGCCAAATCATGACATCCAAATTCATTTCTAATCACAAATTGAAGAGTGCTTGTGTGGCGTTTCATTGACAGCGTTTCGATATTACGGTTTTAATGAAAATTTCACTTGTTTGATTCCATGAAATGTTTTATCTAACATTGCGTACATTTATGTAGGACTATATATGTGACGTGCATCTGAACTTACGTTCAATATACGTCATTTTTTTATTAATTATTATTCTTATCAAATTTTATTCATCATCTTCATTTATTCAGAAAACCTGATAAGCTACAAGCTTTTTTCACAGGACTGATACAAAATAGAGGAAATAGGCAAAAGAACAACATGTTAAAAATGTGTACATGGAAGGCAAATTAGTAACATTAAAAATAAAATAATGATTAATTAACTAGAATAAGCTGTCAACGATCTAATATATGGATTTCCTTCTCAAGGAGATACTTAAAATTGGTTCCGCTAGCAACAACCTTCAATTCCGAGGCCCAGCATGTTTGAATGAGTGGCAATGAATATTTTAACTTGATATCCAATTTTCATATGATATTTGCAGTTATCAAGTTTCAGCCCAAGGGCAAAACAAATTTAACGTGGAAGAAAGAGGTTGATGAATATTGTTGAATCTTATGAGATAAAAATTTGCATCATCAGCACACAATTTCACAATTTGATTTAACATTTTATCGCTAACCAGTCTATAATATCATTGATCTAAACCAGCAAAGTTACGGTCATACTACTGCGCTTGTGGAAATTGGAGAAGTAATTGATAACGAACATGATGATGATTTTGTTGATCTTAAAGCAAATCCAGTCTGATGCGGATGAAGAGTGGGACATAGAGCGATGTAAAAAAAGTAATTGAGAAAACATCGCAATTTTTTAAGGGTAGTATACGGAAATTAGAAATCAGTTTTATGTAGGGATATTAAGCACGTTTTATTGTAGTAATTTCAATGAGAAGATTTAACTTTCTTGAAATTATGTAAATTTATACATTAATTCAGCATATCCCTAGCCTGCTCGCAGACTCACTGTCAAAATGTAAACTTGGTAAACAGTTTACCAAATTTACATTTTGACAGTGAGTCTGCGAGCAGGCTAGCATATCCCTGGTTATGATAAACTTCAAATGAACACTGCTATTGGAAGTCATTCGACAACTTCTTTTAATTTTTAGTACATCTTTAGTTCCTAATAAAGACTTTCTTTGCTCAGCTAGAACTGTGCCAATGTTTGATAAAATGTCAGCTTTTGTGCCAACAATATCATGTAAAACTAATATAACTTGAAATAGAATATATCATCGATGATACATACGTGCCGCTGTCGATAAGCCACATTTTTCTTGCATTAACAGAATAATTACCAGGGCCATCGCTGATTGAACCAGTTTTATCAATGAGTCTATAAAACAGAATCAATTAAGGTATTGAAAAGTGATAACATAAATTTAAGTATAATACAAAAATTGAACTTGAAATTATTAACCAGATATTAGCTATAAGTATTAATGAAACTCTTGGTTTTTAATTCAGCCTTCAAGCAAAAAATATGAATTTTCTTCTGAATGCTTCTAGCCTTCTACGTCCTAGGAAACCATGATGCCCACATTGGTCATCTTTTCATTTTGAAAATTTATAATCAATATTTACAACTATGCATACTATTTTAAACAAGAATTACATCACTCTTATTATTGGGTTACTGGGAGTTAGACCCACAAGTCTCTAACAGTTTCGTTGGACACTGCTAACAAACATGAGTTCTGAAAGATCATTAAAAATGCTGCAGCTCATCGTCATTTTCAATACATGTATTCTAGCTGCTGGATTAAAAGTGATGGGTATAGGGCTTTATCCGACATGGCAACCAATCCCATACAATTGCTGTGGGTTGTCACAAGACATAACTGGATAACACGGGCACAAATCTGCCAATCACGAAAATAGACAGGCCATGTCTATTTTGAGTGATTATTAATTTACAATATACAATACATGACAGGAATGTAGCTGGTGACACCTAGATCTAAAATATTGCAAGAAAACAATTGATTCTATTTGAGATGCCATTCACCTATACCGTTATTCATGACATCGCATGTACATTAGGCTATATAACCAGATATAGTATGCAGTATCTCGGTCTGCAAAGAACAGCAGTTGAATCCCCGAGATTAACATTTTTCTCGTGATTGCCGCCCCTGAAGCTGCAATTATCATTGAAAACCGCCTGTTAAAAATTAATTATTTGTTATTGTTCCCATAATTTTGCTGAAATGATGGATTTTGGCCCCGTCCCCTGTAATGAAATTTGATAAGTTGCCATCCCCAGCCTCAACTCTTTGCGGCGACTTGTTGATATTGACATTATTTGCAGACTGGGTAATATATGTATGCACTCTTTATTATAATAATGGTTGGCTGTGTTTGTTGATATTACAGGGAGAGATGCTAAGAGCTACTATGGCCATTAGTCAGAGCTCTTTGATGCAACAGACACGAATGTACAGTAAGATAGCAAGAGGCGAAAGAAGACGGTCACGCGGTACAGTTTTCACACATATAGATTTACAGGAAATGATTAACAATTATACAATGACGTAAATACAATATTAAACCACTACAGTATCAATGTAAGGTCAATTTAAAGTATACTTACACCTGGACGACAATGGACATGCAGGCTATATATATATATTATAAATATTTGTAGACGGTGTTGTTCAATTGAACAACCCGTTCCTCTTACATTTAATGGCATTTAACACACAGATTTAAAAAAGTCTTTAACATTATGTACAACACTATTAATCAAGATTTAAAGTCACAATGAACAAAATTATTACATAAAATGTTGAAAAATGTGGAGGGTAGCGCAGAACGTCATGTAGCGGCTGAAGGCATCTCTCTTTGGCTTGTATATGATGTCCAATAAATTTCATACTTTCATATTTCACTGTGCTGGTGGCTGATGGAGTAAGCAGTGCCGGATTGAATTTCTAAGGGCGCGAAAGGGCGCTTAATTTCAAGGACACCTTAAAAACCATAATGACCAGCAGCCTTTGCATATTTTTGTCTTTCAAATCTGGACCCAGATTTCAATCACTCGTTTTTATGATACACGGCTCGCCTTTGTGTCTCCTTTGCACACACACGCGCTTCGCAAAAATTCGCAAAACATTTCGTAAAACGAACATGGAAGCATCAGATTCTCTGTCAAGTTATTTATCAACGAACTGGTTTGGAAAGTTACAAGAGCAAAGAGGTGCACGTCGTAAGTGCTTTCGATGCTTGAATAAATGTGTAGGCCTACCACGGAAATCAATTCACTTGCTACTAGTGTCATATGAATTGAGGAAGGAAGACAGATTTGAAAGCTACAACTGAACTCGACTGATTCAAAATTTCATGTTGGTGTTTACTTGATACAAGAATATTAGGGACTGAAAGAACGGGAAGAGATTTGTTAGCATTCAAAATCGAAATTTATCGCCGAAAAAAAATGAAATTATAACACCAGGTGAATTCGATTTTTCATACGGATACTTTGATCATTGACTCCAAATTATGTTTGTAAACATGTAGGCTTCGTCTAAAAATAGTTAGTTACATACCTGTGTATGTTTTATATTGGATTGTTTTTCTGCAGTATTTATGCACGTAAATTGTAAAATTTAGAATCACATGAATTTATTTAGTGTTCATTTGAAAGTTCATTTTATCCAAGTTGTTTTGATTTGCGTCAAACTTCACAGACAGATAATCAGACTGTGACTTCCATTCCGCTATTTATTTTTGAGCCGTATACATTTGTTGGCTATTTAAGCCATAGACTTTGCGTTTCGACAAGTAAGAATTGAAATTTTTCCAAAACTGAAATTGATAAACCAGACTATTTTCTGTAGCTTTCTGTCGTGTCTTTCCTTAGCAAAAGCCACGAGGACAATCCTCTGACGCGAGCGCTGACGTCACTTTCCAGAGGATTAGCCTCATTTCTTGTAATCAAGACAACAAAATAAAGCAAAGGCTGCTGGTCATTCGAAACTCTTTAAGTGCTTCGGTGGAGTTATTACCTAGTTATTATTTCAATGTTATCTACAAACTCAAAATCAGCTAGACATTTCAGGATGCCTAGAAGATAGGGGTGCCCGTAGTGTATAACCTGAGCCAGATGGACTAGCAAAACGTAGAACACAATCGATAAATAATGTAAATAAAAACGGTGTCAGTGTATCTCACTGTAAAATGATTGTAAAATCTGCAGGCTACGAACGTGCAGGCTAGAACCTGAGTGTAAGATCATAACTTTCATTGGCAATCCTAGGCCTACCGTATTATGATGTTTATATAGGCTGAGGATATTAGTAAGCCTACGGGCTAGATTACCCTTAGGCCTACAAATACTAGGCATACACTGGCTGGTTCCCTGCTACAAGCTACAACAAGCTATAGCCAGGCCTATTTACTTCTTTCCTATTTCCATTTGTTACGTACTTACCCATTAAATATGAATAGATTGTTTTAGTTGAAGAGTTTAATAGTCAAATTTTATTTGTACTCCTGTATGCTTACTGTGTCGTTGCATTACAGAATAGATCGACCGAATTAATGTCAACTCACCTTCGGCGGCCATACTGACAAGCTTTACCCCATGACTTTGTTCCACATATACATTCTCCTCGGCTACATACTCCGAAGCTGCAATCTTTATTATTCTTACAGGGTTCACATGAATTAATTATGCAAAATATTAGCAATATTTGGCAAACAATCCAAGTTTCCATTACAAATTATTGTCATGATCTTCATCATATGAACCATATCAACACAACAACTTTCCGAAATGACAGTGCTTATTGATTTCTTGATTTCATTTGCCGACATTATAGAGCCCAATCCTTTTGCCATGCTCCGGAGCGCTAACTAGGAGCGCCCAGTTCTCGATGACGACATGACCCTGATGATTATATTCTAGTGACATGCTTGATTTCACTAACCGTTAAAAAGTTTCACGTCCCCGTATTGCTTTTCTTTGGGACAGATGAGATTTAGTGGCAGCCCAGTGGCAGATATGATGTATCGACGTGACTCACTAGTGTGAAGTCTAGTGAGGGGAGAATTAGCCTGCTCGCAGACTCACTTGTAACCGGTAGATGTACTATGATTCTACTCAAGTAAGGTTCTACGTGGTTTTTACCCTACAAAGTTGGTTTCTATTACCAATTTTACATTTTGACAAGGAGAATGGCCTCAACCGGCTTTTGTTTCTTTACAGAAAATTAAATGAATGTCACACAGAATTAAACATCCCAATAAATTTCCAAATCTTTGGCTTTTTATTGGTTGGTCTCTTCTCCCTCATTTAGTGTTTTCATTTGGGACCCTCAGCTATGCTGCTCTGTCATCTGCATGGAAGATGCCTTTCGATGGAACTATACTATGGACTAACTACAGATACTTTCTAATCAAAAATGTAAAAACAAACTTTTGGACATGTTTTTGCCAGTGAATAGAGCCATTCCTATAGAAGATATAAAAGAGCAGTATGGGCGAATTCTGTTAATAGGGAATTACCTATCCTATAGTTTACAATTATTCAAGTTGAAACGATCGATTCCTGAGACACCCTTCGTATTAGCACAATGAAAAGCAAATTTAATTACTCGAAAATTAAGAATTGAATTCGTTTCAGAATATAATTATTATGATTAGTGGTAGTACTACCAAAGTATATGCTATATATGACAAAATATGACTGATCTCTATAAAAGCAATATTTATACAATAAATAAACCAGCACTGGTTGTTGTCACTAGATATTGATTAAAAACAACCTATACAGATACAGTAGACATCTAACATGCTTGTATAAATTTAGCATTTCATAATTGCACAGCATTATGCGAACAAGATCTACATGTTGATTTTTAAATAAAATAAAATAATTAGTGATACAAAACTGCATCAAGTATAGATTGACAGAATTCATTTAGTGTCAAATTCGCTGAGTGCTTGGATAGGCGATATATCCGTATCAACTTCTGTATGGCGAACGGTACGCCTCTGTTCATTGTTGTTGACATTAAATAAAGGTTTCATGTCAGGTGCTTTCATATGCCAAGTTACGATAGGAGTCTGAAAAATGAACAAACAATGATGTACTCTACGTAGAAAGGATAGAAGGTAGTCATACACTATTATACACATAGTTGTTATATTCGATAGGGGTGTTACTTGTCTCACTTCTATACACATTACACTGATGCTACACGCGGATCTGACCTTTACGATAGACTTTAAAGAGAGTATTTATCAACTTTATGACATAAATCTCAGAAATTTTGAAAATTGAAACTGCAAAAATGAAAAATTGGTGAAAATTTTAGGTCAATGATTCCATTTCTTCTTCAATTTGATAGGTCTCAAGTTGTGAGACTCTCAATCGTTGTGAGATTTCGCTCTAAACCATGTATGAATATTCAAAATGGCATCCCCTGTCAAAAATAGTTCCAAAGACGCCGCCCCCTGGCCCTTTGGCAGCTGCAGGTTTCACATGTAAAGGAATTAACAAACGAGTATTTAGCCAAAGCATCGATTACGTTATTCACCATTGAAGTCTAGCTCTGTATGATAGGCAGTCCATAGTACATATCAGGAAGCTCATCGTAGGCCTACATCAGACAGACAAACATGATCCAATGGACAGAGGAACTAATCACTGATTCAATAGCAACGTAAAGCAATTGGGAACCTTAAGAGCGTGCTACCATCAGCTAATTTAATATTGTATGGATTATTAGCCATCTCATGGTTGTTAACTTACCGCTCCAGTATGGCGATGCTTGGTTGTGGCAATGTACGAATACTTAACAGTGAGAATGACGGAGTTCATCAAATTCTTTGCTGCCTGGATCAATGACGTAGCACTGTCCAACTAAAACACAAAGAGCAAACGGTTGCTGATATATCTGTCAATGATAAGAGCAGGACAGTTGCCGCTTGATCTAGATTTGATATAGTGTTGAAGAATTGACTTACCCCAGACACTACAAGTTCGCCACTAATCATTTGCACATCTGCTTTGACTCTTGCTGTAATTGTCAACTGATGACTGTATAGTGCAATACGTTGCAAATATGCCAACAGATCATTTCGAGTTGAGCTGTGTGGACACTAAATAAATGAAAAGCGTTTAGATTCCATTGCAAAAATCTGTCATCAAAGTGCAATTAATAAAAAACAATTGTATTTACCTTCTCGGCGACCAGACCAGCAAGTTTGTTTAGATCAGCTCCATACTTGGCAATCCTCTAAAAGGAGAATATTTCGGCGTATTAATTATTAAGACAGGAACACCAAACACAGTGAGAAAACAGCAAATCACCCACTAAATGAGCCTGAACGTGATTGTTTATCGGACATTGGCCAAGATGCCGTAAACTTTCCTCGTCACTCCCAGCTTTATTATTCAAACAGCATTAGCGACCCTGGGATACTTCCATACATGGACGCTATACGGGGATGCGCTATGTTTTATGGGTACCAATTTGGCACCATGCCATGCTGATAATATTGGAGAATGAAATTTACAATTTTGGAATCCAGCTCTGAAAATCCCGGCTTCCAGCTGTGAAACCAGAAAATATCCTGCTGTGAGGTACCCGGACCCTGCTATGAGTTGCCAAACTGGCATTTTTAATACAAAATGCCAGGCAAGAATACATTTTTGGCAATTCTGGTGTATGCTCTCCAACAAGCTCTGAAATTTCCGGCCTCCAGCTGTGAAACCAGAAAATATCCTGCTGTGAGGTACCCGGACCCTGCTGTGAGTTGCCAAACTGGCATTTTTAATACAAAATGCCAGGCAAGAATACATATTTGGCAATTCTGGTGTATGCTTTCCAACAAGACCTACAATTTGGGGGTGCTACAGGAATTTTCGAAATGGCACACCCCGTAGAAAAAGTATCAAAGTACCAGCCCCTCTACTGATTAGAGATATCATGTTATTACGATCATATAGCTGACGGAGGCTAATTGTCCCTACAAGTTTTCATAATTCTTCTTGTAAAACCTTAGTATGATAAAGCTTGCAAAACAGGCTTCCTAAAAGGTCACTTTGGTGACACTTCAACAGGAAAGCTGACATCGGCACGCCATTGTAAAAGAGAGTATTCCAACCTCAGCAGCTTTGCAAACATCGATTGTAGTCTTCAAAGGTCCTGTGCCCCTGTAAGAGAAACAATAACAAATGAATTACAAAATAACATTTATTATTAGAAATTGCAGTTTTATCAAGAAAGATTCTTCATCCTCAATTCAATGTCGAAATGGATAACTCGATATCAGAATGTGAAATAAAGCATTGCCTGTGTTAATAATTCCTGAAGTTCTGAAATTAAAATAGAACTTGATAATACGTTTGTGACTTCTCAAGCACATGTTACGTCAGTGTATATATATATATATATTGCATTGTTAACTCTCTATTCTCTATTTTTGTTTCAGTTACAACATTAATAGTGAATCACTGCTTTTGTCGCTTTTGATCGAGTAATGGTGTACCTGGTAAAGTCTGACATATCCATCATAATCATGCACATTTTCTTGGCCATGACAACGATATCATTTCCTTGGTCATCCCATTTGCTAACCTCTCGAACCAATAAACTCTTTTCCATTCGAAGACCTTCTGTTAACTTGGCAATTTTTGCTTTTTCTGCAGCTGGCAACGCCCTCATAAGTGACTAAACAAAAATATGATGAATAACACCGTTAAGCTATCGATCGAATGTGACAGTATACGTTATAATATGTATTGTAGTTCAGTAATCTAGCTTGACGCATATAGTAGGAATTACAATCAATCAAAATCCACTGCAGTATGCCCAATATAGACATATAGTCCTAAGGATAGTAAATCTAAAGTATGCTTCAGAATCGTATAACGTCATCCTACATCAGCCAATGCACATATTTGTGTTTCTTCAGTTCCATATCGTCAGTCTTTTTCACGAATAGTCAACACTTACCCTGGCACTTCGTTTCGTTAATGTTTTGTTTGATTCTTCCAAATCAATGGGAGCATCTTCATAATCATCGTTTTCAGTAAATGCTCTTGGTTCGTACTCAGACGATATCTCTTCTTCTTGGACACGACCTTACATAAATCCAATTTGATCATTACAATAACCAAGCAATAGAAAAGAAGTTACCTTTTAAAATGGCTTCATTCCCAAATCAAAATTAAAGCCGTAACGAACATATCTGACTTTGGAGCCGTAACATGAAAGTGGCTTTATCTAATATATTCGATCTATATAAACTGACTATCAAAATAATTTTTAATGCTATAGTGCCTATTTAAAATATTTCAAAGACCTTGAAATAAAAAAACCATACGGTATAGTAATTATTTCCAATGCAGTTCATAGCTTTGTTTGCTTGTATATCAAACAAAACTCGTTATAAATTTAGCACGTCATCTATCTAATTTATGTACTATACTCCTTTTTAACTTATAATACCAATCCTACGTTGTTTCAGTTAGTTGAAGTATGTATACCACACTACATTACATTACGTACTTCGTTTATCTTCCGCAGCAGGAGTAACAACAAATTGGACGATCTTGGCAGGACCTTCTCTGCGAGACTTGTTAACCTGTTTGACCCATGTCGCCTTGAGTGGACCAGTGTAGCCGATCATTGCATACGAACTATTTTTGCCTTGCGATACAGGAGATTCAGCACCGACGCTGATCAGAGCTTCCAGCGCCGATTCATGCAATTCACCTAAAAGATCACAGAACAAAGGATCCGCTTCGTTAATCATTGCCACTGACTATTATTCTTGTGAGAAAAAATAATTGGGATTTATGACGCAGTATACTGAATAAATGATAAAGACTGTAGCTGCGATATCGCTTCAATCGAAGTCGTCGCAAGGGATGACAAACATCATATTCATTCCTTGAACTTGTGTGCATTTTCATGTGCGTAAAAAAATTAGAAGATATAGATAAGTTAATATTTTGATATGTTTGAAAATGGGTACCTGGTGTTTCCATAGTAGCAACGCATATCATCCTTTCACTTGGTAATTCATTCAAAAACCGTGTCATTCGCCAACTCTCTGTTTCACCGTGTGATACATCTACAGTATCAAAACTTTTCGATAGAAGGAAGTTCCCAGCATTGTCAAGGACCACGATATTGAAACCTCGCATGAAAGGACTTCGCTCCACGCCATTGACTTTTATAGAACAAATTCTACCATAGGCAGTGTCATCAGCACCTTGCGAGGTAATTTCCACCTTGACTTTTCCTACCGTGAAGAATTTTAAATGTAATGATTTCATTATAGATAGTTGGAGGAATTCACGAAATATATTCGCATCAATTAGTATGAGTATGACCGTACCTTGATCGGCAGCAGGGGTATTAATCATATCAGAGATCATTGCTGGTCCAGCATTCTGAGGACGGCTGACAGATGTGACCCAGTTCTTTGAATTGTAATCCCCTTTGTAACCGGCGAATGCATACGAACCATGGACACCAGGATTGATGTTATCAGCACCCAAACGCTGCATGGCTTTCTCTGTATTTCTCACATCAGAACCTATTCAACATATAGTACGATACATTTGAGTAAATAGATAATAAATCGTACAGTCACTAGGTATGGTGTGTCTCGTTGACGTATTAAACTTGAGCGGGTACGCAATTATTTCTAATCACAATCGTAACAACGTGATTAGATTGAAAAATGTCTTACCTGTTGTTTCTTGAACAGCAATCAAAGCAATGTGGTCATCAGGAATTTCATCTAAATATGTGGCCATCGCAGCCCCTTGTTTTGGGTCAGTTGTATCGAATACCCTTGAGGACACGACATTCCCAATTTCATCGAGAATAACAACGTTATGACCACGTCGCTTCGGTGCGTATTCAGATCCATTTACTACGATTGATGAATGTCCAGTGGGACTTGCATCATTAGCACCTTCGCTATGGATTTCAAATTGCACTTTGCCTAGAAAATATAACCAACTGCTCATCACGAAAGTGCGATCAAACCTCAAAATGCAAATCAAAATTTTATATTACAAATTTAGCACTGACATCAAGACAAAATTAATTATGCATATGAAGTTACGCGATCATTGTTTGATAAGAAATATACGATAAACAACCCACCGCCAGCTTTTAATTGCTCGTAAGCAGCTTTTTCCCTTTGTTTTGCTTGAGCATCCGCCAATGAAATTAGTAATGTTGATTTCTGCGTGTCCTGTTCATCATCGTCAGTATCAAGCTCATCATCTCTCTGCGGAAAATTAAATTTTGAGTGCGTTAATACAATAAATTGCTGTACATGTTAGAATAAAACCCATAATACAGACAATAGTTGAAACAAACATTAATTTCTCTCTCTATATAACAGTCATCATCGGGTAAGATGCTAAGAGTTCGAGGTTTTTGACAGGAAATGAGTGAATATATACACGCAATATCCCGCAGCATTTGATGTTTCCATTACCCTATACCAAGACTAATTTTGTATGTAAAGTATAGATTGAGAGGAGAGGGTCCACAATAATTCGTGTTACATATAACATATAGCTTGAAATTCACAAAGCGATTAAGCACAACATACCTTTCTCATTTGTACAGCTTTACGAATGTCTCTCACACCTTCGTAAACCTAAATCATAAATAGCAGATACTAGAGATTTGAATTAAAATATTATCTACCGACATGGAAATAAAGATGACGTAAAACTAACCAATAACGAAGCATCAATAAACATATTATCATCAATGTCAGCTAATGCACCATTATTCAATGCATCAACAACAACATCAATTTGCTCTGCGAACTGTGGCATAACTAAAAGAAAATCAATACCATGTGAAGCAATGCAATGTTTTCATTTTAATAGCTACATGTATTACATAAAAGCTGATGAAATGACATACTATTATCTCTCATCATTAAGACAGCTCTGCGCACTGTCTCGGTGTATGGACCAGGTTCATAATTATCCATTTCAGCCGTAACAACATTATCAACACGTGCAATTCGGCCTCGTACTGCCCCAGCGGTACGATCTAATGTTTCTGCATCAGATTGTCGCATTGCTTCAACACAGCGATTAACATCTTCTAGGATGTGTGCCTCTATAACAAAAGTGGAAGCAGGTTAACTGTGATACAAAATTAGCCGATTTTCTCAACAACAGTTTAAAGGCATAAGTCGAATCTAGATGTGCTCGATCCATGGGCTACCTGAAACAGCCAGGAAGTCATCGATGGTTGTGATGTCATCCACAGCTTCTGTAAGCACGCGAACTTGCTGGATCCACGCATCGCGGAAAACATCCATATTTTCTTTGGCAACTTTACTTAGTGGTCTAGCAGCTAGTGTCCTTGCAGCGTTAATCACCTGTAAGTATATATTATTAACATATGAAATTTCGCACAGCATTTCCCATACAAAAGTTTAGAGTTATGAAAATGGCTTAATGTTGATTGTATATACTGTACCTGAGGACAGAGGGAATGCAGTTGTCGAGATGCAACTCTGACCATTTTAACACCTTCACTATTGTTCGACATGGAGCAAGCTAATCCAGCTACCTGCAAAGTATAATGAGTGACATTTAATAAAACATTTTATACATAAGGTTACTGGACATATCACACAATGACGAAAGGCTGTGTGTATATTACCTCTTCAAGTTTTGCAGCATGTTCAGTAAAAACAACAGCACATTCTTCTACTTCTTTTTCATTGCCTGCTTGCGCAGCTTCGATAAGTAGCATAAGAGGAACATTAGTTTCCAGGAAAGAGTCAGATACATGGTCAACGACGGCTTTTCGCAGCTAGATATGCAACAACAACAATAGCACATGAAAGTCAAACAATTTGCAAAAAAGTATTAAAGAGCCATAGAAGATACAAAGAGTGACGTCTATATTGCACTCGGATTATAAATCCAGGTATAATTAATACAAATATCTATTGAACGCAAATAAATGTATGGCATCCTTAACGAACCTGCTTACTGAGATCTTTTGTCTTCTTATTCATTTCCTCCCTTGCACCTGGTACTTCGTTTGGTTTGCCTTTGCTCTGCATAAGGAAGTAACATACAGTTATGAAAAAAAAATAAGAGAAAATTGATGAAATGCAAAATAAAATGTGAAACTAATATTACGCTTTCTCACGTGTTTCATGTATTCGTTTAACAAATGTTGTAGGGCCTGTTTTACGTTGTTGCATTCAGCAATGATCCGATCTCTGGTTGTGTCACGTGTACAAGAGGAATCAGCCAGTCGTGCAGCACCATTTAGGATCTCTTCTAGTTGACGTTCAAGTTCAAATTGTGTTTCCTTTTTGTTGAAATCAGATGGTTTCATGTTGATACATTTCTGCAGAATTGAAAGCGAATATAGATACATTCAACATTGCCATAACAATATAGCATGTTGTCAATGCTTGACATATTTGTAAACTAACTGCAGATATGTAGACATAACAAGTACAAATCATTGGTGGATGAAGTCATTAAATGGGATATTACTTACTAATAGAAGTTACTTACTAATAGAAGTTACTCAGATATAAACAATAGCATAGCCGTCGGCTATGCTATTGTTTATAATCAGCCGTACTATATAAGAACATGTGATAGGCGTGGAGATATGGGCCTATACTGCCAAATTACTTCCACACATTATATATCAACCACTATAACATTATGATTACTAGATGCATAGGCAAAGGAGCTAGGGGCAGTATATAAATTCATTTGAGAAATCCCGGACACTTTTCGCACAAATCCACAAATTGCAAGTTTATTGTGTTACAGTGAAAGTGTTCAGAAGACTTACTCTGTATACAAATACAATTCAATACTTCCACAAAACTGATTTATAAATCAAACTACATTGTAATCCTACTCGCAAACTTCCTTCTTTCAATATATTCACAATTCCATTCACAAAATGCTTGCTATGCCATTTACTTTGAAGATTCTACCCCACACGTTTTTGACACAAAAATCCAGAACTCAGTTACACGCTGATATTGAAGGGGGCCCTAAATGTTTATGGGGAAACGGTTTCGGTCAATTTCCGAGCAATCCAACTGTCAACGTATTTCTTACATATCTTTGCAATGAAATTATTCAGTCATTCGAGGTATATCGCGGATAATATGTTCAGTTATACGTAATGATATTTACATCAGTCAAGAAAATAGCAGAATGGTATGAATGTATAATGTGCCAGCCTATGTGCGTTATACACATCTTGATTGCAGGTTATCAGCAAAGTTCGAAAATATAAATAATCAGAAAACATCTATCCAAAATTTCTTGCTCGCTACGCTCGCGAGTTGTCTTTTGCCTCTGCTAATAAATTTCACATCAGATCACGGTTATTAGTGAAACACGTCAATAAAGTGCCATAGTCAGGGCCAAAGTATCAGAAGCTGTTTATTTAGCATCAAAATTCCCCTTCGCTTTCTCTTAATTATTGTTTCCATATCAGGCCACGCTATCTGTGCAAATATTCATTATTGCCGAACAATTCTAGTACGACAGCAAACATTTTATGATGCGCATAGTTTATGTTAGTGCAATGCTACAAAACTTTATTTTATCCTCCTGATCCTCTAAAACGACCACTGGTATTTTTATAGAGTTACTAATTGCAAGTCAACATTGATCTTTCGCTACGCTCGCCATAAAATCGACTGATGGAATGTGATCGTCCAGCAGTCTCAGGAGATTAAAATCATAGACATAAAATAGGATAGTCTACTAAGGGCCAGGGTAAACTATTCTAAGGGTCTGTTATCATCCATCATAGAGAGAAATGTATGTTACTATTGATATCGTAAAAGTTTCTGACAGAGCAGAAGAGATAACGGCTTTTGAACTAGTCTTCTAGATATAAAGATATAATACGGTAGCATCAATTCGTAAATGTAAGCTATTATATTTATATACTTGCTCAAAATTTGCTTAAAATGGATATAAAGTGAGTATTTTACTACTTCCAATGATATTACGAGATTTGTATGACTAAAACCATGTACTATCTTCTGCTTCTGCAATTTGAATGTGAATGAGAACCAATTATAACGACAATCCTGTAAAAAATTTCGGGAAAAAGGTGCTCCTCCCCCAATTGGAAAGGCACTCCTACGCCTATGATTAGATATATTCAGGGTCCGAAAATATTCTGAAGAAATTAATATATCACAAATTAGAGAAATCATAATATTTCCCGCACCTATTCAGGCGGAAAGACTAAGCTTTCAGAAGGATTTTAATAAAGATAAAGTTCCGGCTATCAATTAAGGTTCCTGGGAGGAGAAAATATGTATATTATAGGTGTAAGTAATTGTATAATGTAGTATGATGTATTGAGCTCACTTTATATTTGGTTTATTCTCTATGAGAAGGCTTACCAATAGATTTTCCAATGCTTTAGCTAACGCTCCAGCCTCTTCGAATGGATGTGGGTCACTCCCCCCGCTGGCTAAGGCAACCCCAGAAATAATTCTAACAGCCTCTGTGACTTGATGCATGACATAGTCTCGATTCCGTTTCGCAGAAGCAACATCAGGATGATTAACAAATGCCTGCAAATATGTATAACATCAATTCACATTACATCATGTCTGTATGATATTTCTAGTCTAGAATTATTAGAAATGTTAAAAAATATTATTCAATACGAACGTTTATTTATTTATCTAGTTTACTCTAGTTGTAAGTAGTGGCCACATTTTCCTTTAATTTTAATGTATCATAACGTATTTTATGAATCTATTTACCTTCGATGTTGTTAGTAGCATTCGACTAGACTTCTTCAATGTTGCTCTAGCAGCAGCCATTTCATCTTTGCGGCGTGAATCCTTCAAATCCTAAATAGATTAAAAATAGAAATCAATAGAAAATATGTAGTACCCTCTCTCCAAACCACCACACAGGAACTCTCGAAAATATACATGAATATGAATATCAATCACTAAAAAGAACAAAAATTTGATCCCTTATATGTCTAATAACAGACGACTATTGCCAGTTAATTAACTGCGTTACAGCTGCAAACGGAACAATCAGAACCCGGAACAATCAGAACAAGAGTAATTGCCCAGGGCAAATAAATTGGTCTGAATTCAATCATGCGTAAACAGCCTTATTGAACCTACCGCCTGTCTCAAACCAGTTAATTTTGCAAGCTGCATCAGATCTTCACCATAGTTTTTGAATGACATCAATAGAGCATCACTGTTTTCTACAGTCTGAAGATCTCGCAATCGATCTTCAACCTATAATAACAAACAACAGCACTAATCAGATAATGAAATGATGCACGATACAATTCTGTGACTTGTTACTTAATGGGCTGTAGAATTGAGTCCAGAAGCTCAATCCATAGAAGATTCACATATTTGCTTGTATGCCTACATCGTGTCATACCAGTATGGTATTGCTTACCTGACGTAGTAATTAGTATTATTTCATTTCAACCATTTAAAAATAGATTAAAAAATAAAGACTCAACCATTTTTTAAATTAATTAGGATGTACATAAATGAAATCAATGTGTAATCTAGATTCCTGTAGTTGCCTATCTCAACTTCAATTTGACAAATATATGAATATATCATCAGATCATGTAGAACGAGTTGAATCAACAAGATTTGAACTTGGATTTCTTACTAGTCTAAGTGTTGCCAAGAGGCGGTAAACATCAGCCATATCAGCAATGCATAGCAAACGTGTAACAGATGATAGAAGAGCACGTGCTGCCCTTATCACTACATTTCTCTTGCCATTGTTACATGGGTCATCAGAGAAGTCTTTGGCAGCAACATGCATTTCTTTACCTATGTACAGTGACAAATTAAAAGAAATTACAAATGAAACTACCAACATAATACAAACAGCAACCATGTTTGACGTGAAATTCCCTGAAAAATTATACTTTGAAAATTTAACTAAATCCTTTGGTTACCGGTGTATAATAGTATAATAGCTAGCTAATGAAATTAATAGATTTTATTGATCAGATTATATTTCTATTGTTGTCTATTTAATTTAGCTTTATTTTGGATGGTTTAGATTTAGTTAATTGCTTTCCAATGGTGTAATGACTGATGTCAAATCAAGACACTTTAAATTTGTTTAAAAATTAATAAATAACTTACACATTTGAGTTTAACCGTTAAGTGTATAATTTAATGTATTTAGAACTTTAATTATATAATTTAATTAAAAATAACTGTACCCAGAGCTAAAATTTCAGCAGCATAACTTTGATAGGAGGTTGCAAGTTCTTTGCCTGTTAAGATAAGGACGATAAAGTTTATGGTTAAGTTGTGTTTTAAAGTTTTAACATTTAATTCGGTTTATGTTTTATTTCGTTGACTATCACACATATTTTATCAGTAGGCTATAAGTGATGTATCTTTAGTAGGCGTAATCATTGCATTGAATTACGAATTGGCAATGTTCAACACATTGCACTTAAGATCAGTACCATTCCTCAGAACTCAATTGAACCTTTCCAGTAGAGTTTCAGTAGGCCTATATTTTCAGAGGTGATTCAGTTATCCAATATTCATAGTGTTGTTTACTTGCATGTTTTCAAAAGTCATTCAAATTCAGATCTTAGTAATCTAATCAATGTTGGAAATATGGAAAAATGACACATCAAAATTGTTAATAATGGGCTTCTTACCTGATTCCTTTGCATCCTTGCATGCATCAAACATGGCATCCCGAATCTCAGGGAAGTCATTAGCAATCCCCTCACCAACAACAACTAGTCTTTTGGCAGCTTCATCAATTTCTTTTGCCAGCTGATGAGCTTTCTTTGATTTGCCTGATTTGGTTTTCTTCCTTTGATGGTTTACAAGACTTGTCACCTAAATCAATATAAGAAAAGTTGAAAAACAGTCTGAAAATTGAGAAGTTTTGAAAATCTTCTGGATAAAGCATTAGTACGGACTTATATCTCACCGAAATTTATTTTACCAACTAAAATTGAGTTTGATAATTGATAGATCATAAATGCTGATTTCACTCCTATTATTTAATAACGTCTTAATTATCATTTGAATCATTGCGTTAAATCACATTGCAGTCGCAGTGCTTACTGAAGTTACTCATTACTGTGTGACTTAGCTCTGTGTATGCCTTGTCGAAATCCAGCAGCTGTATTATTAGCTTTCTAGCAGCATTTATTTTTGTATTATTCAGATATTTCACTTCAAAAATCGTTTACTATTTTTACAAAGTAGATTTAAAATAAATTAGATCTGTATTGTATTTCACCTTTTAATTTATTTAGTTCTAACATTTGCAATCTTTATCTGTCAGAACAATTACTCAATTTTCAATTACTGGTCTCTTGTCACTCATTTGCTTCATATTTCAGACATCATTTTCATTCAGTTAGAAATACTAGGAAAATTATTTTAAATACTATACATCAAAAAACTTGTCAAAAAGTCTGTTTAAATAAATCCATTTGGAAACTTTTGGGATCCATTTGGAAATTTTTGAATTCCAATTGGAAATTGTTGAAAACCATTTAGAAACTTTGAAATCCATTTAGAACTTTTGAAATCCACTTCGAAACTTCTGAAATTCATTTGGAAACATTGAATCCAGTTGGAAACTTTGAAATCCAATAGAAAAAGATATAGTACAGTAGTTATTGATTTTATGTGATAATTTAGAACATAAATGTGCAGATATGACATGCAGAAAGAAATTAATCATAAATCCGTAAATGACTCTATTGTAGCCTGATGTAACTGAAGACAACAAGAAGAACAGTGATATAGCGTAACCGTGAACAATTAACATGTCTGCTTATTTTGACGTATTAAACAGCCTTTTAGTGTTCTTACTCTAAAGTATACGTTTTATGGATGCGTATGGTATACAAATAAACATCAATAAACAATTATTATTTATTTTAAGCGCTTCCAGGATAATCCTATAGTAAAACTAAGTAGAAAATTGATGAGATGTGTACGAGGCACATAAACACATAAAAATTAAAAACATATATAGGCCTAGGCTACATATATCTATTAAAAAATTCCCACTTGAATGACAGTCACCATATTGCTTAATTGAATAAATAGAACCTAGCATTTAGTTTCCTCGGAGAGGCTTGGCTAACAAGTAGATAGGCTATCAGTGTTCAATGTATACTAGAAAATCTAAGGATGTACCAAAAATACAATTTTCATGATTTCCAAAGAATCTTAAATATTCAAAACAATCACCAGACAGACATCATACACTTAACTGCTAAATGTCTAGATTACTATTAAATAATTAGAAAAAATTTCCATGGCAGTTCATGAATGATTCATAAAAATTTAATGAATAAGCATGACAAGATTCATCAAAGTTCATCAAAAAGTTCATCAAAATTGGGCCATTTAGCGTTTAAGAACAGTTCGTGAAGTCATTAGCAGGGGAGGGCTTGGGCAGTGGTAAATTTTGCCCAGTTTTTACCTGCAAAGCATTATGCAATCACTATAAATTTCTGAAGAAATAACATTGCGATAACGGTCAATGTAAACGTGTGTTCTAAAATATCACAAATGTTTTCTGCGATCTGATTGGTCGAAAGAGCGTGCATGAAATCTCAAGGTAAAACATGGCTCCAAAAACCGGGAAAAACCGCCAGCTTCAAAAGTTGATCTGAGATAAAATGCAGAAATTATAACTTTCCGATGACAATCCAATAGCCTACATATCTCAATTATGGCAACGATTTACAAAACGATATTTAGCTCAAGATATTTATATTTATTGAAAAGCATCGTAAATGAGTTATTTGCCATGCAGCATGCAAACTAAAAACACAGAATGAAAGACAATTATAGGCTACGCTGTTTCAAGGTAAACCTTAAGTTCACCCTCGAATGAGAGATTTGAAGTTTGTTTTATTTTAGAGAAGGTTTACCACACACTGGAAAATGTTTGTATTCATATTTACTTAACTCCATATTTACTTTACTAAAAGTTGGGAGACACTTGGGTTTAACTAAAAATCACTTGCTCAGAGCTTGTGATTTTTTAGCGCTTTCACTCGTGTCTCCCAACATTTTTTCGTTTAGTAAATATGAATACAAACATGGCAAGTGTGTGGTAACCCTTTATTAAAACATAGTTGTAGCATAATATCGAAGTTGCGTTCACAGTCACGTTATCGTAACCGTGCAAATCAACTTTTTCTAGCATCATAGGATAGACTGAAGGATACTTTGTAACCATGAGTCAAAAATAAATAAAAGTTAGGTCACTAAACCAGTGGCATATTAATAAACATCATATTAATATATTATACGCAGTTAGCTAAACTATGGGATGATCAAGGAAAACTCACTCAGGCAAAATTTGAAACAAAGACTGGAGAAGTTAAAAACAACTTGGCCTAGCTACCTTACCAAATTTTGAATTAAGTATGAAAGCTATTTGTTGAACATCAGTGCTGTAATAATGATTCTAGCTATACAAGTGTACTTGCTAATTTGCTATACTAATCTACTTGCAGGCAAAGCACTAATAAATGGATCGAAAATAGAAATGCCAAGACAAAAAAAGATAGCCCTTGAATTTTGAATAATGGCAACAATTAGATAATTCATCATTCACCCGAAGAAACTTCGGCAGGTCAAATAATTCAACACATGCCTGTTTTTGTTGTTATATCTATTTAAAAATATCTCACAACGCATATGGCTGGACGATGAGATATTGAGACTTGAGTGAGAGAAATTAAGCAATCTAAAATTGAGCACAGAAGCGAGTGCCAGAGATATTGTTAACTGTTGTTTAAGTTCTACACATCGAAAACACGCCTTATGACCGTAAAGCTGACAGGCTAGCTAGAGCGTCGCTACCGATGTTATTATTTTCAAACTCACCTGCAGTACAAGTGGTTCTAAGGTTTTTTCGACAGATCGGGTTCGTATTTCTATAGTTTTTGGATCCCATTTCACTTTCTGGGCCTCGACGTTGAATTCTGTGTGTGTTCTGGTTGCCATATCGTACCTACTTTCACAGTGAAATAAACAGATACATGTCAACCTGAAAATTGTAACCTAGCAAACAAGATCAAAGTCTTGAAGCTGTAGGCTTTGAATAATCATGTTTTGTTTGGAAGCCATCTTCAGGAAACGCTAAGCATTATCTCTTATTCCTATGGTTTAAAGGGCCAATCATAGCTGTAGAATATTATCACGTGATAGGTACCATCCGACGTAAACAATCTCGACGTTCTAAAATATTGAACACAACAATGATCTTACTTAGTATACTTACAACAATTTTGCATGTGAATTTGAAACAATGCCTTACAACAACTTCAAAAAGTTGTCTAGGCAAATGATGTTCTTTCTAAAGGCGAGTCAGGAGTCAAAGTAAAATGATGTTCTGAAAATCTGACACTGTATATACACATTAGTACACAAAGTACACATTAACATAGAGGAATGTTTTACTCCGCAAATCCGAAAAAAGTATGTCTTGCCATAGAAATAAACCAATAAATTAATAAAATATTCGTTATTGAACTGAAAAGATCCCATCTACAAGCTAGAGACGAATGATGAAGTGAAGGGCTAGGGAATATTTCACCATGAGCCGGATACGGTCAAAATAACGGTATACCGGAGTGGATGTTTTAATCCGGTTTCGGGATTATACCTGATGGCTGATTTCCTGTTGTTCATTTGCAGCTTTTACAACAGAAATACAAACATATAGACGCACAGAAGCGAGGGTTTCACTTGAAACAGTTTGTAGCAGAGACATACAATTATGATCAGCAATTGAGCGATATAAATACATAACATTATTGGCTTATCAACTATTGGTTCATCATATCATCATCATCCCTTTGCATAATACGTACATTTGGTCCTTGGATCAAGGTGCAATAAGTATATATTATCACATTGATTCATTTTATTGAAATTCTGGTGTGTTAACAGAGGGTAGTAAACTGCGATCAGAATCAAGATCCAGGCTTTTAAATAATCTACAATCACGCTTCACAGACTCTCAATCATCACGAATCACAACAAATATTACCAACTTGGAATCATTATACTGTAGCCTACAGTAATTAAAAAGCAATATTTCACATCAAATAATACCTTGTCATACATCTTATAGGTGTTAGACAAGTTCCAGTAAATCCCATACACAATAGTATGAGTAACGCAACACTTGAAGAATAGACATGGCTTGAACAAATATTAATTCATCAAATTAAATAGTTACAATTCAAACACCCTGATAATTTCCAGGCAAAAGTAGTTCATACAATCCTAATAAAACATGTTACCATCACGGAGAAATGGTGAATTTTAATTGTTCGGAAATGATATGCAAATAATATGCTTAATAAAATCTTTTCATTCCTTGTTTCTGTTTCTCGTAATAAAAATAGAATCCAATACCACCAACCACTACTAACAGTAAAAAAATAACAGTGAGCCAACTGAAAGCTTTCTTTGTACGAGGTGATATTGCATTTTTCACATCCTCAGTTCTCTCTGAAATGAAAATCAAGAAAACGTTAGATCTTGTTCTCGTGGAATAGCAGGACAGAATAACATAATACAAGCATATGAATTGTTACCTCTGTACGGCTCTGCATTAGTCGCATGAGGTATAACATCTGCAAACTCCAAGGGATCTTCATCAGATGCTGTAGGATCATCTAACTCGTAAAATTTGGCACTGAGAATATCATGATTATCTGAAACAGATAAAATAATTTACTTTTTGGGTAATCATATAAGTTACACAGACTTGAGACTCACAAGAAAAAATTGGCAATATAAAATGGTTGTTTAAATTAAAGTCCATGTGAAGACATTCATACAGCAACATTAATAAGTCAACGTAAGTCTTGAAACAGGACTTAGCCTCTTCGGATCTTACATGTCATACAATGTGCTCACTGGGAAGACTGTAGAAGACATACGGGATGTACATCATGATGAGGTTGTGGAATGTGGAGGTGGACGCAATTCAAAACTCAATCTTCAAATTCAGAATTCAAAAGATTCAAAACGCAATCTCAAGATCACACAATGCACACCTAAATAGCTGAATGATATAATGGAACAATTGGGAATTTACCAGATAATTCCCCAGTAGCAGCTGAGAATCCAAAGTGATAGCCAGTTGGAAGCGAGACACCCTGTACATCAAAACATTCTCGCCATTTTCCTTCGCCATCAGTATCAATTTGTATCTATAAATATAAAATAAACTTGGTTATTCAGTTCACATAATTTCGAAATGCATTTCAGAAATTTCAAACCAGTTTAAGCACTGTGTCAGACAAATTTCAGGTGTATCCAAAGTTCTAAACAAACATACTTGAAACTAACTGGGCCTACTGATAATACCAATGGGGGTACTAATTAAACCACCTTGATGGTTATCATAATTGTAATTCATCAGAGATTTGATTGACTTGAAAGTAATTGACCGTAATCAAGTTACTACGGTCTCTTTAATCTTGAAATCCATTTGGACAAATATTGAAATAAGTTGGATACGCTTTAAAAGGATAATCCTCTGCTCAGTTTAAACTGATTTGTGACATCTTGAATCAGTTTTGTTTCGTGCAAGGCTTGGCTTGTCTTCTTTTTTAATCTAGATTTGGAATGAATTAAATAGATTTTGCATATTTTAAGTTCTTCTGGTGGCTTAATTGGGGCACCAACTATATATGCAGGTGCAGATGTTCTCCTTAAATTGAATTGGATATTTTTGAAATTGAGAAGGAAAAATCTCAATTTTTTTTTTATATACCGATATATTGTAGTAGACAATAGAATCAGTTAATAGGGTCTTGAATGAGATGATGATGGTGATGACGATTTCACATTCTTCAATTGTACAGATTATATGTTAGAGCACAATCTATCAATAAT
The DNA here is from genome assembly GCA_916610825.1 of Haliclystus octoradiatus. NCBI lineage: Eukaryota > Metazoa > Cnidaria > Staurozoa > Stauromedusae > Haliclystidae > Haliclystus > Haliclystus octoradiatus. Next base: position 3,840,295 of record OU744452.1, read on the forward strand.
TATTATCAAAACTATTTCCTCACCGTCAGCCGTTTTTGCTTCCCATAGTATCTAATAGCAGCATAAGTGTTAACATCCACTCCACGAAAATATGACTAAAAATAGCAAACATTAAACTACCATTATTAGCTGGAAATCATATCAGCATATACCTAAATCATGCCAAGTGACGTAGTTGTAGAAATTGTCATATAAAAATGCAGGGTTAATTACCGTGCATCCAGCAATAGAGCTATGTGTTCCATCACTGTCATGGTCATAGTGAACAGTCCCATTGTTTACTTGAGCAGAGATGTATGGATGCTCGTGCTAAAAACGTATAAGAAAACATAAGTGAAAAATAAATAATGTTATTTTTGGGGGATACAATTGTGAACTGAAAATTAAAAATAAATTATGTAGAAGTTGTAGAATGGGATTGTTGCATTAAAGAAGTTTTTTAGCTTGGATAAGTAGATATGCTACAAGATTAGATTCAATAGAATAGACAAAATAGAGTAGATAAAATACTGTAGATAGATTTCGATTTGGATCAGGGATCGACTCCTTGTTTGTTGTGCACACACGTACCTGTAAATTTATCATGCCCTTCGAACAAACAAGTACTTACAAGGTAACTGCCAATCACAATTATATCAAAATGAAAATGTATTATTATTATATTATCATTATAAAGTTATGTTTATTTAATGGCAGATAATATAGTGCTCGATGTCTTCATTTGGCAGAGCAGTAAACAATAATAATATATGGTGAAAGAGTAAAAAAATACACATTCTTTACTGTTACTCAAGTTTCAAGCATTTCACTGCAATCTTCAGACAGATTTTTTACTCAATTGAGTAAAAGATTGAGTAAAAAGATCTGTCTGAAGATCGCAGTGAAATGCGTAAAATTTCAGTAACAGTAAAGAATGTGTATTTTTTACTCTTTTCATCATATATATTATTATTATTATCATTAATAATTCCTAATGGAGTGATGATTGTTACAACGCGTAACTCCAAGTAGCAAAATGTTATTAAGACATGTTTGTCTGTGTTTATTATTATTTATAGCCTACAATTGTTTGTCACCTAAACAGTGGAGACAAAGTGCGATAAAAGAGGGAGCCATCTTACACACATGACCACACAATGACATTAAAATTTTTGGAAAGATTTCAAATGAAGAAATTATCTATTAAATATTTAGAAGTTAGTTTTGATCTTGACAGTGTGTAATCAGATCTTCAGTTGGAACTAGTGACTGAACTGAATAATTTTCTTAGAAAAGTATCTATTTTTTCGGAATTTTCTCTGACCTTCAAAAAGATGGTAAACATGATTGTCAAACCGCTGGATGGAGCTGTTTCCAGAGCAGAAGGTAATCAGATTGAAAGTTATATGTAGATTGTACATATCTCGACCTATTTTTGTCCAATACAGTGAGGTATAGTGCTCAACAGGTACAATGAGGTTAAGCACTATATCTTAACCTATAAATGCAAATGTCTCTGTGGATGTGTGTTTGTGGTGGTTTTTTGCAATTTTCTCGGCTATTTCTAAAGCAAATGAGTCAAACAGCATATCATTCGATAGATAGTTACAAATAGTTGTACCTAATGGGCTTTAAACAAAGAAAATTTTTCTTTTGAACGGAACGTTTTCTACTAGTACAAGTAATGACTTGGATACCCTACTGAATGAAGCACAGGCACAAAACATGAAGTACAAAACAAAATATGCAGTAAATACTTTCAACGGTATGTAATTGTAACATTGAAATATCATAAGAAGCAGGAGAGAAGAGGACCAGATAGATGCAGATGCAGCGTCAGTTACTATAAACACAACCAGTGAAAACAGCTAACACACGGCCTGAGAAATTAATTTCAATTCCGCTGCAGGCTTTACTTCGATGTTCAACAATTGTACCATTTCAAATGTAAACATAAATATTGAATCTTCAAAATAAAATCAGTTTATTCACAAGGAAACACTTGCTGTCCTTTATCTTCTCGATCATAAATCATAATTTTCTTTCTCAAAATTCTGTGTTTTTTTACATGCTTTTGTTACTGGATATACAGTGGATCCCATTGGTTCATATTGGACCTCTTTGCTATAAATGGAATTTGATTGGCTGATCAAATCCTCGGACGCTTTTTATGAGAAAATCAAATTGATCAGTTTCGATAGTGTTACACTATTTCCCGCTATTTTAAAGAAAATGCTGATAATTCATTACATTTATTGAGTAGAATCGATTTATAAAAGAGTTACCACACAGCAACCATGTTTGGATCGCCTCATCCGAACACTTGGAATGTTGGGAGACACTTGAAAGCTGAAAAACACTCGCCCTACAGGCTCGTGTATTCCTGATGCTTCTTCATGTCTCCCAACATCCCGCATGTTTGGATGAGGCATGGTTGCTGTGTGTTAACTCTTTATTCCAAGCATTTAGCTTTGCTTAAGAAATGCTTTGCTGCGTCACATTTCTATCTGATTGTCTGTTAATATTTACTGACTGTTGGCAAGGATTGAGGTACAAAATGTTCCATATGTTATGTGATGCATTCTAAATAACATCGGAGCAATGTCCCACGAAAGTTGGGATCCTAGATCCCGGAAGACTAGAGAAAATTCAGAAGAAAATTCATAATTTTCTGAGTTATAGGCCAAACCTCAAAAAAAAAATTCAAAAGGAAATTCAAAAAATGATTCAAGATTCCGGCAGGCTAAATCTTTTTTCGCACACTGCATCGGAGGTAGTTTTAATTTAGCCAAAAGTAGACCAGCAACGCGGGTAAGACATTGCTAGTACTTAGTATATACATGTTTGTGTAAGCTGTGTAATAATAAACTGCATTTTCTTACCATGTGTTCTCCATTATGATTGCTATATGTATCAAAAAATATTCCCAATCCATGAAAAGGATCTTGGCTTCCAAATACAGTACCTGATATAAAAACACGCAATAATGTTATGAAGTATGTTAAAAATGACTACATTGAACTATCAACTACGGTACATATAAACCACCAGCTTTAAGGCTGTAAAAACAAAACCTGACTTTGGACATAAAATTAAATAAATGCAATGAGCAATCTTAAATGGTGAAAATCTAAACTCACCTATAATAGATCGATCTCTGACATACCAGAAAGCGAAGCCATCTCCAAATAATCTAGAACTATGTCCATGAACTTGAAAGTGGATATGGTATTCCCAATTACGAGAATAACAAGGCTATAGCAAAAATCGAAGTTCATTGTTAATTTGTGATAGAAATTTAGATTTAACAATATGATATGCAGCTATAATCAGGAATTGAAACTGAAAATTGTTTCCTTGCCAAAATACAATTTTGTTTATCTTCCAGTCGTGGTGGGACATCCATTCCATTTTTATATCACTTTCTGATTCACAGAACAAAGTAAAATCTATCGTTTGAGCTGTATTATTTTTACTGTAACTGATTTCACTTTCGACATCACATTTCACCAGGTGTCACATTCAAGAACATTTCAGCATAGTAGCAACATATTGACATGTTAGGGGATTAACCTAAATACATTTCAAGTAATTTATTAAAAACCACAGTTAAATTTGTTCCAACGTTTAGACATTGCTGTTGTCATTATCAAGGTTAAAATAAATATTATATGAAATTAAAAGATGTATGTAAGTAAAATGTGCCAAGATATAAAATTAACATTTTACGGCTATTGTTTACAAAGAGAGAATTACAAAAATCTACAGATATAAAAACAATAGAACGCTGTGACATAGAGGAACAATTAAACTAAACGTTGCAACTTAATTGAATTGCTTTAAATGTTAAAACTAAAATACTCTTAAGCCCATTATACCTACATATATCTTGTATTTATCAAAATCTTCTTGGCGATAAGTTTGGTACAAAATAACAACAATTTTTATGTATATATATATATATATCTTAATTAATAATAAAAAACATTCACTTGAGAATGGTTGAAGTCAATCAGGTGAAACATTGTGTAAACTTAGTTGTGTTGTTATTTTGTACCAAAATATATCTTGTAATTTCATATAATATTTCTTTTATCCTTGAAAATGACGACAGCAATGTCGAAATGTTGGAACAAATTTCATTGTGATTTTCGTCGCTGATCTTTCATACTAAAATAAGTTTACTTTTTATTAAAATGTAAATGTTAAAACTTTTAATTACTACATTTTAAGTATTACAGTATTGCATAAGCATATCTTCTGGACATTTATTCACATAATGATACAGAGTAGGTGTTACACTTGCAGCGTACGTACCACTGTATTCCATAAAGCACCTTGCCTACTCTGCTTGTCAGGTGTCAATCTTAGAATCTCATCTGTAGCAATAGCACTTCCTAACAGCTGCCAATATTGTAGAGAATGACCTGAAGTAAATAAAAGACACAAAATTATTATGTTGTTCCATAGCGTAAAAATTTTCTGCTGTACCCAACTTAATATTTTGTTTGATCAGTTTAACACCTCGATTGGGCCTTGCGAATGAGCCTACATTTTGGGTAGAGCAGAGTAATTGTAACAGTAAGTCATTCATTTTGGGGATCAATAATAATTCGCAAGGTGCAGTGAAGGTGTTGAACCGATCAAACAATAGAATCACAGCAGGACAGCTTTTACAAGGGCAGTAATTTTACGGTCAAACTCTTCTTAGCTCAAATGCATATAAAATGGTCATAGAAACGGGAAAAAGATTACAAAATTGCTATATGATGTTTGAATTTTTATATATCACAATTCCATTCTCAAAATACGAATCGGACTTTCAGCGAAGTCTTAAATGAGATTAGAATGTGCTATATTTAGCAAAGGTTTATACTAGAAGTGTTTAGTGCTTCACCAAGACTTCCAGCTGCGTGTTGATATTGGTCGCGTGACTGCAGCTTGCGAATTGTGACAGTAATTGAATATTATATCAGCAGACTCAAGTTTATAGCTCAGGAAATTTGTGTGTATATTTTATTTTAATTCGTAAGTGAACATGAGCAGTACTGCTTGTTTACATTGGGACGAATAAGAAATAATTAACTAAATCTAAACAGTAACTAGGAAAGATATTTAAAAACAAGGTTAAGTGGAGTAGTAAGCAGCGTTTTATCAGCGTTTCAAATGAAGCTGCTTTGAACCAGTCGGAGGCTTTCGATGAATTCAGTTATGCTTTGACTAAATAGTTTATAATTACTCAAATTTTTCAATTTTGTTGGGAGAAATGACCAAATTCATGTGGCAACTGCAATAAACGACCATCTCATGAAGCTATCTTACGTTTTGGAGCTAGCTTGTAGACAGTTGTTGAGATTTTACAAATTCTTCTTGTTTGGAGGCTAACAGTATGGGTTCCATTTATCATATCAGAGCCACAAAGATGACGGAAACATCAGACTTGAAAATTGTCCATTTTTGATATACTAGTCTTTGGAAGAGTTGTTAACAAACAGTTACAATATTCGAGGTGTGGTCGTATGTAGCATTTGTACAACCCTAGACTGACATTCGGAGGTAGTGATCTTCTAAACTGTCGAATTCAATGTAGGGATAGGTTGGCTTTCTTCAAGCAAGATCAGAGATGCTCCTTCATTGCTAGTTTATCATCCATATTTACTCCTTATAATTTAATACAATTTATCCATATCCATGGTATATTAGTTGATATTTAGAGATGTTCTCGAGGATGGATATATCTCGATTATGCAATTTACTGACGATAATTGCCTGCGTTTTCTGTGGATTTAATTTTAGGTAGTTTTCATCCAGCCATGGTGTGAGTGTTCAAATCATCATTCATTATCGATGTAACATTATCAGGTGTATCGGAGTAGTACAAGGTGGTGTCATCTGCATATCTCATAAAAGAAGATTTATGCGAAGGAGTGACATATCAGCGACATAGATATTGAATAGTAGCAGACGAAGTATAGATCCTTGAGGGACACCTCGGAGAGTAACATAGGGTGAAGATAATTCATCATCAAACTTTAACTGACTGATTTCCATTTTCTAAATAATTTCTGAGGAGAATACAAGTTGAACGAGATACACCATACAATTCAAGCTTTTTTAGAAGTAAAAGTCGAAAGCCTTTGACAAATCCAAAGACACAACAGCAACTGTCTCTTTGTTGTTGATTACTGTATGACAGTCCTGTATTAATTTCAGTTCTGTTCCATGGTCTTGTAAAAATACAAACATATCCGGAGGAAAGACATGTTCTATCTATGAAATGTTTTTCAAGGTGCTTGGCAGTACGGTAATCTTCTCAAAGGCTTTAGAAATATGAGTAAGGATAGTTACTGGTCTATAAACTAAGGCTCTAAAGTCAAAGATTTTAGTTTTGTATCTTTTCTCACTTAAGTGCTCACGCGACTAACATCTCTTTACGATTTCGTCTAAGCATAGTCGGCATAGTTGAAGCGTATTAAAAATAGTCACACACCTTCAATAACCAGCAGCGATAACCTGCTTAGACGAAGTCGTAAAGAGGTGTTAATCGCGTGAGTACTTGAGTGAGAAAAATCCTAAATTAAAAACTTTTGACTTTAGAGGCTTATTTATCCTTTCCTGGATCCCGTATATTGATTAAATGTAGCTCAAAATCTTAAGCTGAACGTTGAAAACATCATTCCGAAAGCAGATTGCCATTTGGTTCAGCCGTTTTTTATTTAGAGACAAATAAGTAAAATGTTTAGTGTTTTTTACGGTGTAAACCCTCTTGTGGAAAATAAACGGCTTCCTGTTGGAGGAAAAAGAGTAAGACACAAAATCGTAACTTTGATTGCATTTTTGAAGGAGAAATGCTTGCGCAAATTAAAAATACAAGAAGAATATGTAGGCTAGTAATTGAAAATTTGTCTCTATCTAAATAAGCAATCTCCCAATATCCGGGATATAGGCCTAAACGTTTATATAAATAGAATCCCACAGAGCACATCTGAGTCTTCATTCAATTCCTCAACATTTTATTTTTTGTTTGGCGACATTTAATGAGCTTCTGGGAGGTTTTGGTAGTTTTTTTTTAGCGTAGCTATACAAATGCTATGATCAGAAGCACCGATCTCCATAACATTACAACTCTCAAATATTTGACTTTGTGATGTTAATATAACATCCAGGTGAGTGTTCGAGATTGGTCTTGTACATCCTGTGACAAAATCCTGTAGTGCAAAGTCGTCCATATATGATTCAATTGCAGCTTCACCAACTAACATTTGAAAGGAATCACAGCCTGTCTCATAACTTTGGTCCATAAACTGACATAAAAAGTAAGTTGACTTTATGATGGGAAGAGACATTCATTCCATACATTCTATTACAGCGATAGGCCTACTGTATTTATACTATTAAAAGTGATATTCCTAGGAGAGTGATTGTCATTGCTCAAATAAAAGCAGAATAAAGGGAGGACCAACAAACAGCATAATTATGTTAAATTTTTTTTAGGTCCAATATTAATCTATCGCCTGAGGTCTCTGATAATTTTAATCCGGCACTGCACAGCCAATTAGTCTACAATTTAGAAATTACTTAGAAATTATGTTTTTAAAGTGGGAATAAACCCCCAGACTATCTTTACACATGTAGTAGAACCCGACGTGAAAAAAACAATGGCGTAATTTTTTTTTCGATTTGGAAATTATTTCTTGGTGAAAAATGCCTCCAAAGTGGTGTTTTGACCCAAATGTCGCTGAGGAAAAAAAAGGGATTGGATCTAGCTTGATGACGACAAAGTCACAAGTCGTGTGGTTTTTCTAATAGACTTTAGATCGGATTAATCACGCGATGTTACGTTTGAGATGGCGTAGCTCTGTAACGGCAGTCCATTTTTCTCTCCCACAAAACTGAGGTAAGGGAAAAACATATAAACTCAAGAGTAGCAAAATTCCAGATGATTTAAAGTGGGAATAAACCCCCAGACTATCTTTACACATGTAGTAGAACCCGACGTGAAAAAAACAATGGTGTAATTTTTTTTTCGATCTGGAAATTATTTCTTGGTGAAAAATGCCTTCAAAGTGGTGTTTTGGCTCAAATGTCGCTGAGGAAAAAAAAGGGATTGGATCTAGCTTTATGACGACAAAGTCACAAGTCGTGTGGTTTTTCTAATAGACTTTAGATCGGATTAATCACGCGATGTTATGTTTGAGATGGCGTAGCTCTGTAACGGCAATCTATTATTCTCTCCCACAAAACTGAGGTAAGGAAGAACATATAAACTCAAGAGTAGCAAAATTCCAGATGATTTAATGATTTTAAAGTTCACGAATTTGAAGAAAATAAAAATCAGAAAATATTTCATTCGTAGCGCGCGTTATACAGATTATATTTTGACATATCATTCTCACACATATTTAACACATATCAAAAGATTCTCTGGTGACCACAAAAGCTAGCTAAGTAGAATTTATTGTTTGTAAGCATATGTCTGGACTGAAAATTGAGTATTCTTTTGAGCGTAGATATCAAAATGTACGGTGGGAAACGCTATTAAAGGTTGGTTTATAGTCCTCTTTTCACAGAAACGAAATCTGTCCATCTGATTTATCGTATCTGTAGAAAGGTATTTTGTGCAAAGTAGCTTATGCACTGTATTACTGCATCCTATAAACCACAGATTGTGACATGATGCTAACATATGTTCTACTTTCTAGCCAAAGGAATGAATACTAGCTAGTATGGTAAAAAAAATTATTGGCGTATGTGTAATCAGGAACGAGACTTCACATTGCAAAACCCTAATTTTGTTAATCAGATAACGTTGATAGAGAGGGTAACAATTTATGCAATGAAGATATACCGCAAAACCGAAATATTGATAGAATATGCATTACTGTAGTTCTAGTATATGGCTGTAAACTTGAATAAGAACGTCCAAGCCCTCATATCATTTTTGTACTATTTTCCGATATTTTATAGAATTTTACAGTGTAATGTACTGAAGAATTTTCGATGGTTTTATAATAATTGAATGCTTGGTAAATAAATGATGAACACTTTGTTAGACTATTGGGTGTAATATATCTATCTACAGTCGTATAAACTATACGATTACATGGTTTAAGTTTTACTAGACAAACATCGATTTCATTGAAATGATAATTGAAAAATGTCTATTTAATAATTTGGTAATACTTGAATAAATCCGAAAAAGTACAATGAATACTTTGCAGTACCATCTATCTCGAGGAAAAGTCGTCTGTGCATGACTGTGCAAATCGAGTCAGTTTACATTCACATCTAGATCATGAAAAGGATATCTTGTAGAAATATTTACTCGAGAACAACTTGCAGATAGAGTTAAAAACAGCTATATAACTTATATAGCGTAGGATAAAGCTATTTCGAAGGGTACGTGTCTACTAATTAAGATTTGAGAAGTACTGCGGTCACCCAGAATACGTAACTAATGTGTCGCTAGACTAGTCACAAAGGAACACTCGCACTGCCTGACATTTGTGTTAATCCGCAATCTATATCAGATTCATCGCGCTTAATGACGCAACGAGAAATTATTTCGACTGAGCGTTTCAATAGATTTTATTCTGCTCCTGAAATCACAAATTGTATCTTTTTTACGTAATTCGCGAGTTTATATGTTTGTTCATGGCTCAGCCTTGTCAGAAATTTTTTTTGTGTGACTTCTCGGAGCTAGGTCACCTCAAAGATAACGTCGCGTGATCAGCACACTCTTAAGTCTGTTAGACAAACCGCACGACTTGTGACTTTGTCGTCATAAAGCTAGATCCAATCCCTTTTTTTTCTCAGCGACATTTGGGTCAAAACACCACTTTGAAGGCGTTTTTCGCCAAGAAATAATTTCCAGATCGAAAAAAAAATTACGCCATTGTTTTTTTCACGTCGGGTTCTACCACATATGTAAAGATAGTCTGGGGGTTTATTCCCACTTTAATGATTTTAAAGTTCACGAATTTGAAGAAAATAAAAATCAGAAAATATTCCATTCGTAGCGCGCGTTATACAGATTATATTTTGACATATCATTCTCACACATATTTAAAACATATCAAAAGATTCTCTGGTGACCACAAAAGCTAGCTAAGTAGAATTTATTGTTGTAAGCATATGTCTGCACTGAAAATGGAGTATTCTTTTGAGGGTAAAAATCATAATGTATGGTGGGAAACGCTATAAGAATACCATAACCGTCGGTTTTATAGTCCTATTTTCACAGAAGCGAAATCTGTCCATCTGATTTCTCGTCTCTGTAGAAAGGTATTTTGTGCAACGTAACTTCTGCACTATATTACCGCATCCAATGAACTATTACAGATTGTGACTACATGATGCTAACATGTTCGACTTTCTAGCCGAAGGAATGAATACTAGACTGATAAAATAATTTTGTGGCGTATGTATAATCAGGAACGAGACTTCACAGGGCAAAACCCTAATTTTGTTAATCAGATAACATTGATAGGGAGGATAATAAATTATGCAATGAAGATATAACGCAATAACCGACAAATAATAGAATCTCCATTACTGTATAGTTCTAGTATACGGCTGTAAACTTGAATAAGAACGTCCGAGCCCTCTATCATGTTTGTACTATTTTCCGATATTTTATAGAATTTTACACTGTCATGTACTGAAGAATTCTCAATGGTTTTTTAAATATTGAATGCTTGGTGAATGAATGATGAACACTTTATTAGACTATTGAGTATAATATATCTATCTATACAGTCGTATAAACTATACGATTACATAGTTTAAGTTTTACTAGACAGACATCAATTTCAAACTTAATCATTGAAATGATAATAGTGAAAAATGTCTATTTAATAATTTAGTATTACCGGTACTTAAATAAATCCGAAAAAGTACAATTAATACTTTACAGTACCAACTACCTCGAGGAAAAGTCGTCTGGTGCATGCCCGTGCAAATCAAGTCAGCTTACATTCACATTTAGATCATGAAAAGGATATCCTGTAGAAATATTTACTCAAGAACAACTTGCAGATCATAGAGTTAAAAATAGTTAAAACTTATATAGCGTAAGATGAAGCTATTTTGCAGGGCACGTGTCTACTAATTAAGATTTGAGAAGTACTGCGGTCACACAGAATACGTAACTAATATGTGTCACTAGACTAGTCACAAAGGAACACTCGCACCGCCTGACATTTGTGTTAATCCGCAATCTATATCAGATTCATCGCGCTTAATGACGCTACGAGAAATTATTTCGACTGAGCGTTTCAATAGATTTTATTCTGCTCCTGAAATCACAAATTGTATCTTTTTTACGTAATTCGCGAGTTTATATGTTTGTTCATGGCTCAGCCTTGTCAGAATTTTTTTTTGTGTGACTTCTCGGAGCTAGGTCACCTCAAAGATAACGTCGCGTGATCAGCCCACTCTTGAGTCTGTTAGACAAACCGCACGACTTGTGACTTTGTCGTCATCAAGCTAGATCCAATCCCTTTTTTGCTCAGCGACATTTGGGTCAAAACACCACTTTGAAGGCGCTTTTCACCAAGAAATAATTTCCAGATTGAAAAAAAAATTACGCCACTGTTTTTTTCACGTCGGGTTCTACTACATATGTAAAGATAGTCTGGGGGTTTATTCCCACTTTAAATATTGCAGACTGGCTAGATTTTCCTTGGTAATCATTCAACTACTCTTGGGTGAAATCTTATTTTAATAATGTCGCTAATTAAAAAAAACATCAAGTTTATATATTCAGTTAGCCTCTTCAATATTTCATCTGTATCAATTGACCTTGCAATTGACCGGCCCATGTTTTCTAACCGTTATGGAGTAAGGACGCAACGGATAATTGCGATGTTGATGCATAAATATACATTAAAATTCAGGTGATGTTAAAAATTGACCAGATAAGTCATGAATTGACTAAATCTCAGGCTCAATATTGAAAATCAGCATAATGATATTGGTCATTATCAGCTGATATGCACCTCGTCCCCGACTTTGGTCAATAACTCAGTTTGCCTATGGCAGAGCCACCCCCGTTATAATTTGTTCAGCATCTCAAGCCGCCTCCCAAAAATATTTACCGGAAACGTTATTACTACTATTTATCTGTAGAATATTGTTTTACCGTCCGCGGAGCAGGCAAAAATTTGTTAAAGTGCCTGCGTGTGCAAGTGAATATTTCGTGGCCAACCTCAAGATCTCGTCGAAAAGCGCCCTTCACTGCCATAACTGCTTATTATTGATGGAATCAGAAGAAGCATAGCTCTCAAGCCTCCCACATTGAGCGGGAGTCTTCTCCCACTTTGAAAAAATTTCTCCTGCATTTTTCAAAATAAATAAATAAACTTACAATTATACAATAGTTTGTTTGATATCATAAGCTTTTCAGCTCTTAAAGGACAAAAAGTAACCAATATAGGCTTAGATAGCCATTGTAGTGATTGTGCCTTCATAGATCTTCGTTACATCGTGCATAAATTTGTGAATGTGACTTGCTTTATTACAGTTAACAAGGCTATTTCAAAATGGACATAATTTAAACAACATGGAAATGAGATTTCATGTGTACAAATTGTATGCAGAATCCCAAATCATGTTCCTAAAATGTCTGTTTTCCAATTTCACTATTAATAATAGGCCTACTCTAAAAGTTGTCAGGACAGGCTTTAGGGACCATTGTAATTCTATATAATGTATGGGGTAGCATGCCTGCAGACACCCCTTGAAGAAGCCACCCCTGGTGAGTGCCTATCAGAAATCTCCCTCTTTTTTGTCAAACAAGGTTGAGAGCTCTGAAGGAGGGATCACAATATTTTCGTTCCTTCGTATACAATGTAGATAGCCTATGCCTATATAGATCATTTGTGTTTTCGTTCCTGTTTGACTCCTTGTAGGCATATATAATTTCTGACTGCCAATAAATCAAATATGCTCTCAAGTATTCACTCTCAATTTCAACAAGAGACAGGTTTTAAATAATTTAATCAAATAACTATTTCATAAAATGATATTCATTGTTAAAATAATCCATCAATTAGATAAGGATTAGCCCAAATTTAGTTATCTTTACTTTTCAAACATCGCACATATCTTGGTCTTCAATCAGATCCAATTCAAAAAGAGGGGCAAACAGCAGTGAGCAGAGTAGACACTTATTCACTGGCCTTGCGATCGCCAATCTGGAGTCAGTTTCAGAAATTCAGTAGGCCTAGCGTCTGCTCTGTGGTTACCGTTACTATATCACAAACTTACCACCAAACGGTTTATTAATAGAAAATTCTCTCCGCATATAGCTTTCTGGTTCATTTTCATCACTATTTGTCAACCCTATTAAAAGACATGTAAATAAAACCACACTTCCAAATCGATACGAATACAGGCAGCCTAGCGTAGGCCCGGTAGCCATCTTGGCAGCTTAGCAATCAAAGGAACTATGAAAGAGAAAAATTGAAACTACCAACAGGGGTCTGGATCCAGGACAAGGGGCACGGGGTTCTTTGTTTCACATAGACAGGAGGCCCTCGTGGCGAGAGAAGTACCCGTTTTATCCAGTGGTTTTATCATAAAGCAACGCATGATTATGTATTTATGAAAAGTCAATATCCCTATAATCAGCTCTGATTGTGAAATTGGTTTAGATTTTACTAGCTAGCGATCCATCAACTCTGCGCGGGAACATCACTTTGTCAAAGAAAGTGTGTGGAAAGTGGAATAACAATCTCTTATAACTACTAGCTTTAACCATATGCTTTAACATATCAAAGCTTGAAAGAAAATATCAGACATTTATTTAGTACTTGTCGCCAGAAGGCACGAAGGCAACATGCGGTGATTTACATGACAATACAAAACAATCCACTACCTACAAACACTTTATACTTTTAGTAGCGTACATCGAACATTGAACATTTGCATGGTTAGGATAGTTTCTAACTTTCCATCTGCCATGTTGACTTGCTCCAAGTCTCGCTTATTTTCATGACGATTTTGATATGTTGGTAAGTGAAACCGCTTAATTAATACCAAACATCAAAGTAAGCGGGACTTGAGACCAGTTAACCTGCCGTGGTGCAGTGGATATGGAGTCTGGCTAAAGTGCGGACAATACTGTTTCTAAGGTGTGCATCAGATCGGATTTACAGAAAATTGATTAAATGCGATAGTGATAAGAACCCGATCCGAAGCAATAATCATAAATATAATCCGAACCGATCCAAAGCTAAAATTTCTAATTTAAATAATCCGCAATTTTTGCATGGAACCCGAAAAAATCTGAGTTCTGTGGTGCGGCACAGCGCCAACAGAAGAACAAACCTTTCAATAGATTTGTCGTGAGCTGTCTTGTAGAAAAGTGGTGTGCGATGCAGTTAGCTTTTTCGATGTGCATATCCTGAAACAAATATGACTCGTATTGTAATAAAGCGGTGTGTTGAGCCATCATGGGTGCCACCAGCTTTTTTAAGTGTGCAGTGTTGTCAGAATGGGTTGCATGGTAGTTACTCAAGTTAAAACAAGATAGGGCAAAGTGGACATTTAATTCCCTACGGTGCATTTACGGCGGTAACGTGAATTAAAGCACGCCAGCCTTGTGATTGATTACTACTACTACTACTACTACTACTACTACTACTACTACTACTACTACTACTACTACTACTACTACTACTACTACTACTACTACTACTTTATTTATTCTATATATTGCTGATTTAGCATCTCAATTATCTTGCGTTGATGATCTACACTACTTGTTCTATGCTGATGATCTAGTAATTTATGCTACTGACCTAAAACTGTCCAGAGTGGTCTCCACGTGCTATCTTGTTGGAGTTTGCAAAACTCTTTGGCTGTAAATGTTGACAAAACCAAGGCAATGAAGTTCAGAAAAGGTGGCTATATTGGTAAACCAGACAAACTAATGCTTGAAAATAGAGATCTTGAATACGTTTCAAGTTTTGAGTATCTTGGAATTACTCTGCAACCTTCGCTCTGCTTCACTGAACATATTCAAGCCAAAATAATTAAAGCTTCAATTGCTATCGCATCTCTTCAACACCTTGACCGTATTTCATATGATATTGCCATGCAAATATTCTCTATGAAAATCATTCCAATGCTCACGTATGCATTCACTATTATTGCACCATTTCTTCAAAAGTCACACCTTATTAGCCTAGATGCAACCAAAGCTAGATTTATCAAACGACTATTGAAAGTATCGAAGTTTACATCAAATTCTTTGTTATACTTCCTCACTCAATCATCAACATTACCATCAGAACTAGCCTTAGTATATCAATTCAAAAACAATGTAGTAACAACTGTTAAAAACAGTTTGTCGATAAAAATTCAGACTCTCATAGGAGAAGGCTATTTAAATGCACCAATGGTTAACTGTACGTGGTGGAAACTGCCTGAGCAACCAAACCGTCAGATGATAGCAAGACTTTCTGTACATGGCTTCCATCATTACATATGTAAGAATAAAACATACCATAAACCGTGTATTAACTGCATATGCAAAGAATGTAAATCTGATGCCTCAGACTTTCAGCACATCACAGTATGCACAAGTATACCATCATACAAGGACTATGTCAAGAAAATAGAATGTGAAAATGGCATTGCATAAATTAATATAATATCACTTTTAGTTGAAAAACAAACAAACAAAAAAACAAAAAATTATTATACATATATCATAATAATAACAGTTTCCGTTCATACCCTTATAGCTACAAATCATTTATTTTACGCTAGAATTTGACTATGTACCTACCAAAGTATTATGTATCCAAATTTATAAATTTAACTTTAATTATTTTACCACTAAACTTGTAAAGGAGATCTTCTACCCTGTTAGGGGGGAATAAAATGCTTAACTACTACTACTACTACTACTACTACTACTACTACTACTACTACTACTACTACTACTACTACTCACTACTACTACTACTACTACTACTACTACTACTACTACTACTACTACTACTACTACTACTACTACTACTACTACTACTGTAAACTTGATGTAAACTTCGATACTTTCAATAGTCGTTTGATAAATCTAGCTTTGGTTGCATCTAGGCTAATAAGGTGTGACTTTTGAAGAAATGGTGCAATAATAGTGAATGCATACGTGAGCATTGGAATGATTTCATAGAGAATATTTGCATGGCAATATCATATGAAATACGGTCAAGGTGTTGAAGAGATGCGATAGCAATTGAAGCTTTAATTATTTTAGCTTGAATATGTTCAGTGAAGCAGAGCGAAGGTTGCAGAGTAATTCCAAGATACTCAAAACTTGAAACGTATTCAAGATCTCTATTTTCAAGCATTAGTTTGTCTGGTTTACCAATATAGCCACCTTTTCTGAACTTCATTGCCTTGGTTTTGTCAACATTTACAGCCAAAGAGTTTTGCAAACTCCAACAAGATAGCACGTGGAGACCACTCTGGACAGTTTTTGGGTCAGTAGCATAAATTACTAGATTATCAGCATAGAACAAGTAGTGTAGATCATCAACGCAAGATAATTGAGATGCTAAATCAGCAATATATAGAATAAATAAAGTAGGGGATAAACTATCACCCTGGGCAACGCCATGATGTTGTGTAATAATGTCAGAAAGAGATATACCGTCATCTATTTGTATTAGATTATACTGCAGCATGCTTTTAATGACTTTCAATAGTTGACCTTTTATATTAAATTGACTGTAGAGCTTTTCTATCAATTTTTCCCTTGGCACATTGTCAAAAGCTTTTTTGAAATCTACAAATACGGCGGATACTGTGCCTCGTTTCTTTGCAAACTGTGTTTCGATTTAGCATGTCGCCAGGCAAAGAAGTCATTGTTATCTCTATTAGATCAAGTGATGAGAAATTCTAAAAATCAAACTATCAGAGATCAGTATACAACTGAGAGAAGAAAATATCAATCTCTTCTAAAATCAAAACGAATAGAATATCATTCCATTCAAACGATAAGAAAACTTCATCAAGTACATCAAAAACCTTGGACATTATTCAAATCAAAAAGAATAAACCAAATAGCCAACATTCCAAAGGTAGCGCTGCACTCTCATTTCAAGTCATTGTTAGATCCATATAATGCTGCTCCTATCTTAGATACCCCTGATTATGATCTCTTCAAACCAGATGCCTGGTTCTATTTTTGGTGTACCATCCTTTCCTTTGTAATCAAAGCAATCGATCAAAGAAGGCTCGAAATGACTTGAACATATACGAACATCATTCTTCTTCATTCGATC
This sequence comes from Haliclystus octoradiatus, assembly GCA_916610825.1. NCBI lineage: Eukaryota > Metazoa > Cnidaria > Staurozoa > Stauromedusae > Haliclystidae > Haliclystus > Haliclystus octoradiatus. The sequence goes on from OU744452.1 coordinate 3,857,571, forward strand.
GCGTAGCAGGGCATCTTCTGTTCGTGTTCTTAAAATTACAGTTTTCCAAACTTCTCTGGCGTCCAACTTTAATTTTGCTGTATCTCAGAATCCGACTTCTTTGGATAAGGAATTCTGCATAAACCACCAATATTATCAGCACGTCTGCTATTTGGACAACCTAACAATGCACAATTTTCTGGCATATTTGATATTTAAAACAGAAAACGATAACTAAATTACAGTAAACCATTGATAATCACGAACGGGAGACGAATGTGAGAAAGTAGAAAAGTGAGATATTTTGTGTGTCGTTCGAAGACCACGTGACATTGGTCGGCACATCGTTCAACATATTTTCGACGGCGCGGCTTAGAACAAAGGAGCTGCCAATCCTTCTCTTATACTATCTTTGTTCTAATACTATATACTTCTGATGTTCTGATAGAAGAAGCAGTGGTCACAGTGTTAATTTTCTACAATATCAATTCGAATAATATATAGATCTAATATACAGAATATAGTATCCAATTATAAAATATTGGCTCCTTAATGATATAAAAATACATTCTTTAAACTTTAATCTATGTCATCTATGCAACTCTTAGGTCAATTTAGGCGAGGTCCAGAGCTAAACGTGTCAGGTAATTCTGAACTACAATTATACAATGAGAGCTCGCTGCTTATAATGATTATTTAATTTCTAATCGGAGATCATTCCACAGGTATCTGCAGTATATTAAAATGATCGCGTGGATTATACTATATATAGATTATCTACAAGGTAGTTCAAGACGACATGTCCCGCCCATTTTCAAGTCGATGGCATTTCTTTTGAAATATTCAACTAACGCTTTCAACGAATCAAACATCTGAAAAAAATATATATTCAGACATTATTTGTAAAACGTTGTCTTACTGATTGAACATAGGGCTCGATGCAAAATATAGCAGAGCTTAAATAATAATAGTCAGAGCATCTATTCAATAGATTGCCTGATGATCGCCTAGGTGTGAAACTTCAAGTAGCAAACACATGACTGTCTGATTCTCTGACTATTATTATATTCAGACATTTATATCATTCAAAATCTTTCTAGGTAAAATAACTTCCACAAAATGTTCGGCAGTCAAACGCAATAATCTTGCTACGACCAACCGATCAAAAGCTCATATCTTTTAATTCGCATTTTAATAGATATACGTCTGTTGGCTGTTAGGTGCATACTTTACAACTAACTATGGCAAGAAATATATCACGTAGATTGTAGTGACTGTATATACTTACAATGTTTGAACTTCCAAGATTGAATTTTTTTGTATTTTGATCGTATGGTATTCTGTAAGCAGGAAGATGGAATGTGTTAATTGTACCTACCAATCCGCGTTACAAGTTATGGGCTGTGTGGGCTGTAATGACGTATCAATTAAAGTATCTATAGCAACGAGTTACCCGCATTACTGGGGTAATTCAAATAACATAGATTAACAATGAGGCAAAAGTCTTTTCCCTTACTCGGAGTTTCACGCGTTTATTTTGCGATCTGATGGTTTACCGTCCTCACATTTGTGTCAATTCTATATTATGCTATGTCTTAAAATACATTAAGCACTCTCACATACATGTATTCACCTCATATTATATTAGATTAGATTAACAATGATAAATGTTTCAACTGAGTTGAAGTATTTTTGGAATTCGGAAATCGGTGAAATTTGATGCAGAAAGTGAAAGCCGTGGAAATTAATACAGTTGGAATACTGTATAATGTCATTTGGGCTGTTTAATAAAAATAAATAAATTAATTAATTAACAAATGAAATTATATTCATTTTCTAAGATTTTCAAATTTGTGTCAGTGAATTTTGCAAATGGAAATGTAAAAGTGCTACTATGTGTGATCTTAATGATGTCAGCCGTCAGTTTAATATTACCCAGGAATGTGCAATTGGCGCGAAAGAAGTCTCATTTCTATGAAGGGCGAAATTGAGAGTCTGGGTATGCGGAATTCAATAAGAAGAAACCTGAAACCGGAAGAGCTGCAATGCCTTTGATTGAAAGAAGGCACAGATCAAAGACGATCAATCCAAATACGCACGCTGATTTAATCAACCATGTGCTAGTTTTATCGTAAAGAGCTCAGGCAAGTTCTTGAATGATACTAAGGTATGTCAATACGAACACAATATGCACATTGCACACACGCAGACCTTCGGATTCATACGTATGTAGATATATCTCATATAAAATCACCTCAAGTGGCGAATGCTTCGATTGTACCAGAGAGAAAGAGAATATCCAGACCCTTGAGATGCATTACGAACCAGATAGCATCCATCCTATTAAATTAAACACAGAATAATTATAATAATTAATTAATTAATGCCCAATCACCCAGACACGCATAAAACATAATACAAAGCTACTGGCGTAATAAAAACCTTTGAGATGGCATTTAATTTCTTTTCTGCTACCTCCCTACCAATACTACCAGAGAACCATGGCAAATATGAAAGGGATGTTTCATCTTCCTATAAAAATAAAATAGTGACTTTGAAAAATGTAAGATAGGATGAGACCACAATGTGAATGATAGTCCACCGGAATGCAAACAAATGAGATTTCGTGAAATGTGAATGGATGCAAAGCTACACTTACTTTCTCTGTATTTTGCTTTGCTTGCGATGCATGTAGTTCGGAGGCCTCTTTCAAAGCATCAAGATCGACGATTGGCTCGCAATCGGAATAACGTTGTTTGCCTATAGAATGAAATTCATGTTCAAAGATAAGCGAGGTGGGTACAAATGTTACAACATTATCGTCGTCCTAACAAAGCTGGTAGCAGCATAACGAAATTTAAAATAAAACCAATCTAGATTGGTAAAAGTTTGAAGCATATCCGATTAGATTGGGAAGAGATATTGATGTTTAGATACTTCTAACCTATTATGCCGCGCGGTAAAATAGATATATTAAAACATCAATATCTCCATCATTTCTTAGCTAAGCTTCAAACTTTGACCAATCAATTTTCTCAGTTGTTATACACCAGATTCAATCATTTATTTGAAAGAGATTTTTCGGTGGGATTTTCCCTATTAACAAATATAGTTGTACTTACTAGGTGCTATTTTACGTTCTTTCCTGTGAATAAGTAAAAGACCCAAATTAATATACGCTGATAGTAACGCATAACAGTGATGAGATCTAAAAAAATAGTTCCCTTCATGACTTACGTTGTGCTTTGTTTCGTGCGAACAGGCTAAAAAGAAAAGTTAACTGTTTAACGTTGGATTCTAAGTCAAAGCAAACCATTATCGATGCACTTTGAATCGAAAAACATCGGCGACATCTGTAAATAATCGAACGACTAAGAGGATTGAGAGTCTCCGGCTTCTGCTTACGATTGTTATCGGCTTCTTCCGGTTCGATATGGAAACCGGTTGAAATTGCCAATTTCGGAAATAGTACTGTATCCAGCCCAGACCGATATCGGAATTCAATCAAGAATTATTATTATAGTACACATGAAAATGAATGATCTAGGGAGAAAGTAATGCTTGACTTCATTTGACAGGGCTAAATATAATAAAAGAAGTCAAAGACTACACATTCATAACTGTTACTAATAGTTTCATGCTTACACAATCATCAGACAAATAAACTATTAAACTATGGATTAGTTTATTTGCCTGATGATTGCGTAAGCATGAAACTATCAGTAACACTTATGAATATGTAGCCTTTAACTCTATCTATGATCTAGGAACTACTGCATATTCTGTACTTGAGAATTTTTCATAATTAAGAGGTTAAGAAAATAGGTACTTAAAAATAAGAAAAAATTTTCTGGTCATGTGGACAAGTGTGTACCTTCTAACTTCAAACAAAATTTTTTTTTAATTTTAAAAAATTATCATCTTGTTTTAAGGCACAAATATTTCTGTGCATGCAGTGATATCCTCACCGGAATAGGTGGCGGTGCTTTTCTAATGATTGGATTTGTATTTTTCGATTCCTCGTGAGGCACATGATGAGGAGGTCTGCATTGAAAAAAAAACAGTTACCTTAACAGATAACTCAATATGACCTTGCATTAATATATAATAATACAGAATACAAAAATCCTAACTTACTTCTTGGGTAATGGGAATCGTCCCTCCAGTTGTAAATAACTTTCATCATCTTCTGTAAACATGAAACAATTTCATGTCAAGAGACAATTATGTCCAGCCAACATATTCTCAGATAAACCCTTTTTTAAACATTTGTATCAGGATACCATCAGTTCTATCCTGATACAAATCTATTTTACAAAATTGTTTTAAAATGAGCGTAATCTTTTCTAGCCTAATGGGTACTGGTCATAAGTCACTTACCGGAGCATACACTTGAGTCTGTCAAATTTGCAAAGGGCGAAGAGGAGGACACACGATCCGCCAATTTCGTTTTCTTATGATGACCTACATATATGCCAAAATTATTTTCAAAAGATGAATAAATCGAACTACATATAACACGGTGTATCTCGAATTGTATAATATAGGACGTTTCGAGTTTAGTCAAAATTTTGTGAAATTTTGTTAAGTTTCAATTTTGCCATGAGTAATAAAAATACGAGCACACATATGTGACAGTACGTGTCAGAATCAACAATCAGGGAAGAATCCAATTGGCAGTTTGGCGGAAAGAAGTGGGAAATTATTGAAAATTTAAACATATTTTAATAATTAAAATGAGATAATATTAAAATTCTAAATTAGATGATCAAATAAAACGAAATCCAAAATGTTATTGAAATGCAGATTCTGACACGAACCGTCACATATAGCACAACGAAGTTAGGGAATATAGCAGAATGAATTTACGGGTCTTAGCTGCATGCTGGGTTGGAGGGTGTTTTCTTGGTTCTCCCCATGCACGGCAGGTCTGAAAAACTGTACCTGATAATTTAAAATCACCATCTTGCTCCTGAAATCAAAATAATAATTAAGTTTTATTGAAATATCTTATTCAATGTTTCGCATGACATTTATACGACGATAATATAAAAGTGTTACATTTCCATCAGGCTGAATGTAATCTTCATCGCTACACTCAGCTTCAGAATCTTTAAGATCATTAACTCTGGCAGGAAGTTTTGGAGCAGCAACCGATTGGATAGTGCTTCTAGAAAACTCTAAATTTTACAGAATAGAATGATGTATATATGATTATACCTACATACGTGAGAATAACAAGAAAATTCACATAGTAGCTTCTAGAAGCAAAAGTTATGATTACTGGTATATATATATACCTGGTTGGTTTTTCGAAGGTACATTTGGCTTGCTACTTCTATCCGGTAATACTGGTGGTACATTCGGATTGAGTGGCAGTCGGGATTGATTATAAGGCACTTCATTCGGTGGGATATAAGGCAATCCATTACTTTGTTTCCTTTGAGTAATATTAAGAGGAGAGTTATCTTCATGGACTTCGTACAACAGATCATCTGGGTCACAAAGATTTTCATCAGCAACATCATACATACAATCTTGTCTGGTAATTGAATTGGTTGGGTTTGAATTTGTCCTAACGCTTTTATTCCTGGAGTGACTTTTTTCACTTGGAACGATACCACCTCCTGGATCAGAAACGTTTCGAGGACGGTTTGGTCCGTTATTGTCAGTAGGAAGTTTATTTCCTGTGACTTTCTTGCTGCCGATTTGCGCAAATCGGGCTTTGATTTTTGTTGGAAGTGAGCGTGATGACTTCGATGCCTGCATAGTGCGTTCGATAGGATTTGATGAATGCCTCATCTGATCTGGTAAAGTTCGAGGATTTCTTTGTTCTGTAGAAGGAATGGAATCAGGGGTTGAGCGGTTCATACTTTCATTTTTTTCTGTTTCAGAATTAGGATCAACCTCGTATATTTCATATAAAAGTGATTCATTAGGTTCACAAGCGGTAAGGTAGAGGTCTTCTTCAACAGGTTTCTCTAAGTCTTCGTTGCTGGAATTCTTACGTGAAGAATCGTTGTTAGATGTGGGATCAGAGCATCTTTGATCAACGGGCAGGATCAACTTTTTTACAACAAGAGGAGAACTTTGGGTACGCTTGACATTTGCTGGCTTCTTCGCGGTAGAAGGCTTTGGTTTGACAGCAGGTGGGGGCAATTTAGCTACTGCTTTTTGAACAACTGCCGGCTTTGGTGATGTCGGAAGAGAATTCACAGCAGATAATGCACACTCAGCATCAGGTGGTATTTCATATAATTTCTGATCTTCATTTTGACCCACAGTATCTTGATGGGGCTGCCGAGGAGATGTACGGTAGCTCTCTGTGAGCAGTAAATGTTGTAATTTCTCAACAATACCTGTGTCGTTCGATGGTTCTGTAGAAGCAAACCGCTCTTGTTCTTTAACTGAACGATAATGACCTGGGTGGGTTACTTGAGCTTGATTCTCTAAACCAGACGCACTAGTAATGGCCTTCTTTGTAACTTTGGGTTTAGAAGAACGTGGTACTACTGGTGCATTACTGACAGCTGAAAGAGTAAAAAAGAACTAAGGAATATAATATGCATGAATGTTTGGCAGTAAGATAAGCATAAATATGAGTAAATTGAAAACAATTAGATAATCCTTTTGGCTAGCTTTATTCAGGCAATTTTGAATTCACATAAAAGTGTTCATAATACATGTTGTAAATAAGTCTTATTCGCCTTTTGAGAAAAGGCAGCATGTGAGTTTCATGACGTTTGATTTCAAATGGATTGGCGAATTCGTAGAAGGCGAATCATGACGAAAACACCAAACATATGGATTTGAATAAGAGGACTCTGACGGCAAGCCTATAAGCAACGTAAATTTGTTGACGGTAAGCTTAAACAATAACTGTTGATTGAAACAAGAAATAGAAAAGTATTTAGGACTTTTTATGGACCTTTCTTTATAAATTTTGGTCTGAAATGCAGGTCAATGACATCCACTTCAAAATGTACTGATACTAATACGATGTAGAATCAAGACTAATAAATCAGACACCAATATAATTCAATACGCATTTGTATAGGCTACTCTGGTTTTATTTCTCATGCAATGCCTAATCATCAACCTCTGACGTTTAATATCGGATGGGCCCGTATGCATGATAGACATTGTTATAACGTCTATAATATAAGTATGGTTGTGATAGCAGCATAACAAAAAACAATTGGAAAACTACGTGCGTGTTGCAGCCATGGCAAATAGAAGGAGCCACACGAAATTTATCGGAAAATAATCGTTTAAATTGAGGTCTGAGATGAAAGAATTCGAGACCTAGTAGTCTGATTTATATTCATTCTATCCAATCGTAAAAATAACCTTGGTTAGAATCATTACACATTAAATGGCATTTTTGTCAACTCACCTTGGCATGATTCTGGTACATCGTAAATTTCCTGCAACAATATTCACAAATGAGTTGATATTCTTCCCAGTAAGCATACAAACGGCCTACATTAAGTAATGCCATGTTTAAAAAGCTCGTTTCCAATTAATTAATACTTACATCGCCATTATCAACCCTGGGATGACAATCTACAACCATAACAAAACACAGAATAAAAACATACATACAATAACGATGCGTGAGTGAGTGAAATAAAATTCTGACATAGAAATCCCAACTCAATTTATTAAAATTAAATCATCATACCACTCTCTGGGTCGTCGTAGTCATCGAACTAGAATCAAAACAAGAGGAAAATCAGTAAACAAGTATTCATAGAAAGAACAATACGAAAACAAGAGAATAATTGAACAATAAGACTGTGAAGGTTTTGCTTTTAAATTGCTTTTAAGTTGATACTGAGCAATAACAATGACATAAATTGCAAAGATTCAAAGAAGTTCACAGATAGAATTCAAATCAGTTCTTACAACAAAATATGATTAGAAGGATCCGAAAATGGGAAATCAAAGAGTGTTTATTTAGTTATTGAAATCGAGTGGCATACTAATAAATACGAAATTACCATATTATAGTTATGCATGTGAACGGTCCGGGATCGCACCCACGTCATATAGATACTAATAGTACTAATACAGTTGCACACTATTATGAAGATATAACATTGTCGTGCTAATGATACTTATCTGCATCCCAAAAGATTAGGTTACTAAACGATTTATCGTCATTTTATTTTAATTGAATAGGTACTGTAAATTGTTTAGTGGGCGTAATAAAAGACGAATGCATTTTTGCAAACTATAGGCTATCACTCTTCATTTAATACCCAGCGAGATTCCCAATTGTTTACTTGCCACGATATTTTTTACCTTAGCCAATCAGTGACGCGTATCACTTAAATTCTCACACCTTGAAATAACGATACGTTCATTCAAATGCCGTGATACGTCCGATAAATGTTTTTCGAGTGTGAGAAAAATGATGCATCAAATGCGAATCATCCAATCACAATTCACTTCATGTCTGGCAAAAAAGTTAAAAAAGCCCGAGAAAATAAACGTATTTAAAGGTTAGGCTAACTGTCTGTTGGCTTCTGTTGGTTAATTAAACAAAAACATGAATCTTACAGTACAGTTTTTTCAAACAGTTTTAAAAATTACTAATAGTTTGTAATAATAACTGTGTTAAAAGCACTTATCTCGTGAGCCGATGTTTTCATAAAGGAATAATTTACTAACTTCACTATCGTCGTCATCATCATCCTCAGTGGCAACATTGTCGTCAAATCCATCGTCCGCAGTATTAAAACCATAATGGTCAGCAGTTTCAGCCCGAGAAGAGTGAGTTAAATATTGGTACCGTTCAGATCCATGCTGTTTTCCACTTGAGCAGTCATGATTTACCCAAGAATTTACACCCTGAGCTGAAAGAAAGAGGCATAAGAAATAATGAGATGAACAAAATCAACATTGATATTAATAAAACCGTCTGATAAGCGCTCTAGAAACGTCATTACTGAATAATAATCATATATATTGATGAATTAAATGTACCCATGAATTTTTCTGACTGTCCCAAAAAGTCGAAAAAAGAGTAAATTTCAAGTAGCACCCAATTTACTCCAGTAATACAGATGATAAAGAAGCAGTAGAGTACGATAGATTAGATGGTCTATAGATGGTCTATAGATGGGCTACTACCTACGGATAACAAACAGCATTGGTCAATGATGGCGATGCATATTTGCAAAAGGCCATCACATCCTCAGTAATTGAAATGGGGTTCAACCAACGCCCATCCAATTAAATTAAACTTGACATCGCTAGCAAGAAGTTTGAGGCGACAATGTTTTTCGAGACAATCAGTAATATAGTAAGTACCATTTACATTAAGTAAATAGTAAGGGGCAATTAAACTAAGTAATTACCGATTCCTGTGGTACTCCACTCACTAATAAAATAAATCAGAAGGGTGTAGATATTGCACAAAAGAACTTTGCACAAAAATCGCTATGTACCATAGAAAAGAGTGCTTGGATCTAACTTAGTATTAACAGTAAATTGCATTACTTTTTATTTATTTTAAATGGCTTTTTATGGATTACTTTTTCGAATGCACTTTGCATCCCTATGTACCATAGAAAAGAGTGCTTGGATCCAACTTAGTATTAACAGTAAATTGCATTACTTTTTATTTATTTTAAATGGCTTTTTATGGATTACTTTTTCGAATGCACTTTGCATCCCTATGTACCATAGAAAAGAGTGCTTGGATCCAACTTAGTATTAACAGTAAATTGCATTACTTTTTATTTATTTTAAATGGCTTTTTATGGATTACTTTTTCGAATGCACTTTGCATCGCTAACACAGACATCGACATAGACAGTTTTATTTTAATTACCTGAAGATGACTAAATCCAAAACTTTACAGATTGCGTATATAATTTTTACTATCGAAATAAAATCCCAGTATAAAATATATATACACGTCACCAGTGGAGGGGTACTTCCATACACTGGCTATACGGGGACGTGGGGCTGTATGGGGGCACCTTTCCTTGCTTTTAGGGAAATATTACAGGATCAATTCAAATTTTCAAAAGGGTCCCAATTCTCACATGCTTTGAAATCTTACAGTCCTTCCTGATTTCCTGAAATGGCACACACCAGTCTAAAATATACAAAAGTCCTTTCCCCCAGGACATGCCAAGATAATCATGGATATAGGTCAGTGGATACGAGAATCTTGAAATCGCATCGATTGGAGTACATAACAACTTCTTACAGCAGAAACCTAATCTTATTAAACAGTATCGCCCTGCGGCCTTATCATCAGCACCTGGACAGTATAGCATTCTATTTCTAAAGGAGTGGCTCCTTCGCTCAAAGACATGGTAGTGAACGCTAATTACTGATTTCGGCCGTAAAACTGAAGATCAATAAGCCTCTACGGAGTTCCTTGTCAGTTTCTCAATGTTCACGACCGACCCAAGAGAAAAACGCAGGATAGTTCTCCTAATTATCATCTCAGAGCAATCAATCTTCCTACCTCTAAAGAGATTTTCAAGAGATTTCACGGCAATAGGCCTTGTTTGCCAAGGCGCAGCAGCAAGCCGCAGTTTCATTCAAGTTGCAGTAAACTTTCACTAACTTCAACACATCTATCGAAATTTTAACATCTTACTTTACTTACTGTTGCCGTAAATACACGTGGGATCACCACCTGAAGGATGATATATCCTAAAATCACAATCAATGTAAACAAATGTAGCTTAAATAGAATATGAATTAGTATCTAATCAGAGGTTTGATTACAGTAGTTTGATTTGGAAGTTAATCAATTTATAACTATTGCATAAATGGTGACATTGGCTTGAGGACGGAATTGATTGGTTTTATCAGTGTAGAGGCATCTATTTGATATGCTATATATGCAACACTAAGAATAAACAATAGCTAGTAATATTTATTATGATAATTCGATTGGTTCTTCCAAATGCATATCAGGATTACATTATGTAATGTGTATATTGTCTTTTTATCCAGTTTGTTTAAACAAGGACCCATTTGGATTTGACTAAAGAACAAGACTGGAGTGATTATATATATTATATACAAGCAAAATAATATTATTAAAATAAATGTATGACATTTAATTACCGGTAGGCCTACTGATAATTATTGCAATCACAAATGGTTCACAAACGAAGTGATAGAGTCTTGAAGCTCCGGATCCAATCTGGGTCCACTAAGATAAATCTGGATCCGGTCTGGGTCCAAGAAACTGTTGAAAATAGGATCCGAAATTGATCAGAAAGAAGAAGTCCCATTCCATTTTATCTACGTTGTATTATGCTATCAAACGTCGGAATTTTATTCCTTCAGTAGCCTACTGTTTTGAATGGCTATAACTCTAATTGTGGATCCGGTCAATAGTGCAGATTCAGATCCAGGCTCGGCCAAATGTTGAAGATCCTACCAGACCCCGGGATCCCAGTCCATGACACCTCTGGTTCACAACCATCGAATGTAATGGTAAATTTTTAAAAATAATTGAAGTACGAGGGGAGAATATCTATGATGATGTTAAGAGATATTTCACATTTTTACCAAAATATTCTATTCCATTAAAGCCTTGATGTGTACATTATGCAATGCAAGCATCAGAGGTGTTCTGGACCCCGATCCCAGGACACCATAAAGAAATAAAATGCTGGCACTTGTGGGTAAAAATTATTTAGCAGATAATATGGGCTGGACTTTATTTCTTTCGGACCCAATCTTCAACAATGTCTTGGATCCGGACCTGGATTCAAATCTATAGGACCCAGATCAGATCCGGATCCTCAAAATAAAGGTCCAGAAAGAAAAAGTCCCATCCCATCCCAACTACCTCATTTTATTTGTTAAATAATTGTTATCCACAGTATAGTGTCTAATGGCTAATGCTATAAACGTTGGCATTTTATTTCTCCAGTACTGTTTTGATTGGCCCTAATAATATGTAGGGGAGACTGGGGACTTGGACCTAGGGAGATATGGGACAAGAGCGTTCCTGATTACCCATGTAAATTCTGTTCTAATATGCTGTATATCACTTCATTTCATGTTGTTTCTCTAAATTTCAATAACCAACAATAACTAATTATCAAGAAATTTTAGTGTACAGCTTACGATGATCGACATGCGTTTTGCGATTCCTCTTATGATTCAATCAATTTTAGAATAAGTGTTTAATTGCCGTTTTGAATGGTGTCATTGCAACGGTTTTACTTTGATGAATCTTTTGATATAAAATGTTTGAATACATTCCTGTTGATGAGGAGTGCCACCTCATTTTTTGCTGGGAAGTCAAACGGGGAGACATGGAACAGCGCGTTTTAGCATCAACCACGATTGGGAAACTGATCGCATTTGGCTGAGATTTGAGTTTGTTTTTATTTATATGCACTGTATTTGACTTTTTTACTTTGTGGAGATAAAGTTGCTAAATCAATTACAATTAGATTGATGACAGGTGTGTCAAAAATTAATGTTATTTATTAATGCTAAAATTATCTGTTGCTGGCTTAATTTTGATCAAATAAACTCCCCAAGTCAAAGCAACAGCTGTAGTGTCTGGTACTGGAAAGTAAATTTGTCAGTTATTTAATGAAATTTTGAGAAAATATGCCTGATCCATGTCACCCCACTGTGTCCCAAGTCTCCCCTTTAAAGTGGTCGGTCTTCCGCACTAAACATTCGATAAACTGCTACATTTATGTAATTGATATTCTTACCCTTTTGAATTGAGCATGTTGGCTAATTAAATGACATAAAATTTGTTACATTTGCACAACCACAATAATTTTAATAATTAAAAATGTGAAAACTGGTCCAAGTCTCCCCGGTCTCCACTTACTTTTTCTCAAAGTTTGGAAGACTCATTTTGAATTCATTTAAAATCAGGTTCTATAAAAAAATAAACAAGCATCATCATTAAAGCTAGACATGTAAATAGCAACAGTCTATGAAGCCTCTGGTATTAACATTAGGATAGTATACAAAAAATTCATAAGATCAAATTATGAATGGTAGCCTACACTATTGCTTTATATCTCTAGTTTAATTCTAGTTTTCCCCCTCAGGGGCTGAGATGAGTAAAGAGCGTTTAAGATCCTTGCTCTAAGTGAAAAGAGCCACTCCTCTAGAAATAGAGGAGTGCTACGGGTGCCTTTGGTAGGGCGACACCGTCTACATTACATTTATTTTACACATGCGAAATTTTTATAAAATTCATAAAAAATTTAAAAACTTTTAAGTAGGACTAGTACAGAAAAATCATTACCGGTAGTTCAAAATCGTTAGTGAAATAATCAAAATACAGAAAAGTTAATTATTTGGAGAATACAATATCAATTTACTATATTGATATTATTACTAGACTGTACTTTTGCTGAGTACTTCAACACTAGATCACGCACAATGACTCTCTTACATTATCCCAATAAAAGTTCATGAACAGTTTATGAACGTTTATCGATTGAGGGGAATTAGCTAAGATGTCAAATAAGATTTCAATTTTCATCATATCTGGTGGACCATGGAATAGGTACCATCTTCTAATGGTGGATGGAATGGTACAGGCTCCAGAAGGAATTACATTACAAGTAGATGCGGCATATCACAGGCATTGACAATCAAGACCTACTAGCTATTTGCCATGAAATCTGTAGAAATTTATCTGCAGTGTCGAGGCTGAGATTATTAAAGAGCAATTACAATTATTGCCCTTAGCGAAAAGAATCACTCCTCTAGAAACAGAAGGGTGCTGCAGGCAATACCATCTCAATTACCTTTAATATACAGTGCGTGAAACTTTTGATCTCTGGTTCATAAGTATTTATTGCTTAATCTATATTTAAATGTTTATAATAAAGTAGGCCTACTGTTAGTGCTAATAACTACCTAAGGTAAGTAAGGCGATTCTAATTCATTAGTAGAAGTTTATACAGTGTAACCCGCTTGAGTGCAAAGCGACTTTGCATTCGGTTTTAGTTGCACTTATCCATAATTGCGCCTATCTGAAATTCACTAAAACAATAGCAAATTTAGAACAAAGGAAAAAATGGAAAAACAAGCCAAAATAACGTCAAAAGACTCAAAACAGCTCAGGACAACAAATTATATTCTATTTTTAACATAATAATAGTAGCAAAAGTATATAAAGCATGACAAGAACATTATTAGGCCTATTTATTAATTAAAACTTTCACATTAGTAATTAGGCCTACAGTCAAATGAAATAAATAATGCTGTACTTATATAAATAGTTTCATCACATAACAGTCGTTGCAGAATCTGCTGTTTTATAAACAAAGGATGTGACAAACACAAACACATAGAAGTGAAATAATTTGAAACCATTAAATTTTATTTCTCACAGCTATAGAAATTGTTTGCAGATAAGCGGAAATTGCACTTAGCCGAAATGCAGTTATCCGTAATTTATTAACAAAGTTTGTATAGAAATATTCCGGGGCATGGAATTAACTCTGCAGCTAAAAAGTCGCTTTACCGTAGCTAAATAGATCGCAATCGCAGCTAATTGACAGATAGCCGCATACTTATAAATCGCAGCTAAAAAGTCATTTCGCAGCATCTAAATAGATGATTTCCACAGCTAATTGTCTAATAGACGCATCTTTGGATTATCACAGCATAAATGTCAATTCTCTGCAGCTAAATAGATCATTTCCACAGTTAATTGTCTAGTAGACGCCGCGTCTTTGAAACATCTCAGCTTAAAAGTCTATCCAAGCTAAATAGATCACTTTTGCAGCTAATTTTCTAATATTTGCATCTTTAAAATATAGCAGCTTTAAATTCATTTCGCCAAAGCTAAATAGATCATTTTGCAGCAAACTGTCTGATTATGAAGGCAACTTTGAAAAATCGGAGCTAAAAAGTAATTTATTAGCATCTTTTCCCTAAAAAAGGCAAACGAATAGACTACTAGTACATCTATTCTCTGCTCGCAACCTTTTTTTGATTTTGATCGTCCTCCTTCTTTGTCAATGGACATAGCCTCAGCTTTATTATTGAAACTTTCACAGAATTCCCAGCATTTCCTGATTCCTCTTTGTATATCGCAAGATCGTCATTATCTTCAGAAGTAGCGTAGTCTTGCACCAAGAAAATCATGTTGAATATGAATATGTTTTAGTGGAAGGCAAAATGCCCACGAAAATCAGCAAATTAAATCACACTTATATCCAGAATGACACTGAGCAGATTCCTTAACAGATGAAATATCTTAAGTAGCTGCGATAAGAATTATTTTTGCTGCGGTAAAATGACTAAATAGCTGATACTGATTAGATGTGAAAAACGGACTTCTTAGTTGCGGAAAAATTACTAAATAGCTAAGACTAATTAGATGCCGTAAATTGAATTTTCAGATGCGGTAAATTGACTGAATAGCTGTGTCTAATTAATTGCAGTAAATTAACTTTTTAGCTGCGGTAAATGAACAGAATAGCTGGAACTGGTTAGCTGCGGTAAAAGGACTTTTTAGCTGCTAACATAATTATATCTCATATTTCGGGTATTCAAGAGATTAATTGCACATAACCGGGATATGCGCATATCCGAATTGCACTTAAGCAGGTTACACTGTAATAACTAGATTTCGAGTTGCATGAATGCATGCTTATATTGTTACGAATTACGATATTGTTATGAATCAGCTGGCTTAACCAGTTGATTGATTGATTGATTAGATTTATAATATTATCTTCATTTTGTGAGGGTTAAACCTGTCAAGTCATTCTGACTCCTCTCACACAGGGCCCTCAAATTATTAAAATAAATTAAATACAAACTAAATTCTACATAAAACTTTACGAAATAATTAGAACTAAATATAACAACAAAAATTATCATATTATCAGATAACAATAATAGTCCTGTACGAGGGACTAAAGTTTGATTGTTAGTACTTCTAATTCTTTTGTTATGATAGTTTTTCATTTGCATATACATATTTAGAAAAGCAGGTTCAAAATAAATGTATGAAGAAATCTATTTAGAAAAGCTGATCGAAGCGGTAATTTAATTGAGAAATATTCTATTTTATTGTTTGATGTTGAAGTAAGCACAAAGTTTAGATGTGAAAAGTGGAACGGATTTTATTTACAATGATTTTATTTTATTTTTATTTTATTTTATTTTACTCGGTACTATTTTAATTTATCTCAAAGTACATGGAAGTAGTAGCGTTATCCCCCAAAAAAAATCCAAAAACATTAGGCCTACTAACCCGAGTGTCATAAAGTTGCAAGGTAACAATTGTTCGGGGGTTTGTCTAAATTAAATTCTGTTTCACCTAACAACACCTGTACAGCACGGAAAAATATCAACGATTATTCATTATTCATAACGTGGTTATTCAAAATTTGATTATTTAATTGACTTCTGAAAAAGTATAGAATGGAAAATTATTTATCTTTTATTTACATCTTATTTCGCTAGTTACAGTCATGTTACAGTCATTTATTTATTTTAATTTATTTGTTGTTAGCCTACTGATGAACTGATTGTACTGATGAAGTAAAAGCTGGTATTGCAATTGTTTTATTTTTTGTAGGCCTATAGGCTATCTTTGTAATTTAATTTCCATAATGCGGATTTGTTTACAAAAGTCAAATTTGATAACATTCTATTCCAAATCATTTTCAAATAATAATTCCTGATTGTATAATTTCCAACTAAAGATCAGATGATAACACATCCTATTATTTTCGCTTTCATCACTTATATACATAATACTGTCTGTTTATATATCACAATATTTCTATATTTCTGTGTCTGTCCGCGACATATGTACGTCTTACTGGCGATATAATACGGATAATCCGTTGTCGGGAAATTATGCAAACATTTGTGTCGAGATAACCGTGTACAGTAACAAATTTGTTGTATGAAAAGTATGGGTCTATGACGTTGTTTTAAAATAATATACTTCATCTGATATTTTATTTGATATCGTTGCATTAGAAAATTCAGAGATTTTGAAAAACTTCATAGGTCGATAATCTAGCGGGCAGCCAAATCGAATTCAAATTGAAATCCCCAGAACAAAAATATTTTGCTTTGAATTTAAAAGCTGCGTGTAAACTGGTTGAACAAGTGAAACTTGAAACTGAATCAGTATTATGATAATTAAAACAATACAAAATACTGAATTACATTGAATTACCAGTAAAACTAGGCCAAACAAAATATGTTTTGAAATCAAAGAAACGTAGACCTATTTCATGTAGTGTTGATATCAGCAATACATATAGCGCGGCAAAAACGCTATGAAAATTAAACAGACTTTAGGTCTTAATTTAATTTATTAATGAAACAAAATGCCGTTCATTACTTTTCTCAAAATCGAGATATAAAACATTTCACTTTTAAAAAGGCTATTTTGATATATAATTTGTGAGAACACTGAGCAAACAATCTGTTTTGAAATGAACAATCTATCGCGGGGCATAAAAACAAATTAACTTGCAAGAATTTTCAAAATGACTAATTCGAAAAATATTTAAAGTTCGAATAGATTATCTGTCTACAGTCTAAAATTACAGAGTTTAGAATCAATCAAGGCATTGCACAAAAGTATTTCTATAATTTATTATTTAATTTAAAAACATGAATCATTTGGTTTTGAGCAGGCAAGCTTTTATTTTCAGATTTTGCTTCCATAATTAACGAAGGAATTATAGGCATCGATTAAAATTAAAATTTCATTTTGTTGACTTGCTATACGAATAAGACACAGTATGTTACTACAGTTTCGAGAATAAAAATAGCGGTGTCTTGTTATTATCGTTGATCAACATTTAATAAAGTTAATTTCAGGTATATCAAATTTAACAAAGTTAAATTGAATTGAGCGTAGGATTTGTGATAAATAATAATAATTATAATATTTTCAGCGTTCAAAAATTTTGCTTTGAAATTAAAAGCACAAAAACATAATTCAAAAAAATTTTAAATAGTTAATGCAGTTTGGATGATTGTAACAAACCTTGTGTTACAAAATTAAAAAGCGAAAAGGTTGCATGAAATAATCGATCATAGCAAACAATATTTATTAAAATACAACTTACCATTTTCCAAATGAGATCCAAATAAAAACTATACGAGCGGCATAATCTCCGAACAACATTTAAATACATAATAGCGGGTTCTCTGAGATAATACACCAATCAATAATAAGTTAACAACCATATTTTATCGAAGGAGAATGTAAGCCCGATAAGAATAAAATATAAATTGTCTTTTATTCGAAATAATTCTGACAAAAATGATCATTTCATATCGCGATCAAATGCAAGGTAAAGTAGATTCATTTTCTACATAGTAAATTATCCTTTTTATCAGACATCATAACATGAGCATTTAAATATTACCATCGGCTGTGGTATTTTATATCTTTGAAGCTGCACTAAACATTTCCACTCTATAAACCATCGCGTCCGTTTCAATAAATTCTGAATAAATATGCATATCACGAATCTGGCAAAATGAGTTGTTTTCGTTTTTCTATCAAAATAATTAATTTATTCATAATCGTCTTTTCTTTCATTCGACATCTGTAATGTATTATAAATAGCGTGTAGAAATATTGACAACAAGATGTAACATGATATAAATATCAAATTAGTATAGCGATTTATTATAGAACTTTATTTCCTTTTAAAAGAATGTTGATGCTATTATTCTGGAAAATTTGATAACAAAAGGCACTATGAGGTCAATTTTTCACATCTTGTTTTTACTTACAAAATCTTATTCTCTACGAACTCTTAGTATTTTGATAGACTGCCATGAAAATCACAGTCCTACTTGCTGAGATTGCAAAGATCAAAAATATATAGGCTCATATAGTATCATATCATAATATTTTCAGATTATATATATAATTTGAAATTCAATACACGAGCGTGGATCGACCTTGTTCAATAATACGTTGTCGAAGCAGTAGGTTTGTTGATTAGGTCAGTCAAAGCGCCTATAACAATAAGTAAGGCAGTGGCTAATTGGTTAATGCTCTGGTATAACAAATTCAGGGTCGTCAGTTCAATTCCGCCATTCGGCAACCTTTTATCAACGATTTTTCTTATTTTTTTTCAATATCATCATCATTTTTAATTAACAAAAGATATCGTTTGATCATGTTAATAACAGAGATTAGTCACCCATGTGTCTTGTCGAAGCTAAATTAATTTAATATTGAATATATTACATGCAATGCCACGAGTTTGACCGGCCACACCTTGACGGCGTTATTTTGTGAACACCACATTAGTGTTGTATATATTGCAATAAAGATTTATGAATTCGAACCGAATGCGATCCGATCGTGTCGGGTCAGATTCGGGTTAATATTTTAGGTCTCGGATCGGATCGGATTTGAAGTGATTTTTTATGGAAAGTTTCAGATTTCGAAATTTGACTGAGTATTTGTAATTTATAATAATTAATGTGTTCTGGCTTCCTTTCAACACATAAAATAAAGTTTTTCTATGTAGACACAGCTACGTTAAATTAAAAATTTCAATCGACTCAATTGATGTGAAATAAATTAAATTTTTATTAAAGGAATGATTAATAAGTATTGATTAATGCTACATCGTTTCAATGCGTATTGTGTCTTATGTTCTCCTCCAGAGTTCATACTCCGTATTATACAGCGATAGAAAGCTTAGTCAATTGTTTAATTATAAATGATCTGAAAGTTTTATCATAGAAGGTCCATTATGGACTACACTCATTGCTAGTATAAATATATGTGTTTTTGTTTGTTTACGTTTGAAGTTCATTCTGAGAATTACTACGATGACAATACGCAAATTATATTTTAAGTCGCAAAACAAAGGATTGTGTTGTTTTGTGTTTGCGAGACAATAGAAATTCATTCAAGTGCGAACTATTTAATTAGCGCTTCAGTCTGAGACATGATTGTTGTTGAATAAGGCAACAGTTTTCATTGATTTTTCTCAATTTAGATGTATCTATTTAAAAAATGAAGCCGGCCATGTAGCCTACCCCTCTTGTTAATAACGAATCCATTGATCAGGGTCCGACAAAGTCCGGAAACTTGGAAACCTGGTTTGCGGAAGGCTAGCAAAATTCAGAAGGAAAAGGCATAATGCTGAATACATAAATTAAAATCATTAGAAAAATATAAAAATAAAATTTTGATTTTATGATTTTATGTCAGTAAAATCACTCAAACGTTTATCTAAAAAGTTGAGGTCTGCGGAAAGTAAAACATTTTGTCGGACCCTGCCATTGATATTTGTTATCAGTAGGTATATTACATCTAAAACGGCATTGTCACTCGTGAATCCCTGCCTCACATACTACAGACATACAAATGGAAATAGCGTAAATTTAATTAAAAGTAGATAAATTTAAAAAAAAATAATTATAGTGAGTGTAAACTCAGATGCACATTACACATATAATGTAAAACAGAACATTCTATTTAATAAGAGACAAAGATGAGGCAAAGCCTTCTTCAGTTACTCGGAGTTTCACACGTTTAATTGCGTAAAACCGTCTGAAGATTGAAGATTTCCAAGTTTTCATAAAAGATAATAGAGCTCTCGGTCTGATAAATCTCAATGTCATGCTCAAACTTGTTCGGTAATTGTCTAATTTATAGCGTGAGTAAAAGTTAATGTAGCACACCAATAAGGAAGTTTTAGCTGCCCATAAATATCAGTAGGCCTTTTGCCTTCAAGTGGATTTGGAATTTTAAGCAAACTGATGTCTTTGAGCTGTAACAGTATTTTAAGGTCTGATTATGTATCTTTGTATTGAAAATTCTTTCGGCAGCCCTTGTTTTGGGATCTGTAATGGTATCTTCAGATTGGAAATATTCATGAATAGGAGTGTTACACATGGAGTGGAGGCAGGCAGTAGGCCTATAGTGTTGTAGTGTAGTGTAGGGTAGCTTAAGGGGGTGACTAATTAGTAACAATTATGGATTATCCTTTTTATTATATTTTTACTTTTATATTATGACTGTTGTTGTTGTTGTTGTTGTAGATTTTATTTTTATACGCATATCAATATGAGCTATGCTGCTTGCTTATATCAGGTGCGAATTATATTAGAAAATTAAAATTAATTTAAACTAGAAAATAGCAATTACAATTGAAATAAATAAGTACAAACTAATAATAGTAATAATAGGCCTAACTTAGACATCTTAAGAAATTGCCGAAAATTAAAACAGTTTTCTACTTTTACATTTCTTTCCTTATTTGCCGAATGGTGACACAAGGAAGGTTTGCCGACTAACTAAGTAATCAGGGGTTCTCACATCCCCGATACCCCTATAATGGAAACAGTCCAGGCAGCGCAGTAGCTTAGACTACTATGGAGATCTCCAGAATTAACTTAAATCTAGACAGACACATATATATGTAGCTTAGAAACACTTCTCTAAGTCTTATTTCATTTCACTATGTAGGCTATCGTTTTATTTTGGTCCTTAATGCTCTACTGGCCATAATACTCTATGGTTGTAGACAAAGGATTATCTAAACCACTTCCTCGGTACAAAATAATTAATTTATTACAAAATTGACTTGCTACAGCCTAGTAGCCTAATATATAATGTTGTTATGCAAATTATAATTGCAATATGCAAATCGTTTTCATATCGAAAGAGCAGAAAATAGAGTCGAAAGATTCAAACTTATTGGTATCAAGTTTGTAGTCATATTGAACTGATAGACGATAGGAATATGAAGGCCAAATTCAATTGAAAGAGCCACTTTAACTTAAATTTACCAATTAATGAGCATTCGGTATTTAAATCACATTTTTATAATCTTGAAAGCATTTCAACTACCGAGTATGATATCATGTACACAAAAGTACAGTTGTACTCGAAACAACGAAAGTGAAACCCACGGTTGGCTATGGTTTGTTGTAAACAGCCCGGAGGTGTTGCTATCGAATAATAACGAAAGTCATGGCTTAGGCTACTCACATTTTCTTTGAAATCCAAACACCAATGCGTTGATTAACATCAGTCGAATATGTAATGGAATCTCTCACTCTGGATTTGAGAGGTTTCGTATAATCTTAAGCCTAACTTCCTTGAATTAAAAGATAACATACATGTGATGTCACTTTGATTTTCAGAGTGTGTTAGCCATAGCCTCGTTTTACCGGAGAGATGACAAATTGTAATTGACACGAACTTTCACTTTGTTTTGACTGTGAGGACTGATTTATGACCAGCTAGCTTTACTGTAATTGTTGTGAATATTAATACATATCAAAATTATTCGCAGATGTAATGTGTCAGGATTCGTGTTTTTGTAAACGATCAGGTGGAATACAATAGCTACAATCTCCTTTTCCTCTGGCATTGTCGATATGCGTTGCTATGAAGGGCCGCATTGCCCGCATAGTTTTGTGTCTCTTTGTTGAAATCACGGTCAAACATCCCTCCTGTGTTTTGTTTTAATCCCTTAGTCATTGTTTTAGTTTTGCCTGATCGTATGGTCTGATACTAGCTTGAATCATAGTTGCTTGAATCCAGATTGACATACGTTGAGGGGCCAGGGCGAATTTCACCAACCGCGGTACAAACATTTGCTATTTCTGATATACCGTTATGACGTTCAAGACATCATTTCGGGCGATTTTAATAAGATTTTAAAAAATTTAGATTCCTAAATTTTTTACCGTAGCATCACATAATTTTGATAGCGTTGAATTATATTCTTGTCCGATTTATATAATTATATGCTATTTAAGTAAGAGGAGTTTGACCGCAAATATCGAAGCCCTTCTAGTCTGCTGCAAGCTTCAAGCCACATTCCATGTTGGGAGAACAATATAGGCCCAATAGATGTTACTTTTCAAGAATTTGATAGTTTTTCATTTCATTTATTTTGTCAAAATTGACAGGCAAAACAAAGGAGGGTCACATAATATGATCTCACACTAAAATGTCACAACTAATGTAAATAAAAATTAATATAAATGTAAGCATGCAAAATTATTGTTTGTTTTACATTACATTGTTTTATAATTACTAAATGCCATATATTACAAAAATACCTTGCAAAAAGATGAGGCTTTCTCGTCAAGACCCATTTTAAAGGTAGAAACATAGGTATTGGAAACATGGCGGTAGGAAACATGGCGGCGCGAAATTTGAAAACTCAACCAAATCATTGAATGTGGAGACATTATACTATGTTTAACAAGTTCAGAATAAAGCATAGAGTTGCTTATAAATATTTATGACTTGGAAAACTTTATTTTACTCCCTTCTATGTGAAGGTTCTGATTAGTTCTATTCATCTTTAGTTACCGTTTTCAAACAAACAAACCAAAACGAAATCTTGATAATTGAGGAGATACTACACTGGTTTTCCAAGTTCAGAAGAAATATTAGAGCTGTTTATTAATACTTATGACCTGAGAAAACTTTATTACTTGCTTATTCACTTTTATAGTTATATAATTACATATTATATTAATTACCGTTTTGAAGCAAAATTTTGTTAAAAATATTGAGCTCAGTTTTCAACTATTTTAGAAGTTTATCACAAAAGAGTTATGCTATTAATGGATTTGGTTTATTTTATCCACCACTGATGACCTGGAAGTTAAATGCTATTATATTATCTATTATCTAATTATCTATTATAGCCTGGGAGTTAAATGCTATTATATTATCTATTATACATCATTTGCGAGCTTTTAATGAAAACCGTAGTCATAGAACATGGATATAACTCAACTGGAGCAATTAAGAACCCAAAATATTGTGATTTCACAAGAAAATAATGCTGCTGATACTCAGTCCACAATATCATCGACACTATCTAAATGTGAACTATGTCATAGAGAATTTAAAACAGAACATGGTCTTTCAATTCATCGCCATACCTGTAGAAAAAAACAATCAGCCACAGTAAATGCAATGCAAACAAATTATCCCCCTTCAGAAGTCCAAACACTACCAGCCACGTTACCAGCAGTAGAAGATAGAAATAATATCCGAACACCACCGGCATCCTCTCTCTCATCACATCAACCACAAGAACCTGCGGTCTGGGGTGCACTTTCACACAAAGATGTAAAGCAAGCAATTTCTTGTGTATATGAGGAGATAGTGCACTGGAGAAGAAACCTTTTCATGCTTCCAACGGGAGGTGCAGGAAAAGATTTCATAAGAGAAATGACACGTTTAATCGATCTATGGAATAATAGCTCCTTCCCTTCTATGGACTATGCCATAAAAGCGACAATGATAATGCCATCCTTGCTCCTCCAGAAACCTAGTTTCAAATCAAAAGCAAAATATCATAATGAGTGCCTGAGAAGGAGGTTAATACTATGGAATGATGGGCATTTTGATGCATTGTCACGAGAATCGAGAGCGATTCAAAAGAAATTACCAATTACAACAAGGCAGCTAGATCTGCCACACCTGTCAAAAACTTTTGCAAAATTAATGTTTCAAGGAAAAATTACATCTGCAATGAAGCTATTAGACAGTTCATCCTCCTCTGGCGTTCTTCCGTTATCAATCGACACAATGAATGAACTCAAATTAAAGCACCCAGAAGCCTCCCCTGCTGACGAATCAGTTCTGATCAATGGCCCTCTTCCATATGTAGATCCAGCAATGTTCAACAATATTGATGACATGGTTATCTCCAAAGCTACCCTTCGTACTAGAGGTGCATGACCCTCTGGTTTAGATGCTGATGGATGGAGACATATACTCGTATCCAAGAACTTTGGCCAAGCTGGTTTGGATTTACGTACATCTATAGCCAGATTTGCACGCTTACTTTGCACCAAAGAGATTTACCTCAGTACTCACAGGGACAGACGTTTACAAATATAGAAGCATACACGGCATGTCGTCTCATACCTTTGGACAAGAACCCGGGTGTAAGACCAATAGGTGTTGGAGAAGTTCTCAGACGTATAATCGGCAAAGCAATCGTATCAGTAATCAAGCCTGATATAGTTCAAAGCGCCGGGAGCCTACAACTTTGTGCAGGTCAACCAGCGGGGTGTGAAGCAGCAATACATGCTATGGTTGACCTGTTCGCTGAAGAAGAGACAGATGGTATCCTGCTTGTAGATGCATCAAATGCTTTTAACAGTTTAAATAGAAATGTGCTTTTACACGACATTGGCTATATATGTCCTGCAATGTCAGTCAATGTGATAAATTGTTACATCTGCTCCTCCAGACTATTTGTAACAGGTGGCTCTGAAATTCCATCTGCCGAAGGTACCACGCAAGGAGATCCTTTAGCGATGGCTGTATATGCAATTGGAATAACGCCAATGCTTGAATCAATCCACCCAGATCCGGATGATGAATTAAAGCATGTGGCATTTGCTGATGATTTAGCTGCATCAAGAAAATTCCAGATGTTGAGAAAATGGTGGGAGAATATAGTTAACCATGGGCCAAAGGTTGGCTATTACCCAAATGCAAGCAAATCCTGGCTTATAACTAAATCAAAAAACATCGCAGAACAAGCAAAAGCATTTTTCAAGGGAACAGGTGTGAATATTTCATCTACTGGCAGAAAATACTTGGGAAGTTTCATAGGTTTTGAGGGGTATGAACAATTCTCAAGAAATCTAATACGATCTTGGTGTAATCAAGTCATTCTACTAGCTGCAATTGCAAAAAGTGAGCCCCATGCAGCATATACCGCATTTGTCGGAGGTTTTAAAAACAAAATTACTTACGCAATCAGAACAATGCCAGGTATCAATGATATCTTGAAGGAGCTTGATAACATTATAGATTCAATATTCATTCCTGCAATCACAGATGGGCATGTTTGTTCAAAGGAAGAACGATTACGTTTATCATTACCATCAAAAATGGGCGGTTTGGCATTACCGATAATTTCAGCAATTTCTACAGAAGAACTCGTAACTAACCAGCTACAACATAATATCAAAGTTCAAATGGTGGAATGGAAATTAGACACCGAAAAATATTATGCAGACATAAAAACAGTGTCGATCTGCATAGTCCACATATTTGCAAAACCGCAAACTCTCCGGGTAATTGACCTTTGTACACTTTCAAGTAATTTGATGTCTTTAGCCAAATGCGGTCCCCAAACCGGGCTCGATGATTCCAATAAGGGCCTGACATATGTTTTAAAGGCAGACAGAAGCAGATATAAATTGAAATAAAACATTTTAACATTAAGTAACAACGAAAATATGCTTTTGATACTACAGTATCATTGAAAAATGTGCAAATGGTTTGAGATCCGATGTAAGTATAATAATAAGATCTTTGATTTTTGACACTTGTTGCAGTTCATTGTTGCATAAGGAGTATATATTGCTTGGTAACTTTATGTTGCCAACAGTATACACGCTGCACTTGTTAAAAACAATTCAGAGCTGCCATTTTTCAGCCCATGAAGTACAGTTGTTCAATGTTTTTATGAGGGGCATGGCATGGCTATCTTTCCTCCCATAATAGAATGTTGCATCGTCAGCAAACAATCTGATGTCACATCCACCGTGTAAGCAGCTAACTATATCGTTACTGTAGATAATGAATAAAATTGGTACGAACGGCCGATCCCTGGGGAACTCCACTAATAACAGGAAGAGGTCAGATTGAATGAATGAATAATGATTTGCCAACGCACACCTTCTGAGTACGATTAGATAAAAACGAGAAACGACGATATCCACGTGAACATTCCAAAACAAATTCCATAGCGTTTTATTTAGCTATTTTATTTTCTAGCAAGTGTGCAAGAATGGGATAGCATAAATTATAGTAATGACTTTTAAATCAAAATGATAGCATCACTAACATCTAATAGCAGGTTATAATAGGCTATAGCAGAAAAGCAATTATTATTCCACTTTCGAGCACCTTGAATAGAAGGAGAAGCACAGGAGAGGCTTGCTTGATTGTCGAATTTTATTTTGTATGTGAAGATTAGCTGTCTAGCTGATGTGATGCTATTCTTCCTCACTGATAGCCAACCAAGTTGACGCCAGCATGTCAGAAGTACCCATTTGGCGATAATTACAGAGAAGAACTGTCCTCATGCTCTGCAATCTTTTGAGTCGATCAATATGCTGTTTCTTGCTATTCACCCCATAAAAAGTTTTGACTCATATTTCGGACAATTTTGAGAAGAAAAATTGCAAATTCGTGCGATTCCCAAGGTATCACAGTACTGAAGCTTCCAAATATGGGCAAATGCCACGCCTTTTTGGGGTCCAAATTTGAATTTTGTCTTGCAAAGTTGCCATCTCCCCCCCCCCTGCTCAGAAGCATATAGTCACTACCGTGCATATCATAGTTTTGAAGCGATGAATTGCCAAGAGGAATCATGGACTCATCCGGAGGGGAGGTACTTCTGTATAGGCACTTTATATGGGGGTGTGCCATTTTTGGTACAATTTTGGGGGTACAATTTTGGCACCGTGCTAGCATTTAGGGGTATCCAATCTTCAATCTTGTAGTTCTACTGTGAAATTTTCAGCTTTCAGCTGTGAAGCCGGAAATTATCCCACTGTGAGGAACCTGGACCTCTGCTGTGAGGCGCATAGATGGCTAGGAAATCATAATATTTTTTTCAATTTTGGGGTATGGTTTCCAGCAAAATTGCAAGTTTGGGGTGCTAGTGGGATCGGGGGCCGTTCTGTTGTGCTTGAATGAAATAAATGCTTGAATCAATGCAACACGCACAATATTCAAAGACCGAACTCAAAGGCTGCTGGTCAATTTTATTCGCAAATCTACAATCTGTGTAGAGTATAGTCTCATAGAAAAATCAATCAATCATATGGACACTTTGACTAGAAGATAGTTATTATTATTAGTAGTAGTATAGACAGTCACATTATAGGAATGTGCCGTCCCTCTTACGCCTTACATATTTGCTACACAAAGAACGCCACAAAACACGGTCAGACATAGCTGACAAAGAAACTTGTAAATAACACAATTCACGATACAAAACATTATGAAAAGATACTACTCTCCCATAGCCCCGTCGACGCATCTCCTTCGATTGCCAGTGAATGATGTCATGCAGCGGTTGAGGGGCATACGTCTTTGATCTTTCGATGTGACCTAAAAAAGACATCTGACGTTGGTGAGCAATAGCAGAGGCAGAAGGGGAAAGTTTTCTAAGTTTAGCAGTAGACAGTAAGTTGGGCCAATGTACTCCTAAAGCATGCCAAAGCATGGCGTCATAAGCTGAGTCAAGTTGGGTCAATAGCGAGGTTGATAGAACCCACGTTTCAGATGCATATTGTTGTATTATTGGAATGTTATTTACAAGCTACCATTATTGTTATGTACTCTATAAAAGAGGCTGGTCTTGTAGCCTCATTCTCAGTGTAGCTATGCCAAGATGGCCAAATAGATCATCAAACTATCTTATCAATTGTCTTGTATATCTACATATATCTCTGCAATCATCATCAGTTCAGAACCCTATCAATAACACAACATGGTGTCAGATGTGGATGTTTGATTCTTGCAAAGATTACTAACTTAGATATCCAGCTATTATTGTTAAAGATTATTGAAGATTATTATTAGATATACAACATCAGTGTAGAAACTCATCAGTTTCAAGAGTGCTTATATCTACAATGGCATTACACCCAAAAATTGATCCTCCAAAATCAATTAGTTTGGATGAAGACAGGGAAACCTCATTCAGAGCATTTGAAAGACAATGGAACAGATACTCATTGGTTGCAAAGTTAGATAACGAAACTGATGACTACAGAGCAGCACTCCTCATGTACACAATAGGGGAGCCTTCTGTTCGTGTTGTAGAAGCTAGCAGTGATGCAAAGGATACTGTTGCTGAAATTCTAACCATTTTAAGGAGATTTTGCATTGGGCATAAAAGTGAATTGTATCATGATTTTGTCTTTGGGTCTTGCAATCAAAATGAGGGGGAAGATTTCGATGTTTACTTATCTCGATTAAGAGAACTAGCAGCTCTTTCTAATTTTGGAACAATGCGTGATAGGATGCTGAGAAACCGAATAGTACTTGGAGTCAATGATGTTGAAACTAGACGGAAATGCCTAGCAGTGCAAGACCAAACACTAGCTAATATTATTGCTCTGTGTCGTAGCGAAGAACGTGCTCAAACCACTTTAAGGAAAATTTTGCAAGAAAGCAATCCATCTACAACCATCAACCACTTGAATAAAGGAGGGAAACAAAAGACAAAAGCATGTGGCTACTGTGGTGCAACACATCAACCTGGAAAATGCAAAGCCTTCGGGAAAACCTGCAACAAATGTGGAAGAAAAAATCATTTTGGAGCTGTATGCAGAAGCTCAAACAAAGCCTCAACAAATGCCATAGAAGAGCAAGATGATGAAGAGAGTGGCCATGAATCAGTTGATCAAATTGATAATGGTGGTGCCAAAGTGTTTGCAAATTTGATGGTGGAAGGTACAAGCAAACCAGTAGCATTCCAATGTGATAGTGGTTCCAGTGTGAACATTATCAACCAACGGCTTGTACCCTGTAGCGCAACTATACAACCTAGTGTAACTCTTCTAAAATCGTGGAATCATGGCGTGGAAAAAACTCTTGGTACAGCAAAGATCATGGTGACAAACCCTAAAAACAATCGAAAGTATAACATACTTTTCCACGTAACAGAAAATTACTCAAGAACAATGATCCTTGGCTTAAAAGCTTGTGAAAAAATGAAAATGATATCAATCCACAGAGACAATATCCATGCACTTTGCGCAATCACATCAATGACGAAAGAAGCAATTTTCACTGCATATAAAGACGTTTTTGATGATGTAATTGGCACACTCCCTGGCAATCAAAAACTGGAAACAATTCCAGATTCAAAACCATACATAAGCCCTGTTCGACGAATTCCAATTGTACTCCACAACGATGTAAGACAAGAATTAAACTCAATGGAAAAGAAAGGTATCATAGAGGCAGTGGAACATCCTACTGATTGGGAAAGCAATTTGGTTATCGTGAGAAAGGCAAATGGAAGCCTAAGAATCTGCATTGATCCTAGGGCATTGAATCTTGCACTCCGAAGAGAACGATACATGATGCCAACAATTGAGGATGTCATTCCGAACCTCACAAATGCCAAAGTTTTCTCAGTTCTTGACCTAAAATCTGGCTACTGGCATGTGAAACTCGACCAATCATCAACTGACTTGACAACTTTCAACACTCCTTTTGGCAGGCTCAAGTGGCTACGTTTACCACTTGCTACGGCTATATTTGGACTGAATGTATCTGCTGAAATGTTCCAACGCCGTCTACACCAAGCTCTTAGTGGTCTTGAAGGCACTATTTGTGTTGCTGATGACGTTATTGTGATTGGCTGTGGGGAGAGCATTGAGAGTGCACAACAGGAGCATGATCTGCGTTTAATGGCTGTCCTAGAGAGAGGTGCAAGATGCAAGGTATCAAACTGAACAAGGAAAAATGCAACTGAGAAAGAACTCCATCAAATTCCTGGGCCATATTGTCTCCAAAGATGGGATTGAGCCAGACCCCGAAAAGGTTACAACAGTGAAAAAGATGAAAAGCCCAATCAACGAAAAGGAGCTAAGAAGTTTTCTGGGTTTTGTTCAATATTTGGCCAAATTTATACCACATTTATCCGACATCACTTTGCCATTGCGAGATGCCCTGAAGGAAGACAATTGGTCTTGGGGACCAAAAGAAGAAGAAGCATTTGAGGCCACAAAGGAAGCAGTCACATCAGAGCCAGTCATTCTTCAACATTACCAACCAGCAAAATAACTCATTCTACAATGCGACGCCAGTGACACTGGATTGGGTGCATCACTGTTGCAAGATGAACATCCATTAGCTTATTGCAGTCGTGCTCTCACCCCAACAGAAGGAAGGTATGCTGTCATTGAAAAAGAAATGTTGGCAATCGTATGGGCCATGGAAAGGTATCATCAATACACATTTGGCCGGCCTACCATCATTCACAGTGACCACAAACCATTAGAAGACATCATGAAAAAAGAGCTGAAAAATGTTCCAAAGCGATTGCAACGGATGCTCATGCGCCTTCAGCAATACGATGTAAAAGTAATTTACAAACCTGGAAAAGAACAACATCTAGCTGACTTATTGAGTAGAACTGCATTTCGAGAAGAACCAGAGAAGGCAAACTCACAAAATTTAATCAATATAGTTGCTGACATCAATTCAATCACAAGTGTTATGAATTCATCATGGGGCTTAAAGATTGCCCAAGCAACCGAAAATGACAACACAATGAAGCAGTTGAAAAGTATTATCACTCTTGGATGGCCAGACAACAAACAAGCAATACATGCATGTTTACATCCATTCTTCAGCTTCCGCTATGAATTAGCTGTGTACAATGGTATTATCTATAAAGGAGAACGTGCTATTATACCGCCTTCAATGCGTTCGGAGTTAAAGCATGAAGTACATTCAGGCCACCAGGGCATACAGGCATGTTTAGCAAGGGCGAGAGAATGTATTTATTGGCCAGGAATGAATGCTGAAATTCAGGATATGATCACTCATTGCGAAGTTTGCCAACGTCATCAAGTAAGCCAACCACGGGAACCGATGACGATTACTGAAACTGCTAGCCGTCCC
This sequence comes from Haliclystus octoradiatus, assembly GCA_916610825.1. Lineage (NCBI taxonomy): Eukaryota > Metazoa > Cnidaria > Staurozoa > Stauromedusae > Haliclystidae > Haliclystus > Haliclystus octoradiatus. Next base: position 3,889,195 of record OU744452.1, read on the forward strand.
TGGCAACAAATATCTACTGATTTATTCCATTGGCAGGATAAAGACTTCTTGGCAACAGTTGATCATTTCAGTAATTTCATTGAGGTGGACCTATTGAAAAGCACAAAGGCTAATGAAGTAATTGGAAAGTTGAAATCCCACATGGCAAGGTATGGTCTTCCCGAGCAAGTGACATCTGATAATGGCCCTCAGTTTGTCTCAGATGAATTTCAGCAGTTCTCAAAGGAATGGGATTTCACGCATGTCACATCCAGCCCATATCATCCTCAGGGGAATGGAAAAGCTGAATCAGCAGTCAAGACAGCCAAATCGCTTATGACGAAGGCAGATGATGCCGGAGCAGATCCACAGAAAGCTCTGTTGGCCCATCGTAATACCACACAGCCTGGACTCTTCTCTAGCCCTGCCCAGCGTTTCATGGCACGACGTACAAGGACAATGCTACCGTCAACACAGACTCTCCTTAAACCGGCACTAAAGGAAAATGCTCAAATAGGGTCATTAGCAAAGAAATTACAATCTAAAGAGGGTTTTGATCGCCACACACGAGCCCAGAAAATTCTAGAAGAAGGATCAAGCGTTAAAATCAAACCTGTAACCCTTGGTGACAAGATATGGAGGCAAGGTACGATTGAAAATCAGTTGGATGAACGTTCGTACCTTATCAAAACCAAGACCGGAACAATCCGCCGAAACCGGAAAGACATCAACGCCGTCCCGAAAGCGAATGAAGATGCCGTCATGAATGGAGCAATTCACCCGTCAACAGCAGAAACAATGGTAGAGCAAAGCAGAAATTTACTATCTAACAATGAGGCAAATGCATGTCCATATCAAGATGACAATGTTGAACTAGAGCCCATCACACAGAGATGCAGTGGAAGGAAAGTCAACATTCCTGCTAGATACAAGGAATGAAAACATAATAACGTTACTGTTAGATACGGAGATTGATCTAAAACAAAACAAAATATAATTAAGTAAATAAAATTAAATATAGTAAAAGGGATGTTGTATTATTGGTAATGTTATTGACAAGCTACCATTATTGTTATGTACTCTATAAAAGAGGCTGGTCTTGTAGCCTCATTCTCAGTGTAGCTATGCCAAGATGGCCAAATAGATCATCAAACTATCTTATCAATTGTCTTGTATATCTACATATATCTCTGCAATCATCATCAGTTCAGAACCCTATCAATAACACAACACATATAATAGAACAGGTTCTATCGTGTGTCTGAACAGTCTTTACTTAACGTCAGTGTTGACATCGGAAGCCCAGAATTTATTCAGACCTGTAATGGCTGAATAACTTGGCCTCTACGTTGTGCTAAATCATCTGAAGAAGATGGAAGTACAGAAGCTAGGTACGTGAGCGAATCTACACGTTCTATGTCACCATTTGATGCAGCAACGTGTGCCTGTTTTATGCCTAATGCAATAAATTTCGTCTTAGTCGTGTTAATTGTCAAGCCTACCGTTTTACCAACCTGTTCCACTTCATCAAGAAGTTGTTGTGCATCAGATATGCTATTTGTTAAGATAGCAATATCATCAACGAATGAGAGGTCCGATACGCTGCGCTCTGGATGACGTGAAAACCTACGACTATCAAGAATAAAACCGGAAGAGCCAGGGCATGAAATACGAAAAACATAATCAATAACTAGAGTAAATAAAAAAGGGGACAATGTGTCACCCTGTAGTACGCCACAAGCTGTCGGGAATTTGTCAGTATCACCATAGTGAGTTCTAACAGAAGCCGAAATAGAAGAATAAAAGGACATAATAGCATTGATAAGAGCAACAGGTACATTATAGAAATTTAATATTTCTGGGATTCTGCATCTTAAGACAGAGTCAAAGGCCTTTTTGAAATCAATAAAAATTGCAACAATGTCTTTTTAATGTGTCCTACAGCCTTCTAACAATACCCTAGCTGATAGAATTTGGCCTAAGGTTGACCGGCTATAGGCAAGAGCTTCTATCCCGTGTTGCGCTCCATGAAACTGAGTATGAAATGGAGTTCACGTAATGCACACAGGCTAACGGCGTTCGACTAGACTGGCTATTCCTGCCATCATTTTGATTGTATCTTAAATGTGGGTCAATTACTGACGCCAGCCTTTTATGTAGAATCTTATTATTAGCTTCCCTGCAGTACAACTTAAAGTGATACCCCTCTGTTGGTCTAGGTCTCTAGACGAGTTCTTGTTGACGGTGATGACAGCAGATCTTCGCCACTGACCAGGTACTTCCTGTTCCCCTGACAAAACGGCATTTATATGATGGTAAGATAGCTCTTTTTGTACAAGAGGTTCTCGAAGTGCCAGGGTGGGGACTCCATCTGGTCCAGGAGGCAAAGGGTTTCATAGAAAATAGAATAGATCATAATTCGTCATTAGTAACAGGAGAAGTTATTGGAAGATAGTTGTTGGAAATAGTCTAGAATTATTCAAAATGATATTCTGAACAATTTAAAGTCAGAAATATTTTAAATTGTGCACCGGAACTAATTCCAGGCTCTTTTTTTATTTGTATCTGAGTTTTAACAATAAGAGGCTGGAACTGGTTCCGGTGAACATTTTAAAATATATTTTGAGTTTAATTTGTTCAGAGTATCATGTTGAATAATTCTAGACTATTTCCAATAACTATATGCTAGTTAAAGTTTCCATATGATTGAATGATTTTTTCTATACTACTACACAGATTGTAGCTTTGCAATTTTATTCCGTTTCACACAGTATTTTATGATGATGCCTTTATATTATATTGCGGACCAAGAGTAAAAGTGTTTCAGTATTCATGGCCTTGTATGCCAATATCGCCAGCGAATTCGTTTTCTCAAAAATTGCCTGTTAACTTGTGAAATCAAGCTTTCATATAGCTGAGATGAAAATGAAAAAATGAAATTGAATGATAGCAATGTCAAATGTACAATCTCGCCTGATCTTTCTTTTATTTGAATGTTGCTGTAAACATTCCACAGAACTAATTGTATCAATATTCACAGGATTGAGTCATTCAGATCTGATCCCCTGGATCTGATCAATTAGCCTTGACTTCATCTAAACTATTACTAAAGCGTACTATCCTCTGAGGGCGGATGGAAAGGTCCAGATGGAATTGAATTAGAGTAGATGAGGCATATCGCTGCGGGCATTGACCATCAGCGCATATCTGTCATAAAATCTGTTACAACTGATCTGCAGTGTCGCGTCTGAGATCAGTAAAGTAAAAGAGTATTTGCAATTGTTGCTTTTATCGAAAAAGCAAATCCTCTATAGAAAAAGAAGAATGGTAAGTAAGCCTTCGAGAAAAATGAAACCGTCTCAATTACTTTTATTTAGGAATCTTCATAGTCTTTCGATCTTTGTTGTTTCCCATGCTTTTTGTATCCACACAAGCATGACCACTCAGATGTTACATTCGACCTCATACATGGCCCTATGTTCATATAGATAAGTGGTTGCCGCCGGAGGGAGTACGTTTCCAGAGCCCTCGTGGAGAAAACAATTATGTGCAATTTCCTCGCTCTGAGTCCTGTGAAACCTTCATAAGTAGAAATTGAGAACAGAAAATAGCTACATTATCTATATCTGTTTTCGCGTTGTTAAATTGTATTGCGTTCGAATAGTTTGATTGCAAAATGCATGTCAAAGTTAATGGATCGAATGTATGCAAGCACTTCATTTTTCATTACAATTATAAACTCTAAAAATTATGCATTGATGCATTTTTGATTTACACTCGTTTAACTAAATGGTATGATCATAATATTGTTTATAGTTTATTGAGTAAAATCACCTGCACATTGTAATCTGTTGGTTGTCATGACAGTGAAGAGTTCGTTTCAAACAAGGAAAACAAAACATGCCTTCAGTGTTTGAAATTGTGAAATATCGCTTACAATCCCAAAATATGATATAATTTAAGTCGACATCATTTATATATTATTTCAACATAAAGTATATATGCAATACTCATCGAGGAGTATTATTCATTAAAGCTTATTATCAATTAAGTACAGTTAATAAGTCCAGAAAGATGAAAAATAATAAGATCTCACCATTACAAAGAGAAGCAATTAATACGGGAATTTATATCGATAACAAGCGTGTTCTTGGTCAAACGAGTGGAATGAATATAAACTACTATTGCTACCTGAAACGAACAGCGTCGAAATGGAAAGGCTATAGCAATACTGAGCGTTCTACTAAACCGTATATGAAGAGAAATCATTCGCAATTGAACTATGAGGATATAATAAAGCTTCCATCTAACGATAGAATTGGCTTCCAGAGGTCTATATCAGCATCAGATAAAGGGGTCTGCTTTTTAGATGACGGAGAACAGGATAATGACGGGTTTGGATTAAATAACGATTTAAAAAATATCAAAGAATCAATAGAAAATAAAAATGAGAAAGTTTTAATAAAATATTTTATAACACTTGGTAAATCGAAAGAGAAAAATAGAACCATTGATTTATCTTTTATTGAATCTCTACTGGACTCTGGTACTGATATTGCGTGTTGTGATGTATATGGACAGACTGTTATGCACGAGGCAGCCCGTATGTGGCATGTGGATGTCGCCCGCTTTCTGGTAGAGCGCGGTAAGTGATTACTTGAAACTGTTCAAATTGTTCGACCCGGCCAGATTAAATATAGAGAATCCAAATCATTTGCTATGATCTGAATAACAATGTGCGCTCATCGGCGTGCGTGACACACAACATGTTTATAACGTTACTGTAAGTGTGCATAAACAATTTGATTATTGGCTAACTTTACCTTTTATTCCAAAAGAGTACTTAATTTCATTTTGCTATGTTCGTTATCCAGGAGCTTCCGTCAACTGCGTGGATGACTTCGGACGCACACCTCTGCATGTTGCTGCAGCCCTTGATTACCCTGAAATGTTGGAATACCTCATGAGTTGCAAAGGTGACATTAATCTCTGTACGTTTGGTGAGAATCAAACGATACTACATTACGCAGCAAAACACGATGCTGTTGATTCATTGAAGTTCCTGTTGAAGATTGGGATGGACATGTCAGTTGTAGATTACAAAGGAAGAACTCCTCTGCAAGTAAGTCTGCTCCTGTAAAACCATATAATATCACACCATATCATCATCATCATTATTATCATCATGTATACAGAATATACCTTGAGTTGAACTCTTTTGTAACTTTTTGTAATTTTATATATATAGCCTATATATATTAGATATTATCTAATAGCAAAAAATAGTGCTCGATATCATTTGAAAGACTACACATTCATAATTGTTACTAATAGTTTCATACTTACGCAATCATCAGACAAATAAACTGTTCAAATTGTTCGACCCGGCCAGATTAATTATAGAGAATCCAAATCCAGAACAGTTTATTTGTCTGATGATTGCGTAAGTATGAAACTATTAGTAACAATTATGAATGTGTAGTCTTTGACTCCTTTTATTATAGCCTATATATATATATATATATTTATTTTTTTATTGTAACTTATTTTCAAAGCGTTTGCTGACAAATGGAAGGGGTGAATATAAAATATGATAACGGTTATCACGATCTAGTTATATAACGACTAAAACTATATACTATATCATGAGTGGTTACTAATAGAAGACCCTGGCTCCTATAGTATAAAGGAAGTAATTCTTGAACCACGGTAAAGCAAATATGGCATCTTTCATATGCAACACTGACCACAAACCCAAAATGACAAATAAATTTGCTGAAGAGAACCTTTTGCTTTTTCTAAATTGCTAACTTTTACATCGAAAAATCTATTATTTATCTTTAGGACGTGATTGAAATAACAAATTGTGCAAATGATGGACAACGGTATTATCGTTCCGATAAGCTATAGACTAGGCGTGTTCATTTCCCATCGATTTCGAGAACTGATTCAGTTTTGACGTGAGTGCCAATAATAATAATGTTGAGGCTCAACGATTTCTCTGTAACCACGACGATTTTTGGAAAATTTCTTTATTTCCAATTTCCACTGCCAGATATGTCCATTCTCGTATCTCCGTTTCTCAAGAACCTCCCATCACTATCTCACCTTACAGTATATGCATAGACTAACTATATACATTCATACTCTCTCCATCTCGCCCCACAACAGGGACTGCCTCAGATAATATAATACAGATACGATATAGGAATCGCTGTTTTCATTTTATGATAGCTTGCGGCAGAGCTCGACCGTTCAGAGACATGCAAAGTGTTGGTTGATGAAGGTGCCCACATTGGTGTTGAAGATGACAGTGGAATGACAGCAATAGTCATGATGATCTCCAAAATGCCACCAGTAGTACGTGCATATATACATTTAGAACATATCAAGGATCTGCTATACGATTTATTCTTGCAATTTGATTGGTTAATGCCAATAACGCCATTTCCACATAACCGAACTTGACCCCGTCGATTTTTCAAGAAATTTATGAAAATACCAATCAACCGATAATTATTCAAATATGGCATTATAAACTAGCAAGCAAATACAGTGAATATTTAGTCAATAAAACGTAAAAAGCAAATACAGTGAATATTTAGAGTCATATACAATTTCATTGAGTTACTGTTTCATGCAGTTTCTCAGTTCTTCAAAATAAATCAAACCACTTGCAAGAGAAATATCCGAGCCAAAAAACAAGCATGTTCAAACTGTTTAGAAATATTTTGCATAAATTAACAATTGAAAAACAATTTGCTTAACTTTTACTGTAGTGATGACTGTGAAAACATTAATACATCTCCTCGTCCTTTCATGGTCAATTTTTGCAAGTTCCTAGATATAAATATAGAAACTAAATTCCTGGCATAGAAAGGAAAGCTTTCGATAAACTACTAAAACCAACTGTATTAAAACCATTTATGTATTAATACATAAATAAAATCAACCGCTAAAATTTCCAATAATTAAACCATTTCTCCAAATGAAAGTTATGTTTCTGGTCATTTTGAATTCCCTTGGAAATTAGGCATTGCTTTTGGTCATTTTGAACTGTTTTTGTCAATTTTGAATTTGAATGTCAACATTCTAAAATGTTATCAATAATCTGCTCTTTTAAATAGGCAATTAGCAAACATTTCTCCTTACGTGCCTCTCGTGGTGCTGTCAGACCATAGTTCACGGAAAGTATAAATATTAGTTTAGTATCACTGTAGATTATCATGAGATGTATTAATGATAAATTAATGCTTGAAAAACTGATATTCGGTTTGTTTCTTTAGGCAGTGAAAGCGATGGACCAGTTTCACAAAACAGACAGAGCGAACAGAAAACAGTTGTTCTATTTGAATCATTTGCAGCCTCTTAATCTAGAAAAGCAGTCACACGCTCGTTCTGCAATCGAGGTAGCAGTCGAAAACAGCCAATTTGATCTAATTTTGCATCCGGTCATGAAAAGATTATTAGAAGTCAAATGGGAGGCGTTTGGCCACTTCGGGGCGTGGTATTTAATAATTTACAATTTGTTATGCTGTATTGTATGGACAGCGTTGATATGTTCATATCCTTCTAATGCTGAATCAGTATATACACCAATCAAAAGGCGATGGTATAGAATTGTACTCGCTGTACTATCTGTTGGTTCGTTTCTCCAATGGCTGATATCAGAAGTGACTGAATATCGTCGGTCACATCGTGTTCATGCTAGCCATGTTAAATGGAGAGTCGATGAACTTGAACGTGATCTAAAATATTGTCACCCACGATGGCCCGAAGAACATGCATATATTAGGCGAGAGATCAAAGATTTAAAGAGGAAAAGACCTCGCTATCTTGTCGATTGGTGGAATTATTTCGATTTAATTACGTACGCCTTTATTATAGCTGCTATAGCAACGCATATTGTTACTCTTACGCAAAAAACTGATGAATGGTACCGAGCAGAACGAGCCGTTGCCTCCGTCATGTTAGTGTTTCTCTGGTTAAGGCTAATGAAGTACGTCAGATCGTTCAAAGTCCTTGGACCATTCATAGTTATGATGCAGCACGTTACCTATGATGTTCTTCGCATTGCATTCTTGTTATCTCAATTCTATATTCCCTATGCAGCTGCATTTTGGGTTGTGTTTGGATCTCAAGGAGTGAGTGGCTATGATAACATTATTGATCTGTGCTACAACCTCCTTCAAATCATGGTTGTGGGTGATTTTGGGTATGAGAACTTAGAAAAACATGATAGCAATATGGCCAAATTGCTTTGCGGGACATATATTGTTATCTCTGGTATCATTTGCTTGAATTTATTTATAGCATTATTATCAGATACATTTCAACGTGTTTACGATAACGCGATGGCAAATGCTGAAATGCAAAGGGCTGCCATTATTGTATCTATTGGTCATGATCTACCGCAAAAACGATTGCAGAAGTTCCATCAATATATCCACCTACGATGTTCACCAGAAGTACTTTATTATGATGATGATTCATGCGAACCAGAAGATTTGAAATTATTAACTCAACAAATTAAAGATAGTGTCGATAGGACAAGGGAAATCATAGACGTAGATATTCTTAAAAGGGACACTCAGTCAAGATCAGGAATTTCATCTGTGCAGTTTGAAGTAGCAGAACCGTTACTCGTAGATATGAACGAGAGAATAATCGCACTAAGCAAAGACGCAAATGATTTAAAATCAATGATTAATACGTTGATAATAGGGGAAACACAACGCCAATACAGAAAACAATTGAGAAGAAATAGAAAACTTGCCTCGCAATTAAAAAAATCTCGCAAGAAAGAAAGCAAGGAGGATGAAACAGGATAGAGTAAATCAATGTAGAATATAAAATGAATATATTTTGTAATTACTTTCAATCTAGACACTCTTTCATTATTTACAGTATTAATATACAGATAAATCTCTTTTCTTACATTCATAAATTTATTAATAGTACAGTCATTTAAGCCAATATACAAGTCAATTAATAAAACATTGAATGAATTTTGTCTCCATTCGTCATACGTTGTCTTCAATAAAGAGGTGTTCATAGTACAGTTATTATAGAAGATTACCTTACAAGAATTGCAACAGAAGCATTTTTCATTAATTCTAAGGTCACATTTTTATGCTTAAACAACATATCCAAAATGTTCCAAAATCAGAATAGGAAAAATGCCTTAATTTCGCAATTTGATTAATGGCATTCTCAGTAGAAACATGAAAGCGAGGCCGTCAAGTTCTAATGCAATCATGTGATTTAATTTGAGGGAATACCATTAGAGATAGTAGCTCTGCATCATTTAGCTCATATAATGTGCTTAAATGTGCGAACATACACAAACCGATATAGTTGATTTACTTGAATATGTAGTTGTTTCATCTGGTAGTTTACTCTTACTTGGAGATTTTAACGTCCACATTGATGATCATAGTAACATCCTTACAACAAAGTTTTTAAGGTTGATTGATGACCATAATTTAATCCAACACATTTCTAGTTCTGCCCACAGCAATGGTCACACATTAGACCTGGTCATTACTCGACCAGAAAAGAATTAATGAAGAAATGGTCAATTCCTGATCCTCTTATTTCTGATCACAAATTAATACATACAAGATTGTCCATCGCCAAGAAGTACCCAGAAAGATTAACAAAGCAGTACCGCAAGTTACGCTCGGTTGATACAGTGGCATTTCGAAATGAAGTCGTCAAGAGCAAATTATTCTCTCCTTTATCGTCCAATGTTCAATCTCTTACTGATGATTTTGACATTGAGTTATCAAAGATCCTAGATCGTCATGCACCATTTAAAACATTAACAATTTCAACCAGACAAACCGCACCTTGGTACAATGATGACATCGCAGTAGAGAAAAGAAAACGTCGCAAGTATGAAAGAATTTGGCGAAAAACTGGCGCTAGTCAACATAAAGAATTATATGCTGCTCAATGTAAACTTATCAGGTGCCTATTGAAAAACGCAAAAATGAACTATTACACCAAACTAATCGCAGAACAGAAACACAAACAACTCAATGCAATTGATCACATGCTCCATCGTACACCTCAGAAAAGATACCCATCTAATTGTAATTCCATTCCTGAGCTATGTGATCAATTTGCAGATCATTTTTCTTCAAAAATCAACATCATAAGGGACGAATTGCTGTCATCTCAATAGCCACAATTACCGGTCTCCCTCAGTACGTCTGGAAACATAACCAGTTGTACTATGACTGAGCTATCAAAAACATCTGATGAAGAAATATGTACAATTGCAAGGAAAATGTCAACAAAAACTTGTGGTTTAGATCCTTTCTTTACCATCTATAGTCTCTTTCAACACTGCATCTCCGATCTCATACCAGTCATTTGCAGAATTGTCAACTTGTCTTTTAAAGAGTCAAAAATGCCATCATCTCTTAAATATGCATATTTATCTCCATGCATACTTGACTTTGAAGCTTTCAAAAATTTCAGACCTATTTCAAATCTGAAAATGATTGAGAAAGTTGCAGCAAAACGTTTATGGGATCATTTAACTATCAATAACGTATATGACGAATTTCAGTCCGCCTACATAGAAAGGCATAGCTGTTAAACGGCATTGACAAGGGTAAAAAATGATATAATCACTGCTATCATAGTCACTGGAATATATTCTAGTGACTATGCTGCTATTGATAATAAACAATGTGCTGTTCTACTTCTACTCGATCTATCCGCTGCATTCGACAGAGTCGACCACGAGATCCTGCTAAGTCGTTTAGAAGTTAGATTTGGCATAAAAGATAAGGCATTGACATGGTTCAGATCTTACCTGAATAATCGGAATAAAGTCATATGTATAAACAATTGCAAATCATCTGTGAGACAAGTAACGCATTGTGTTCCACAAGGGTCCGTCCTTGGTCTACTGCTGTGTTTGCTCTACACATCTCCATTGTCGGAAATTATTAAAAATCACAACATGGAATTCCATTTATATGCAGACGATACGCAGCTGTATACATCTTTTGCTTGTAACAACGAAAGCTCGATGGCTGATACAAAAAGCCGCGTTGAAGCCTGCATTAAAGATATCAACTATTGGATGTCAGCAAATATGTTACAGCTTAATTCAGCTAAAACGGAACTAATGTTTTTTAATTCCAAATATCAGAAAATGTCTCACCTACCATCTATATTCTTTAGAGATGATATTATGCAACCAAAACATTTAGTAAGAAATCTGGGTGTAAATTACTAAGAAGACTTGATGATGGAACAACATGCATCAAAACTAACAAAGAATGCTTATTACCATAAAAAATTTGTCGAAAATATCTTCAAATTGAAGCTACTAAAACACAAGTTCATACTTTTGTCACATCAAAGCTCGATTATTGCAATTCTTTATTATATGGACTTCCTAAACGCACAGTAGAAAAATTGCAAAGAGTACAGAATGCAGCTGCTCGTACTGTGGCATGTCTCTCTAAGTATGATTATATTAGTCCAATTTTGGAGCATTTGCATTGGCTATCTATTGAATACAGAATTATATTTAAAATTTGTCTGCTTGTTTATAAATGTTTTCACAATGAAGCTCCTATACTTACCTCCAGAACCTTTTATGCGTATACAGACCTTCGCGCAATCTCAGATCGTCTGACGATGCGTTTATTTTAAAGGAGGGTCATTTCAGACTTGAATTGTATGGTTTTAGATCATTTTCTGTAGCAGGGCCAAAACTCTGGAACATGCTTCCATATGATATTAGTGTCGTATTACGTAATTGTTATTCCTGTATATATAACCTCTTTATATTAACCTCGTTTTGATGTAGACTATAAAAGTAGATGTTCTTTATTAATAAGATTAGATTATGTTGGATCTCGCGTTGTACTCATTGACTCATGAATATCTTTAATCATTGTCATACGACAATTAGAAGCAGCCCTAGTATTGACATTTTAAAACAAATTTAAAAGACTTATCTTTTTAAACAAGCTTTTTATAAATAAAATAAGATATCTGTAAATTTAAATTTTTTAAATATTTTACCAATAAAAATATGTTTAAAATCATATTTTATAATTTTACCTTTATTTTATCTTACCTTTATTTTAAGTTCTGAATTGTGAAGCGCATAGAACAGAAATGAATATGCGCTATTAAATGTTATTATTATTATTATTATTATTATTATTATTATTATTATTATTATTATTATTATTATTATTATTATTATTATTATTATTATTATTATTATTATTATTATTATTATTATTATTATTATTATTATTATTATTATTATTATTATTATTATTATTATTATTATTATTATTATTATTATTATTATTATTATTATTATTATTATTATTATTATTATTATTATTATTATTATTATTATTATTATTATTATTATTATTATTATTATTATTATTATTATTATTATTATTATTATTATTATTATTATTATTATTATTATTATTATTATTATTATTATTATTATTATTATTATTATTATTATTATTATTATTATTATTATTATTATTATTATTATTATTATTATTATTATTATTATTATTATTATTATTATTATTATTATTATTATTATTATTATTATTATTATTATTATTATTATTATTATTATTATTATTATTATTATTATTATTATTATTATTATTATTATTATTATTATTATTATTATTATTATTATTATTATTATTATTATTATTATTATTATTATTATTATTATTATTATTATTATTATTATTATTATTATTATTATTATTATTATTATTATTATTATTATTATTATTATTATTATTATTATTATTATTATTATTATTATTATTATTATTATTATTATTATTATTATTATTATTATTATTATTATTATTATTATTATTATTATTATTATTATTATTATTATTATTATTATTATTATTATTATTATTATTATTATTATTATTATTATTATTATTATTATTATTATTATTATTATTATTATTATTATTATTATTATTATTATTATTGTTATTATTATTATTATTATTATTATTATTATTATTATTATTATTATTATTATTATTATTATTATTATTATTATTATTATTATTATTATTATTATTATTATTATTATTATTATTATTATTATTATTATTATTATTATTATTATTATTATTATTATTATTATTATTATTATTATTATTATTATTATTATTATTATTATTAATAATAATATATGGCGAAAGAGTCAAAGAATACACATTCTTTACTGTTACTCAAGTTTCACGCTTTTCACAGCGATCTTCAGACAGATTTTTTACTCAATGAAAAATATACATGATATCTACGTTCTATGGTCAACTCTCCGTAATGCTGCTTTCTATTGTTTAATTAATACAATGCTATTGTTATTGCTATTGTTAATACAAGTGGTGGAAAAATGTGGTGGTTTCCTTTATTCTCAGTAAATGATTATTTATTATGTTTTTGATTTATTAAAATTGGACAGGTAATATTTATTTTCGTGACGACATTTAGATATTAATTCAGTTTTTTTGTTTATTATTGGTTCTTCTGCGCATATAATATGATATTTTTCTAAGAGGCATAAATGGCATTTTTTCGAGATGTTGTTGTATGCTTTTGCATTAGCGATGGCTGACCATTCGATTTTGTATGTGATGTTTTTGTCTTTTAAATCCCAAACGTGTTTGGATAGTTGTGTGCTAGTGTTGTATTTTCTGTGTTTAAGTGTTGCCTTGTGTTGCGTGTAGCGTTGTTTGAACGTGCCTTCCGTCAACCCAATGTAGCTCTGTCCTTCTTGGTCCAATGGAGTAGTGACGTTTGCTTTATAGATAATACTTTTCATTTGGCATTTGTTGTTGAAAGGGCATAAGTTTTTGTATCTACAGTTGCATTGGTTGGTGTTAGTTGTGGTGTTTGTTGTCGAATTGATTATTTTATTGTTATGGCTCTTTAGGATTGAATTCATGTTATTTGTGCAACTATAGCTGACTTTGATTGTGTTGAGATTGAAAATCTTGTTTAATTTGTTCGATTTTGGGAAGTGTTTTTTTATTAAGTTAAGGAACGTACGACCGATGTTAGTTTTCACGCTCTTGTTGTAGGGTGGATTGAACCATATGGCTTTTCTTGATCGGCATTTTCTATTGTTGTTTAATGGTGTTTCTCGTGGATTGTATTTTAGGTGCGTGTCGTGTCCGCTTTTTCTCAAAGCGTCAGCGTATGGTTCTTTACTGTTCTCGAATATTGTGGAGTTAGTGGATAAATCAGATAGTCTTTGATTAATAGCTGTTGGTATTTGTTTTAGTATATTTGGCGGGTGGTTGGAGTTGATGTTAATGTATAATGGTTGGTCGTTAGGCTTTCGATATGGCTGGTATGTGTCAGTGTTCAAGTTAAATGTTAGGTCTAAGAAGTCAATTACCTTTAAGTTTGATTTTGTCGTTATATTTAGTCCAATGTCTTTGAATTGTTTGATTATTTTCTTTCGGAGTCTTTCTGCCTGTGTGCCTGATTTATTCTTCAGGATTGCGATACCGTCGTCTCTGTAGAGCCCTACGTTCCCGTTCCCGAAAATGCTGCTTATTTTTTGTAAGATGAATAATCCGACCAGTTCACACACCTCAGCGCCGTCATAGCTGCCCATAGTGACATCAAATAGGCTGTTGCTGTTCTTTTTCACCCATACTGAGTCGTTATTAAATAGTACTGATTTCCTGGAGTGCATTATGATTTTTTCGTCTATTTCGGAAATTTGTGTAAGGTTTCTCGCGAAATTTATAGATTCTTTGAGGAGTTTTTCGGATATAGAAGGGTAAAAATTTTCTATATCGAAAACTAGAAAAGATAATTTGTGTTTGTCTTTTAAATTTTCAAACCATTTGATTACGGAGAAAGAAATTGTATGACTCCTCAAAGAATCTATAAATTTCATACGTAGATATCATGTATATTTTTCATTGAGTAAAAAATCTGTCTGAAGATCGCTGTGAAAAGCGTGAAACTTGAGTAACAGTAAAGAATGTGTATTCTTTGACTCTTTCGCCATATATTATTATTATTTACCGCTCTGTCAAATGAAGACATAGAGCCCTATATTATCTGCTATTAGATAAACATAAATTTTATTATTATTATTATTATTATTATTATTATTATTATTATTATTATTATTATTATTATTATTATTATTATTATTATTATTATTATTATTATTATTATTATTATTATTATTATTATTATTATTATTATTATTATTATTATTATTATTATTATTATTATTATTATTATTATTATTATTATTATTATTATTATTATTATTATTATTATTATTATTATTATTATTATTATTATTATTATTATTATTATTATTATTATTATTATTATTATTATTATTATTATTATTATTATTATTATTATTATTATTATTATTATTATTATTATTATTATTATTATTATTATTATTATTATTATTATTATTATTATTATTATTATTATTATTATTATTATTATTATTATTATTATTATTATTATTATTATTATTATTATTATTATTATTATTATTATTATTATTATTATTATTATTATTATTATTATTATTATTATTATTATTATTATTATTATTATTATATAGAAAACGAGAAAAACATATACACAGTCAGTAAAAAATGTTATTTCATGATGTTGTAACATTCCACCAGCAGTATAGATCATGTAAATACTTTATTTAGCTTATTTAGAAAATACAATTAGATATATACATTATACACATGAACAATTTCAGGCAAATGCCTAGGGGTGTTCATGGTCGCAACTATTTTTGACAGAAATTGGCTATTACGATTTACAGGGAAGCTAATTACATCTCCTCGTCCTTTTATGGTCAATTTTTGCAAGTTCCTAGATATAAATATAGAAACTAAATTCCTGGCATAGAAAGGAAAGCTTTCGATAAACTACTAAAACCAATTGTATTAAAACCATTTATGTATTAATACATAAATAAAATCAACCGCTAAAATTTCCAATAATTAAACCATTTCTCCAAATGAAAGTTATGTTTCTGGTCATTTTGAATTCCCTGGGAAATTAGGCATTGCTTTTGGTCAAAAATAACTAGTTACAGTTACAGTTACTTTGGCAAAAAGTAACTAGTTACTTTTAGAAATTACGTTTTCGAAAAAGTAACTTTTGAAAATTACAAGTTCACTGGTGCCTCAAAGAACTCTAAACGCGAGTTACAAAACCAAGACATAACATCATAAGTTACATCACGGCCATGAGCGGTTTGAGTTTAAATAAAAATACAATCTCTCAGTATGTTAAATACAAAGGTAAAACATATACCTATTGCCAAAATTCTAGATAATTTCATCAAGTAATAAAAAAGTAATTATTGTCTGAAACTTTGTCTCGTTTCTGTGTATTATTTGTTTTAGAAGAAAACGCACGCGACCAACATATTGATAATTGGTACCGTTTCCAAGACAATGACGTTTGTACTTCATACTGAAGTTTCATCAGCGTGCGCTTCGAAAATTCAACTGCAGAAATGATTTCCGTCGACGTTTATAAATGGGATGATTACGGACAGAGCGTCAAGCAAAGCGGTGAAGAAGCAAAGTATCGAAAAAAAAGCTGTGAAACAATGGCAATCCGATATTAAGTGCGTGCCACGTTTCTCATTCCATCGTTAATTTGATGATAGGCCAGCAGCCTTTTGATGATTATCGTGTCCATGTTGCTAGTGCAGCTATAACTTACCTTGACGCAGTTAAAGTTGAATATTTTGTTAAATCTGTGGGTTTTTGGGAAATGTTTTTTGATTAGGTTTAAAGAAGCAAAAATGACCGGCAGGCGCTACGCACTTCGGATCACGTGCATGTTTATTGTTCATAACACAATGTACATTGTTGACATGAATTTATAACAGATTAGGCCTGCATAGAACAATAGTTTCAAAGCGAGACGGTTGAATTACGTTAAGCATAAATTCAACTTGTGCTCGCAGCGGTCGCCGGTCAATCTTGCCCCTTTAAAAATGTCCGCCCAACATTTGTTTTTACGCTTTAGTTGTACGACGGGTTGAACCAAATAGTTTTCCGGCTTCGTGTTCTTTTGTTGTTGTTTGACTGTGAAGGGCGTGGCTTGAATGACAAGTTGGTCTGGTGTCCGCTTGCCTTCAAAGCGTCTTCGTAGATAACTTTAGATTTTTCGAAAATTGAATTGTTAGTTGATAGGTCGGAGAGGCGAGAGATATCGCAAAAGAATTAAAATTTGAAAATAGAACCGACATTATAGCCCAACAAGAAGCTTTCATCACAATAAAAGATCACAAAGATAATTTTCGACAGAAACCTACATGCCGATTAATCAATCCGGCAAAGAGCGAAATGGGCATTGTTAGTAAAAAGATCTTAGAAAAAATTATCCTTAGTGTCAAAGAAAAGACAAAAGTAAACCAATGGAGAAATACGTCATCTGTCATAGATTGGTTCAAATCTTTGGAAAATAAACACAGATTAACATTTATGGTGTTTGACATAGAGAACTTTTATCCAACAATATCGGAGAATCCCAGCCCAGTAGGCAAACCAACGTTGGAACAACGTTAGATTAAGGTTGGACACAACGTTGGTCCAACGTTGGAGAAACAAAAGAGCTACGTTGTATATGAAAGGTGGACCGACCGACGTATCCGACGTTGGAATTGGGTAGATATCCGACCCTCGACCAATCTTGACCGATACTAATCTACCCTTAATCCAACTTGCTAAGCATGTACTTAACTGGTCACGGTTTGAGTTCAACAAGTCGAGCCCAATGTTCTAGCCCTCCCTATCGACCGTGATACCAAAATAGAAAACAGAAGAGCGAACTGCGAAGGTAAATCAAACACGGTGGTGTCACACATGTACTGTAAACATAAAAAGTATGATATGATACAAGAAGTGATGTATTAACATCAAAAAATAATGAGGACTTAACAATGTATATTAGAAGACTTTACAAGTTTGCAACGGAATATCATCTTGTCATTTTCTTTTCCTGCCATCCCTGCAGACAGCAGTAATATGCGTAGTATTGTGGGCGATCGCGAATTCATTTTCAACATCAATTGAGGTCGCTTCTCTATGGATTGCTGATGGATGACAGTATGAAGTATGAAATCTAAGGAATTAATTTTCAATAATCAGTGTTTAATAAAAATGTCATCGCTGTAACCAGAATATATTATTCAACGTACTAGAGAAACAAAACACGTACCAACTATTTCCTGCGTAAATCCTTGTTGTCGTTTATCATCTTTTCGTTGATGTCGATGTTTATTTCGTTGACATACTTAGTTACCAGTTAAAAATCTAGGATGAAAAATATAGTATCATAATATAAGTATTTTAATTATTGGCGTGTGTGACTTGAATCTACTTTGACAAATCGCTGGAAATTGTGTAGCAGATATTACATTTATGTCCTTACAGTAATAGCAATACTGTACAGCAACTGGATATTCTCATACTTACATTTCTTTTACGGTAGTCCTGATCGTATATAGCTAAATCAAAAAGTGAACAGTAAATATTAAAATCAAAAATTGCAATTGCTTGCAAATTCTAATTGCAATTATAGCCTATGCAAATTTATAAGGAGTGCTTAATTCGACTGGCGAATTACATTCCATTATTCAAATCTACAAAATTAATTGAATATTAGATAATTTTGCTGTGTGACAGCAGCTCTAAGTGAATAGATAACAACTTTCCCTCGTTAATTATATTGTTACTTAAGATACTTTCACTGCAACCCATAAATGGAAAGTGGGCATATACTTTGCAAGATTGGCCTCACAAAACTAAATTCACCCCCCTCCCCCCGGTGAAGGTCAACATTGATTTTACAATTCCCCTAACTCCCGGGGTCAGACATATTTCTCTTTTTGTTGTACTTTGGAATATTTTATTTAAATATTTTGTGCCGAAAGACTTACTGAAACCAGATCATGATGCAACATTTTTTAAATTCAAGGATCAAGATGGGTAATTTACTTGATAGATTGTTGTGTCTGTTATTAATTATGCCTATTTGTTTTAAAAATTACATTTCCCGGGGTTTTTCTTGGGGGCTAAAGATCAAAATGTGCAGAAGAAGACAAATATACTTCCCCCCAGGGAATCCATTTCTCGGCAAAACCCGACTAAGGCTAGGGTTATATGGACGCACCGAACTCAATTGATTCATTCATTCGAATTAAATCTCATGATAGCGCGCTTCGTATAACACCATTCGGTTCATCAACATTCCTCAGAAAACATTAAATGCGTCAAGCTAGCTCCGCACGTCAAGGCTTGACGTGCGGAGCTCTTCTCCATGAATTAAATTCATCGCCGCGTTATACGAGCGAGCTATCATCGCACCGAACTAAATACATTCGACTCACGGTGCCGTGACTGAGCTCCTATATCTACCTTATATGGCAATAAACCGGGGGATGTGCAAATCATAAATTATTTTAAAGGATGTTTCCATGGCAATACGATAGAAAGAACATCGCTTTTGGGATGTTGTTATGGTGACTTGTTTATATGATTGAAAGATGGCTGACAGGGAAGCTGATGTTTTCCAAAATCATGATTTAAAACATTTTAAAAACGTTTTATTTTAGTCAATCACAATGCATCAGCACTAGAATTGGGGTCGCTTTTATCATAATATGTTATTATAATGGAAATTTGCATTTAATTTGCTCTGAGTACTATGCCTTGATAGAACAAAAACTGTCTCCCATAAAAATGCTTGCAAACCTGTGAGATTACTACTTCATACAAGTTTCAAACTATAGATAGGCAAAATAGAACGGAAAAATCGCTGAAAATGAAAAATAATGCAAACAAAACACTCTGGTTTCAAACCATGCGGTATAATTCCAAGAAAACTACTTCCTATCACGTGACATTTTGGCCAGTTTTTAAAGATCGTCGACATTCGGTTCGTCTGTATAACCCCAAATGCGAATTTAATGCAATTCGGTGTCGCACCTAATTCGAATTGAGTTCGGTGCGTCCATATAACCCTAGCCTAATACCCCTCAAGAGCCTAGGGACGACCCCTCCGGGAACTGGGAAGCCACTGATACAGTGATATAGGCCTATGCATGAGAACAGAAGGTCACTCATAATACCCGTACAATGTTCTCAAAATAAGTTGATCTATGGAACAAACTAGCAGTACCTTGATTCACTTTTCAAAGGTCTATTTATGTATTGACTATAAATGCAGTATCATTAGTTCTTCTGAACCTGTGTTCAAATTCATGATGTCATAGAGAGAGGTGCCTGGGTTATTAATAATAATAATACGCAAACCGTATCGGTGATCAAATCACCATTGTTTCATTATTGTTAAACTCCTTTTCCGCAGAGCACTTTCCAAACTTCTTATACGCTTCTGGGTTATCTATAGGCCTTTGGTTATCCGACGTTTTGTTTTTACAGGTTAAAATGCTATAAATTGCTCATAAATTGCGATTAAAATTTCCAAAATCGTGATATTTCGACGGAAGTTATGTGAAAATAAACTGCTTTCCTTGGTGTATCCCGTCATGCCTAGCAACATCACGAATTTTAGAGCACGCTTTATTTTAAGGGTCCTACGAAAACGGTGACCATGACCATGACTATGACCATGACTGGCTACGAAAACGGTTACCATGACGGGGACCGGTGACGGTGACTGGCTACGAAAACGGTGACCAAATTCGGTGACTGCCTACGAAAACGGTGACTAAATTCGGTGACCGGCTACGAAAATGGTGACCATGACAAGTCAGCCATGACGGTGACTTCCTACGAAAACGGTGACCAGCTATTAGAATTTTTTGATGACCCACCGTATTTATTCAAAAATGAAAATTGAAAATAATGTTGAAATTTGTAAAGATTTCCTTGATTTTGTTGAACAACATTTTTTTTATTGATTTTGGCAACCTCCAAATCAAGATTAGATGCAATTGATTTATGGCCATTTATCAAAGCATTGTAAATGTTAATTTTCCATTTCCTTTAAATTCAATACTTATAACTATATGTGTTTTAAACTTAGTAATACAGTATGTATTTTACTGCTATATGTAAGTGAAGGCTAACACCTTGGCGGGCTTCATCTATCTGCCAGTTAGTATTGATCTTTATGACAAAAATATATCATATAATATCATAATATATCCGGGGGACACCAGCTCTGCTTGGACGGCGTGTGCCACTTTGGAAACAATTCCTACGATCTGTAAATCTACCCCAAAAGTCCAAAAATCTAAGAAAATCTTAACTGTAAATATATTATCAATTAATATTGTATGTGTGGTCATTCATATAAATTGAACGTATCTAATACATTCCACAAAGCCACACTGTGAAATTTCAATTCTGCAACTGGGTATTGCCTTGATGGAATGGTTTACCTGAACCTGAGGAAACTGTTAAATCAAAGTCATTTTTAGCATTTAAATATAGCTTAAAACGGGTGGATTTAACACCATTTTGTAAAAATTGTAAGCAGATTCAAATTATTTGATCCCTTTCGATATTCATTGTCTTTAAGTAGCCATTCATTATATTACTACTTTTAATTAATCTTAACTTCTTAAGGATGCATATATTAAAGTGTTCTTTACTTTAATTAAAAGTTTCTTCGAAAAACATTTTAGTATGAAAGATAGCGACAAGATAGCGATTTTGTCGCTATCTTTCATACTAAAATGTTCTTTATTTGCCAGTCAATTTGCCAAAAAATATATCATATCATATCATCAACATATATAGGATTAAACACAGATAAAAAACCATAGTAGGAGTCAATCAGGAGTCTGGAAATGCAATTTTTCTTTCATCACATGCATCTATTCCTCTTACTGTAAGGTACTCTTAATTTATTAATTCACATCTCGTGCACGGCTATTTAATTCTACTTCTAAATTTTTGGGATTATGTTTTGAAAATGACTTGGTTTACAGTATAATCAGGAGCGTCGCCAGTGGGGGTGGAAAGCAAAAATCTGTAGGCAAATCCTGGCTTGCCATTGTATCTATGTGCCTGGCATATTGATAGTAACCAGCATTTTTTATTCATCTAGAAGGCTCTGAAATTTAATGACGATCGATAAACATGTTAAAACTTATGAATTCGTTAAAAAAATTTGCAGCTATACATATGCATGCAAATAACATTTTTCCCCTCTCCGTTCGCATTTATTGACTTTATCAAAAACATGTTTCATGGCAGCAAAATACTGCGCCTCAAAACAGTAAAGCCATATTCGTCGTTATAGCAGCCGATCTATCTCCTCTCAGCTGCTACTGCATTCTAAGTCACTTCAAAATCAATGAAACGCAATCAAATTATCAAAATTATGTGATTTTGTTCCGATTTTGTCGGAAAAATTAGTTTTTCCTCCGAAAGTTTCCTATTGTCGGGCCTATTTGTGACAGCTATTACTCATTGGTCGTAATCACAGATCTATATAAACGTAATTTTATATAGATCAGTATTCGTTATTCGTTAATGTATTCGATTCGATCAATCTGATTGGTTTAGAGTTATGATTTCAAATTAAATCTTCATTTTCAACAAAGAACAAATCAGGTAGATTACGCAATCGACTTTCAAGTTTCGAACTTGATATTACGACTACGAATTTCAATTTGACCAGAAGTTTTCAAAAACATAAATTGATGAGTAAGAAAGTAATGTAAAAGTTCATAAAGACTATGATACAGGAAGTTGTGCAGCAATTGCTTAATAATCTGTTCATTTTCGTATATTAATTTTCCAATTTATTAATTAATAATAGGTCGAATTCAGTTCCGTAATTCGATAATAAATACTCCATACACATTACACACTCATCAAACATCATAGCATTTTATATTGTTGTATTTTATAAATTTTATATTTCGTATTTATTTCAGTCATCATACCGCATTGCGCATATTAGAAAGATTTTAAGTAACTAGAATATGATTATAAATTATAGAATGATTTGATACTGTGAAACTCCAAAACTTATAAAAATAACCAACTATAAAACAATTTTAGCATTTTAAAAAGTAAATCGCAATTTTTTTTGCATTATTGGTACAAAAGTGTTGTAGCATTATAGGCTTGCTCATTCCGAAAAATGACACTAGCCGCAAAGTAAAGATATGGGTGGATCGATGGTTTTAGGGCTAGATTAAATTGATGGCTCCTACAGAGCCCTAAAAATCTAAAATATCGTGTAAGTGAATGTATTGACCTATGATTGACTAAGGTAACAAAGCTTTATAGTACAACAGGCCCGTATGCCCCCATATCAAAAGTTGAAAAATGATTAATCTGGTATCTCTGTTCATAAGTTATAAATTATAAGCTGTATGCATTGCCTGCAAACTGATTTTACTATAATATGCATAGACAAATAGACATTCATTAACTAAACCAACATTTATATTCATTAAATTCAGGTAACGTGTTCCGTCTGTTAATCAGGACAAAACTCATTAATAGCATTGCAAATTTGCAAAATGTTTGTTTGTCTTACTATTGAAATCAATTCATATTTATATATATATATACAGTAGATGCATGATAATGCATTATAGTGCATACTGCATGCTATACGTTTAGGATTTCATATTGTATGGAAAAAGGTTTTGAAGCATATATATATACATGACTTGAATATCATATATGACGATAGGAGTTAAATTTCATATATATGTTGTAACGTGGCCTATGACGGTAATTAATATTCGTTGCTACCGGTACTACAAAAACATTTTTTTCATTTTCCAAAAAGGACAGATTGATCATTCCTATCTCTGAAAATATATTTTGGTTTGAGTTGACTCCGAATGCAGGATAGAGCTTCAACGAATGCAATATCTGAAATTTCCGGGGAAGAATGCTGCTGGACGCTATATGGAGGCCCCTTCGATTCAAGTTTGCTTCAAACGGGCCGTGGTATAATGTTGTATCAGTGTATGCTTCCATGGGGCCTGGGGGTAACACAAGCTATGCGCCAAAAATCCTGTAAATGCTAACCAAAACGTTCCAGAAATCTCACAAAAAGAAGTTCGTCAAATTTCCTTCTTTCGCCTCTAGCATATTTTTTACACAAAGAAGTTGAGAAGGAACCCCGCAGATCACGCTTCCAGCCAAAGAAACTTGTAAATAACAATTCTCAATACAAAACATCATGAAAAGATACACCTTGCCCATATATAGCCCCGTTGGCACTTCTCCTTCAAGTGCCAGTGAAGGATGTCATGCAGTGATTGTGGAGCATACCACTTTGATCTCTCGGAATGACCTAAAAAGACATCTGACGTTATTAAGCGTCAGTGTTAACAGTCTTACCATCGGATGCCCAAAATTTGTTCAGGCTTCTAATGGCTGGTCACGCCTGGTGTTATGCTAATGCGTATTACCATAATTAGACTATAACATCGACTTCCCCTTTCCCCTGTGTATTGCCCTTTATTTTATTAATTACATTTGACTCCGTTTTGAAATCTCTACGAGAGTGGATGTTATTTTATCGCTCTCAATCATTCCACCCTCATAACACTGGCCTCTACGATGGGTTAGACCATCTGAAGATGGTGGAAGTACACAGAACCTATTGGTACTTGAACGACTCCGCGCCTTATATGTCACCATTTGATATAACAAGGCAAGGTGTGCCTGTCATGCCTAAAGAAAAATCTGTCGTCTTAATAAAGACGTTGATTGTCAAGACTACGGTTTTACCAGCTTACTGAACTAGCCTACACCACAGACCACAATTCATTCATGAATGAAAATAAGTGAACATCTTCAAAAACGTCCTATGAAAAGCTAATGTATTATGGATTAATTTTGCTTTGAATCGCCAAGAAAAAGTATTACATTTCCGGCAATAAGCTATTTTTATCAGGTTTTTAATAGTAAATAAATGTGATGGATGAAATTGGAGGGAAAAATCTTAGGATTGTGGAAGCATGGACACTATTTAACCAATCTAAGCTGTTTTCCAATTACTTTAACATTTCTCCATTTTCTAATACATATGATATACGGTCGGTCACCAAAAAAGTCTAATACCTGGTCACCGTTTTCGTAGGAAGTCACCGTCATGGCTGACTTGTCATGGTCACCGTTTTCGTAGCCGGTCACCGAATTTAGTCACCGTTTTCGTAGGCAGTCACCGAATTTGGTCACCGTTTTCGTAGCCAGTCACCGTCACCGGTCCCCGTCATGGTCACCGTTTTCGTAGCCAGTCACGGTCATAGTCATGGTCATGGTCACCGTTTTCGTAGGACCCCAGTTCATGCAAATTTGGGGCCATTTAACATTTATGAACTGTTCATGGACTATTCATGAACTCCTGAACTGTTTTTTCACAAGGATATTATGAAAAGCTGTCAAACACATATTGTGAACACGAGAGTTTTACTCACTTGTATTCAAAGTTACGCAAATATGTTGAAGATTATTAATGAAAGAAAAGTAAATGGCTGGGGAATTTTGCAAATTTTAAAAGTAGTGTAAATTATTTTCTTCATACAAGTTTCCTTTTAAACGAACCAAGAACCAGAAAAAGAGTAAATCATCAAAACTGCAGCCAAGCTCATCAATCTTTGATTCAATAGAAAATATTTTTCTAAGACATTGCAAGAGTGACCACTTTGAACAGGTGGTCGCTGTATAGAGATGACTTTTATAACAGGTTTGACTGCATATTGATATAGGATATAGTCAACATTTTGGGCAAAACCTTTAAGTGAAGTTCCTGTGTTCAATATTCTTTTTATGGTGAAATTAGTAACATGAACGACTGGGTAACTGTAGTCTATGCTATACAAAGTTACATTGATGTCCTGTTGAGGAGTAATAAGTTATTAGTTTTTTAGTTTAATTTTATTTAAAATTTTTAATGGGTCTCTTTTTCTGTTGTCATTCTGCAGGCCTATCATCAAATCGTAATAGCCAATTTCTGTCAAAAATATTTGCGACCATGAAAATCCCTAGGAATTTGCCTGAAATTGTTACTTGTGTATAATGTAGATATCTAGTTGTAATTTCAAAATAAGATAAATAAAGTATTTACATGATCTATACTGCTAGTGGAATGCTAAAACATAATGAATAAAATTTTTTACTGACTGTGTAAATGTTTTCCTCGTTTTTCTATGTTGATTGGTGTATCTTCGTACATAGCCTCGTTTTGATAATTTGATACATGGTGACAGTAAAGAAATTTTAAGCACATTTTATGAGCTAAATGATGCAGGGCTATAATGTCTGATGGTATTCCTTCAAATTAAATCACATGATTGCACTGAAACTGGACAGCATCGCTTTCGTGTTTCTACTGGAAATGATATTAATCAAAAAGGCATTAAGGCATTTTGCTTACTCCGATTTTGGAACATTTTGAGATGTTGTTAAGCACAAAATATGACCCTAAAATTGATGAAAAATGCTTCTGTTGCAATTCGTGTGAGGTCATTGAGAATGAAGGCAAAATCATTCAATGTTTAATTAATTAACTTGTATGATCGTCGCTTTGGGACTGTAGTTTTAATGTCATCATCAGTGTACATACTTTCAGAAATATTATCATTTTCAAGAGCTTTTATATATATACAAGCTACATTTGTAGAAAAGATACTTATCAAGTCTATAAAAACACAGTATTTATTTGAAACATTTGTAAGCAATACCAAAATGTCGATTATACATTGATGGACTGACTTTTATCCCCATTTTACCTAAATTTTATTAATAGAAATGATTGTATTTGATCAAATGACTAAAACAAGATACATCCTATAATTTGTATACGCCAAAACAAACATTATCATTTATAGTTTTAAAATATCCACCTTAAATTATTCCTGATGGTCGATGCTTCGATGTCGACACAAGTTACAGTCTCAATAATGATTCTGCAGATGCCAAGTTATATAAGAACGAACTCATAGATGCACTGAAATTCCGTTCTTGAAAATCGTCAGCAGATAATAGACCTCCGTCTTTTGAAAGGGACTTGAGGGTTGCAATTGCTTCTTTTGTTTTGGTCGATAAAGTCTGCAAAGACAAATAAATATACAAATTTTAAGAGAATAATTTTTTCATTATATTAAAGTAGAAACAATGGGATTTGAAACGTTAAATGGTTTTCTACAAGTAACTTGATCATTGCTCAAAGTCAAATACAGTAGTTTTGTTATAGCAACATGCATGTTAACAATCATCTGTAGCTACTTCTGATTTGGCAAACAATTTAAACAGGGAAACTCATTGCAAAATTGCATGTCTAAACCATGACCAAACATACTCAGTAGAAAGAGAAATGGTGTGGAAGTCTGTTGTTCAATCTCATTGTTTTGGTCTCTTTGGGTCATGTGATCAAACTTGGTTCATTCTTTTTGCGCACACATCTGCTATTTTCAAAGTTTGGCTTGCCATTAGCCCATGTCTTCGATTTTCGAGATCAGTTTATTTACTGCCTTTTATCATAGATATATTGTTTGGTAAAGTTTTAAATGTCGTATTTATTTACTGATATATTATGCCGGGTTCTAATTGTGCTTTTCCCCAATGTGGATCATGCATATCCGAAAAATATAGTGACATTTCAATTTCCGTGTAAGCAAACAGAAGATTCTCACACAACCATGCTGCTTGGCCATTTTAACTTATATGCTGTGAATACAGATGTAACTCAAAGTTTAGGGAGCAAAGAAGGTTCTGAAGGATTTCCTGTAATATTATGTGATAAAAGACTTAGTTATACCGCCGTTAAGAGGCTATTTGATTGACAGCTATACTAAATATGTGAAGAGATATTATCACGACATGTACGTCAGTAAGAAAAAGGACATCGTGAGTAATAGTAACGAAGATAAAGTGACGTTAGATTTTTGGTTTATATATTAGATTTATCACTAAGAGTTAATAGTGATAAATATTGAATTAGTATTGTTTACTATATCTTGCTGTTTACTGTTTTATCATTGGTGTATTTACTGGTTGTATATTGCTTGAGGCCTATTGACGATTTCATACAGATATTTACTACATTTCCAGTTCACAAGTAAGTATTTATTATATTTTGCATTGATATAGTGTCGACCATTTTTATTTTTGTCAAATTTCAAGAAACGTTTTGACTGGCATACTAGAGCTAGACGAATCTCAGAAAGCTTGTTCCGGATTACAGAAAATCGGTGGCGGAATTTAGGAGTCGAATTAATCTGAGACCACAATTTGTAGAAAAACTGATAATGTGAACTTTGACTCTGCATAATTACTTGCGCAAAAGTAACTCGAGATCAGTATAACTGCCGACCTGGATTATGCAATACTGAACAACAGTCTGGTGACTTCATTGGAGGACAATGGCGATAAAATGTTCCAAACGCAGCATTACTACCTGTAGGAGGACATTATGCTGCCATTGATGCCAAAGGAGTATGGGACAGGTTTGGATTTTTACTTTCTTTGTGAAGGTGCTATTCCTTGACAGTGGGATAAAGTTTAATACTGTAAAATAATATTATGTTAAATTAGTGCAAATATTCCATTAATTAATTAATAAATTAATTAACATACATTGAGAAAACCATATTTGTATATGGTAATAACCAGAGTACAAGTTAATGTCATGCTACAAATCAAGTTAATGTTACAATTTAATAACACAGATAAGACAAAATCACAGACGTACGGAATAAGCAACATTGGTCTTTATAGAGATGATAGCATCGCTCTGTTAAGAAATACATCTGGACCGAAGGCAGAGAGGGTGAGAAAAGGTTTGATCAAATATTTATAAGTTTTGATTCGAAAATTACAATTGAAATTAATTTGAAAGTAATAAATTCCTCGATACAACTCGCTTAATCTTAACAACAGCATCTATCAACCTTACAGAAAACCTAATTACGAACCTGTCAACATTAAAGCTGAGTCAAATTATTCACAAAATATTACCAAACAAATTCCGATAGCTATAAACTAACGGGTTTCGTACTTATCTATTAAAAAGATGTATTTAAAATTCAAAATCCCCATACATAGCGGCATTAAGTTCTAGCGGGTACAAAATGGAATTTTATGGAAAGTTTTAATGGAAAGTTATAACGTACATTCAATGGGTCATTTAGCAGCCGAAGCAAAGATCCATGGCTGCTTAGATGCATGTGCTGCTTGGCCATTTGAGAATCATTTGGGAAGCCTGAAGAGATTGGTAAAATCAGGGAGAAGACCTGCTTTTCAGATTATCAATAGATTGCTTGAAAAAGATTTATCATCTGGCATTAAATCTTCAACAAAAGTGGGCAACATATCAAAGAAGCCAAATCATTGTTTTTTATTAGATGATGGACGATATGTTAGTTATTATAAGTTATTGGGAAAATAAATATAAATAAAATGGTGATGTGTTTAGTTTATACACCTAATAATGCACAACCAATATTTACAACTCCTTGTGATTCCTTGTGAATGATTAGGTTCTGTAAATTTATTGTTAATAGGACTACTTGTACAGTTATAAACACATCGCTGCATTTCTTACAAGAACGATACATGGAAAAATATTTCTTCCACTTTTACACAAAGGGAGATAATTTTTATTTACATTTTGCATAATTTTGAAATCGTTTTATTAACTGCTGATACTCTATTTACAAATTTCAGCTGTTCTGAATTCCACATGTTGTTGAAATTACATGTTGACAACAACTTCAGCATTCCAATATATTCATTGTTGTATATAAATGTATAATACCTTACCGTATTTTGTATGATTAATCTTGTTAGTTAATTGATTATGTTAGCTAATTGATTAGTTCGTAATGTCATTAGTTCATCTAATCGAGCTAATCGAATAAAGTGAACTTGTTTACATCCATTGTAGTATGTAAACGAGACAGACATGTAAACAAGAATGTAACTAATATATATAACTAATTGATTTTTTTATCAGATGTTCAGTCTGAGTGTTGAGAATATCTGACGACGTTCTAATAAATGTTTTATTGACTTGAAGCCTGAGTGTTGATTTGGCTACTTTGTTATTGTCTGACTTGATAAGTTTATTGAAGAACTTCAAAACATGTTGTCTTTTTTGTATTATCCTTTGTCATTAACTTGCAATTGGTTCGTGTTTCTTATAATTTTACAAAATACAATATGTCATTAGAAACTTGAATAGTTATTGTATACATTTTGATATTATTTTTCGCATCAAAGGAAATATATATACCTATGGACGACATAGGAAGTAAGCCTACACAAAAGAAGATAGCCTAACCATAAATGAAACATTTCCTTCTTAATCTGTTGTGTCATTGTTATTCCCTTTTTACGTGGAGAATACAGAATTTCCATTATTATGTAAAACGATGAAGGTTATATTTGTTTGCCGAAATTAGTAACACATGAATTTTTCCAAAAAATAGAGCATCCAGAAATGCCCCTGTAAAGGAAGTCATGAACAGTTCATGAAAATTGGGATCCTAAAAATCAAGGAAAAGTTTTGCGTTCCAGAGTTGCTCAATCTGAGGAAATGGTTGTCTTCATCCCATCCACAACTTTAATTGAGTTCAAGACTCAATGTCAACAATTGTGTAACACGGAGGACTTTTGCAAAACGGTATGTTCAGACTTTATTAGTAATTCCTCTTAGACAGTAAATTTTGTTCTCAAAATTAATCAGCTGCTTAGCATCAAAATATTGTTGTATGTGTTGTATCTTCACCTGGCAGTTTACTCTCGTATGAAAATAATACTGTTTAATTACTGATCATTGCTTTTTACAGAGAATAAATACATATGATTATTATGGCTAACTCAACTTAGTAATATGTATTTACATAAAGTCCCGGCATAGATGAAAACCTATAAATTTTGAAAGGTATATAAATTGCCTGCTAGATGCAGGTGGTCAATATACAGAGTTGATTCAATAGAAAGTAATGTTTTAGACATATAAAATATGATCACTATAGACAGGTGACCGCTATAACAGGTTTAAATAATTTTCCTATATTTATATTTATTTAAGCCGTTATAGAATGTATCTTGTTGACATAGATGGTTAGACCCTCCTTCAAGGTACATTACAGATGAAGGATAATGGCAAGCTGCAGCTATGTAACAGTAAATATGTTAAGGATTTGCTTTATTGACTTATCATTCTGTCAAATTATTTCATTTTTATCAATAATATAACATTCTCTATTTGTACCAATAAAGGTGATTACTGCTCAGCACAGAGGAAAGTGATAATTGCAACTTTTGCATGTTTCACCATCTCTAAGTTCAATATATTTTAATTCTGTTCCAGGTTTTATATCTGAAGCGATTTGCCGATAGCATAAACTTTGCTGACACCATCCAGCAAAGGATGCAAAAGCCGGGAACATTAAATCTGTGCGTGCAATATAGCTATAAAGGGAGGTCTGGCCTGAAACAAAGATTTGCTGGCACAGCTGTTTGTAACGCTATCGTTGGTAAGCCAATTTATAAGTTTGTTTGTAAATATTAGGCACTTTTATGCTTTACACTGTACATATCGTATATCACAGGCTATATTGCATTGCTATCACGGTGTTTCACTTGGGTGTAACCATTTAACAGATCTCTGACTAAAGCTATGAGCTAATTTTCACATTATTACTTATTTCAGGTGTTTCCATGGCATGTCATCCCAGTATAAATGTTAAAACAGTTGACAAAGCCTTAGGGGACTTCCTAAAACGTTGCCCAGAAGTGCTTCGGCGACTGCAAAGGAAGGTATGATTTGATCAAGACATCAATTAAACTGTTAGGTTAACCATCAAAGTTTCTAATACATGCTTTTAGAGCCTTTATGAAGTCATAATGTCTACTTATTCTGGTCACAACATCTATGAATCATGGGAATAATTACCTAATTATTATCAAACAAAGAATGTATTTGTTGACAATTATAATTGGAGCACACATATCCCCATAAGCACCATGTATTGGTTGAATCCAACATCATCCATACCTTGAACATTTAATATTGGTATCTTAGTCTCCTTCATAACTTTATAATTTAACATTCACTGACATTGACATCCTGGTATAATTATACAACTAGCTGTGGTATGCTACTAGATCTTTGTGTTATATACCATCCATGCTTGTAATTGTATTATGATTATCCATTCCTTTACAGGAAGAAGAAGCCAGGCTGAGTGAGAATGATGCATACAATGATGGTTTAAGCAATCAAGAGGAAACTTGAAATTGTGAAGTGATGCCTGTTAAGTTGTAATAATGAAGTGCATATGCTGTAAATAGATCTAAATGGGGCATATTACTTTATTTCCATTTCGTATCCTAATGTTTTTGGAATGCATGACCCATTGACCCCCTTTCTTGTCTTGATTGCAAACACTCCAGTATTGATATTTTTGCAATCAATTTCAAACGACAATTTTTTGTACAAAAATTATTTTAAAAGTAATGAATGTTGTTGTGTTATAGGTTTGCTGTTTAAAATCTGAGTATAATTATGTTAATTAGCATTCCAGATATTAAACTGTAATCCTCTAACTGTTCAATGTTTTCACATACTTTTGTAGTGTATTGTACTCTGAGTTTGAAACTGTTTGAAAGAGTTTCTATGATCTGTATCATACTTTCTTCTACGAATATTTTATAAATTTCAAACCTTAATCTGACACTGATTGGTCATGCTACACAAAACAGAATAAAGTGGAAATAGTAAGTTAATAATAATATGTACCTGCTCTCAGGTGTTCATGTTATCAGCATATGCACTTCAAACACTTTAACATTGTCATTTTCACTTAAATAATTATTAATTATCGTCGATCTATAATAGCATATCTACACAAATGTTCTGTGCTACAAGTTAAATCTAGTTAAATCAGCAATAGAATGCAGCCCTTCGCCATCCATATGCAGAACTCGTTGATATTGTAGCGAGGCTATCCTCGTTTTGGTTTGAAGCCAACGCCCTTTATTAATATTTCTTGCTGTTTGCTGTATTTCAAGTTAGTTAGTTTTTGCTATGACTCAGAACAGTTGTTGTTACCATGTGACTTGTTGTCTTGGTTTATTTTACTGTTGTTTTTTTGTGTGGCACACACCACAAAGTTAACTTTAGCGGTTGTCTGTTCGACACTGTGGATGTTTATTTGGTTTAGTTGAAACCTGTTGAATTTAATATTTAATCATGGGTGAAGAAGAAACTACTCAGGAGAGGCTGTTATTCTTGCCAATTACGGCACCTAGATTAAATAGTGCTGATCGAGAAGATGTTGCTCTTTTTATGAGAAAATATCATCAGTATGAAAGTCTTGTTAGAGAAAGAACGGATAGCGGAGCGGAGAGAGTTATTCCGTTGACGATAAAAGCATGCATCGAGCCTCTGCTTTTGAAAGCTATAGCGAAATACGAGTTGAAGGTTGCTCTTGAAGATTTAAGTGAAAATGCTATTAAAGATTTTTTGACAAGCAAATTGAATGTAGCTGATAATGGCAGTTTACCCGATGTTGAAGCTATATTAAAAAGGGAGTTGAAAATGGACCTTAGTATCAGGGACAGTGACGCGCGTGTGCTGAAATTATTTCGTGATGCCGATAATATTTTGGAGTTACACGGAATTGAATCTTTATTTGAAAAGGCATCGAATAAGAAACTTATGGTAGAATGTATTGTCTATGCTGTTCAACCAGCGCCATTGAGAAACACTCTGAAGTCAGAATTAAAATTACGTCATTCAGAAGCGAAAAAGGACACTGGTAAGTTGTTTGCTTTATTGAAGGATTTAGCAGCAAAGTTTGACTTATTTAATTTTGACAAAACGCCATCCAACAAAAAGGGAAATGACTCACCCACTACAGTTAAGGGAGTGGTTGTGAAAACGTCAACCAAAACCTGTTGGCATTGTAAAGGAAATCACTTAAGGTCTGATTTTCCGAAAATTAAGCAAAAGAACAATACTCAATCTGACACTAACACTGCTAAAAAGGGACCTCGAGATGGTTGTTTAAAATGTAAGGGAGATCATTGGTTGAACAAATGCCCTGATGCCTCTGAAGTTGAAAAAAAGGAACTTTTAAGTGCGTTTACTAAGCCTTCTACAACACGCCAGGGAACAACTTATTCAAATTCAAATGTTGAAAATGTTAACGCTAAGAAAATTGATGTTAAGGGCCAACAAAATCGTGACCAAAACGTTTTAATAAATGGTCAGATAAGTGCCAAATATGTGTTAGACACTGGAGCGGAAGAAACGTTTATCTCTGAAGCATTAGCAAATGATATTTCAAAGAATACTTCGGCTTTTATTGAGCCTTTATTAAAGCCGCTAAGTGTGCTGTACGCTAAGAAAGGATCTAACATAATTGCCGACAAAAAGATATGTGTTGATTTGGAGCTTACAACAAATGCCGGCTTATTAATTGTTAGAAAAGTTAATTGCATTATTCTAAATGATATGTTAGATGAGATTTTATTGGGAAAGCCTTTGTTGCAAACACTTGGCATTGACGTAGATGCTATGATTGCCGTCTTAGCAACGCAACAAAGCACCGTTTCTCAAACTGAATTGAAATCAATACATTATGTTTTACCTGTTAATGATAATGAGGTGAATGATTGTAATGAGACAAAGAATATTTGTATTGGTCCTAATTGCCAAGACGAGGCATTGAAAACTGTTTTAAATAATTCACCTGAAGGCTTGACCGCAAACAACAGGTCGGCCTTATCAGATCTTGTTACAAAGTACGGTGACTTATGGAGGGTAAATTTAGGCCCGGACGAGCCAGCCCTAGTTACACCGATGACTGTAGATATACCTGATGTGGAGCCAATTAGATGTCGTCAACGTCGTTACGCACTGAGTCATCAAGATTATCTCCATGATCATGTCAAGAAACTGGAGGCTTATGGTCTTGTTAGAAGGAACACCAAAGCAAAATGGGCGTCACCTGCGTTTGTTGTATCCTCTGGAAATGGAAAACCTCGCATGGTTGTTGACCTCCGGGCAGTAAACAATGTCACTAAGAGAACTGTTTGGCCTATGCCGAATATTGAAGTACTGCTACAACAGTTACAAGGTATGAATGTATTTGCAAGTCTAGATTTGTTTAAAGGATATTGGCAAAGTCCATTAGATGTCAGTTCACAAGAATACCATTCTTTTATGACACATGAAGGGGTTTACACACCCACTAGAGTAATAATGGGAGCTACGGATAGTGTACAATACTTTCAGTCCATGATGCAGTCTATTATTGATGAGAGTCCCTACGCTGATTACATTTTGGTATGGGTAGATGATATACTAATATTTGCACCTGATTTTGATACATTACTGAGAGTTCTGGACTCGCTATTTGGTTTGTTAGAAAAGTACAAATTAAAAGTCAATGCAATGAAAAGCTGTTTGTACAAAACATCAATCCGTTGGTGCGGTCGCATCATATCTTCAGAAGGGATTAAATTTGATCCTTCTCGTATTGATGCGTTAATAAATTTGAGTTTACCACGCACTGCTGCACAACTGCAGCAATTTATTTGTGCACTAAATTGGATGAGAACCAGTCTCCCTAATTTTGCTGAGCTGGTATCTCCTTTGAGAGCGCTATTGGAGAAAGCATTTACTTTATGTGGATCTTGTACTAAGAGAAGTGCAGCTACAATTTTACTAGATGACTTGGGATGGGATGAAAACGCTAGCAAGTCGTTTGAAAACTGTAAAAAGTTGTTAGAACAAGCCGTAACATTAGCTCATTTGGATTCTGAGAAGGAATTATGCTTATTTACCGATGCTAGTATTGATTTTTGGTCGATTGTTGCTACTCAAGTACCACATGGACAGTTGTCCTTACCAGTTGATCAACAAGAGCATGAACCGTTGGTGTTTATGAGTGGTAAGTTTACTGGATCTTCTTCTCGTTGGTCTATTGTTGAAAAGGAGGCGTTTCCTATTATTGAAGCAGTTGACCACCTTGATTACCTGTTATTGCGACCACAGGGATTTCGGATTTTTACGGATCATCGTAACTTGATGTACATTTTTGATCCTTTTACCGTAAAATGCTACTATTAAACGTCACGTTGCTGATCGATTACAACGCTGGGCGTTGAGTTTGATGTGTTACAATTACAGAATTGAGCATATACCTGGAGAATTAAATGTATGGTCGGATTTGTTAACCCGCTGGGGAGTTGACTGTATTACAGATACTGTTACTGACGGGAATTGCAAGACGGAACTTTCTAGAAGCAACTATCTACGTGCGGAATAGAACGCAATGTCATAAGTTCAAGCTAACGTCATCAGATTGGTCCTATTGTTCTCCAAGATTGACGTCATCGCTATTCTATTTATAGAAAAAACTGGAAAATTCGATGCTGACCTTGACGCTGTCATGTAATCTAGAACATTCTTAATTATTATATAACATTCTATATTTAGTAACATAAATTAGTATAAAAGTAACTCAATTAAATCTTGTAAATTATTATAACATTAGTATCTGTGTGAGGATCATCTATAGATCAAGCCTAGAATACAA
This sequence comes from Haliclystus octoradiatus, assembly GCA_916610825.1. NCBI lineage: Eukaryota > Metazoa > Cnidaria > Staurozoa > Stauromedusae > Haliclystidae > Haliclystus > Haliclystus octoradiatus. The sequence goes on from OU744452.1 coordinate 3,925,814, forward strand.
CCGTGTAATCAGGCAACGAATACAAGAAATATACGCTACGCTACTAAATGCTGGAGTATTTATTTTGTATAAACGTCTGTCTATCGGAGACAACGCGTTGCTGAGAAATATTTGTCGTGGACATATCTAATTCCCGACAAAGTGGCACCCGTGATGGGAGAAGAATTTTGAGACTACATTCAGAATTATATACAACACACAATTATTGGAGATTCAACTATTCATATACAGTTAAAATGGGGGAAGAAATGCTGGAGAGCCAACTCAAGAAGTTACAAAACAGAATACAATTACTTAACTTAACAGTGGAAGATGCAGATGGAATTATTGCGAGCAATAATGTTCGAGAACTAGAAAATTACAAAAGAGATTTACTCAAACAATTAGAGGAAATCAACAAAACGGAGACATCAATCCAAGAACTGAAAATAGAAGACGGCGAAGAACCTCTATCAGTGAGACAATGGAAGAAAGATTTACAATTACAATTGAAGCTAAGCAACACAACTATGGAGACCTTAGAGAAACATATTAAAGATATCAACAATACAGTATCAGAAGAAGATTCTATCAGAGAATTAGAAATATTACGCAAAAAACACGAAGAAGAACTTAAACTTGAAGAGAGAAAACTACAATTACAAATGCTTAAACAAAGAGAAGCAGAAAGTGAGCAAACTATTAAGAGAGATCAAAACTCTCAAAACATAATAAGTGCTAAACTACCAAAGCTGGTTATAACAAAGTTCAATGGGACACATATCGACTGGAACAGATTCTGGAACCAATTTGAGTCTGAAATAGAAAATAGCAGCAATTTAGCACAAGTTACAAAGTTTTCATATTTGAAAGAGCTGGTTGAAGAAAAAATACGCCCTGTTATTGATGGGCTACCTTTCACAAATGAAGGTTATGAGAGAGCTAAAGCTATATTAAAGTCAAAATATGGTAGACCTAGTGAAGTAACAAATGCACATATTCAAAGCATATTATCATTATCTACAATATATGGAACAAATACTTACAAAATTAATGAGTTCTATCAAAAACTAGTTACAAATGTACAAGCGTTAGAAACCATGGGAAAGTTAACAGAAATCAACGGTTACGTAAGAATGACATTGGACAAATTACCTGGTATACGATCAGATTTAGTACGAACAGATAACAATTGGCAAGAATGGAAGTTCAACCATCTAACCGAAGCACTTTGGCAATGGACTGAGAGAAATCCTGTTTCTGAAGATCGTCAAAATACAGAGAGATATAAACATAAAAAGGACAAAATATTTAATACAAGACAATCATCATGGAGAAGCTGTGTATACTGTAAAGACGAAGAGCAAGACCATAAATCATCAGAATGTACAAAAGTTAAAGATATTAGTGAAAGAAAACAACTATTGATGAAAGAGAAACGATGTTTCAACTGCACAAAAATGGATCACAGAGCAGCTGATTGCAAGAGTAAATGGAAATGTTCTAACTGCTCTAGAAGACATCACACGTCAATATGCGAAGGCAACCACACTGCAACAAAACCACAAAAGGAACAAACACTGACAACTGCTGAATCAAAAGATGTAACATACCCTGTAGTAATAGTAAGAGCCAACGGTATCAAATGTAGAGCATTATTGGACACCGGAGCTGGAAGCTCATACGCTTCTTCGACTCTCATTAGCAGACTAAAAATGCAGCCTATACGTAAACAAATGAAAACAATAGAAATGATGATGGAAAAAACGACAAGGAAAATATCAGTGTACAACATTACAATTACAGATTTGGATGAAACATGCGTTATTCAAGCAGAGGTAAATCAAGTTGATAAAAGAGAGTTATTATCACTACCGAATCCTAACTATGACAAAATGATTGCAAGATATACTCACCTAAAAGATGTGTCAATGAACGAACAAGAAAACGATAAGATGTTATCTATTCACCTAGTTCTTGGTGCAAGTGAATACGCCAGAGTAAAGACAACATCACAACCACGAATTGGTCGACCAGGAGAGCCAGTGGCGGAAAGAACAAAGCTAGGTTGGACCATCCTGTCGCCTGGCAAAGAAGCAACATTTGGAAGTACATATCTTACAAAAGATTCAACATATGACTTCGGGAGACTGTGCTCGTTGGATGTACTGGGCGTGGCCGATACAAACAAAACAGATGATGAAGAAATTCTTGAAAAATTTAAGGATAAACTAACTAAAAGTAAAGAAGGATGGTATGAAACAAGCCTTATTTGGAAGCCTAATCACCCAGAGTTAGCAAGCAACAAAGCAGGAAGCATGGGGAGATTAAATAATTTAATGAGAAGATTAAATCGGCAACCAGGATTGTTACAGAAATATGATGACATTATTCAAGAACAACTACAAGAGGGAATAGTAGAAAGAGTTCCTGACGCCATAAATAACAAAGAGTTTTACATACCTCACAAACCAGTTATCAGAGAAAACGTGGAGACTACAAAATTAAGAATTGTGTATGATGCATCTGCAAAAGAAAACACTAATCGACCATCGTTAAACGATTGCCTTGAAACTGGTCCACCACTTCAAAACAAGCTATGGGATGTATTGATCAGAAATCGTTTTAGACCAATAGCACTCACCGGAGACATTAAAAAGGCATTTCTACAAGTTCGGATTAAAGAAGAGGATCGAGATTCGCTGAGATTTCATTGGATTAAAGATAAAGATCCAACAAAGATTGAAACATTACGTTTCACAAGAGCATTATTTGGTTTAGTACAATCACCCTTTATGTTGGCAGCAACAATAGATACTCATCTGGACACAATGAAGAAAGAATATCCTGAAGAAGCAGAAGAGATAAGAAAGTGTTTATACGTAGATGATTTGATCACTGGCTGCAACACAATAGAGGAAACACAGAGATTTAAAGACAAAGCTTGCAGCATCTTCAAAGATGGAGGTTTTCAACTACATAAATGGCATTCAACCAACAACTGCATTGAAGGAAAACAAGAAACACAAATATCCCCGTTAGAAGAAGAAAGGACATTTGCAAAAGAGCAGCTTGGATCTCTTGAAAACGACTCGAAGATACTGGGCATTTATTGGAATAAGCAAGATGACCATCTCAGCGTAATTGTACCACAACTACCTTCAAGGACGACCAAGAGAGGGATTCTACAGTACTTGGCAGCAATATTTGATCCACTTGGGAAAACAGAAGCAAAACAGCTCACAGATCTTTGGTGGAACGGTCCAATTTGGTTAGAAGATGCCGAAAATTGGCCTAAAGACATATTAACACAAGATACGACTGAAAGTGCAGCAGAAGCAAAAGCCATAAAAGAAATCTTGTTAACAACAATTACAAGTCAAGACGACGACATTCAAAAACTACTAGACAAACATGGTATATGGAAAGCCTCCAGAATTATAGCATGGATCATGAGGCTAAAACACAACGGTAATACATCTAATCAAAACAATTACAGAGGATACCTACAAACGCAAGAGATTACATCAGCTACAAACAAAATAATAAAAAAGATTCAAGAAAATTTCATCAAAGAAGACGCATTTGAATCATTCAAACACAAATTAAACCTTCAGCAAAATGAAGAAAATATCTATGTATGCAAAGGAAGACTACAAGGAGACTATCCTGTATTTATCCCTCCAAAAACAATCCTTGGAAAGCAGATAGTCATACAGGCACACACAAAAACGCTACATGGGGGAGTTGGCTTGACCATGGCAGAAGTCAGAAGCAAATATTGGATACCAAATTTACGACGTTTGTCAAAAACCATCATTAGAGACTGTTTTAAATGTAAACGCTACCACGCCACACCCTTCAAAAGACCTAAACCTGGAAATCTACCAACTGATAGAAAAACTGGAAATAGAGCATTCCAAGTAATTGGCATAGACTACGCAGGACCAATTATATATAAACATTCAAAGACAAAAGAAAAGAAATCCTACATTTTACTTTTTTCATGCAGTTTAACCAGAGCAGTTCACGTTGAACTAATGCGGGATCAAACCGTAGATGAATTTTTGAAGGTGTTAAAACGTTTCACTTCAAGAAGAGGACGCCCCGAGAAGATTTATTCGGATAATGCAAAAACGTTCAAATCAAGTTCAGAATGGCTCAAGAAGGTGATTAAAAACGAAAAAATAAATAATTACATTGCAATGCACAACATCAGATGGCAATTTAACATGAGTAGGGCTCCTTGGTGGGGCGGACAATTTGAACGGATAATCGGATTGGTAAAAGCAGCGATGTACAAGGCAATGGGAAAATCAATGCTATCTTGGTCTGAACTGGAAGAAGTACTTCTAGATGTTGAAATCACATTAAATAATAGACCATTGAGCTATATGGAAGATGATCATCAATTACCTTTACTAACTCCAAGTATAATGATCCATGGGATTAATAACAGCTGTCCAGAAGAACAATGGGATAACATCGACGACAGAGATTTAAGGAAGAGAGCAAGGTATATAAATAAGTGCAAAGACGCAGCATGGAAACGTTGGACAACGGAGTATTTGAGAGGTCTCAGAGAACGCCATGACTGCAAATATAAAAAAGAGAAACGTATTCTTTCAATTGGAGATGTTGTTATTATCAAAGGTGAACAGAAAAATAGAGGTCATTGGACTTTAGGTATTATTAAAGAATTAATTTATGGCAAAGATAGAGTGCTAAGAGGAGTTACAGTCAAAACCAATAAATCAGAATTACAACGAGCACTAGAACATATTTACCCGTTGAAAATAAGCTGTGATAGGTATCCAGAAAATGACATAAATGATTCAATAAATCAAACAACGGAAGAACGACCAAGAAGAAATGCAGCAGCTATTGCGAGGTTGAAAATAAAAGATAGGGAAGACACAACAAACAAGGAAGACGAAATAACCATAGAATAAATATTATACTATACAACTATACATGTGAAAAAGTGTATTTAACTATAAACGATATACTTAAATAGGGGGAGAGTGACGGGAATTGCAAGACGGAACTTTCTAGAAGCAACTATCTACGTGCGGAATAGAACGCAATGTCATAAGTTCAAGCTAACGTCATCAAATTGGTCCTATTGTTCTCCAAGATTGACATCATCGCTATTCTATTTATAGACAAAACTGGAAATTTCGATGCTGACCTTGACGCTGTCATGTAATCTAGAACATTCTTAATTATTATATAACATTCTATATTTAGTAACATAAATTAGTATAAAAGTAACTCAACTAAATCTTGTAAATTATTATAACATTAGTATCTGTGTGAGGATCATCTATAGATCAAGCCTAGAATACAACCGTGTAATCAGGCAACGAATACAAGAAATATACGCTACGCTACTAAATGCTGGAGTATTTATTTTGTATAAACGTCTGTCTATCGGAGACAACGCGTTGCTTTACTGTAAAAGCTGTTATTTGTACGCCTGATGCTACTAAGTCTTTGTTTGAGCCAGAGACATGGCCTTCATTGGCAGAACTTGTTGACTTACACGACAATGGCACTCCTGACTCAACATTTGCGAGAGATGGCGGAGGATTGTACCGAAATCACAACAATGCAACATGGATTCCCGAGGACCATGATATTCGCTATCGGTTATTGGTTATTGCTCATGCTGGTGCCAGTGGTCATAGACGCAGTGAAGCTATGATGTCAATACTGAAGAGCCGGTTTGCATGGAAAGGTATGAAACATGACGTATCTATGTTTTGTAAGTCTTGCTTGCATTGTTTATTGGCTGATGGTCAGACTATTATCCCGAGACCTTTTGGTGATGTAATTCATGCAGATGCACCAAACGAAGTGATTCATTTTGATTATCTGTTTATGAGGAAACGTGATGAACATTGTCCATATTCTTATGCTTTGGTTCTTAAAGATGATTTCTCTGGATTTGTTGAACTGATACCAACAGCAACAGCTGATTCTCAACCAGTTGTACACGCCCTCATTGATTGTATTTATGTACCTCGATTAGAGACATCTTTACAGCTACCAACTACTGATGCTATTAAAGCAAAAATTGATGAATTGAAGGATTCTTTACAAGCCATGCATAGTGAGATTACTGCGTGTAAAGATAAACGTCGACAAGAAAATGCTCAGCTACGATCAAACAGTAAAGCTGTGAAACCCGTGAATTTCCGTGAAGGAGATTTTGTTTTGGCGTCACGAGTCTTAAATAAATCTGGCGGAAAATTGAGAGTAAAATGGCAAGGTCCAATGCGTATTACGGAAGTTGTGAATCCGAATGTCTACGTAGTCGAGAGTCTGATTAACGGAGAAAAAAAGACCTGCCATTCGAGTCGTCTTAAGTATTATCATAACGATTCATTAAATGTTACAGAAGAGTTAAAAGAGCAAATCGCACATGATGACATAGGATTTATTGTAGAGGATATCTTACGTGTAAGATTCAATGAAGACTACGATCGATGGGAATTGTATATTCAATGGCAGGGATTTAAAAGTGGAGAAAATTCATGGGAGCCATTCAGCACCCTATGGCTTGATGTGCCAAAGTTGATTGAAAACTATATAAACAAGAGTTGCGATAACTTAAAGTTTAAAAATTATGTTAAAGGACTGCTATCATAAATAATCTGCTGTAACCTTAGTTTAGAGGAGGGAAATGTAGCGAGGCTATCCTCGTTTTGGTTTGAAGCCAACGTCCTTTATTAATATTTCTTGCTGTTTGCTGTATTTCAAGTTAGTTAGTTTTTGCTATGACTCAGAACAGTTGTTGTTACCATGTGACTTGTTGTCTTGGTTTATTTTACTGTTGTTTTTTGTGTGGCACACACCACAATATTTAGCAAAATTGAATTCAGGCTATTCGATAATAAAATAAAGCGACGAGGTAGACCTCCTAAATATAAACATCCATTGTTAGACAAAGAAAAGGACACTGCTCGAGCTATCACTACAATTTTACCGATCGCCGTTGCGAAGATGCTATGTCCCATAGAATCACGACTTCCACATTTGTATGGGCTACCAAACAACTACAGATGCGACCAGTATTATCCTCAGTGCCCAGGCAAAATGGCTTGACGAAAAACTCAAACCTTTATCTCTCAATGAATACACAATCCCTAATGAATTTGAATTTGCAGACACCATAAACTAAATAAAATTGAAGACAATGAGATATTAGTATCATATGATGTTTGCTCTTTATTTACAAATGTTCCGCTAGATGAAACAATAAATTTATTAGTCGATAAGGCATTTCTCAACAATTGGTTTAATGATAAATACGAACTTAATATCAACAAGGACCAACTTCGCGAATTAATCATATTAGCAACAAAAAATCAGCTGTTTACATTCAAAAATAATCTATACGAACAAATTGATGGTGTCGCCATGGGTTCCCCACTTGGTCCATTGATGGCGAATGTTTTTATGTGCCATGTGGAAGAAAAGCTTTTAAAACAAGATGCACTGCCTCGATTTTACAAACGTTACGTTGACGATACTGTAGCCATAGTCACCGACAACAACGAGGCCAGTCAATTTCTTTCAATGCTAAATCAAATACATTTATCAATTAACTTCACGATGGAAACACAAAAGAATGGAACATTACCTTTTCTTGGCTAATTGCTTTTAGAAAAAGATATTAATACTATAGTTACGCAGGTTTACAGAGAAAGAAAACTAATACTGGCCTTTTATTACATTTTAATAGCAATGTCGACAAACGTTATAAAACGGGTCTTTTAAAAACTTTATTACACAGAGCTTACCGTCTATGTTCATCGGAAGAATATTTTAAACTTGAATGTGCCAACTTAAAACATATTTTTATTGATCTTAAATATCCAGTATCGCTTTTAACTTTTTAATGTTAACCGTTTTAACTTTAATTTGAAACTAATTTTGAAAGTAGATCCTGACGTCATTCTTAAGTTGCCTTTCAAGGACCAAAGCTCAAGTAACAAATTAACGCATGAAATATCATCATAAAATCAATGTCAATATTTTAAGCGCGAAGAAAAACCTGAACTGGTGACGAATCAATGTGTCGTTTACAAATTTAAATGTGGCTTGTGTAGTTCAAGCTATGTAGGATATACAAAAAACCACCTACACGAAAGATTAAAAACACATAATTTGTCATCTTCTGCCATTGGACGACATGTAAAAGAGCATCAACAAACAATGGACGATGTTATTTACCAATTTAGCGTTTAAGACACTGCAATTCAAAATGGGATTGTTTAATTTACGAAATGTTATTTATTAAGGACCTAAAACCGAACTTAATGTCCCAAACGGATTCAATCCGCTCAGTATTGTTTTAATTGTTAAAATAACATACAAATTATTAAATCTATTTCATTTTTAAAACTTATATACTATGTAAATTACAAAATCTATTGAATTTAAACCTATATATTTATGTACACTTTAAAATTTTATTCTCTTGAAAATGGCTAGAGACATTAGCCGAAACGACATTGAGATTACTAATAAAATTGAGAAACTGTTGCCATTGACTTTTGCTTTGAAATAGAAAAATGATTGCAATATAGATCTTACTAGTTTTATCATCTAGGATTCCGAAATATAATAAACTGAAAAACATTAAACAGTATGGAAAGCTCTCAAATTTCAAATGATAATAACACGGGTGCATGTGTATCAATATTCTACGAGAAAGGCAAAAGCAAACTTTATTACACTCGCAAAGAGAAATTCTGTGTCATTCTTCCTTAAGACAAAAACCATTATCAAGCTCAAAAGAATTGTTTGGTAAACAATTGCTAATTTACATATGATACTTATTATCTGACTATAATGTTATGCTATCTATTACTTATCAATAAACTGATTTAAAAATTGGAGACTTCGTTTTTCGGTTTATGTCAAATCATAATCGTAGAAAATATGCAGACTTACCATGGTCTGACTATTGAAATGGGCAGGCCTAACTGCAATCCTAGAATCAAGAAGGCTTGAGCATATCCAGAAGAATTATGACAGTTTATATTTATAGGCCAAAGTACCAAATTTTTCTGGAATAGTAACAAAATTGCTAATTTATATACGACAAGCCCGGGCGACAAGCCTTCGGCTTGCGGCCTGCGCCCGGGGCCAGTCAGCCTTCGGCTTCCTCAAAGAGGTCGCTTCGCTCCCGTCTGGCTCCCGTTAGTAGCCTGCAGCATGTCTTGTCAAAGAGAATGTCAATGAAACAAAAGTCATGAGAAGGAATTAAAAATGCAGAACAACACTGATAATTCATTTCAGTTTTGATAAATAATCGTTACATACATGTAAAGCATAGTGAAAAGGAGATAATTGATAATTGACTACATATTTCAAATCAAATATATTTATAAATACGGGTTATCCATAAGTACATTTTATGTTGACTGCATAGTTCAAATGAAATAAGTATGGATTGTATGTTGGGTATTGCAGTTAATGAACTTGTTTTCACAATGAAAGGCATTGGTATGTAAATATTATTGCTGTGTCGGTTGAGTGAGTCTCAGCATGAGTTATTGAGTGATATTGGTAATAACAACAGGTGATTCTGAAATTTGATACAGTAAATTACATAAATGAGAGACCCAAACTCTAATATTTTATTAACTTTAGCCAACTTCTCACAGAGAGGACACATGTCTATAATGGTCACCATTCACATACCTCATATAATAATGATTAAAGTAACCAATGTGTGGACACAGTGGACGTTGTCAATGTATGGCACATTATAAATGTACATTTCGACAAAAGATAATTTACAACTCCAATTTTGTATTTGTACAACTTACAACTGCTAGACGACTGAAAAGTACCACACTAATTCTCTGAATTTGTTTATTTGTTATGGGTCGAATCTCTGTGCGTGCAGTGTGGATAACAGAACAGAACTGCTGACATAAAACGGTGACACAGTAAATCCTTTCTTCCAACGAAGAACAGTTCATAACAAATCAAGCTAATATTAGCGATACAGTGACACAGTAATCTCTTCTGCCAACGATGACTTGATAACAAAGTAGGCTATTTGGGATAATGATACTTGAAAGAAAACTAAAAGTAACAATTGCCATCAGAGTCCTGTAAGCCCTCATGCAACAGGGTAAAAACCACGGTAAAAGTGACTTCGACAGACTTCACATGAAGCATTTAAACATTTAAGTTGTAAAAGACTTACCGAGAATTGTGTCTTCTGTTTGTGATGTAAAATGGAGTATTGTTGGACCACTTCTCCTTCTAGGCATATTGGAATACTTTTGCAAAATATGATGAAACACTTACGAAATATTGGCAGCCATTGAAATAAAGCTTGCTCTAAAATTCGTGATGTTGCTAGTCATGACGGGATACACCAAGGAAATCAGTTTACTTTCACATAACTTCCGTCGAAATATCACGATTTTGGACATTTTAATCGCAATTTATGAGCAATTTATAGCATTTTAAACTGTAAAAACAAAACGTCGGATAGCCAAAGGCCTATAGATAACCCAGAAGCGTATAAGAAGTTTGGAAAGTACTCTGCAGAAAAGGAGTTTAACAATAATGAAACAATGGTGATTTGATCACCGACACGGTTTGCGTATTATTATTATTAATATCCTAAAATTATTATCCAACTATTATTCTTCTATCTATCGCAAACTGATTTAAAAATTGGAAACTTCATTTTTCTTTTTATATCAAATTATAATCGTAGACTATTTGCAAAACGCGTTGAAGAATAAATGGGAAGAATAGGAAGACAAGTAATAAAAACATTTATGTTCTAGCGATAAAGGCTGGTGTGAAAACTATTGCCAAATCAATTGGTTTTGGGTGAAAACATTGAAATCCGTTTTGCAAGAGAACATAAAGGTGAGGAAGATCCCCGACACAGACTTTGAGGTTAAGATGGAAATCATTGAAATATTCAAAAGTTCAGATAATCTTCAAGGGAATAAATAAAGGATATAAGCAGATGTGTTTCATTTGTGCACATGTTGTTTCACATAGAAGTAATAGATTTCAAATGTCCTTTTGATCCAAATTTAGTTACTATTCATCCAAGAGAAACAAATTTCACAAAGAATATCCCAATAATAAACATCAAAATAATACCTTCAGATGTCTCTAACGTCCTCGGAACATCCACCCTGCTTCCAAGTCTTGTTACTTTGAAAAATTAAGTTGATGATGAAAAACTGAGAAAAGGTTTCTTTAGCTAATTTATATCCGACTTATTTTATTATGCTGTCTGTGCTGGTTTGCAATTAGGTCTATAAATATATAGCATTGTAAAGCTGGCTACTTTTCTTGATTTCGGTTGGTGATTATTTATATTATGATGGTATATGCGATAAAAACACAATAATTGGTGCAACAGTTTCGATTTAATCTAAAACCATCTTAATCTAATTAATTAGAATTTTATATAAACATTCATGTAACTTTTCAACTCTCTTTTTACCTTGTCTTGCCTTGCCTTATCATGATTTACGAAGACATTTATTAATCGCGATAGCCAGCTACACTTTTGCAAGTGACTTGGGAGGTGTGGCAAATAATTATTAATTACATCTGGAGATATAAATGTTGTCGCTGTATATATTTACTCATTTATTGGATGTTGTACGAAGATTATTTTGTTGTTCTTATTTGGAGTTTCAATGATGTGGTATATTTACATACCGGAGGGAATACCTCATCGATTTATTTGGTGTCAATGTGGCCTAAAATATTTTGAATTAACTTTCATAATTACGCTATATCTAACTGTTGTTATCTTGTGTGACATGCGCGATGCTGTCATGTCGACCACTCAGGTCGGCAATTTATTCAACAACGACCAGAGGAAATACAGAATGTCGGTAATCAATCTAATTGAACATTTTGCCATTGATGAATGGATTTTGGATTATTTGTTTTTGGTTGTAATAATTATTTGATTGCATCTGTCTTATAGTATATCCGTAGGCTACTTGGTTTTTCTGCTTGTCATTTGTTCTAAAATATTACTATTCCATCCTCATAATTTCGCTATATCTAACTGTTGTTATCTTGTGTGACATGCGCGACACTGTCATGTCGACCACACAGGTCGGCAATATATTAAACAACGACCAGAAGAAATACAGAGAATGGAAGAAATACCAAGAGACGTTTTGCCACTGTTAAACTATTTTTGATTGTAACTGTTATTTCATTGTGTTTGTATCGTATATCCGCACTTAGTTCTTGTGCTAAAATATCTCTCCTGATATTGTTTGCCATTGTTAAAAAGTATAATACCATTACGATAAATTCAAAAGACAAATTAATTAGATTTTTATATAAATATTCATGTAACTTTTTATCTCTCTTTTCATCTTGCCTGAAGATTATTATTATCAATTATTGTGTGTTTTTTATCGCATATACCATCATGAAATTCATGCCAAGTAAACCTTTACGAAGATGATTATTTATACTTGCCCTAAATAAATGTCATCAAGTCTCTCACAAGAGCAATAAGTCAATTGAATGTCCGTGGAACGTGGTGTGCGGACTTTGTAGCAGCAAAATGATGATTAAAATGGATGAAAAGACTGACGTGAGAGTCCAATACTTTAAGAACCGTAAGAATGACTCCACATACCTCCAACAAAGATACATTGAAACGTTTTGAAAAAAAGCAATAAAAAGGAAAAAACGGAAAAGAAATTTTGACAATGTTTAGTAATCAAATTCAATACTTACAATTCTGTGAGCCATGCATAAAGAGTGCAGGTCATGAATAACTTATATCAAAATACCACCTGAATATTGTAATATTTTTTGCAATGAATATTAGATTTTAAAGGGTGTATGTGATGACTGTATTCATAAAGGACACACAAGCGACTCTTCATCTTTGAGGGCATGTACCTGTTGCGTTGATAATGAACATGAAGGTGTGTCCATTTGAGTGTCATCATCATCATCATCATCTTGAGCAACTTACAAGCAGGATTTCAACCAGACAGACGAACATCAATTGGTGTGCGCCAAGGATGCGTACTGAGTCCTATCCTTTTTATTATCTTTGTCAATGACCTAGCGAAAAATCTATCATGTATTCACACGAATCCAATTTCATTGCTAGATCAGAAATTAAATTGTCTCTTGTTTGCTGATGACATTGTATTATTTTCCGAGACCCCAGAAGGTTTACAAGGTAGCCTTAATAAACATTCGAATTTTTCAAAAGTGGAAATTAAATATCAACTACAACAAATCCAAGGTTATGCTTTTTCAAAAATCCTCACATTCCGATTGTCCAACTTCTTATCTTAATAATGAAATTCTCAATAATGTTTCCTCATACAACTACCTATGTTTTACATTTCATACCTCAAGCAAACCATGATACGGTATAAAAGAAATTTGCCAGAGAGCCGAAAAAGCCTGGTTTTCGGCAACGCGTTTTTTAAGTAAATCATCTTTAAATTCTGTTGACATTTACAAATCTATTTACCAAATCATGATCAAACCAATTTTTCTTTACGCTTGCGATGTCTGGGGAGACTCAATCAAACACGAAACTAATAATCCATTGGGGAATTACTACAGAAGAAAATTGTTAAAATATTTTAAAGATCCGCCGTAACTCTAGTAACTTGGCCAGCAGGGGGGAGATCTCCTATTCCCTTTACTTATTGATGCTCAATGCAGCATGTACAAATATCTTTTTCGACTATTGGCAGCTGATTAATTATCACTACAATCTGGAAAACATGGTTATCAAAGGTAAAATGTTTACTGACAGATCTAGGAATCAAATATCCCAAACTAGCTAAAAAAGACTTTTCAGATGCCCAAAATAAAAATAAAATTCTAATTGCCATCAAAACTAAATCAGAAGCAAACTTTAAAAAGCAATATACTAATATCGTTTGTAACAATCATGGAGATCAAAGCAACCAATTAAAATTCTATACAAAAATTAAAAATGGTTTTATCCAGAATATTACCTAAACCTCTGTGATAGCTCTTCACGTAATTAATGCAATCACGAAGTTAAGAACTAGTTCACATTCTCTGAGAATCCTAACTGGGCGATACAATCATGAACATCGAGATGATAGGCTATGCTTGTTCTCTGACAGAGGAGAGATCGACGATGAAATTCATTTCCTTTTCTTCTGTTCTTTTAATAAAGACCAGCGTAACAAATAATCTACACTGAAGGTGAGACGTTGATCCATAATTTTAAGTATCTTCCTGTCGCTACCAAACTCACCTTTCTCTTCAATCATAAATGCATAAAGCTGTTTACTTTTCTTGGTTACTTCCTCAATAAACCATTCTCGTTACGGCATAAATCATAGTAATCTCATATACTGGGGTTATAATAGCTCAACATTTTATGTTATCTTAATTAATATAATTTAAATGTCTTTATGACGACGAGTAGATCAATGTGTATAAGATATGCATGTACTGTTTTGGCAGTCAACTTCATTTATTTGTAAATAATACTTCTTTATAAATTTATATTAAGCATTTCACATGCACTTACCACACACCTGTATTGTACGGTATATTGGTAATAATAATAAACAAACAAATAAAACATCATCATCATCATCATCATTATCATCATTCCTTGTTTGCAAATTGACGGGTACAGTTGATGGTCTTAGCATCTGATGCACATATAAGTGATGAATCATTTCTTTTGCATATTCTGTTACGTACAATAAGTACTGGAAAAATTGATTACAAACGGAGATTTATGGAACAATGGAAGGATGCTCTAAAAGCAAAAAAATACTTTCCAAGGCTGTCACTTTCAATTGGGATACAGCTCCAGCTGTAAATTAATCTAAATTATTATTCTTGAGGATATTTCGTAGCATTATCTTTTTTAAAGGTGACAGTTGTATTTAATTTCGTAGCATTATCTTTTTTTAGATTTCTGTTTACCTGTAAGTCTTAAAATTGGATTGACTGCGATGCACCGTATTGCTACTATATTGCTGTCATTGCTTGAATGACGGGCAGAGTGGCTTCTGTTCGTTATTTCTAATTCATTTTCTATGAAAGGCATCATGTTCACAGATGTTGGTTTGCGGAAAGTATGTTTGATTTCATGCGACGGTTGCTTAGAATTTGCTCCTGGTTATGGCAAAACTATTAACGCTGATAGGACAGATCCATCATTTCTTCAACCCACGGGAGTGTGTGTTGAGTACAGCAGTATTTTGATCACAGATTCTGGAGCTGGTGCAGTGAAGTTAGTGATAAATGCAACTGTGCCTCTTCCAAATGTGTACAAGGATTTTAATCTGCATGAAAAAAGGAGAAGCAGAAGCCAAAGCGAGTTTTGAATTTGAAAGAGAGACTGTGAAAATAACTGGGGCATATCTTGATAAGAGTGTGAGAGACGCTAAGCAGTTGATTGGAAGTGACAAGCAAAAGAATGGACCTGATGGTACAATTTCTTCCAGCACTGTAAAATCACTACAAATGATAGAAGACGGAATGAAAAAATTGGCAACAAACGTAAACTCAATCAACGACAGCATTTCAATCACTTCTTCTCACAGCACAGACATTCTCTGTTGTATCGACACCAAACGAGATGTCATTTTAGTACTTCTTGATTTATCTGCTGCCTTCGATACGGTTGACCAGAAAATTCTTTTGGACAGATTAGAAACAAGTATGGTATAAGTGGAAAAGCTCTGTCTTGGATTTCATCCAAGTCATGCATGGAGTTATGCCTTAATGATATCCAAAAATGATATACTAAGAAAACTAATTCTTAAAAGCTATCATTATTTAATCCATTTTGTATTTTATGTTACAGCCTCTTCTTCACTTTGAACAATTGAATCATTTATTGTCACTTGAACAATTGTTTTTATAGAAACGATTTATTTTGTTTAAATAAAATCTGCAAAGAACCCATAGTTAAAGATTATGTAATTCCAATACAGTAATTATTATTGGACTAATACATTGCAGCTAATTTCAAAACGTGAAGCAGGATTGTGAACTTTTTTATTACCCTCTACAAATAATCAATTTGTGCTTGAGCTTAACAAATATTTTTATTTTTAGAAAAACTGGCAAAAAGGAGAAAAAGGAAAGAAGGTAGTTTCAAAAATTACATAACTTTGCTATAAAATCACACATAAAGTTTACACATAAAATCCCTTTACAACAATGTAATTGACAAATTGGTATAGCTTGATAACTTACTCTTTGACTTTCATTTTTTTCTTCTTATTGAACTGATATTTTCAATAACAGGTCGATTGAAAAAAGTTGGAAGTGGAATATCAACACCCGCATACAAGGTACAGTGCAACCTGTATATAACGGCCTGCTACGAGAGGTAGATAAATTGACCATTATAGACAGGTGGCCTTTATATACAGGTTTGATTCAATAGAAAATACTATTTTAGACATAGCAAAAGTGACCACTATAGACAGGTGGCCGCTGTATAGAGATGACCGTTATAATAACAGGTTTGACTGTACCTTGTTTATAACTACATCAGTTTACTGAATTGTACTATTTTACAATTTATTATTTTATTTCATAAATTATTCATGTCGTATTCGTTTAATAAGAAATATTTCACTCAATTTCAAGGAATATCAGTTGTCTTTGTTGGTTGTTACTGACTCGATTCAGTGAATGTTTTTGGTTCACCCTGGTATAAAGTGTCTTTCATGGTACATTAGAGACATGTGGGATGTTGTCTCTAATCAAACATGTTAAGTCTTGCTATTTCTAGTATGCCTATTTTGCTGTGTTGATTCACTCTGTATATCCCTTTTTGCATCGCTTTGTGAAACTCTATCCCTACCATTTATTTGCTTTTTAGTTTTCGTTTCTTACATTTCATTATGTGATTGTACTTTTTTATAACCTATCAACAAACCATTCTTTTGCATCATATAGATGTTTAATGTATTGTAGTAAAAAATCATTTTCATTTCTTTTGGGTAAGATAGAGCATAAAAAGAAAACGCTCAAATACTGCAGGTGGTTTACAAGTTGGACCTGGTTCGCCTATTCTCAAAAATTTGATGATGCGAAATGTATTCCTTGTGTCTTATTTGGTCATCAATGCTGACATAGTGGCTCAAAGTTGACAAAATTATTCAACGAGCTGCTCACTAACTGGCAAAGTACAATGACTTGATTAAATAACTACAATAAAGGATCAGAAATACATAAAATGGATATAGCAAAGGCATCAAATTTTAAACTGATGATGCTTGGCAAAAAGGAAGGCATTCGTACAAACTGTGCACGTCTCTCAACGGAACGAGTGGATTATAACCGCTCCATCCTCTGATCAATAATTGAAACAATGGTGTTTGTCCGTAAACAGTGCAAATTGCCTGGAGAGCTCATATATAGAGATGATTCAAAAGATCTAGGAATCGGCAATGCAGAACTTTCCAGGCCTTGTTGAAAAAGTGCTGGTGATGTTATTCTTGCTGAACATTTGAGGTCTGCACAAAAAAACGCTACATCTTGTTTAAAGACAATTCAAAATAAATTGATTGGAATTTGTGGTGAACAGGTTTTGAAAGGTATAAAGAGAGATGTTGAAAACTGTAAATTATAATCTGGATTAGCCAATGAAACATCAGATTGTAGCAAAAAAAACACATGTCAGTCGTTATTAGATAAATCAAACAAACAAAAATTTGTGAACGCTTTGTCCATTTAGATGATGGATTGACAGGTAAAGCAGTATCGCATAAAATGATGGACATACTTAAACAATTAGACCTCCCTTTGAAGAACTGTAGAGGACAAGGATATGACGGTGCAGCTGCTATGTCCAGCTTGAAAAACGGTGTTGCTGTCTTTATTAGCAAAAATAACCCCGTAACAATATGCGTATACTGTGCCAGCCATCAACTGAACATTTATGTTGCTCATTCATGTACATTAAAGCAAATCTATAAGGTCCTTGATCAAGCTAGATCACTTGCAAACTTTTTAATGCCTCTTGTCTATTTAAGGCAAGTTTCCTGACAAAACTTTTGAAGCAACATTGACTCAGTAGAAACAAAATTCAAAATTCTTCAAAAGCGCATTAGATGGCCTGATCGATTGTCACAGGGTCTTTATCGAGACGCTTGACAGCATGCAAAAAATAGTTCAAAAGTTTGCCTCTTCGTTCACCAGGCGAAGCCAGATCGTTTTACAAATTATGCACATCTTTTGAATTTGTTGTAATACGATCAACTGTAACAGATATCCTAGATTATACTTTGCCATTAACAAGTCGAATTAAATAGGCTGAAAAGATTGACATTTTATCGTCTTTTCAACAGCTCGCAAGTTTAAAAAAAATGCATATCTGATTTGCAGAATAATATCAATGACACACATCAAGCTATTTACGATAAGGCGAAATTCAGAGCGTCCACCCACCCTTGGAATAGATGAAAAATCACCAAGAACTTGTGGAATTCCATCCCATTGTGCAAATGATCCATCTATTACACATTCAGAATATTACAAGCTCAATATTACTATTCCCTTTCTAGATCACATGAATAAAGATGTAAGCGATCGCTTCGATACACGTGCATATACTCTTGTGAATGGGTTCTACATCATCCCTGCAATTTTCATACACCAAGACGTTGCACTGATTTGGAAATGAAAGCATTCAAATTTCCTTGATGCGTAGCCCACACACGTGATATGCCTCATTTTAGAAGTGTATCCGCCGAACTTGACATACGAGAAGCCTCTTGGAAGCCAAACGTATTCCATAAATTCCCACAAAATATCGGAGAAACTATTAAGTTGGTAGATGACGTTACTTTCCCCAACATCTTCACTGTGTTGAAAATATTAGCTGTTAGTCCTGTTACCACATGTAAATGTGAATGTTGATGATTTTATATAGATGGGCTGTAAAGTTTAAGACAATAGAGACATTAGAAGAAAATTAAAATTTTACTAAAATTTTCATTGGGTATTCATTAAAACACAACTCCAGTGACAAATATTATCCTCTACAAGAAATGAATGAGACTGAACGTACATGCTCTAAGACGTCCCAAAACACTTTGGCAATATTGCTACACCATAAAAACCTGCTAACTGAGCAATATAGGGTAGACGGAGCAAGTCAAAAAACATCAACTCGATACATTAGAGCCCATTTGAAGCCCCTGCAGCAGCAAGCAACTCAATTCAGTGTAAAAAACTTGTTGACAACCTCTATAAATGCAATATAGCATATCATCTGATAGATAAATGCAAGTAGTTGTACTCAACAGGCTTTGTTTTTCAAATTTTCGAATTATTAACTGAAAGTGCTTTTATAGGAGCAATGCTGTTTATGGTCCAAACTCACAAGGTTGTATAGTTGTATTTTATCACCAAATGCAACATGTACAATTTGACTTAAATCAATAAAATTAAATATGAGTTTGGTAGGCATACTAGACGCATGGTACAGATATCAAATCTGACTTTAAGTGACAATTTACAGGAAGAGATTGTAGTAAAAGAGATTGTGGATGCTAATGGTGACTTTAGAACAACCCTCCCAAAAGTTTTGCAGACGCATTAAATTGTATCAACAAATATAATTCTGATTGTGGATCTAATAAAATACAATTAATGATGAGGAAGCGCAGGAGGTTGGATCAAATATGATAAGGAAGGAAGTGGAAATTTAAAGCAGGATATGAGTAACATGAAAATTGTGAACAAAAATCTGTGAAGAATAATGTTGCAGGTCTATACATAGGAGAGAAAGAGATCATTCATAAAATACGCAGTACAAAAAGAGAAGTTCATTAGAAATTGTTACTATTGCAACACACCTGGGCATATGATCAAAGATTGCCCAACGCGTAAAAATAACAAAGAGGCAGAGGCTTTAAAGTCAAGAAACGAATAAGATCCCACGCATGAGCCCTGAGCAGCGAGGAATTTCGTGTGAAAGCGAAGCCAGTCAAACTGAGCAGTGTATTTTAAATACTACAACTGGTGAACAAGAAAAAGAAATGCGTAGTACTATAAATGATTCAAAAAGGTGACATATTTGCTTATATTCTTTTGAGAAAAGGTCATGAATGGGTTTCCGTGCTTCATTGCGATTTATGTGCACAAGTGAAGCGTAATGAATATTTGAGCTGCAGGCAAGGATATTCTAGCTTCCCCAGTGTCTCATATCATGCACGGACCCCTTTATCATGAAAAGTTTGTATGAAAATCATTGATGCTAAATACCCTACAATTCATCAACTTTTCATGAACTGTTTTCACATGAATTGTGTTTTCATAATGCACAATTATAAGTAATAAGTAAAGTAGATGGTGTCACCCTACCGAAGTCACTGAAGTCTAGAAGACATACTTTTTTCGCTAAGAGCAAGACGCTTTTCAATGATCTAATGATCTCAGCCGCGACAGTGCAGATCAATTTCAACGGATTTCATGGCAGATACGTCTTGATTGTCAATGCGCAACGATGCGCCGCAGTTACTCACAATGCAATTTCCTCTGGATCATTCCATCCGCCATCCTCGGATGGTACTCATTTGACGTTTCTAGATAAAGTCAAGGCTAAGATGACCTTAGGGGGATTTGAACCACAGTCGTTCAGATATGATCCGGTCTGAAGTTCGGTTTCTCTGCCACCTGAGCTAATCCTCCCGAATCAATTATGGGAGAATGTTATCACTGATATTACTAAAAACAAAATTCCATACCATATCATAGAAACATGAAACCGTTCAATAGTACCTTGATAATCTCTTGCTCACTTGTTATCTCACTGGCTGCACTTTCCACCATCATCACAGCTATGTCTTTATGCAATTTAATCACATGGAAAACATCTAGAAAAACAATTATAGGTCTGATCAAACCACACTGGAGACCTGGTTATTGAAAACTATTACAATTTAAATAATTGTATTATTATTGTAACGCATTGATGTTTACTTCTTTAGATATGGTCAAGATGTTTACTGTTTTGCTTACTATATTCTTTGGGAAGCCACGTCAGGTAAAGAAGTTTATAAAATTTGATGAATTTTTCATGAAAAGTGAATAGAAAGTCCATGAAATTGCACACTTTAAGGAAATCTTCATAAGCACTACGGAGCTTATATTTGATAGATTATGTTAATGTTCATATACTGAATACAGTAAAATCATGGACAGAACCCTCATTGAACATACAGTAGTTCATAAAGAGACTAAGCGAGTTTAACAACATCAAATAAACTATTTGAAATGGATAAAAATTAGGATTTGTGTTGTTTTGTCTATAATTAGTTTTTCATCAGGATCCAGCTACAAATACTCAAAATAAAGCAATGTATTGACAATTTGTACACATCCAATGCTTTTCTGAAATGGAAACAAGGTTTAAAGGTACATATACCCCCTCATATTTCTAGATGCAGCACTGCCAGTAATACTTCATATACTTCACAGACTGTTCTTAATTTTCAAGGCCCACCTACCATTGGGAGCATTTGAATGAAATGACAGATCAATCAATAACATAAATAAAGATGCACTTTATCACTAACCTTTGGTTTGAGGATTTAGACTGATCTCCTTGTCAGGAACTGTAGAACATGAAACACCATAAAAAATATCAATTAGCATACTTCATTGTACATATTTGTGCTAGATTTGTGCATCTATTCAGACATTCAGTGTGTGTTCTTATTATTCGTCTTGACAGCTCTGCAACATTAGCAAGTGAAAACTTGTAATTCACATTACCATTAAATGCCTTGCAATACTAGAAAGAGTAGATATGTACCGTATTCAAATGACTGGTACGTGATTGGGGCAGGGACAAGGTTACCACGTAGTGACACCTTCCAGTCAGAGAACCCCCAGCCAACTAATTGAACGGTTTGAACCAAGCCTCTAGGCAAAGTGTAACTCATCTACTGGAGATGAGTTCAAGTCAATATCATCTCTCTGAACCTAGCATTAGGTCTTTAAAAACTCCTTTGTCAAAAAATTTCTGTTCATTATAGTTAAATTTTCTTAATGGAGCAAGTATGAAATCAGACTTATGTGGGAATATTAACCAAGCAATGCTATTAGTAGTGAGTAAAATAGTATGTAAATATTATAACCAATAAATGTGGCATTAATTAACTGCTAATCAAACACATTAACATGATTAACTTGTTTTTTTTAGGCTTCAAAATTGATCAACCACTAACAGGGGAAGTAGAGAGTGTGCAACATCAGCAAATGAAAATTGATGATGACGATCAGGGTGATCAATAATTGTTATCATTATGATACTTACCGTTAACAAGGATATCATAGATATCATATCTTCCTTCGATGGCTGCATCAGAAAAGCCGGCAATATAGGTTTTATGGGATTCAAGTTCTTTCAAATCATCAGTTGAGATATCAATAAATGGATAGCAAATATCCCAGTTCTGTCTATGCCATACCATTGAAGGCAATGACCTGGAAAGAAGATATTACAAAATTTAAATCATTGATGGGACTTATTTATGAAGTTCATTGTTACAAGGGCTGTATTATAAGTTATATTGATTATTGCACAATACTATTGGAAACTTTCATAATTGCCATGCCGCACCACAGTCTCCAGTCTGCCATGGCAATACTAACTGATCTCTGGTAGGATGCAACATGGCAAGACTACCCTGCGAAAAACAGTTCAGAAGTTCATGAACAGTTTATGAACGTTAAATGGCCCTAATTTTCATGAACCATGAAAAATTTTGAGGCCTTTAACGTTCATGAACTGTTTATGAACTCCGGAACTGTTTTCGCTTGGGTTACAGATTTGGTAGGCACATTTGTCAGAAGATGTACTAACAGTAAAGGGGAAATAGTCAATCTACAGTTGATTCATTTACTCAGAAATGGGATAATGGGATAAAAAATGCAACATTGGATAGCTTCATTCATAATAATATCATAATATCTTTTTAACCTGTTTTATATGATGAAAATTAGCTCATGTAAATAGGCATTGTATTGCTTTTTGGATTTTCAATAATGTCAAGTTTATAAAGATTATAAAGTTGAAGATTATAATTGTTCTCTTTTAGTAAATATATTGTAGCCTTAGCCATCATATCATCTTTAGTTGAGAAGTCTCACCTTACAACATTATTTATCTCATTTTTTTAGTTAAAAAAAAGACACTGGTGTTATACTGAAATGTTTGTTTTGCACAAATCTCCTCACTTTACATGTATTAATGCCAATGCAGGAGATCATGGATCATGATATTGTTGATAGGAGGTCAAGATGATTGATGTTATAGCCTCCAAACCCCCTAAGGACAACTCTGGCTTGACTTATCTAAACATCCAATTAGTACCATCTTTCCGATGGTGGTTGGAATGGTCCATAGGGAATTGCCTTATGAGTAGCCGCTGCGTAATGCTGCGCACTAACAATCACAGCCTATCTGCCAAAAATTTGCTGAAATCGATCTGCAGTGTCCCTGCTGAGATCAGTAAAAAGCATTCATACTCCTTGCTGTAAGGGAAAAGAGCAACTCCTCTAGAAATAGGAAAGTGGTATGGGAGTCTTCTGTGTTACTACTATGTATGACTAACCTGCAGATTGCCAGCATCATGCTATGATCTGGTGAATAGATGGCAATACGGCGTTTAAGAAGTACTGCAGTGTATAGAAGCACAGTTTCTCTTCCAAATATATTGATCAGCGCTGTGAATTAAAAATTATAACAATAGAAAATATAACAACAAGTGTTTGAACATGTGCAATGATTGATATGTGATTCTGATTTACGGTAATTGAAAAGGATTGAACCCTAAAGGACCTGGAAATGGAAGGGTTCCTGCTTTGATAAACTATTTTTTGATGTCAATTTTATCATCCTTAAATTCACAATTGCATTCCTACATTATGGAATCAAAATCCCATGCTGTCGACAATAGGCAAGTTCAAGTTAATTAACCCATGAGCTTTATCTGCAGGGCAATGTAATACATGACCATTTTGAGTTTACTGTCGAATTTGTGAACTTGATTGAGGTAAAATGAATAAACAAATCTCACTTTGTAATCAAATATTTTTATCACCTACCCTTCAAATTAGTCCTTAGATGAGCTTCATGGTCATTATAGTCGCCTAAACACATCTTTGGTCCTTCTTTGAGCATTAGATACCCCTTTGTGTAAGCACTTAAGTAGCATTTTAGCATATCAACAGGGGAACCAGATGAGATATATGAGTCAATTAAGGCCATGGCCAATGCTTCATAGTGCTCAGGATTGAAGTTCTACAAACAAGAAGCGATAATTTAGCACAATCAAAACATCTTTTCTCATTTGATGCTATATTTGAACATGTTAAGTGTTAAAATCTTTACTTTATAATTATTTGAATATTTGTATTTCTGTGTTCTGTGTATTTCCATATCGGAGGAAAAGTACATGAACTTCACGGCAGCATTGAGAATGTCATTGGATGTAGTGCATTGTCAGATTGTCTAGTGCCTGCAGTTTTCTTGTGATTTATGATGATCCATCAAATTGGCAAATGGTAGTTTTCAACTTTAATCACAATAAAATTCTATGTTAATGCTTTCTATTGGAATTATATAGGATTCTATTGGAATGGAAGTAGATATATTTAACAAATAGAAAATGGTGCTTAATTTTTTGGCCTCTAGACTGTCTCAGTGCACCTACAGTATTCGTATCAGTTTACTTAACACAGATAATTGTTTTCTATTCGATTTATAAAATAAATAGACTGTTTATTCGACATTAAAAAGCTCAAAATAATGACTGCATGTCAATTCTCCTGAAATGACATCATCGAGAGGCTAAAACAAGCGATGATTTTCGATAGAAACACACTTCGATTTTTTGATAAAGTCTACAACAAGTTATAAAAGTGGAAGAAAATATATTAAAAATAAACGCGAAGAGCATTGGTTAAATCTAAATACAGTATTCATATAGAAGATTTGGAGAAAAAATAGAGTATTATTCAACTATTCGTAGACAGGATACTATGCGATTTTACTTTTGAAGCAGAGAAACACTGAAATTTACTGTAACGTGCGGCTTTGACGTTTATCAACAAAAGCTTTAGAACTATGAACAGAAACAATGGACGAGGGAGTTTTATAGACTATATGTTTAATTTATGATTATAGATAAGTAATTGTTTTTTCTTGTTGCTAATTTGGATTT
The DNA here is from genome assembly GCA_916610825.1 of Haliclystus octoradiatus. Lineage (NCBI taxonomy): Eukaryota > Metazoa > Cnidaria > Staurozoa > Stauromedusae > Haliclystidae > Haliclystus > Haliclystus octoradiatus. Next base: position 3,951,046 of record OU744452.1, read on the forward strand.
AAAGAATTTGAAGACCATTTTGTTTCGATTGCTATTTTGTTGCGTTTTGGGGCTTCAAGCCAAAAGCCGTAATTATACGATTTTATGTAGCCTAACACAAAACATCAACAACAACCAATCAGCGATCAGTATCACATTCAATGATTTATAAAAGACAATATGGAATGAATGGAAACAGCAGCTAGCCAAGAGCCTTCACCCCATGTTCTGCTCCATAAAACTGATCTAAATGTAGTAATGTAGACGGTGTCGCCCTACCGAAGGCACCCATACCACTCCTCTATTTCTAGATGAGTGGCTTTTTTCGCTGAGAGCAATGCTCTTTGTTGATCTCAGCCGCGACACTGCAGATCAATGTCAACATATTTCATGGCAGATAGGTCTTGATTGTCAATGCGCAACGATGCGCCGCAGCTAATCACAATGGAATTCCCTCTGGACCATTCCATCTGCCATCCACAAATGGTACTCATTTGATGTTTCAGATAAAGTCAAGGCTGAGTTGACCTTAGGGGGATTTGAACCACAGTCAATCAGATATGATCCGACCTGAAGTTCGGTTGCTCTGCCATCTGAGCTAATCCTCCTATCTTATCCTCTAAAACTGATCTGAAGCACACATTACTGGATTTAACACGTACATTGGATGAATTTGCCTAGATAGCAACTTGGAACCTATTATGATTTCTGAAAAGTCAGACACCCCTTGCTTTTGTAGTACTTATCAATTAAAACAAAAATACAACATAGTTCATGAAACTGTTTTGTTGCAAATTTTATCTAGCATGCGGATAAACATTTGGGTCTTTATGCAAACAATATCAAGATGTGTATTAAATGTTGTTGTTATGAATAGAAGTAGAACTAATAGGAATGAATAGTTTTACTTTCAAACATATTGAATAATAAAGCCAAAACACACAAACTTTTTTTTTTAAACTTACAGTAGATTAAACTAGCAAATCTGCGGCTGCTGCCTTAGTCTGCTTTTGAGTTAACGTGGCGCTGCCTAAGGAAAGTTCTCTATAAAAAAGTTCCAATAATATTCTGATAGATTCCATTTAAATATTATGCAAATGGTATATACTGCCTTTGTCTTACCTTTGCACCAACAATAACGGAAACTGCGTCGACCTGAAAAGAATAAAAGAGAATAAAAATACAATTGAAATACATTATCAAGCAAATAAGTTATATCATCATTATTTGAACATGTAAACACACAGTATCTGCTCATCCATAACATATACATTAACTGTTAAGCGCTATTACTGTTAACATGAGGTTTGCGAATATGGACTTTATTGAACATATCTGCTAATTTCATCTCTGGGTATAATCTCTTTGGTTGACAATATATTTCCAACGGGTGTCTGTTTGTTTGTTTTTAAATTGAATAGCTGATTTGATTATGCAGAAATTTTAAGCATCATTGTTGGATTATTGCTATTGTTGATGTGAATTTCATTAACAAAGAGTGGGGATAAATCAATCATAACCAAATGAGTGAAGAATGTGAAATTAAACATAAATATACGATGTCTGTGTGTGTGATATTTTATTGATTGATGTTTATTGCCGGTAGTTGTAATTACATTACCCTATTTAGCTATGAAGTTAAATTGAAAGTGTAAATACTTCCGCTATGTTATGCACTGATTGGTTGAGCAGGATTTAGGGTGCAGAATACTGTTTTGAAGTTTAAGAAAGATTTGGCCTTGATGAGAATAAGTTGTATTGTTAGTTTATGAGTATTTTGTATGAATTCATTTTGGATTGATCATTAAGAGTTATTATACAAATGTTGTTACATTTATCATTGGAATACAGAATTTGAAAGTTATTGAAATGTTTCTTTGATTGTTGAATTTGGTGAATCGCATATAATTATCTTAACAAGCTAATGGGGCCCGAAATGGCAAGTCATATCTAGATTGCAAATGTTATCAGTCCATATTCTGGAGATGGAGATGACGCTGAATGGTGGGAAAGATTCATTGCCGTTACCGAGTTAAAGGGACTTGATGAAGAACAGAAGGCTGCCAGCTTGCCGTTGTTGTTGCATGGACCAGTATACAACAAACTTCCTGTTGAAGTCAAGTCTACATTAATTGGAATTAGAACTTCATTATTGAATGCGTTTTTGTTGTCAAAGTATGCTGCATACGATATGTTAAAGGGTCGTGTATATAGATCCAACAACACTTAACACTGAGAAATGTATAAAAAAAACTGAGAAATAGTGTAAATCAGCAAGGAAAATATTTAAAATCTGAGTAGCATTGTCAATTAATATAAGATACAATAAGTGACAACGAGAGAAAGATGTGGAAGGCAATAAAAGATGTATTACCTTAAGCTCTAAAAATACAAATATCATGTCTCTATATGACAACGCTAAGATTTATACTAGCAGCAAGCCAACAGTCCAAATATTTATAGATTATTTTAAGTCAATCGGAAACTTTATCAAAAAAATTTAAAACAAATACTGAAATCCCTGCTATCGATAACGCATGACAAATTTAAAGCTAAAAACAGTTGACATAAAACTCGTAAAGGATGCCTTATGTTTTTTAAAAATCAACAAAGCAGTTGGAACAGACAATTTAGTTAGCGCAAAGTTACTGAAAGACAGCTCTGAGATCTTTGCTCCAGCAATAACAGAACTAATAAACACCTCGTTTATCTCTAGGAATTTCCTAAAGGCTGGAAATCAGCAAAAGTTATGGAATTATTCGAAAGTGGAGACAAAACACAGAAATCTAACTATAGACTGATATCTATTCTATCAACAATAAGTAAAATAATAGAAAGGATAGTACACAGTCAACTGTATATGTATCTGGAAGAATACAAGCTATTAAACAAAGAACAGTTCAGTTTCAGGAAAGGGAGATCTACATCAACTGCCATCATTAAATTCGCAGATCACATGTTTCGTAACATAGAGAGTGGAAAAGTCACTGGGGCTGTGTTTTTAGACCTGAAGAAAGCATTCAACACAGTCGATCATCAGATTTTAATTAGAAAGCAGAAAAACATGGGACTATCGGGTAAGACAATTGAATGGTTTAATTCTTACATAACTTGTTGTACTCACATGGCTTTTTGCCCTTCATTGTATACATTAATAACATAGAGTGGATACTTATTAAGAGTCATCGAAAATGATTATGTTTGTTGATGACATGGCATTTTAGAGTGCATCAAAATTGCCTGTTCAACTGCAAAATAAGTTAAATATGATTTACAACATATAACAACATCTTAATAACAACATAATAACATCTTGGCTTTCTAAAAATAAGTTAACCCTAAATATTGAAAAATCTAAATTTATGGCAATTGGAAGCAGTAGAAAAATAAGCAATTTTGCAAACATAACATAATGCATAGAAAATGTTACAAACATTAAATACTTGGGTATATGTTATCAAGAAAACTCTAACTTGGCAAGACCATATAAGACAAATAACTAATAAAAGACTTAAATATGCCAGCAATGTTTGGGGAGACAAGTCTCCAAAACATAGAAGCAAAAATGATACTGGGCAAAAGCAAATATTCCTTGGCCATCTCTACATTGGCAGAGCCGAAATGGCTCAATCTAAGTGAAAGAATAAAAATGAAAAGACGCAACTAAATGTCGATATTCAAAATTGCACAAAAAATGAAAAGAATTAAAGTTTAATAATCAAAGGAACAGATGTTCAGACTTACCTTTCAAAAAGATTCAAATATAATATCAATGACTCACGCAAATCGGGGATCATTAAAATCATATAATATTCCAATAAAAGATTGGAACAGGATAACGATTTTAATAACAAAAGTGAATAAATAGCAAAATCCATTGAAATCGGTACGTGGGTTGACGGGGCCGAATATGAGTTAAAATCTGATATCTTCAGAATAACTAATGTGAATTGTTGTGCAAGGCGTCCGTAAGTCAGAGAAAAGGGACCTAAATTCCAGGTTGTCATCCATATATCAACGGTGAAAAGTTGGGGGCAATTTTTGCAATACAATTGAAGCCAAGGTGAAGCAAAAGGCAGATAGTCAGATTTTCACATCAGCAGCTAAAGTAGTTAATAAGGTCATGCTGGAGCATAAATTGTAAAATACTAATGAACTATTGGAGGGCTAGAGCATCCAACATACATTGTCAGGGCAAAGATGATGAGGATGTGTTTGAAGAAGTTCCATTAAAATCAACCAGAGATGGATTGGAAGCAAATCATCTGTCGTTAGCTCTAAAAGGCATCCAGGATAGCATGCTATAATTTGAAAAAACAAAACGGACAGATCCTTTGATTCTTCAAATAGTTTGGAGAACTTTGAAGATGATGTATAAAAAGAGTCAATGGATCTCGATTTTAAAAGAGATGACATACATACACCTCCTGAATTTTTCCATGTACATGACGGAAGTTAGGAGCTTTATATTTGCATTTCAAAATTGGCCATCTAAGACGTAACTGTAACCGTAACTGTCAACGCACAATAAATTTGTTGCTGTCATTGCAAGATGCTGCTGGGTTATCTCTCCTGAATGAGTAAGGATAGTTTGCTATATGTATTTATGTTTGGTTGGTTGACAGGGCAGAATATGAATTCAAATCTAAAATCGTCAGAATAACTAATGTAAGTTATCATCTAGACTGTTAAGATTGTTCATCTATATCAAGTGTAAGCATATATAGATATTTACCTCGTTTTAATGTTATAGCCTCTTATTCATTTATAGTGTATTTAGCACATGTTCTGTTTTGAGATAGATGAGATTCGTTAGCGTTCGCTTGTGCAGCATGTGTCTCATTATTGTGTTACACTCTTTCATTGGTATTACCTGATCAGGTTTAAGGTGATCTTACATGCTAACGGTCCATGTCAGATAAAATTAAAATTACAGATGTTGCTCCATCATTTAAAGGAGATAGTGATATTTCAGGATGGTGGAAAAGATTTGAGTCAGAAGCGTTAATTAAGAAATTAACAGATAATGATAAAGCCACATTACTGCCACTTTTGTTACGTGATTCGGCATTTTTAATTTATGACAAGATGAGAGATGTAGACAAAATAGATATTCTTGAAGTTAAAGACAGGTTACATGAGGCCTTCTCAATGTCAAAATTTGCTGCTTGGGAGCAGTTAAAAACGCATCGCTTGGAGCGTGGTGAAAATGTTGATGCTTTTTATGCTGAATTACAGAGGTTATCTGATTTAGTTGGTGCTACTGATGTTGCTAGAGTAGCATTTGTTGTAGGTTTACCAGCTGCAGTGAGTCAAAGATTAAGAACATGTCGCGATGCATCTGATGAAACATTATTACGACATGCACGGGTTTTAATGGAAGCTGAGTCGGAGCACGACATCGTATCAGTGAGTATGGGGAAGTCTGCAAAATTTCACAAGAAAAAGAACATCGACAAACCGGAGACGTCTAAAACTTGTTTCTTTTGTGGGGAAGTTTGACATTATGCTACGAATTGTCCTAAATGTAGTAAAGATGGTGAAGATATTCGTTGCTCTACTTGTGAACAAGTTGGACATTTCACTTATGGGTGTGCCATCAAATCATCATCGGGAAACGCTCGAGGGGCCGTAGCACATGTGGAATCACCTGCGGCCCCAAGAAAGTAAAAGAGTTATTATTTACTAATGTTTGTGTTAATGGTTTTGAAACCGAAATGTTGATTGATACTGGTTGTTCAACTACAATAATTAGTTTAAAATTGACAATAAAACTGGCTTTGAAAGTTCAACCTGTTAAGAAAACAATTACGTTAATAGACAATGCAAGTGTCGGAAGTGTGGGATGCGTGAATATTGAATTAATCGTTAATGGTCGTAAACTGTCTGCATGCTGTCTTGTGGTTGAGAAATTAGTAAGAGATATTAATGGGATTATATTGGTTTAGATACTATCACGAATCTTGGTGGATTAACAGTCTTTAAAAATGGTACAGTACTTATCGGTGATAACATTGAGTCATCAGACGTACTTTCTGCTAAGTTATTTCTTCTATTAGTAAAGTTAATGCATCTTTACCTATTAATATTGATAATGATAATTTTATTGCTAATTTTGATGGTTTTAAATAGACAATGTCGTGGAAATGGAAAGACGGTAAAGAGCCAGCAGTGTTACGCAACACTATCACTACTTATCAAATGTCACCTGATGTCCGTGGTGCTTACAATTTGAAAATGAATGAATGGATTAGCAACGGTTATTTAATATCATGAGACGTTAATATTCATAGTGAACCGAAAGGATTAATCCCTATGTCTGCAGTTGAGCAACCTGCAAAGAAGAATGTTAGACCTATGTTTGACTTTCGTGAAATGAATGTCAATGTTAATGTGTATTCAGGTGGGAGTGACGTTTGTCTTGACAAAATTAGAAAGTGGTGTCAGTGGGGCATTAATTGTACCATAGTAGATTAATGTGATGCATATTTACAGCTTCATATAGATTCAAGTTTATGGCCTTTTCAAACAGTTATGTTTAATGATCGTCGTTGATGTTTGACCCGTGTTGGTTTCTGCTTAAGTTCAGCACCATTGATCATGTCAACGATATTATCAAAGGTTTTATCATTAAATAAGATTGTTGAAGCTGGTACTGATTCCTATATAGATGATATATGTGTTAATGAAGATGTCGTTAAATCTCAAGATGTTAAAATTCATTTAGAATTATATGGTTTAGATTCAAAACAACCTGAATGTATTAATATCGATTCTTTTGTTCGCGTGCTTGGGTTGGATGTTGAGAAAAAAGGAGATTCATTATGGTGGAAACGTGCCAATCCGATTGAATGTGTGCAATCGGATTGTGTTGATATCACTAAACGTGATTTGTATTTTCTTTCTGGTAAGCTGGTTCGTATAAATCCCGTTTGTGATTGGTTACGAGTTACTTGTAGCATGCTGAAAAGATTAACTAATAATATTAATTGGGATGAAAAGGTCGACAAATCAATTATTAAGAAATTACAATATGTATTAGAACAAGTTGATTTAAATGATCCCTGCTATGGGCGATGGTCAATTGAAAATCTGCACCTTTGCGTATTTAGTGTGATGCTAGTTCATGGCCTTAGGTGTTTGTATTGAGAATGATGGGTGTATTATCGAAGATGCATCGTGGCTACGTGGAGATGATAGTCATATTAATATGGCTGAATTAGACGCAATTATTAAAGGTCCCAATCTTGGAATTTTATGGAATCCTTCTTGTATAGAATTGATTACTGATTTTTTAGTTGTGCCGAATTGGCTTAATGACGTATTATCTTCAAAATCACATGTTAAAACTAAAGCCAAGTTAGAGATGTTGATACGGATAAATCTTGTAATCAATGTCATTCAATCAACCCTGCACCTATTACGTGGGAGAAAGGCAAATTGTCTGTTGATAAAATGTGGAAACAGGTTGCTGTCGACGTAGCTAATTTTGAAGGGTTTAAATATATGAAGTTTATTGATTGGGGTCTTCTGGGTTTTGTTTGTGGCGAAAAGTATCTAATGAAGGGGAAGAGCAAATTGTTACACAGTTAAAGTCTGTATTTGAAAGGGGGCCGCCAAATGAATTATTATTTGATAATTATGGTACATTCAAATCTAAAGGTGTAATTGGGATTTGTAAATAATGGAATGTATTAATAACTCTGCGTGCCGCTTACAAGGCCAGTGGTAATGGAATAATTGAAAGAAACCATCGTACAATTAAGGTAATGGCAAGTAGATCTTCTATTTCAATTAATGACGCCATTTATTGGTACAATAATCTACCAACTGATAATAATAGTATTCCTCCTGCAGAACGTATCTATGCATATAAACCACGTCTAAAGTTAATTGAACCTGAAGTAAAAAAGAATTCATTTATTGTTATTTATGACGTTAGTTGTCCTGTTTGGTTTAAACCAGATCAACATGTACGTTGTTTTCGCCGTTGGTTAGACGGAGTCGTTATTGAACAAGTATCTGCTTTTAAAGTTAAAGTTTTAATTAATGATTATATTTCACTGAGACATATTTCTCATTTAAGAATGCGTTCAGAGGATAGCGATAGTATTGATGATAAGGAACATCTTAATGATGATGATCGTGATAATTTTTCAGAGTCATCTGATGATAATGGTAATAATGTAGAAGATGATAATAAAGATATAGATGATAATGATAATGACAATAATAGTGATCAAGAAGACATTCCTGTTTGACCTGTACGCATAAGGCGTAGACCTCAGTGGTTAAATGATTACAAGTAAAACTATTAATTATTAATAACTTAAACTTTTTTTTTAAAATCCAAGTTAAATTATTTTTAGATTTTTATAAATCTAGATGGGGGTGTAAAAATATATAGATATTTACCTCGTTTTAATGTTATAGCATCTTATTCATTTATAGTGTATTTAGCGCATGTTCTGTTTTGAGATAGATGAGATTCGTTAGCGTTGAAACGCTTGTGCAGCATGTGTCTCATTATTGTGTTACACCCTTTCATTGGTATTACTTGATCAGATTTAAGATGATGTTACATCAAGTTAACTTATCTGATTGTAATCATCATATCACATCATCTTATTAGTCATACTATCTAATTGTAGTCATATAATCACACATATCTATTACAAGTTCAACATATATATTCAATTCATAATTTAGTTCTAATTATATGTCCCATTCTATTTATAACCTCTGTTTGAATGTAGCCTCTTTAATTAGTGTGTGATTGGTTACGTGCAAAAGTACTAATCAATTTGCACATGTCAGAAAATTTCTAAGGTGTGGTAGTCATTCAAAAGGGAAAAGGAAATCAGCCTAATCATCAAATAAGACTCGGTCAGATTATTTGGTCTTCCAAAGACATACGAAAGAACTAGAAATGTACTTAGTATTGTCATTGGTAAATGGTTATAATTACAAACGAGCAAAATGGCTTCTTGACGAGAAATAAAAACAGATTTCAGTAAATGATTATACAACAGAGGATATTTTTTCATTTAGTGATTTCATACAACGCATATCTGAGTACATTATTAGTGTTGTATAATGCAGAATCAATGTTTACAAATCTTTAAGTGGATAGATTGATCTGACTTTTTAAAAGTCATATAAAGATAAAACACTCAACATGAACATGGAAGAAAGCACAATTACATTTCTTGATAACAAACAATCAGCTTTTCCAAAATTTAACCAACAATTACACAAACTCATTAGAATTATAAAGTAGTCATGGTGCCATGCCATTGATAACATAGTAACTAGCATTTGGTTAGTTTGTTATTTTTATTAGTATAGGTAATAACACAACTTTGAGTTCTATTCAGGGTTAATTTGCACAAGTAGATATTTGATTCAGGATTAATTTGAAAATACACAAGCTATGTTTCAAATACAAATAATATATGAAAAAATCAAAAAGGAGGTGTCGTCTCCAAAGTGATATTTGTTACTGCCATTAGTGTCAGCTATACACTAATTTCCTTTCAATAAAACTTAAAAATTTCATATAAATTAAATTTATTATATTATTAATTAGTCCTGAATTGATCTCGAAACTGTATGATTACCTTTAATCCTATCCCTGAAGAAATCTTTGTAAACTTAAAAAGAAAAGTATGGGATAATGTTTGCGGGAAACAGACAACGGATTGAAAAATCATCAAATAAAATTGTACTTCGAACAACGATGTTCCAAAACTGTATTAAGATGGTTCGCATATTTCAAAATCTATTTGTTCGATTATTTTATCAAGTATCAAACCAATCAGTTTTGAATTAAGATTGCACAGAACTAACTAAAAACAGCACTTTTCTAAGCCAATCAGAATCAAGTTGTTTTATGTATGGTATTATCTAACAAATCTGTTAATTCATCTAATGTGTTGTTATTTGAACACTTTTTTAAATTGTATTGTTGGTTGTTTATGTGCTTGCAGTTATATCTACTTCCCATAGCTGTTACCTTTCTACTGTACGCACAGTTGCTTAATTTCATATAAAAATGATTTCCCCACTATGATCTAAGTTTTATTTCCTATATCCTTATTTAGCAGAACATTTAACCACCTTCTATCCACAGATTTATAGTTTTCCTAAAGAAGAGGGAATCACTGAAACAGCAAAGGTGTAAAGCCTAACAATGCCTAAAATAAACTGTAAGCAAGATTAAAATTGGATCTATTAAGCAACAGTTACATCAACAACAAATATACTAACACGATTATCAAATGACGAACTTACATCGTCAAATATCTTGGATGAAACATTCTTTGATACAACATAGAACCATCTGCCTCCAATATGACTATACCAGAATGGATATGAAATATTCTGTGAATTTAATGGGGACTTTTGTAGTAAAGAATCCTGATGACGTTTGTCAATTGTTGGATATGTCCACGTCCACAGTAGTTGCTGTTTCTTATCTTTTTCTGGAAAAAACACAGAAATATTAAGAACATTCAATTAACAATGTTACTACATGATTTCGATCTAGCAGTGTTCTCCCTTCCTTAACTTCATGAACTATAAATCAAGTTCAACCAAGTTCATGAAATCAAAGTTCAAGAATTTCAATCAACGTCGACGATATGCAGTTATTATTCAAGAACCACATTAATAGAGTAGTTCATGGCCATTAATTCCAAGTTGAAGTAACAGAATTCCAAGCTCATGAAATGTAACAATAAAAGCATTCCGAATGTAAATACATTAAAAAAAAAACATTGAAAGTTTCAAACTAGATTTAGAAATTGTGAAACTGTAACGAGACCTTGCAAGTGTCATTTTAGCCAGGGCATTTATGTTAAAACAAAGACAGTCAATGTCGATGTCACCGTTAGATTGGCTGAATCATTAAGTGTAAGCAAAGAACAAATGTATTATTAGACCGATAGCATGAAGCTTTGTGGTGGATAAAAAAAGAATGGACTTTCAGATTAATTTGTTGCAAACAGAATTTCATGTAAGCAAGAAAAAACTCAATTAGAGAATTGGCGTTATATAAAACTAGCATTAATCCAGCAGATACAGCATTGGGTCGAAACTTGCAGATTTAAAAGATTTTAAAATTTGACCCTAGAATTGATGAGCTTCTGTTGCAATTTGTGTGAGGTCATTTTTTATAATGACTGTACTATACTGTTCAAGGCGCACAAAAGCTTGCTTTCAGATTACATAAACCAGTTGACAGAGAAATAGAAAAGAGGGTTAAACCACTGGTTGGTCATTTAGAGTTCAACTCATACAGACATAATCCACATATAGATGTAGTGGCTTGTGTACAAGAATACATTGATAGGACGGATAACATAAGAGGTCCAACGAATAAACTATTTATAAGTTATTCTAAGCCTTATGAGGCAGTGACACATCGATTTTCACTGCACATAGTACAAGAGCAGCATCAACATCTGCAGCATTTGATGCAGGTATATCGATGAATGATATTATCAATAATGTAGGCTGGTCCAGTGCCAGCACATTCGCAAAATTTTACAATAAACCTGTTATTAATGATGCTTAAACAGTGGCTTTGGCCGTTTTAGCTAAATTAAACTGACTACATGTCAAACATTGTCTAAAAATGTGAATGATTTGAATTTTATTAAATGCAAATTGGCTGACTCCAGCTTATATATTTGTTGTTGTTACTACTCCAGCAACCCCTGAACTTTAAAGTCTCGTTCTCAGACTCCTCAATGAACTGACCCATCATGAAGTAGAATTTATAAGTTGAACGAGACTTACCTGTAAGATGAAGTTTGCCTGTAATTCTACGAGTGATTGGTCAGGAACTGGGGAGTATCCCACCCTTTTGGAAAATGTCCCACCCAATATAATTTCGGGGTTGCTAGGGCTTTGAAGACTGATTTCTGTTACGCATGCGCGCATATCTCGTTCTCATACTCCACAGTTCCTGAACAATCACTCGTAAAATTACAGTCAAACTTCACCTTCAGGTGAGTCTCGTTTAACTTATAAATTTAGTACAAATTTTCTCCCGTTTCGGTATTCCTAAATGTTTTGTAACCGATAACGCTAAAGGATTTATTAGCGATGAAATTACAGAATGGCCTTCAAATTCCGGTTGTAAAAAATGGAATATCCTGAATATCATCCTAGATCAAACGGTCTGGAAGAACGTGCGGTGCAAGCAGTTAAACGTGTAATGAAAGCATGGCATTGTGGCCTCAGAGATTCTTTCGACTTCTTTTTATATTGTGTATTAGTTGTACATTAGCAATGAGTGTGGTCCATAATGGACCTTTTATGATAAAACTTTCAGATCACTTATAATTAAACAATTGACTAAGCTGACTATCCCTACACATTAATTATTATAAATTACAAATACTCAGTCAAATTTCGAAATCTGAAACTATCCATAAAAAATCACTTCAAATCCGATCCGATCCGAAGACCTAAAATATTAACCCGAATCTGACCTGATACGATCGGATCGCATTCGGTTCGAATGCATAAATCTTTATTGCAATATATACAAAATTAAAGGGTCAAAACAGACCGGGAAACCTTGCGCGCGCACACTTTGAATAGTGCACGTAAAATTCAAACACTCGTTTCCAAACATTGCTTTGCCTCGTCTAGAATGCGTTTGTCGTAAAATATTTTTGAACCATTCTTGAACAAGAGCTTATACTTACTAGCCTATACTTTATTTCTATTCTTCGATAATTTTAATAACACGAATGCCAAGTTCCTGAAGAACCAGAACATGGTGGTAAAAGGGAAGGAGCAGGTAGAAGGCCACCGATAACTCAAGAGCTTTCACTTATACATCAGGATATCTGGACATGGCGTCTTGGCGATAAACCATAATAAAGTTTTACCTAAATTTCGTGATTTGCAAAGACTGGTATAAGGAATGAATTTTGTCTAAAGGAACACCTGAGTGAAGATTTGATACTGTTTTCCTGTTTACAAACCTATCAATGCGAGATTCCTTCAAAGAACAAAAAACGAAGCTCCATTTTCACAACCTCAAATCAACAGCTTATTTATTTTGTATTTCTATTTTCAATCATACTTGATATTTATCGAACTTCGATCGAGATGAAATAAGCATCATATGTAGTTTCTGGACTCGTGGAATATATGAATTTCTACAGCAAATTAATTAAAATAGTATTTTATTATTGATCAGTTTTGTCATTCCTTCGTGCATTTCTTTCTGTGGTTTGAGTATGTTTTGATAAAATTCCCGTCTATTTCGCATGGATTGATGTTAATGTTTCACGGCCGTACATAATTACCATAGTTTTCATTATCCTTATTAAATTCGCATTGTTTCGCTCCAGTTTTCATGTTGTTTTTCAGAAATATTCATACATGAATTAACTAGGTTGCTACGGCTCAAATGAAATCATGAGGAATGCTATGACGTTGATAAGAAGGCTGCGAGACTCCATTTTGAAAAAGTTGAATGCAAAGGCTGCCGGTCTGGTTTGACCCTTTAATGTGGTGTTCACAAAATAACGCCGTCAAGGTGTGGCCGGTCAAACTCGTGGCATTACATGCAATATATTCAATATTAAATTGATTTAGCTTCGAAAAGACACATGGTTCACTAATTTCTGTTATTAACATGATCAAACGATATCTTTTGTTAATTAACAATGATTTACTGCTTCATGTTAAAAAAAAATCAGAAAAATCGTTGATAAAAATCGCCGAATGGCGGATTTGAACTGACGACCCTGATATTGTAATACCAGAGCATTAACCAATCGGCCACTACCTTACTTTCTGTTATCGGCGCATTAACTGTTGTGATCAACAAACCTACTGCTTCCACAACGTATTATTGAACAAGGCCGACCCACGTGCGTGTATTGAAAATCAAATTATATATATAGTCTGAAAATATTATGATATGATAGTATATGAGCCTATATATTTTTGATCTTTGCAATCTCAGCAAGCAGGCCTGTGATTTTCATGGCAGTCTATCAAAATATCAAGAGTTCGTTGAAAATATAATTTTGTAAGTAAATAAAAGATGTGAAAAATTGGCCTGATAGTGCTTCTTGTTATCAAATTTTCCAGAATAATAGCATCAACATTCTTTTAAAAGGAAATAAAGTTCTATAAAAAATCGCTATACTAATTTGATATTGATATCATGTTACATCTTGTTGTCAATATTTCTACGCGCTATTTATAATACATTACAGATGTCGAATGAAAGAAAAGACGATTATGAATAAATTAATTATTTTGATAGAAAAACGAAAACAACTCATTTTGCCAGATTCGTGATATGCATATTTATTCAGAATTTATTGAAACGGACGCGATGGTTTATAGAGGAAAAGGATTTACTTATATAGAAAATGAATCTACTTTACCTTGCATTTGATCGCGATATGAAATGATCATTTTTGTCAGAATTATTTCGAATAAAAAACAATTTATATTTTATTCTTATAGGGTTTACAGTCTCCTTCGATAAAATGTGGTTGTTAACTTATTATTGATTGGTATATTAACTCAGAGAACCCGCCATTATGTATTTAAATGTTGTTCGGAGATTATTGTTTTAATTATCATAAAACTGATTCAGTTTCAAGTTTCACTTGTTCAAACAATTTACACGCAGCTTTTAAATTCAAAGCAAAATATTTTTGTTCTAGGGATTTCAATTTGAATTCGATTTGGCTGCCCGCTAGATTATCTACCTATGAATTTTTTCAAAATCTCTGAATTTTTTAATGCAATTATATCAAATAAAATATCAGATGAAGTATATTATTTTAAAACAACGCCATAGACCCATACTTTTCATACAACAAATTTGTTACTGTACACGGTTATCTCGACACAAATGTTTGCATAATTTCCCTACAACCGATTATCCGTATTATTTCGCCAGTAAGACGTACATAAGTCGCGGACAGACACAGAAATATCGAAATATCGAAATATAGTGATATATAAACAGACAGTATTATGTATATAAGTGATAGATCAACATAGATCACTAGCAAAACGGAAGTCGCCAGCAGAGTTATTGACAGGCAGACAAATTCGCGTTCCCTGGTATCAGATTTTGCTCCTGGGGATATAGTTATGTATAAACCTGCACCAGGTCGCCCAACTACCTCAGCTGAATATGTTATTTCTAAGGGTAATAATATTGCTTGGTTACATTTAGAAGGTAGAACAGCTTTGACATCCTGAAGTCAAATTTCTCGTTCTGTTTCACCAAATATTAATTTTGACAATAATTTAGAGTTTCTTGCAAACACAAAATGAACATCATGTTGAAAATGAAAAACCTGAACTTTCCAATTCTGAGTCTGACAATTTGCAACTTCGTTGTTCTAGTAGAATTATTAAACAAACTGATAGGTTTGGATATAATAAAATGTTTATGTATATATTTAATATAGTATAAAGTAAATGATAATTAAATAATGTATACGATAGACTTTGAAATGTGACGTGTTGGACTTTGAAATGTGACACTGGAAAGTGGATGTGGTGTTTGTTTCATTCTTCATAAACACTGTAGTCAGTTAAATAGCACAATAACAGTGTACTGTATTATATTGACAAGTGGACAAATTGTGTCCTACTATTTGGTTATTTATACAGGCTGGACAAATTGTGCCATTGTAGTAAGCCACTAGGCCAAATAATGTCTGTGTTTGAATCAAACCTCCCTTATATTTAGAGGTATTATCATGTTAATAAGTGATCTACAATTAGCATATAATTATCATTGTAATAGATCATTTTTATATAGTAGATTTCATCTTTTATTTATTGCTACAAAAGCAAATACATGTTGTTTGAAAAAAATAGATTTCTTGTCGCAACCAAACGTTGTCTTTATTATCAGAGAAACGCGACAAAATAAAATAAAATTAAAAATAAAATAAAAAAATAAAAAAAATAAAATAAAATTTAAAAATTAGATCTTATATTTGTATTTTTATATTATTGGACAGTGTTTATGTTTAAATAGAGTATATTTCTATATTGTTTCTTAATCAATCACTGTATCATCGGCTTCTTATGCATAGTATTATCTTTTTTGATGTCAAAAACAAACAAAAGATTTCAAATTTCTATTGTTTCTCTTGGTCTGCTAATAACGGATTCTGTCAATACCGGTAAAATAATCTGTCTCCCTAGCGTACCAATATTGCCGGATACTACTGTAGTTAAATCATACAATATTACTGAAAAAGCGAATTATCAATATAACCCATTTATCGATTGCGATAAAATTATTAGATCAAATAAACAACAATTGATCAGTGGGTTGACGAGGAAGAATTTGAGTTCAAATCTGATATCTTCAGAATAGCTAATGTGAGACATATAGATTGAATAGCTGTATACATCTACAGGATAGCCATATAGATTGAACGAGGGGAAAGGCTGTTAACGGCTAATTTGTTAAGTGATGCGCCAGAAATGTTAATCAGCTCTAAATCAAACTAAGTTACACTTTGCGGTGGAAAAGTATGCTAATTCTTCATCAACGAAATAAAAAATACACAATGAAATTATAATTATTAATCACCTATTGTCTTAAGTTTGAGCTATCACGTCAGATGCTCGGCAGATCCTGCCTGGGTGTGACAGTTCGGAGTTGGTTTCCTGTCTGTAGGAGTGGATGATTCAATTTCTATTATTTGTGAAAATGAATTTCTACAAGAAATTCATCAAGAATTATTTATCTGAGTCTTCAACTGACGGACTACCAGTTGATGAGGCAATGACACAGATTGTTTTGAACCGTTTTAGAAAGAAATTAGAACATCAAAAACATTACATTCAACAGAACATCAAAGACATTAAAAAAAGTTATTTACTTTATCGGAAGATAAAGAAGTTGAACAAACTCATTTAATTGAGCAAAATGCAGGCGCACCTACTTTATTGGACCATGCAATCCAAATTATCTCAGAGCACCAAAAAGCAATTATTCGCCCATGTTTGAGCAAAAAAGTGCAGAATATTTATTCGGCGGGATTTCCCTTTTCACCAGAAAAATTGTTCAGTGATGACTTGTCGGCTGTGATGAAGGAAGTAAAAGAGTTAAATATTTAAAACCAGGTTTCAACAGTAATGCACCGTTTTCTCTTTTGGCCTATCGTAAGCCAGCCTACAGCACTAATACCTTTCAGAATTGGGTCATTTCATGGGTAATCTGCAGTTTCCCCAGCAACCTCTTAGAATTTGTTAAAAAATATATATGCATATATATCTTGATGAGCTGAGTTTAGAAATGTAACTTATAGCGACGATTTTGCAACAGTTTCGATTTTATGGCACCTTGAAGTTGCAGAAAAGGCGTGAAAATTTCATTTTCGCTACTCAAGTAAACAATTATTAGCCAGACTGCAGAAATGATTCTTCTCTAGGGCAACGACCTAGGTCTCAACCCCCACAACCACAGAGGCAAATTAAGGGTCGGTTTCGAAGGGGGCACAACCATCATCAGTAAGTATAACTAAAGATGTATCGTAATTCCGTTGTATAAGTCGATTTTCTAGCATCAAATTTTGAAGCTAAAATCAAGGGGTCGACTTATACACCGAGTCTAAAAATTAGTACCCAAAATCAAAGACAAAAACGACAACAATACAATTAAATCCTATATATAACAAACAATCTAAATTGTTCATTTTGCCCTTATTGTTTGAAAAGAATAAAATTATTTTTCAGATAAGTGATTTCAAAACCGTTGTATGCAGGAATGGTTAATGTAATTCAAAGCTGACGTGATCAAATTACGTTGAATTCTTTTGTTCACTCCAGTGTGAAAGGTCAACACATCAATGTGAATGTCCAAAACACGCGAGAGTTTGAATGAATATAAATAATAGCAATATAATTTATATAACAGTAAATATAATTTAGGCTAGGAAGGTGACGTTTAATTGTAATTATTATGAACATGTTGGCAGGAGGAGGTATACGGCCCTTTGCAGGCTTTGCGGATATTGAGTGAAAGAGAGGTAGTCACCGTAAGAAACAAAATAATTCTCTTTTGAATTTTGCCTGGAAATGAAGACAAGGGTTGGATTCAGGCAATCAGGAGAGATGTGATACATCGAGGGTCGATAGTGTATACATTGACTTTAGTAAAGCCTTTGACACTGTGTCACACCCAAAGCTACCATCAAAAATACGTGCCTATGGCATTAAATTCAAACTTTTTCACTGGATTTCAGCCTTCTTGAATGAACGCGTCCAAGCTGTATCAAGTTTTTATCCTCTCAAAAACATGTTATCAGTGGTGTTCCTCAGGGATCTGTTCTTGGTCCACTTTTACTTCTAATATTTATTAATGGCATTATTAGCTGCCTTGAGAAGCCAACACAAGTTCAACTTTTTGCTGACGACAGTAAGTTTTACTGCTCTCGGAAAGACATATGTGCGGGCATATGTGATAGTCTGGGACATACCCTACAAAATCTTCACAACTTGATTGTCAAACTTGGCAATTGCGAATTGCCTATGAAAAGTGTTGCACCTTTTCCACAGGTAACCTGAAGATATCTCAATCGTCTTACTTTATTGGAAACAAAGATATTGCTAATGTTGCCAATGTTCGTGACCTTGGTATTGCATTAACCCCAGACCTCAAACCATCATCTCACTGCTCTATGATAGCTGCAAAAGCAAATTCATGGTCATATCTAAATTTCAAATGTTTCCATTCCAATCAAATTGACATTCTGATTCGTGCTTACAATGCTTACGTCAGACCTCTTTCAGAATCAGCATCTCCAACAGGAACCAGCAGGAAATCAGCAGGAACCCATGGCTGAACAAAGATATTAATTTAGTAGAAAGTGTCCAGCGTTGCTATACTAGGAGAGTTTTTAAACAAATGCATTGTACTATGAGGTTTACGCTCCTTGCTTACCGATTTTTCAACTAGAATCATTGGAATTAAAAAGAGTAAAATCGGATTCAACTATGTTATTCAAAGTCATTCAATAACTTAGTGGATGTAAATATGGATACATTGTCAATTAAACATGACCTATCAAAGTACATTTTACGTGGACATCACCTTAAATTGAATTCAATTAAAAATGCCGCGCCTTGATACTACCAAGCATCTATTCTATCACCGTGTAATACCATGGTGGAATGCCTTGTCTGAATATACTGTTAGCTCTAAAACCATATCAATTTTTTAAACAATATAGATAATATTGATTTATCACGTTTTTGCAAAATATATAAATAGTATAATCATTAACCATGTAACGGTTAAGTAAACTTTTATAACTTTAATGTTTTTCCAAGGCTGTATGTAAGTGGAGAATGGAGTTGTTTCAGACTCCCATTATTTGCCTGTCAAAATTCTCAATTTTTATTTTTGACAAAATAAATCAATCAATTTCAAGGTAAGAACTCATTACTGACTGTTCACGTTTGACGGTTACTGTTTGTATGCAGCGAAGTAGCTAGTATTGAGATATAGATTCGCATTTAGAATTGCCTGAATCCTATATTTTATATATATTTCCTCTAGAGGTCACCAAAAACGGCCATGTTTGCTCTGAACAGTTCTTACAAACTGATGGCAAATGGACGCAAAGTGGTATGAAAAAATTGAAACATGGAGTGTGCCCTTCAAAGTTTTTATGGTCAGAAACAAGAGTACCAAGAAGACCATCAACTGATAGATCAATGTCCGAACAACAACAGTTACCAAGGTGAATACTTCAAACATTATTTTAGTATTTATCAACAAATGCTTTTAACTAGTTGCGAGACGTTTGTTTATTTTGTTTACAGATATGTACCAAAAGTATTTTATGATATTGTTATTTTATTATCAAATATCTATGTCATTGATTGATCTATTTGTGGCTAATTTAATTCAAATTTGTTTGAATTTGTTTCAACTGATTTGTTGATAACCTACTTACAAGTTGATGTTTAATTTTGCAGTACATTAGAATTTGATGATTTACCAATGGAAGAAGGTGCACCAACACCAACCCTTGGACAAATGATGAAGGCAGTTGAAAATAGAATCCTAAGTCTGGAGGAAGAGACCAAGAAGCTGAACATTGAGCGTTTTGGTTTAGCTAGATTATCAAATAGTCCAGGGTTAATGAGATTTACATAGCTATATATTAGCTATGATTTACATGCAATTAAGGCCTGACACACCATTGGCACTCATGATGCTGCCCAAGAACCAACCAACAGAGCCCTATCGCTGTGGTGGTGCTTTAAAACAGACATGGAGGAAGCAATTGATAGGTGGCATTAATAATAATGACATAAACTTCGATGAAATGTGAAAAATGGACAAATTTAATATACAAACAACATTAAAAAAAGTAATTCTGAGACGCCAATTTCCAGACGACTTTTTCCAACGAGACTTGAGAAGCATTAGGCCTACATATTAATATTAGCTATGATTTATTTTTTAAATTTTACACTGCTTTACTTCCGCATATTTCAAATATGATTATGGGATCAAAAAAGAAAGGGTACGATACTTTACGAAGTATGTCAATGAGGTCAACATGAAAAATGAAGTTGCTGCACATTGACCAGTATTTATGTTTCTCCACAAAGTGTTAGGATTGGATCATTAAATCAGGATATAGCAGATAGGTTCAATGCACATCATTCAACCGTCAGTCGAAACACTATGACATGGGGTAATTTTTTGTACTGTATATTTGGGTCACAGCGCTTTGGCCTTCTAGATTTCAGGTCAAATACTGCATGTCTGAATCATTCCTCACAATGTAACAACTAACAAGGGTAATTTTAGATTTTACAGAGCTTAAGGTGCAATTGCCTCCAATCCTGGTGTGGGAATTCGCAACTTTTCTCTCATTAGAAGGGAACTACCACATTTATACGGCAAAAACTTTCTTTCTCACGGCAAAACTTTCTTTCTCGCGATAAAACTTACATTCTCACGGCAAAACTTACTTACTCACAGCAAAACTTACTTTGTCACGGCAAAACTTACTTTGTCACTTACTTTCTCTCAACAAACTTACTTTCTCACGGCAAAACTTTCTTTCTTCAATGGCAAAACTTTCTTCTCCCTCGGCATAATTCAAGTGTGACTTGATTTTCACTGTCAACATCATTTCAAAACATTTGGTTGTCAGGGGGTATATGAAACCTGCATCACAGATTATCCGAAAACCGTCATTCGGGAATGTTGGATCAATCAATCAATCAATCAATCAATTTATTTTATTTTCAATCCTTGTTTCCGACTGATAAATATACAGTTGCCTTAAAGGCATGTTTTACTGGAAACCGAGACTACAAAGATACGCAGTTAGAAACAATACAGCATTGAAATTTAAAATAATACATTTACATTTCTATTTACATTTACTTATCTACTTGTGCTTGTCAATTTTCTAATAAACGTATAAACTAGAGTAATATGTGTTGTAGGTGATTCAAATACTAATATTGTTTTTATTCAAGAAGGTTATGATACGAAGGTAGGTTGATGTCGCTCAATTGAGATCTCAGTGCGTTTGTGGTTTTAATATTTTGTATGCCATCTTTTATGCATAGCGTGTTGTACATTCTAGATGCTGTGAACTTTATTGACTTTTTACCAAAATTGGTTTTATATGATGGTACTCTAATATCACCTCGTTTTGAGGCTCTGGTTTTTCCATGAGAGATTGTCTTAAATAATTCAGAAATGTATGTAGGAGCTTTTCCTTGTTTACATTGCCAACACATTTCAATGGCTGCTCGGAGGCTGTTTTGTCTGAGGGTTGGTTGTTTCAAACCCAAGATTTCGAAGCATCGTGCTGATGGTGTGTTAAATGGCAATCCAAAGGCAAATCTAATAGATCTACATAGTCCACGGTCAATTCGTTCTTGTTCAGACTTGGATATGCTGCATAACAATGAATTTGCATATGAGAAATGAGGCATGATGAACGCATTGAACAGAGTTATTTTAGTTCCATTGTCTAGTGCATGTCTTAATCTTGCCAGACAGGAAGATTTTTGGCAAACTTTTCTTATCATCTCATCAATGTGTATGGCATAACTCAATTTGCAATCCAGTCTTACTCCTAGTAGCTTGACGTGATTAGAAAGTGGTATTGCAACATTGTTGATAGTAATAGTTGGTGTTGACGAGCCTAATAAAATGCATTGTGTTTTGTTAACATTAACTAGCAATCTATTATCTGTAAACCATGTGAATAGTGTATCTAGGTCAGCGTTAAGTTCACTCTCCAGCATATTTGAATTACGATTGGAATGATAGACGGTAGTGTCATCAGCGTACTGTCTTACTTGGCAATGCCGTATGAATAAGTTGATGTCGTTTGTAAATATATTGAACAGCAAGGGGCCTAGGATGCTCCCTTGTGGTACTCCAGATGTAACATTTTGCCATTCTGACAGATATCCATTGACCTTTACACATTGTCTACGGTTACATAGGTAGGATTGAAACAGTGCGATGGAATCTCCAGAGAAACCGTAGGCATTTAATTTAGCAAGAAGTAGCATATGGTCCACAGTGTCAAATGCTTTACTGAGGTCTACTGCAACAATTGAAGCGTGTTCTTTGTTATCAAGTGAGGTACGGATGTCTTCTGTTACTTTCACCAAGGCTGATGTACATGAATGACCCTTCAGATAACCCGAAAGGGATGAAGACCATAACCTGTGTTCTAACATGTGGAGTCATGCTTGATCGTCCAGTAATCGTTCGAGGACTTTGGAAATTGCCACTACTACGGTAATTGGCCGGTAGTTATTTACAAGTAGTGGGTCTTTTACCTTGAAAATAGAGGCAACCACACCGTCTTTCCAGTGATTTGGGTAAAGACTGAGCTCGATACAGATGTTGAGAAGTTGACTGAGTGGCCATGACAAAGCATTACGGCATGTTTTCAGTAACCAATTTGGTAGACCATCTTTACCGGGAGACTTCTTATCCTTGAGTTTGGCAAGAACTGTTCAAACATTTGATGGTGAGACTTTTTTAAATTTGAATTTGAATTGACTTGTGTGTTTGTCGACAAGATTGTCTTTGATTGCTAAGACGGAAGGATGGTGGTCGTAGTTGGTTGTAGAAGAAGACGGGATTGACATAGAAGATATGAAAAAGTCATTTAGTATGTTGGCCACAGTTGATGGATCAGAATTCAAGCGGTTGTCTTTAAGGATGGTGATGTCTGCTTTACATTGATTTTTTTTTGCATAGCAGCATAGGCCTCATTTTCTTCCAAAAATCAGCTGGATTCTTGTTAGATGATATTTTTTTACTAAATGACCTAACTTCTGCTCTTCTCACGGTTGAAGCTGTTCGTTTTGCTTGCAGATATTTAATTTTGTGAGGTTTAGACTTGGTTTTGATGAATTTATTGAATGATAAGTTTCCTGCTCTGATACATTTGAGAAGTCTACTTGTTAGCCAAGGCGGAGAATCAGCTTTTACTATTCTAGATTTGGTGGGGCAATGAACTTCAAGGACTCGTAAAATCTCCTTTTCCATTTCCTAAC
Organism: Haliclystus octoradiatus; assembly: GCA_916610825.1. Classification (NCBI taxonomy): domain Eukaryota; kingdom Metazoa; phylum Cnidaria; class Staurozoa; order Stauromedusae; family Haliclystidae; genus Haliclystus; species Haliclystus octoradiatus. The sequence goes on from OU744452.1 coordinate 3,974,605, forward strand.
TAATTTTCATTGGTTCATTGCTAAGTAATATTGATGTCCAGTCGATATTAGATATATTGGAGATTAAATGGTCGGATAGTTGACCGATACGTAATAACTTTTGGTTCAGGTCTTGGTGTCTTGGTTTTAAGTACAGTTGATACCATTGAGTGATCACTCTCGGATCTCTTGATGACTATAGTGCTATTGTGTAGTTCAGGACGACTCGTTAGTATGACATCCAAAAGCGTGTTTGAGGCCGGGCGTGTTGCTGTCGTAACAAGGCTGTCCATATTATGATCGTGAATTGAGTTAGTGGTTTTCCAGCAACTGCGGGGTCTAGTAGATTGAAATTAAGATCCCCAATTATGCAGAAATCTAAGTTTGCTACGCGAATGTTATTGATGCATTCCTCAAGATGAAAAAGAAATTGGCATCCATTGAACGATGGTGGTCGATAGCAGAAGACCAAAACAAAGCGACGAGATCTGAAGTTGATTTCTATACATATGATTACAATATCTTTGTTCTCAAAAGTATAGCGTCGTCTTGGTTTCAGTTCATTGAGCTCATAACAAACTAACCCTCCTCCTCTGCTGTTTCGATTGTGTCTGAATATTTTATGTTTATACTTTGATTTGATGTTTAAAAATGAAGCATGCTCATGCGGTGATAATTTGTTTCAGAGATACATAAGATATCGCTAAGATTGTTCTCTAATAAAGGTGAGACGTACCCCATTTATTGCGAATACCATTAATGTTCCAGTGTGATAAGACTACATCTTCTTTTTTCGAAGTGTAATAAAATCGTTCAAAACATTGCGATCTAAATGTTTAATGTTTATTAACTTTTTTCTGAGAAGTCGTAGTTTAACTTTGAGACCACTTCTCCGCCCTCTTGCTCTCCTTTTGCGTTGATAACTCTCCATTATAAAAGTACCAAATATTAATTTCAGTTTAAAAATCTCCAATTTCCATGGATCAAGACAGGATAAAATAGTAATAAAAATGTAAATGTATAATAATATAAAAATATATATTGAAAACTGTTAAAACTCACCATATAAATTAAAACTTAAATAAATAAATAAACTTTCTTTCTTCCACAGCAAAACTTTCTTTCTCCCACAGCATAATTCAAGCGTGACTTGATTTTCACTATCAACCTCATTTCAAAACATTTGGTTGTCAGGGGGTATATGAAACCTGCATCATAGATTATCCGAAAACTGCTGTATTGTCGCTCAGCACACTGTTCGTGCATTATATGAATTCGTTACAACATTTAAGACATTTGACTTGAAACATTTAACAAAAAATTGTGCAAGATTCAGTGTCTGAGTGGGTTCGAGCAGAGGAGACACAATAAAATAAGCTGGTTACAGTATTAAAATATATGTAATCAACTTATTATTAGGCATAATCAATAACAAATATATTCCCTATTATAGTTTCTCGCCAGAAAAGTTTATAACTTTTTGAGATAGATAAGTATTCTTTATTATTACTGTGTTCCATTATTATGCATCCGAGACGTGGTTTGTATATATTTTATTGATATACCAATGTGTACAGTGTGTAGATGATCCTGTTCAAATTGCCTTCCCTTCAAACTAGATCAAATTGCCACTAGGAATTAGCCGTCGCCGAGATACAATACTGAAGCTTCCAAGGATGCAAATTCTACGCCTTTTCCTTGCAAAATTGACTCAAATTCATGCAAGCTTGTAGTTACGGTCGTGATGAGAGAGATGACAAATCTGCAATTGAATACTGTAGGATCATCTAGATACCGGTATTAATCAAATAAATAAGATCCACTTGAATACATAATAATGGAACACAGTGAATAAAGAATATTTATCCAACTCCCCAAGTTACTAACTTTTCTGGCGTTAATCTCTGATTTGAATGCTTCGATCTCTAGATATGCAGCATACTAGGCCTACTACATCCGTGCACGATTTGACAAACAGATAGAAGTTGTGACCACCCGCTCGCGCATGTGCCGTAACATATTCAAAGCGGTCAATTTGCCTAATTGTGCGGCCAAAGCCTATAATTCGCAAGTTATCTTACAAAATGGCGATCTGAAGCAGACGTAAAACGAAGGAAACCTGTGACTTATATTTAGATTACATTTTATATTTCTTAATGAAAATTCAACACTTGATTACACTTCACAATATAAAATTTACGAGTAAATGGATTTAGAAAAACTTTTATTATCAAGTCAAATAGTCGACGGCATAAATCTTAATTTCCGAATGTCATTATTATTTAATTATTTCATGGTTCTTAGACACACTGTAATCGAGAATCTATATCGCTAAAAAGGTAAGCACATAATAAACTATGACTTATCTAAGTTTGAAACTGTTGACGTTATTTGATAATGCTTCAACAAACAGAAGCTCGATATTTATTTTGCAAAAACACGACAGTAAAATTCAACAAAGTCTAGAATACCTTCTATATAGCCTACGTTGGCAATAACAACTGTCTGGTTCTTCCAAAAGCTCACACTACTTTATCTCAAAATGGTTGCACATTTAAAATAAATAATAAACTAATATGATTCTAAATTTGACTATAATTTCTTGACTCGTTTATACCAAAGTTATTTAGTTAGTTTGCAAAATACGAAATATACTACACTCTTTCCGCTTTGTTGACAAAGTCTCAAAGCCATTTTTTACTTTTTGAACTATAAGGTCTCTCACATCAAAACAGATATGCCGATGACTACATATCACTCAATATCTATTACATGCATAGATATGTATCGACGTAAATTGATAAAATTTCATGAAAAAGTATCAAGTTTAATATGCTTAGATATAACCATCCAAGTTGACAAAGGTTTTCTTGGGGGAGGGGGAGTCAAAATTCCGGTCTTGGTCTCTCCAAATAAATTGAGACATGCAGATGACTAGATATCACTAGATATTAATCCTAGACATGTATCGAAGTAAATCCAAAAAACTGCGTGAAAATATATTGAGTAAATAATCAGATAAAGCCATTTGAGTTGACAAAGGGGGCATTTGGAGTTTTTTTTTAAAAGCTGGGTTTACACTTTCTCCAACTTCTAGGTTCCTCAAACTAAAACAAAGGGTGCCGATGATTACATATAATTTGAGATTACTCCTTGACATCTATCGAAGTAAGTTCAAAACATTTCTTGACAAAATATCAAGTTTATATTTAGATAGAGCCATTTAAGTTGACAAAGGGGGCATTTTGGGTTTTTTCAAAAAGCTGGGTTTACACTTTCTCCAACCTTTAGGTCCCTCAAATTAAAACGAGGGATGCCGATAACTAGATATCATTAGAGATTACTCTTAGATTACTTATTTTATTAAAAAAATACATGAAATACAACGGTTTTTAGTTGTTGGATCTATTTTTTCTGTCAAAAATGTGCAATCATCCGCAGCGGCCTACAGTTTGGACTGTGCACCCGCTGTTTTAAGTACACATCACCTCAATTTGTGACAGTTGTTTGTCAGGTGTTTTGGCCTTCTACTAGGAATGCGAATAGACAGTCAAAACGGTAATCAAATATTCGACAATGCACTATTTGATTTGAATCAAATAATTATCGAAATCTCTTGTTCTATTGTTGCCACTCAAGTAGACAATGAAAACACAAACAAAACCTTTTCCACTATTGCAAGAAATGTGTTGAAAACATCAAATTCAACTAAAACCATCTTTACATAGATTTTTAAAGATTTTGAACACATTAATACAACAGTTTGTTCACTCAGTTCGCTTCAACATTAGTTTACAGAATTCATGTTATTCAACACGCTTCATGTTTCAGCACGTCTGTTCGATCAAATAAATGTCATAGCAACAGAGTCTGAAATAGAACTAACGGCACGTAACTTGAGATTTTCTTTGTTAATTAGGTAAATAGGGGGAGTTCCGTAGACCATCAAAACATGCAAAAGACGTCTCTTTGAATGATTTGTCGCGTGTTTGTTTCGTATTTTATGTTGGCGGAAAGAGCATTTGATTTTGAGGAAAAATTTATCCAAGAAAAGTTGCTTTATATTTGGAAACAAGCATATTTAGAATTAATTTAAATAATCGATTATTCATTTTACTATTCGAATAATCGATACAGTCAAACCTGTTATAGCGGTCACCTCTATACAGCGGCCACCTGTCTATGATAGTCGATCTTCCAATGTCTAAATAGCATTTTCTATTGAATCAAACCTGTATATAAAGGCCACCTGTCTATAGTGGTCAATTTATCTACCTCTCGTAGCTGGCCGTTACATTTAAGGTTTCACTGTATCTCATTGATACATTGATATTCGATAATTAATCGCTTAATCGATATTTGATTCGCATTCTTACCTTCTACGACGACGGAATCATATTAGTTTATTATTTATTTTAAATGTGCAACCACTTTTAGATAAATTAATGTGCGCTTTTGGAAGAACCAGACAGTTTTTATTGCCAACGTAGGCTATATAGAAGGTATTCCAGACTTTGTTCAACTCGACTGTCGTATTTTTGCGAAATAGATATTGAGCTGCTGTTTGTTGAAGCATTATCAAATGAAGTCAACAGTTTCAAACTTAGATAAGTCATAGTTTACTATGTGCTTCCTTTTTAGCGTTATAAATTCTCGACTACAGTGTGTCTAGAACCATAGAATAATCAAATAATAATGACAATCAGAAATTAAGATTTATGCCGTCGACTATTTGACTTGATAATAAAAGTTTTTCCAAATCCAGTTAACCGTAAATTTGTTATTGTGAAGTGTAATCAAGTGTTCCATTTTTCATGAACAAATGTAAAGGGTAATATAAATATAAGTCAGAGGTTTCCTTTGTTTTACGTCTGCTTCTGATCCCCATTTTGTTCAGATAACTTGCGTGTTAGGCTTTGCCCGCACAATCAGAGCATATTGACCGCTTTGGATATGTTACGGCACATGCGCGCGCAGGTGGTCACAATTTCTATCTGTTTGTCAAATCGCCACCCGTGCACAACACCTCGCACGATTGAAATGTGCTGAAACCCAACAGGAAATTGCTGCATTGACTAGTTGATATGCTTTCATCCCCTATAGTGATTTGAGGAGTTCTGAAGTGTTGACTAGATATCACATTCAGATATAATGAAATTAGAACACGAAAGCAAAAATTGCCTGCTGTTTTTGTTATTTACAACTGAATATAATAAAGTGTTGATAAACTATCGGGAATTTCTCTGTTATTGATTATATCTAACAATAAGATGATCAAATTTTATTTTAATACTGTAACTGTAACCAATTTATTTTATTTTCTGTCTCCTCCGTTAAGACCCGGAATCTAGCTTGCACAATTATATGTTCCAGGGTGTTGTCCCAAATTCATATAATGCACTCACACGCACAGTGAACTGGTTACTGGACGACAAAACAGCATATTCGAATAAGCTCAGAACCAAGCATGGAACTGCTATACTGACTACTACTACTCAGTACTCACTTTCACCCACCCCCTATAATCACAGAATTTTTTTTTAATCTATCTAAATTCCCGAATGTTTTATGTTAGTCTGTGATTCATTGTATGTATGTATGTATCACGCTTTCTCGTCACCAGGACACTGCGCGATCAATGATCATCCGCCATGTTTTTCGGTCATGTGTTAGTTCTTTAATCTCAAATGAGTATAATTTATGTTTCATTATTGCACCAGTATTCGCATTTCTTTTACATATCTCAATGTTTAAAGCTCGTAAATCATTTTCAATGGTTTTCAGCCATGTGAGCTTGGGTCCTCCTCGTGGCTGAGGACAGAATTTCTCTGCCTCGAACAAGGCCTTTCGTGCGGGTGTATCATTGGGTAGTCTTCTCAATGGCCATACCAACTTAACCGTCTTGATTTTACCTCGATACTCCATGGCTTCTGGTATGTCATTGTATACAGCTTTTCATTTTCTATTTTGTCTTCCCATGTTACATTCAAAATTCTTCGTAATAATTTCCTTTGAAATATGTCTATTTGATTATTATGATTATTGTTAATTGTCCATAGCTCACAATTATAGAAAAATATACTTTCTACGTGTGTCTTAAATATCCTGATCTTTGTTTTTATATTAACATTTTTGTTTTCGAATATATATTTAAGTTGTTTATATGCATTAATTGCTAAAATTTTTCTTCTATTTATATCTTTATTTGTGTCTAGTAAGCTACCCAAATATTTACAAGTTTTCCATTCTTCTGAAACTGTCCCTCTTTTGATAGTGTATTCTTCGGTTTTTGCATTGTTCACTTGCAGATTATAGGTTTGTAGAGCACCTGGTGTTTCTCTTTTCAATCTTTCAGTATCTTGTTGGTTATTTGTAATGTAGCTAATATCATCAGCATACTGCTGGTCTATGATTAGTCTATTATTTATGTCTTGGGTATATGAGTGATCATGAATATGTGATGGATTAACGATTGATTGTGTGTTTTTTAATACATGAGCTAAATAAATTACAAATAATATTGGACTTAAGCAGTCTCCTTGCGGTACACCCACGTTGCTATTTATATCTTTACCTATCTTATCATTTATTTTAACTTTTAAGATTACATCTTCAATCAGTATTTTCATGATATGTATTTCGTCATTTTCAAGTATTTCTTTTAAAATATCAATCATTTTGTCTCTCTGAACAGTGTCAAAAGCTTTTGACATATCAAGGAGCAAAAGATTGATTTGATAGTTTTCTGAAATTATTGCTTTTTCTGCAAGAACTTTGAAACTAAATACTTGCTCGGTGGTGCTTCTGCCTTGTTGATAAGCTGCTTGGGATTTTGGAATTTTTTCATTGAATCTATGGACGCATCTTGTCAACATACAGATTGCTAATATTTTTCTTAGAACTGATAGTAATATCACTGGTCTTAGATGGGATGCTGGGCCAGGTTTTTTGCCTGGTTTAGGTAAAGGTACTAAAAAGCCTTCTCTTATTTCTTTGGGAAAATTTCCTGTACTTGCAATGCTGTTAAAAATATCACTAATTCGTTGACATAATATGCCTGGACCATGTTTTAATAATTCAGCACTTAAATGATCTACACCTGGACTTTTACCATTTTTTAGAGACTTTACAGCTGATTTTATTTCAAATGCATTGAAAGGCGTACTCATTTTTGTCGGTTGTATAAATTCTATTTCTTTCTCTGAAACTTTGTTGAAAACTCCCTGGAAATATTCGGTAATAATTTTTGACTGTTCTTCTTTGTCTGTGGAAATGCCATATTTACCATTTACAAGTAGTTTGCTTTTTTTGTTATTTCTTTGTTGTAACTGTTTAACAGCTTGAAACATTCTCCTGGAATCTGGTTTCGACTTTTCAATTTTTTCTACCATCTCCATTATTTCTGCCAAATCTTCCTCTTTTAATTTATTTTGTATTTCTTTCATAATAATATTTCTTTCTTTTTGTAGACATAGTTTTTCTGATTTATCATCAGTGGTGTTGATTTTATCTCTAATATGTTTTTGTTTGTCTGATAGAATTTTGATGTTTTTATTTGTACTTTTTTTACCTTTTGTTTTATTTCCAACTACCTCTTTTGCAGCGGCATTACATGATTCTACAATGTCTGACCATTGATCTTGAAGAGCAAGAGGATTTGTAGGCCTAGAGTTTAAATTTTCAACTACTTTTTGTTGGTATTTTTTTTTATTTCCTGGATCTTTCAATGCTTGAATATCTAATTTTTCCTTGGGTTTAATAAATTTTACTTTGTACCATTTTATATTAAGCTTTGCTTTAACTAATCTATGATATGTGTATGTTTCTATGCCACTGTATGATCTAGAATCTTCTATAAATGTTCTATGTTTTTCTTTCATCATTATATAATCAATTTGATTTCTATAGGGGTTTTTCCTTAATGTTCCATTTTTGTCATTGTGGTCTTGCACTCTGATGGGTGCTTCCCATGTTGTTCGATGTGCCATTTTATGGGGAAATATAGTATTGCATAGTACCATTTCGTTTCTGAGAAGCATTTCTGAAAGAGACCTGCCATTTGAATTCAGGGTACCTTTGCCATATCTTCCTATCACGTCTGGAAATTCTTCTCTGCCAAGACCTGTTTTGGCGTTCTGATCTCCTCCTACGATGCAGATATCTCTGTTATTTATTTTCTGGATTACATTTTCTAATTGTTCGTAATATTCCTCTTTTATTTCGGGTTGTTTTTCACTTACATCTAAAGTTGGTGCATATGACGAGATAAATATTATATTTCTATTATTAGTTTTATTATTTCTATTTACAGTGTTAAGTTTTATAGTTGCTGTACATATACGATTAGAAATTGTCTTAAATTCTACATTTATTCCTTTTTCTATAACAATCCCCACTCCATGGTAGTTATTTTCTCGATTTCCGGTATGAAATACTTCGTACGTTGTCTTTTTATCACTTGTTTGAATATCAAAAATACCTTCTTCTTTTAATTTTGTTTCTTGTATAGCTAATATAGACAGTTTGTAATTACACATATCATTTGCTAATTGTTGTTTTTTTAATGTAGTGTTCAAGCCTCTTACATTTAAAGTTCCTACATTGAAAGCTTGTTGTATATAATTAGTTGTTTTATCAGACATGTTTGACGGATGTTGATCATGACTTTTTGGTAACGCTTCTCTAAGATAGAGTTTGTGAGGAGTCACCCGTCACAGCCGGCTTTTCAGAACCTGTAATATTATATTTGGCAAAATGTTGAGTTTATTTACTTACCAGGAACAATGACATATATTCTTACCTTGTACTGGTTTTCTGTGATTCAGGCTATCTATTATACCCCCTGACAGCCTAATGTTTTGAAATGAGGTTGAAACTTGAAAGTGAGAATCAAGTTACGCTTGAATTATGCCGTGGGAGAAAGAAAGTTTTGCCGTGGAAGAAAGTAAGTTTTGCCGTGAGAAAGTAAGTTTGTTGAGAGAAAGTAAGTTTTGCCGTGACAAAGTAAGTTTTGCCGTGAGTAAGTAAGTTTTGCCCCGAAAAAGTAAGTTTTGCCATGAATAAGTATGTTTTGTCGTGGAAAAAGAAAGTCTTGCCGTGAGAATGTAAGTTTTGCCGTGAGAAAGAAAGTTGCCGTGGAGAAAGAAGTTTTGCCGTGAGCCATGTGGGCCACCGTACCCTGGTCTAGACAAGAAGACCATTCCTATATTTTGGGCTTGGTTGGTAAGTCTGCAAGAGTTTGCAGTTTGGTATTTCACCTTCAACTTTCGTAATTTGACTTGTATGAAACTTAACTGGCAAAATCAGTTCAAGGCGAAAAACTAAACGACTGACCAACAGAAAAACTAAAATTTAACAAATGCAACAAATATGATGAAAGTGTCATAAGCTTGTGTATGGATAGGGACAGGTTTCATGCATTTCTAGTCAGCATCATTTATCTGGGCCTCCTCTCAGAAGCTGCCGTTCGTTTAGGCACGCCCCCAAATTGATTGGAAAGTGCACAATATTAATGAATTTGATATACAGTACATCATTTTAAATACTGCTTACCTATTAGAGCCAGAGAAAGTAGATTTTCGCCCACCATTTCAATGATATCATCGGAAGTAACTTGTACACTGAGGTCTTACCTTAGTTTTTCAGGCCTTTCACAAATCACAATTGGATGGGTCCCAGTTCTTCTAGCCTGCGCGCAGACCTTGAAAATTGTTGTTATACATATCTGTGTAAGCGCTAGCATAACCTTGGAAAGCTGATTCAGGACATTTTTCAGTAATTTTCAAACACAATGTACCATATAATATTGTATATAAACATTAACATTAAGACAAGCTTACAGCTTAGGAGTGTCACTGATTAAATAAATAAAAATATAACTATTTTTGAAATATCTATATTTGATTAGACTTAATTATTCCGTTATTATTATTAAATTTCTTCATTATTAATTATTGCGTTGCTGAAATGCTGAATATTATTTTCAGTATAGCAGATACCTCGGATATACAGATATACTCGGCGGCCTCGTTTACGATATGGATTTCTCGTTTGTTGTTAGTGAACTCGTGGGTCTAAATTCCGATAACCCACTCACAAGAGTGATGTAATCCCTCATTATACAATTATTGATGAAAGCAAGATCCCTCTTCATATCGTACAATGCATTCCTACACATTTTTACACTCCTATACCCTCCGCACAAAGCTAGAATCGATGAAATATTGAGCAAGTAAGGAGTAGGATTATTGATGATGGAAGAAGGGGCGGCGGATAACGTTTAAGCTCACGATTATTGATTCAATTGGAAACCTAATCGACCAATCTAAAGGGGTACGAAGATTATCAAAGCATAATTCTAATGCGACACTCATCACGACCGCAGCTACAAGCCGCATTTCTGACCGTTGATGAATTTTGCTCGACAAAATTGGCATTTTTTCCTAAAAAAAGGCGTGGCGTTCGCATATTTTGGAGCTTAATACAGTATTCCCTTGTTCCTAAGTTGCCCGAAATATGAGTCAAAAATGAGATTCGGTGTGTCACCCCCCTCCCTTCGGAATTTACGACCGTGGTGATACCATTCGCTTCTTGGTATATAACACTTCATTACAAATATCTATATGGCAACCGTATAGTTTGAATCCATTTTAAAAAGAACCTCAGCGTTGATGCCATCGGTCGTTTGACGGTGACCATTTCAAGTGTATTATGTATGTGCATCTTGTACTATTACTCATATGCAACTTAAACTACAAAACTGACTATGTTTATTAAATATAGGAAATTTACCTCGGCAATAACTTCAAGACGATGGAATCTGATTGCTTATTTAAAATTTGGTTCTCCCGAGGGGAAACCGCCAGCCATATAAAAAATATACTGTGTTGGCGTGCCACCATTTATCAGTCCATTTTCTACTGATTAAAATTTTTATTCGGCAAGAAATTGTAGATTTAGGAACTTCTTGGGTCCCTGCAAAAATTTTCAATGTAAAGATTTCTGAAAATGTATTTTATTTGACGAACTTAATTTTTTCACGATAGTACATTTCTTGAATTGCACAATAACAATTTTACGCATTTCCAATCGTGTACGAAATATTTAAAGTAATTTTTACATGGAGACTACAGACTTTTGGGCGGCAGGGTATAATATTTTTTTGAAAAATCAAATAGGCCATGGAACTTTTAAAGATTTTTTGAAAAGCTATCCCGCCCCCTTCCCCATCGCTAACTTGAGTTTTATAGTATGTATTTTGTACGATAAACAATATGTAGATCGAATACGAAGTGGCGTGATTCTGGTCTAGCATAGGACATTTATTAGGTTGCCAAGGAATAATTAAAAGGTTCCCGAAGAAAATATAATATTGAAAAAACTTTGAATAGAAATCTGTTACATAAATTATTAGAAAATCAACTTAAGAAAATGGATGTAGGTTATATATTTGAGCATAATATGATATGATGTGAATTGTATCTGCACTTCAAAAACGATGTGATTTCTATTGTAGAAAATGTATAAACATTTTAATGAGTTGTTCTTCATTGATTTCCCAGATATTTCCCCATTAACTCGAAGTAAGTATCCATGTAATTTTAATTATTGATAACTTTTCTGTTAAATATATGGCCATTGGATGAGCGTCGTTCTGCATCTAAATAAAACGTTTATTTGATTTATAATCCTTATAGTATCTTTCATGATAATTTTTTTATTTTATAAGAATGTAGATATAGTAATAAATTAAAAAAAATTTATTATAGCGAGTGTAAACTCAGATACACATATGAATATGAAAGTTCTCAATCTTGGGTAAAACAGGGCATTATATAATAAGAGACAACGATGAGGCAAAACTCTTTTCCCGTTACACAGAGTTTAAAGGGTCAAAACAGACCGGGAAACCTTGCGCGCGCACACTTTGAATAGTGCACGTAAAATTCAAACACTCGTTTCCAAACATTGCTTTGCCTCGTCTAGAATGCGTTTGTCGTAAAATATTTTTGAACCATTCTTGAACAAGAGCTTATACTTACTAGCCTATACTTTATTTCTAATCTTCGATAATTTTAATAACACGAATGCCAAGTTCCTGAAGAACCAGAACATGGTGGTAAAAGGAAAGGAGCAGGTAGAAGGCCACCGATAACTCAAGAGCTTTCACTTATACATCAGGATATCTGGACATGGCGTCTTGGCGATAAACCATAATAAAGTTTTACCTAAATTTCGTGATTTGCAAAGACTGGTATAAGGAATGAATTTTGTCTAAAGGAACACCTGAGTGAAGATTTGATACTGTTTTCCTGTTTACAAACCTATCAATGCGAGATTCCTTCAAAGAACAAAAAACGAAGCTCCATTTTCACAACCTCAAATCAACAGCTTATTTATTTTGTATTTCTATTTTCAATCACACTTGATATTTATCGAACTTCGATCGAGATGAAATAAGCATCATATGTAGTTTCTGGACTCGTGGAATATATGAATTTCTACAGCAAATTAATTAAAATAGTATTTTATTATTGATCAGTTTTGTCATTCCTTCGTGCATTTCTTTCTGTGGTTTGAGTATGTTTTGAAAAAAATTCCCGTCTGTTTCGCATGGATTGATGTTAATGTTTCACGGCTGTACATAATTACCATAGTTTTCATTATCCTTATTCAATTCGCATTGTTTCGCTCCAGTTTTCATGTTGTTTTTCAGAAATATTCATACATGAATTAAAAGGTTGCTACGGCTCAAATGAAATCATGAGGAATGCTATGACGTTGATAAGAAGGCTGCGAGACTCCATTTTGAAAATGTTGAATGCAAAGGCTGCCGGTCTGGTTTGACCCTTTAATTGCGATCTTAAAATGGTAATACAGAGTGTAGCTATAATTAAATTTCAATGTTCTCCCCTCCCCGATGCAATAGATTTGCACATAAACCCTCACCGATGATAATGATGACTATTGTAAATCTAGCTGGGTTATCCCGAATGAATCACATGACAGGCATGAGAGGCAAGGTCAGTCAAAATAGATGGAATCTCCTTGAATATTTCAGAAATAATAGAAAATCTCGTATGCCTGCATTGACTATTTTCTCTTTTCTGAATCTAGGATAGGTGAAAAGGAGAATAAAGCAATTATATAGGCAGCAAAGTCTTCCACGTGTTACTGTAGACGGCAGAAAACGATCGTATTCTTTTATGAACTTATTTGGACAAACAATCGTCTTACATCGTGCTAATGAAAGTAAATACAACATTAAACACAACATATATAAATACAAGCTACTATTTAAACCTAAAAATGAAGCATTGATCGTCCTCAAATAAAAACTTTATTCCATTATATTTTGTTCTAATCTATTCTATTATATTCTATTCTATTCTATTCTAGAAAACTAAGATTACTATTATGACATGCCAAATTTTATGGCTTCATTGGCAGCCATTATTTGCGGAATTTGTAGTCTCCCATAATCTTGATGTCTATGGAAGGCTATTCCAGGCGGCATGCCAACAACATCATAGACTTTTTTGTATTCTTCATACTTTAACCGCCAAACATTACCATTGCATTGAGCTGAAAAGAAAAATGATTGTGTAGATAAATGGATGGATGATACGGTATAAGCAATACTCAAGTTATAATCGGATTACATTAAAACGGTCGCTCTGAAAGGGACTGCAGAGAAGGTCTGCTGGTATGATAAGCGAGTGCATGCTATTATTCGCTTCAATTTCGGTAGCTATATAACACAAGTATTACGCTTATGCGCACGCTCATCCCAAGGTGCACAATCGTTTATAAATACTTACGCGAACCAGAATAATATACATTTACACTGTGTAGCAATTAGTAATTGAAGAAAGTGAGTTGGAAAATTTTGAAAATGGTATATACCAACCCCATTTGTCTGCGTTATAGCTGTTTGACATTTTTATGCGTCCGTTCACGGTTACCTGAAAAATGAAACAAGAATAAAAATTGAAAAGGTACAATGGTCAAGATTTGTGTTACATGTATCATGAAGATCATTCAAACCAAAATCAATGTGCCGCAGACTCATCGACGACGTACAAAATCAAGTTATATATCTAGAACATCGGTTGATTGATCTTACCGGTTGATTGCTTTTGGAGATAGATAATGAACTCCATGACTATGTTTGGAGAAAATGATTCCCCTGAGGAATTGTGCAGTCTTGCAGCCCTGACATATTATTTAGGGTCAGTTTGAGCAACAAACACGGCAGCACACCCAAGGCTATTCAACTCTGTTATCTATAAGTAAAAGAGAGTGAATAACAATCATTAACATTGACAATCAGTCGTGTAAGAAATCAGTTGTGGCAATTTTGAAAGACATGTTACCACTAAAAGACAGTTGATGAGTTCATGAACGGTTCATGAATGAAGTTCATGAATGAGGATGAAACATTAAAGAAACAGTTCATGAAAATCGGGCTCTTTGACGTTCATGAACCATTCGTGAATTCATGAACTGTTTTTCGGTAGGCCTACATGCACCACCAATACGTGTATTATTAGATTAAATGCATTTACTGGTTTTTTGCTCTCAATTATCTATTGAAGTCAATTACAGAAGGACTTCCTGAAGCATCCAATTGGTGTTAAGTGCGACGCATAGAAGGAAAACATTTAAGGTGTGAGCAATGTGCAAGTTCATGTTGATGTATGTACATACTAAACATTGTCCAAAATTCATATTTGCAAAGATTGACATTATAATATAATATTCACACTTTCAATTGTATATAATTGTGACTGACAGTCACCTCTTAAACTTGTTTATTTAGGTAGGTACATTAGAAATTTACAGATGGTTACAAAGAACATGTGCGTACTGACCAGGAATCTAAACCAGTATCCATTACATCGTGCAGGCACTCTGTACTGTGCCACCATTGCACACATTTTCACCTACATTTTACAATATAACAATTAAAATTGATTGAACGTTTTCCTATATCACTTGTCATGATTATAGTAATGATGGTTTTTTGTCTGCAAGCATCGTCTGTGATCTAATTATGTTCTTATTATGCAAATCACATGCAAAGAGCAACATCATACAAGATTACTGCTAATTAAAATAAAAATAAAATGTTCACACCTACCGTTTTGCTAATTTTATCCAATTT
Organism: Haliclystus octoradiatus; assembly: GCA_916610825.1. Classification (NCBI taxonomy): domain Eukaryota; kingdom Metazoa; phylum Cnidaria; class Staurozoa; order Stauromedusae; family Haliclystidae; genus Haliclystus; species Haliclystus octoradiatus. Next base: position 3,989,750 of record OU744452.1, read on the forward strand.
TATACATAAGACAGTTTGGTCCATTTGTCTTTCATTTCTGTGGAGACAGATCTCCAAGCATGCCGTGTTGCAGTATTCCTTTCTGCCAACGAAGAGGAAGTGGAGTTGGCATCTGTTAATTAAAATAAGATAGAATAGAAGACATACAGTCCATTGACAAGGCATCTATGGATACATTTAAATTAAAACGTAGCTTTATGCTTGAGATGATTGTCAGCTGTTTCCAGTTCACCAGGAATACACAATTAATTGAACGTAATTCACGCCTGATAAGGAACAGCTGAATACTGGAAGGCGACAATTACATCTTGCTTGGCAAATCTAATTTAATCAGTCTCATTTTATTTTAACCCAATATTGAAGCATTTTAATTAGTAAAACAAATTTGAAATGAAGGTTAGTTTATGACAAGAAACTACAATTAGTGGTTGGTGAAAACCTTTTGATTTCATACATCATATCATTGTCAGTCCAAAGAGGAATACAAATTAAGTTATAAATTATTTATAGATAGATAGATAGATATTTATTTTGATCAAAATAACATTTAAGGAAAAAGTAAAATACATACAAGTTTTGGGTCAAATGTGAAAAATGATACATGATCAGGTCATCCCGTAATCTCTAGAAGCTTGTTTGTTTGGGAGACCTTATATATTTATAGAAAAATTAAAGTGGTATATCAGAAGTGTTTATTTACACAATATACATTAACATGCAGAAGTTGAATCTGAATAATTAATAATTAGTACAATTAAAACATTAAATAAAACATAAGTTGACATGACATGGATATAAGATAGGTAGAGTACAGCAAGACAAGATCATTTGATTGTTAGTTGCAAATGTAGCAGTCAGTAATAGTACAAGTGTCATAGTATTTATTAATTAGTGAGCTTTTCAAATTAATAGAGAATCGATGGGGGATGTATTTATGTTACAATCAAATTTGAAATTATTCCATGAATGAGGAAATTTGTATGTCGGGGAGGTTTGTAAACTGGAGTTTTTTGCGAAAGGCACAGCAAAGATGTTTTCTTTCCTACGATGGAATCGGTGAAAGATAAACATATTTAAAACAGGAGGTGCCTTTGAAACAATTACAGAATGGAGTACAGAAAACATTTTAGGTATATGCAGATCATGAAATTGAAGAATGTCTAGTTTCTTACAAAGAGGCTCAGCGTGAGAGCGTGGTTTCACATTTACCATTATTCTAATACATTTTTTATGTAGTGTATTAAGATGTTTTGTAGCGCGACTATGTCCCTAAATAGCAATTGCATTTTCAAAATATGGTTTAACCATTGTATTATAAATTTGTAATTTATGATTTATTGATAAAAAAATTTTCGTACACGGAATAAAGAATATATATTTTTGAGGATATTGCTTCTTAGATATTTTATATGAAAATTCCAATTTAATTTGTTATCAACCATGATGTAGTATTCATAATAATTAGCATAATTAGTTATTAGTCTCTTTTGTATGTAACCTCGTAATCGTGTAGTATAAATAGCTTTGTAATCATTTAGTTTAGATAGAGTGTTATTCAAGCAGTGTTATATGCTGTATGTTATCAATTATATCTTTGACTTTATACAATTGACTACTTATTGTTGTTACCATTCTCTGGCTAGAGTTAATACAGAACTCTACATTGGCGCAGTGGATAGGATTTTTTTTCATATTTGTGAGAATGGCTACTTTTCGTGGTCGATTGCCACCCGAATTTGACCCTGGACAACGTAACGCTTATGACCGCTTTACAAAATGGAAGGCAACATTTTCAAATTATATGCTTGCAACAGACCTTGATGAAAAGTCAGAAGAAAAGAAACTGGCTATATTATACAACGTGGCTGGAGATGATTTCAGAAGATTTGCTAAAAAAAATTGTCAATTTGGATTTCAACTGGTTGAAAACTCGACAAACGTGCTTGCCGAAATTGAACGAATATTGAAACCTCAAAGACGGAACCTGGAATATCGGTGTCGATTGTTAGATTTGAAACAAACACATGATGAAACAATACATGAATTTCTACAGCAATTACGAGCATTGTATCAGGAATCTGGTTATACAGACAGAAATCTCACAGGTGAACTATTAATTCGGGATCTACTGATTAGAGGCATTAAAAACGACGACGCGAAACGCCTCGTTTTACAACAAGATATTGATAATTTAGAAATTGATCAATGTATGCGTTTAATATCTACTTTCGAAACAGTAAGCGATACCGTTTTAACGCCATCTACATCCGATACAAACGCAATCATAGATGATTGTAAATATTGCGGTAAAAATCATGTAAGAGGTAAATGTCCTGCATATCGTAAAACGTGTTCAAAATGTGGTCGATTAAATCATTTCAGTTCTGTTTGTCTATCAAAATCAAAAGTGTCGTCACACTCGCGTGATAGATTTGATAACCGTGATGCATCTACATCAAGTAAAAATAAATATGATAATAAGAAATCTGATAAACGTAATAGCAAGTCGAAATCTAAATCCCGCTCAGAAAGAGCGGCAGCAATAGTTTATTCCGATTCTGATTCGTCTGACACGCCTTCAGATAGTTCTTTTGCCGTCCATTCTAACACTCCCGGCAAGAGGGCATATGTTGATTTATGGGCGTTTGATAAAAAAATAACGTTTCTTATCGATCCTGGCAGTACGTCTACTATGATACCGTTTAATATTTTAAAATATGCCAAGGATCTTACGCAACCAACTGATAAATTTGTAAAACCATGGAATAGCAAAGCTATTCGTATTACCGCCGAGGGCACCGTTGGTTTATCCGCTTCACCAAATCATAGCCCGCTCAAAATTACAGCGAAATGTACTGATAATATGACGTGTCCATTACTTAGTTATTCTGATTATTTAAATTTAGGTGGTCAGCCGTTGACTTTACCAAAAGAATATTTTGTACAAATTAATGAGACTACATTGTTAGGAAGTATTGGCACGGCTACACTACAAATAAAACCTAATGCTCAACCTGCTGTACAGGGCGCTCGAAAGCTACCTTTCAGGTTACATGAATCCGTTTCAAATGAGCTTGATCGTTTAGAAAATTTAGGAATAATCGAGCGTATATTAAAGCCTAGTAAATGGTTATCGCCAATTGTTGTAGCTAAGAGAAAAAATAATAAAATTCGAATTTGTGGCGATTTTCGTAAATTAAATGAATCTATACAACGTGAACGATTTGTTATTCCAACCGCTGATTCATTTTTTGCTAAACTAAACGGAGCAAAGCTCTTTTCAATTCTCGATTTAGAAAGCGGTTTTCATCAATTAAAATTAGATGAATCATCTTCGGATTTGACAACAATAGCTACACACCGTGGTAATTATCGGTATTTACGCTTACCGTTCGGTGTTAGTTCGGCACCGGAAATATTTCAAAGAACAATGACCGATCATTTGTCTGATCTTAATGGTTGTATGGTGTATATAGACGATATATTGGTATATGGTAAGGACAAAGCTGAACACGATTTAAATTTATCTGCTGTTAAAGAACGTCTCAATTCTATTGGTGCAAAGTTGAATAAAAGTAAATGTAAGTTTGCACAACGTGAGCTATTATATCTAGGACATACAATTTCAGACGAGGGTATTTCACCAGATCAACAGAAGATTGTAGAAGCATTATCACTTTCTGCACCTACTACAATTGCTGAAGCCCGTAGAGTGTTAGGGATGTTGAATTATTTACAGAAATTTCTTCCCAATCTCTCAACTAATGTGAAATCTATCAGAGACATCATCAAAGGACAGTTTGATAATGAAGCAGTAAACAGTGCCTGGAAACATGTTAAGGTGGCACTCGCAGAAGCAGCTAAAACTACATTTTCATTTTACGATTGTAACGCTCGTACAGCTATTTTGTGTGACGCAAGTCCTTATGGCTTAGGCGCTGTACTTATGCAGTTTATTAACAACAATTGGACTCCGGTGTTAACAGCTAGTCGTTCGTTAACATCTACTGAGCAGAAATACTCACAAATGGAACGCGAGTTGTTAGCTATAGTCTTTGGCGCAACACGTTTCCGGCAATTTATATTAGGGGGAACAGTTGAATTTTGGACAGACCATAAGCCCCTAGAATCAATATGGTTGAAACCATTTGAAGCAATTCCACCTCGCCTTCAACGTATGATGTTACGATTGCAACAATATGGATCAAATATTATTTATAAACCGGCGAAAGAAAATATGAATACTTTGCCTGATACGTTATCACGTTCACCATCTATTAAGAACACTCCTGAGCTGAGTGTTAATGATTATAGCGAAATTTGTTCGATAGCTATTGACGATTTTGAACACTTTTTAGATCCTAATTTTGTTACATTAAGAGACGTAGAGCTAGAAACAGCTGCTAGTAATGCCCTGACACGTGTCATCGAAGCAATAGAATATAATAATTGGTCTAGTATTCCGGAAGTTTTAGAACCATATTTTAAAGAACGTTTTAATTTATCTGTTTTGCAGAAGCCACGAGTACTCATGCGTGGTACTCAAGTAGTTATTCCGTCTAGTTTACGTGAACGTTTAATCAAACTAGCACATGATAGTCATCTTGGACTTAAAACAACACTGTCTCAACTTTCATCTGTCTGGTGGCCTGGTCTTTCTGCAGAGGTAAAGTCTACAATAGCTTCCTGTGAGACATGCAGAGAAGTTTCTCAACGATGGCCTGAGTTGGAATTGAAGCCATCAGAAGTTCTACCACCCTGGCATACTTTGGCGACGGACATTTTCCATGTTGATGGTAAGCCATATTTATCTGTCGTTGATTACGGTTCACGTTATCCTGAAGTGTTTCCACTAAAACATGAGAAAACACCTGAAGTAATTGATGCATTAGAAGCTATATTTTGTCGCCATGGACCTTGTCTTGAACTAATGTCAGACAATGGATCCCAATTCACCTCAAAAAAGTTCAAACGATTTTGCAAAAGTTGGGGTGTGGTGTTACGTAATTCACCTCCCCGTTACCCTCGTTCTAATGGAATGGTAGAACGATTTCATAGGACATTTAAATATCGTTGGACAAGAACAGATGACCTTACACGAACACAGCGTTTACGTCATGTGCTATTTACAATAAGATCCACAGTACATCGTATGATTGGTACATCTCCTCTACATGCTCTAATGGGACGTAAACCTGTTACACCAATTCCTGCGGTGTCATCAAACAAACCTGTCAATGTAAATCATCAAATTAAAGCTAAAGCAGCTATGAAACTATTTCATGATCAACAAAAACTTGTATCAAATTTACCAACTCCAAATGAAGGAGAAAGAGTAATATTACGTGATGGAGGAGGAGATATAATTCGTGGTAATGTTATATCGTCGTCACCTCGTCGTACTACCGTTGAAACAGAATCTGGTGGAACATTAGTTCGCGCTCGTTCTCACGTGAGAACAACATCTCGTTTAACTCGGTCAGGTCGCATAAGTAAACCACCTGTAAGATTTGACCCGTCTAATCCAGACACTCATTAAAGGGATTCGTATTTATTAAAAGCGATTCTATTAAATCGGATTTTACGATTAATCATCAATTATCAATTCAACTTATTACTATTTAATTCTAACTATTCAATTATCGTTTATTCGTTTTTAATATTCTTTAGAAGAAATAGCGAGTGTAGTATTCATAATAATTAGCATAATTAGTTATTAGTCTCTTTTGTATGTAACCTCGTAATCGTGTAGTATAAATAGCTTTGTAATCATTTAGTTTAGATAGAGTGTTATTCAAGCAGTGTTATATGCTGTATGTTATCAATTATATCTTTGACTTTATACAATTGACTACTTATTGTTGTTACCATTCTCTGGCTAGAGTTAATACAGAACTCTACAATGACACCTAAGAATTTTATTGATTTTGTGGGGGCAATCAGAGCCACAACATTGTACTTTATGATTTTTAAGATGTACTTCAAAATTTTATGGCTTCGACTTCAAAAGAAGATATAATTTGATTTATTTGGATTTACAGATAAATGATTTGCATCAAACCAATCAGAAACATTTTTCAATTCTAGATTACAAAAAGTTTTGAGTGAAGAAGTATCATTAGAGCTAATTTGAATTGTGATGTCATCAGCGAATAGGTTTACATCGAATTTTGTACAGGATGGGAGATAATTTAAGTAAATAAAGGATAGGAGTGGACCCAAAATGCTTCCCTGGGGGACTCCACAGCTGATCGATTGAGGAGAAGATAGATGGTCATTGTAGGATAAAATCTGAGTTCGATTGGTTAAGTATAGGCTACTGTTGGGACCAGTTTAGTTTAATATACGAAAACATTAATGTGCTAGTTTAAAAAGTAGAATTTTATGAGAAACAGTATCAAATGCCTTTCGCAAATCAAGAAACAAACCGATGTGGTATTTTTTTGTCAGAGTTATTAAATTTGTTGTTTGAAAAATTGAGAATGCAATCAGTAGTACTATGATGCTTTCTGAAACCAAACTGAAAAATTGAGAAAAAATGTTTTTCAAAATAACTGTATAGCTAGTTGTAAACAACACGTTCAAAAATTTTGGAAATTGTTGGGAGCAAAGAGATAGGACGATAGTTTGAAAAAAAAAGTGGATCACCAGACTTGGAAAGTGGTAATATTTCAGCACATTTGAAAGTGTCAGGTATGTAACCAGATTGCAGTGAAATATTTAAAAGGTAGATGAGAGGTGAAATCAAAGGCTCTTTGACCAATTTCAAACATTTGTTAGAGATTCCATCAAAACTAGTGCTTGATTTGTTTTTTAAATTTGAAATAATTTTCTCGACTGAAAAAGATGAAACATGATTGAATTTGAATTTATGGCTCAGATTTTCTGGGAGGTACTTTGAAAAGTTTGTTGAAAATGAAAAATTTTGCTCTAGTTGAGGACCAACATTTGCAAAAAAAGACTTAAAATTATTTGCAATTGTACTTTCGTCTAGAATTTTTTTTCCAGAAACAGAGAAGTAAGGAGGAAGCCGATTACATTTTTTAACATGGCCAAGCAACTGATTAGTTACTTTCCATAACTGTCGTAGATTCTGCTTTGATGCTTTATAAAAATGATCCCAGTAATTTATTTTTGATTTTCTGATCAGCTTTTGATAAATTTTAGTATAGTTACAGTGTTTGATCTTAGAATACGGGGTTTTGCAGGTAATACATTTTTTGAATAATTTCTTTTTTGTGTGTCTTAAAATGAGCAATTCCTTTGTCATCCATGGCTGAATCTTCAGTTTAATGGTGATTAGGGGACATGAATCATTCAAATGTTGTTGAATGGTTTGCTCAAAACAATGAAATGCTTGAGCAGGTTCAGATGGTATTAACCAATTTTGCTCAGAAAGAAGATTTTCAAAATGAATCATATTTTGAGGTGACGTACTCCGATAAGTGACTGTTGAAGATTATTTTGAAAGTTATTTATTAAAGATGCATAAGGTGCTAAATGATCTGAGATTTCAGTAATTAAAATTCCAGAGCTTATTGATCCTTTGAAGTTGGTAAATATATTATCAATTAATGTACATGTTTTGGTAGTAATGCGAGTTGGTTCAATGATAAGTGAAGATAGTTTGAAATCAAGCATAAAGTCATGCAATTGTGCAGATTTTGATGAGATTGAAAGGATATCTAGGTTGAAATCTCCAGCTAAAAATCCGGTTTTCTTCTTAAGCTGGGATAATGTGGTGTTAGGCTGAAGGAGAACAATGTTGAGTGTTGATTTCGGAGGAATATAAATAAAGAAAAAATAAAATTGTTGAGTCTCGACAGCTACTAGTTCAATGTCATCGGACATGATTGACAGGTCTTCACAGACAGCCCCTGCGAAATAAGCTCATGAATTCATGAACGTGAAATTGCCCAAAATTTCATGAACTGTTCATGAACTTTTGGGCAATTTCACGTTCATGAACCAGTTCATGAACCGGTTCATGAAGTGTTCACGAACTGTTTGTGACTGTTCATGAACCGTTCGTGAACTGTTCATGAACCAACAAAATAATGTTCATGAACTGTTCATGAAGTTCATGAAATTTTCATGAACTCATGGATGTTTTTCGCAAGGGAGAGAATGATATGGATTGATGTATAGCAATAGCAACACCACCTCCTTTCTTACTTAATCTCTCATTTATAACCAAATAATAATTGGGAATTTGAATGGATGAATTCTGCCACACTTCTTGTAAAGCAATAGGCTAGGTGATCATCTATATTGTCAGTTAGACAACTCCTATTAAAGTGCTCTGTATGGTATGGATAGGCTAACTGAGTATGAGAGGGAATTTAGAAATTACAACGGCTCTAGCTTACTAAATGATCATCTTCTTGTATTCAGGACTTCTCCAGCCAGTATCATCGCTAAATCCAATGCCATCGTTATCATCATGATAATTGGTAACAATGTTTCCAGCAGCAGCAGTCGACGTGACAGTAAATTCCATTCTTTTCTGTCCACAGCGTTGGCGATCCAATGCCTCTTGAACTTTCTTCTCCGTACATGGTTCACACGGAACAAAAACTCTTTTTATCCTTCCAGAAGGAGCAACTTTATCAATATATCTTCCTCTCGATTTGGGCATTTTTTAGAAATCTAATCAAACCGATAGTCCAATTTTCTGTTCTGTTTCTTTGGTCTTGTTAAGAAACTACTTTGTGATAATGAGATCAGAGAGAAGAGATAAGAGTAGCCTAAGATAAGAGAGTCTCTTTTCATGTATATTGTCATATATATTTTTATCTCTTTTGTATGGTTATTACCTATGGAAATGGCGAGGAAAGGGTGGTATCTTTGCAACAAGTAATACATCTTAATAACAAAGCAACGGCCCAAATGTATAAAACGAATGCAATGAAACTACTGTATTAAAAATACCCATCAGAATCATTGTACCTAGCTTTTTGTTCTTCCGCTCAGAGAAATAAAGGATAGCATCATTCAGAAGATCTTCCCTATTTGCAGCTGTCATTTCCTTTGTGATTGCACTAAATTCCCGTAAACTATAAAAATGTTGTAGTCCTGCAGAGATCAGATATGAATGAGTTAAATATATTACAGAATAAACAAGAAGAATGGATAAAATTTTGAAACGAATAACTAAATTCTCTTGTTTTACTCTTTTTCGTTGTACCAGCATTGTAATAGGAATCAACAAATTGATCAACTACAGATTGGTCTTCTAAAAAAGACTGTTCCCAAACCAACGTAAATCATCAGAGGCTCCAGCAGACTTTTTCATCACAAGGCCAAAGCATCCATCAGCTGCAAAAACCTTTATACATGATTCCTAGAAAAACCATGTGCCACAACTCATCTTCAACAAAGGCTATATCTCAAAGTTAACAAAGAAACATACAGAGAAGTGTATCGTTAGAACTAGACTACTCCTTCATTATATGAATAATTAAACCTTTGGACAAGCAAAACAGGTATTTCCACGTTCAAAACCGGTGTCATTACCTTAATTGACAAGGTAATGGAATTGCCTATTAATAGAAAAAGCAGCTGGCAACCATTAGAAAGAAATTATTTAGCTTTCTTTCTAATTTAACTTAATATTCTTCTTCTAGCACAAAATATTCATTACTAATAACACCCTGAGACATTTTACCAGTATTCTAGAAAACAACCTCTTTGCAAAACCGTATAGAAATCTTGAATCTGCAGTGAAGAAAAAGGATAAGCTATCAACGGATAAGCTATCAACTCCAACTCTATTTTGACAATATTAATGATGCTGGCCCTATCAAGCTTTGATTATAATAAGACTTACAAACAAACAATGGGGTCAAAGCTGCGTATGTGCAATAGATTGCATCACAAAACTTTCTGAGAGGTACTTGGCATTCCGGCCAGTAGGCCTACAAGAGATGAAAGATAATCCATGAATTGGAATGAAAAGGCAATAGTTGGACTGGAGGGTGCTCCGGGCCAAAATCCATTTTTTATTAGTAAGGCGGCTTCACTCTGGCAAGAACAGAACATTGTGATAGCCTAGTGTTGGAATCCTTCAAATAAAAGAGACATAATAATGAAAAATGCATATATATCGGTAGCCTGTGTAATATCACAGATCAAACATTTTTCGTTCTAACATTCTGAGAATGTCTTGGTCTGTGTCCGGGCAGGCTGGGATATTGATCATTTTTTATCACAGTATCAGCTGAGCTATACAAGTATTAATGCAAGTATTTAAATCCGCATAAATTTACATAATCCCACAATCAGCTTCAAGTAATTTGCAATATTTCATCAAATAAATTTATCACTGATTGTGTGCACAAGAAAGTGAAGCCTGTCAACAAATAGAAGAATGATTTTATAAATTCACCACTATTTCTATTACAAAATAAATGATAAATTGAGTCTAGCCTATTGAGCCCTGTAGGCAGGGGCACCATATGAGGACGAAAATGGCAGAGTCTTCAAACACCTTCCAAATTTCAAGACAAAATGTTTACACTATACGTTTTCTACTACTTATATTATATAAAAGGGCACCTTCTGCCCTGCCGGCTCAGATGCCCCTGAGTCTTAACCATAATCAACATGTTGCAATTGGGATTTTACATTGTTTAAACACTCTGCTGAATGTAGGCATATGTCCATTAATTAATTACCTAACCCGTCAATACATGTTATTTTTTTCGGGAACACAGAATAGCAAATCGATTCTTTGCAAAATTCAATTTTACCACCAATAATCTGGAAGGGCACATGTTTTCTTTAACCTAATATGAAGAAGCAAATTAAAGAAAAAATTAACAAAAACCAATAAACATCGACTTAACATACATCGGCTACTCATTGACATTTTCCTATTGAATTAAACCCGAAGTGGATATGTTTGTGCATGGTGCATGTTTATTCAAGGTTTCATGTAATATACTTTGTAATAATTCAGCTGCTTTACCTATACCTTCAGAAATTATAGCTGTATTAAAAGTGGACAGGCCTGCATTCAAGAGGTCTTCCAAGAATGCTACCTTGTTAAGGTGCCTGTATGATCTCATGGTTTTGAGTTGTTTTTCAGGGGCTTGAATGCTTCAATATATTGTTGCCGTCAACCCAAAATGATCTGAGCTGCATAGCCTACACGTGTTACAGAGCATACACCACCATTTTGACTGACCGATGCAGAAGATAATAGATAATCTATACATGTTTCAATGGTTTCAGTAATGTGAGAATGTAATTCAAATTGTGATATTAAATCAAGTAGAGAATAATAGTGAATTTTTGTGTGTGTGTAATATAATTGTGTGTGTGTTACAGTGTTTGTGTGACATTGGTGTATCCATAGACAAGAGGGACAACACCGATAATTGTGTTTTATTTTATCATATGCTACGAATTTTGATTCTTAAGTACTGTATCTGATTGTACGCTATAACGTCGAAAAGTTTAACGTCGAAAAACTTTTTTCGACGTTAAATTTTCGACATAAATCCCAAAATGTACGTTTTTCCACGTGCATCTACGAGATTTTGCCGCGCGGCAAAAATTGTCGCCGCAATTTTGCACGAAATGACGTAGATACAAGAAGGAGCCGGCACAATTTGCCGCGGAAGTAAAATAGTTACCGCAATTTTACACGAAACGAAAACCTAAAATATCGACAGCGTGCACCTAAAACAGAGGCGTGGATGTAAAAGTTTTTAAATGTTAAGAGCGTGCACCTATCTCATGGGCGTGCACTTAATTTTTTTAAAATATGAATAATATTACCGGCGTGCATCTATCGTATGGGCGTGCACTTATAACTTGAATTTAAATATGAAGAATATCACCGGCGTGTACTTATAGTAGGGGCGTGCACATAAAATTAAATAAGAATATTACTGGAGTGCACTTATCGTATGAGCGTGCACTTATTATAACTTGAATTTAAATATGAAGAACATTACCGGCGTGCACCCTATCGGATCGTCTAAATATAAATAATAGTACCGGCGTGCACCTATAGCAGGGCGTGCACTTAAAAACTTTTTTAAATACGAATATTATCGGCGTGTACATAGCAGGAGCGTGCACATGAAGCTAAATATAAAGAATATTACCGGCGTGCACCTATAGCAGGGCGTGCACTTAAAACTTGAATTTAAATATTTAAATATGAAGATTATTACCGGCGTGCACCTATAGCAGGGCGTGCACATAAAACTAAATATAAAGAATATTACCGGCGTGCACCTATAGCAGGGTGTGCACTTAAAAGTTGAACTTAAATATGAAGAATGTTACCGGCGTGCACATAAAACTAAATATAAAGAATATTACCGGTGTGCACCTATAGGAGGGCGTGCACTTAAAACTTAAATTTAAATATGAAGAATGTTACCTGCATGCACATAAAACTAAATATAAAGAATATTACCGGCGTGCACCTATAGGAAGGTGTGCACTTAAAACTTAAATTTAAATCTAAAGAATGTTACCGGCGTGCACATAAAACTAAATATAAAGAATATTACCGGCGTGCACCTATAGGAGGGCGTGCACTTAAAACTTAAATTTAAATCTGAAGAATGTTACCGGCGTGCACATAAAACTAAATATAAAGAATATTACCGGCGTGCACCTATAGGAGGGCGTGCACTTAAAACTTAAATTTAAATCTGAAGAATGTTACCGGCGTGCACATCAAACTAAATATAAAGAATATTACCGGCGTGCACCTATAGCAGGGCGTGCACTTAAAACTTGAATTTAAATATGAAGATTATTACCGGCGTGCACCTATAGCAGGGCGTGCACATAAAACTAAATATATAGAAGAGTACCGACGTGCACATATAGCAGGGCGCGCACTTAAAAAACTTTTTTACATATGGATATTACTGGTGTGTACCTATCGCATGGTGGTGCAATCAAAATTTCAATTTAAATATGAAGACTATTAAACCAACGTGCACCTATATAGCAGGGGCGTGCACTTGAAACTTTTAACTATATTACATTTGAATTTATCTTATTTACACGTACACTAACTTTGTTCGCTTTGTTATGACAGATTCCCCACTGTTAAACAGACACAATCCCGGTGGCAAAAGGATACTGCGGAAATACACTACATTTTTGAGAAATAGTCAAACCATGGTCAAACGTAATAGTGAAACAAAGAACTACGTGATAAAACGATGGATTAAATTGTTCACCCCGATAAACGATTACGATGAGAAAAATTGGATTGCAAAATTCAGATTTTAGTCTCCTTTTCAAATTTGTTGAGAGTTTTGAGAAATCAACTTTGAATTGGAAAAATAAAAAATTACCGTATTTTGTTGGATTTTAGGAACTTTTTAGGAGCATTTTCAAGTTTTGTTCTTTGCAGAGGCTGGAATTACCGTGTTAAACCCCCCCCCCAAAAAAAAATATATATCTAATAACTTATAGTATTAACCTAATACGAGGGTGTATTATTTTATTACAATTCCATCTTAAATTTATTTCAAAGTGAATGATAGCAACAAAAAACTACAAGAAGTGATGTTGAAAAAATTTCGGTATTATTCATTATACCATCGTCAGTTCAAATACATTTACAATTTTACATTCACGGAAGATATTATCGGAAGACATTCACATTCACACAATAAAACTATGGATGAATCACAACATTTATTTTCGGTAGAGAAAAATGCAGCAATAAATTCGACTGTGTAGTACATGAAATGTTAATTATCCTTGATAAAAAACCTCACAATGCACTCAGAGTGACTCTATCCGTTCCCGACTCCTTTTGTAAAGTACTGCATAAATATAGCACATTTGTAATTGACTAGGTTCCTTCCTTTTTCATTGTTTAATTTCTAGCAGTATTATAACAATTACAATGTGTTAAATTTATAAATCCATTATAGCCTATAAATAATTTGTAAATTAATATTTATTATTTTGAACTGACGATGGTATAATAAATAATCTATTTGTAGTTTTTTGTTACTATCTTTCACTCTGAAATGTTTCACGAAGAAACTTTTGATCAATCTCAAATTTAGTTTTCGAAATTAAACTTATCAAGTAACAACGCGACATTCCGTATACTTTTAATTTTAAAGGGTTTTTTCATCAAGCTATTCATTTTCGACATGAAACATATCGGGACACAACGCGATTCTAATCACTAACAATAACACATGAATTTGATTCATTACAAACTATACTCAAATAACTTTAATTGATAGTTAAAACTGCATAAGAAGGTGTATCTATATGTTACGTTTCTATAATGTCCAATACTTTTCATTTTAAAGGGTTTTTTAATCAAGTTATTCATTTTCGACATTAAACCTATCAGGACACAACGCGATTTGCATCACTAACAATAACACATGAATTTGATTCATTACAAACTCTACTTAACTAACTATAATTGATAGTTATTACTTCATACGAATGTGTATCTATATGTTACGTTTCTATAGTGTCCAATACTTTTCATTTTAAAGGGTTTTTTAATCAAGTTATTCATTTTCGACATTAAACCTATCGGGACACAACGCAATTTTCACACAACGCGCTTTGCATCACTAACAATAACACATGAATTTGATTCATTACAAACTCTACTTAACTAATTATAATTGATAGTTATTACTTCATACGAATGTGTATCTATATGTTACCTTTCTACAGTGTCCAATACTTTTCATTTTAAAGGGTGTTTTAATCAAGTTATTCATTTTTGACATTAAACCAATCGGGGCAGAACGCGATTCTCATCACTAACAATAACACATGAATTTGATTCATTACAAACTATACTTAAATAACTATAATTGATAATTAAAACTACATAAGAAGGTGTATCTATATATTACGTTTCTACAGTGTCCAATACTTTTCATTTTAAAAGGTTTTTTAATCAAGTTATTCATTTTCGACATTAAACCTATCGGGACACAACGCGATTTTCAAACAACGCGATTTTCATCACTAACAATAACACATGAATTTGATTCATTACAAACTCTACTTAAATAACTATAATTGATAGTTAAAACTACATAAGAAGGTGTATCTATATGTTACCTTTCTACAGTGTCCAATACTTTTCATTTTAAAGGGTTTTTTAATCAAGTTATTCATTTTCGACATTAAGCCTATCGGGACACAACGCGATTTTCATCACTAACAATAACACATGAATTTGATTCATTACAAACTCTACTTAACTAACTATAATTGATAGTTAAAACTACATAAGAAGGTGTATCTATATGTTACCTTTCTACAGTGTCCAATACTTTTCATTTTAAAGGGTTTTTTAATCAAGTTATTCATTTTCGACATTAAGCCTATCGGGACACAACGCGATTTTCATCACTAACAATAACACATGAATTTGATTCATTACAAACTATACTTAAATAACTATAATTGATAGTTAAAACGACATAAGAAGGTGTATCTATATGTTACGTTTCTACAGTGTCCAATACTTTTCATTTTAAAGGGTTTTTTAATCAAGTTATTCATTTTCGACATTAAACCTATCGGGACACAACGCGATTTTCATCACTAACAATAACACATGAATTTGATTCATTACAAACTATACTTAAATAACTATAATTGATAGTTAAAACGACATAAGAAGGTGTATCTATATGTTACGTTTCTACAGTGTCCAATACTTTTCATTTTAAAGGTTTTTTTAATCAAGTTATCCATTTTCGACATTAAACCTATCGGGACACAACGCGATTTTCATCACTAACAATAACACATGAATTTGATTCATTACAAACTATATACTTAAATAACTATAATTGATAGTTAAAACTACATAAGAAGGTGTATCTATATGTTATGTTTCTACAGTGTCCAATACTTTTCAATTTAAAGGGTTTTTTAATCAAGTTATTCATTTTCGACATTAAACCTATCGGGACACAACGCGATTTTCATCACTAACAATAACACATGAATTTGATTCATTACAAACTATATACTTAAATAACTGTAATTGATAGTTAAAACTACATAAGAAGGTGTATCTATATGTTACCTTTCTACAGTGTCCAATATTTTTCATTCTAAAGGGTTTTTTAATCAAGTTATTCATTTTCGACATTAAACCTGTCGGGGCAGAACGCGATTCTCATCACTAACAATAACACATGAATTTGATTCATTACAAACTATACTGAAATAACTATAATTGATAGTTAAAACTACATAAGAAGGTGTATCTATATGTTATCTTTCTACAGTGTCCAATACTTTTCATTTTAAAGGGTATTTTAATCAAGTTATTCATTTTCGACATTAAACCTGTCGGGGCAGAACGCGATTCTCATCACTAACAATAACACATGAATTTGATTCATTACAAACTATACTTAAATAACTATAATTGATAGTTAAAACTACATAAGAAGGTGTATCTATATGGTATCTTTTTACAGTGTCCAATACTTTTCATTTTAAAGGGTTTTTTAATCAAGTTATTCATTTTCGACATTAAAACTATCGGGACACAACGCGATTTTCACACAACGCGATTTTCATCACTAACAATAACACATGAATTTGATTCATTACAAACTCTACTTAAATAACTATAATTGATAGTTAAAACTACATAAGAAGGTGTATCTATATGTTACCTTTCTACAGTGTCCAATACTTTTCATTTTCTATTAACAACAATTTATATTAAGTTAACATGTATATCCTGTATATACAATATCATATATCCTCTAATTACAATTAAATACAATAAAATTACTTTATATATTTATTCTCTTCGTTGTCATATTTACCTTGTCAGCCTCTTGTTGATTTCATATAAATTGATAATAAAATAAAGAACTTACATGAGGTTGTTAAATATTTATGAAATAGTTCTATATTAAATAATCGTTCGATATCGATTAGTTGTATGTCAAATAATTTCTAGGATGTAATAGAAAACGATATATATCATTCGAAGAATAAAACTTTCACATATATAGGTACAGGTACTGAGCCGTGTCCCGATAAGTTTAATGTCGAAAATGAATAATTCGATGAAAAACCCCTTTAAAATGAATAGTATTGGATACCAAACAAAGATAACATATATATACACCTTCATCTGTAGTTTTAATTATAGCTATTTAGCAGGAGTTTGTAATGAATCAAATTCATGCGTTACTGTTGCGTTGTATCGCGTTGGCGTTGTGTCCCGATAAGTTTAATGTCGAAAATGAATAACTTGATGAAAATTCTCTTTGAAATGAAAAGTATTCAAGTGCACGCCCCTGC
Organism: Haliclystus octoradiatus; assembly: GCA_916610825.1. Classification (NCBI taxonomy): domain Eukaryota; kingdom Metazoa; phylum Cnidaria; class Staurozoa; order Stauromedusae; family Haliclystidae; genus Haliclystus; species Haliclystus octoradiatus. The sequence continues at coordinate 4,007,060 of OU744452.1, forward strand.
GATAGGTGCACGCCGGTAATACACTTCATATTTTATTAAAAGTTTAAAGTGCACGCCCTCCTACAGGAACACGCCTGGTAGTATTCTTCATATTTAATTTAATACTAGACTGGTAGTATTCTTCATATTTAAAAAGTTTTTAGTGCACGCCCCTGCGATAGGTGCACGCTGGCAATATTCTTCATATTTAAAAACCATGGTATTTTGAATGGAAATAATTAGTAACATTTATTATCTGATACACGGCACTATCTTTAAAGTGGGAATAAACCCCCAGACTATCTTTACATATGTAGTAGGACCCGACGTGAAAAAAACAGTGGCGTAATTATTTTTTGATCTGGAAATTATTTCCTGGTGAAAAACTCCTTCAAAGTGGTGTTTTGACCCAAATGTCGCTGAGAAAAAAAGGGATTGGATCTAGCTTTATGACGACAAAGTCACAAGTCGTGCGGTTTGTCTAACAGACTTTAGAGTGGGCTGATTACGCGACGCTATCTTTGAGGTGACCTAGCTCCGAGAGGTCACACAACAAAAATTTCTGACAAGGCTGAGCCATGAACAAACATATACACTCCCGAATTACGTAAAAAGATGCAATTTGTGATTACAGGAGCAGAATAAAATCTATTGCAACGCTCAGTCGAAATAATTTCTCGTAGCGTCATTAAGCGTGATGAATCTGATATATATCATGGTATATGCGATAAAAAACACAATAATTGGCGCAACAGTTTCGATTTAATCTAAAATCATCTTCAGGCAATGTAAAAAGAGAGAGTTAAAAAGTTACATGAATATTTATATAAAAATCTAATTAATTAGTCTATTGTCTTGTGTGATATGCGCGATGCTGTCATGTCGGCCAATCGAGTCAGCGATTTTTTCAACAACGACCAGAGGAAATACAGAAAGTTGGTAATCAATCTGATAGAACATTTTGCCATTGATGAATGGATTTTGGATTATTTGTTTTTGGTTGTAATAATTATTTCATTGTATCTGTCTTAAAGTATATCCGTACTTAGTTTTTCTGTTTGTCAATTTGTTCTAAACTATTACTATTCCATATTCATAGTTACGCTAAATCTAACTGTTGTTATCTTGTGTGACATGCGCGATTGCTGTCATGTCGACCACTCAGGTCGGCAATATATTAAACAACGACCGGAAGAAATACAGAAAATGGAAGAATAATACCAAAGAGCATTTTGCCGCTGTTAAACTATTTTTGATTGTAACTGTTATTTCACCGTGTTTGTATCGTATATTCGTAATTAGTTCTTGTGCTAAAATATCTCTCCTCTAATTATTGTTTGCCATTGTTAAAAAGTATAATACCGTTCCGATAAATTCAATAGACAAATTAATTAGATTTTTATATAAATATTCATGTAACTTTTTAACTCTATCTTTTTACATTGCCTGAAGATGATTTTAGATTAAATCGAAACTGTTGCGCCAATTATTGTGTTTTTTATCGCATATACCATCATGAAATTCATGTCAAGTAAACCTTTACAAAGAATCTGATATAGATTGCGGATAAACACAAATGTCAGGCGGTGCGAGTGTTCCTTTGTGACTATTCTAGTGATACATATTAGTTACGTATTCTGTGTGACCGCAGTACTTCTTCAAATCTTAATTAGACACGTGCCCTTCGAAATAGCTTTATCCTACGCTATATAAATAAGTTATAACTATTTTTAACTCTATCTGAAATTTGTTCTTGAGTAAATATTTTTACAAGATATCCTTTTCTTGATCTAAATGTGAATGTAAACTGACTCGATTTGCACAGGCATGCACAGACGACTTTTCTTTCGAAATAGTTGGTACTGCAAAGTATTAATTGTACTTTTTCGGATTTCTTTAAGTATTACTAAATTATTAAATAGACATTTTTCAATTATCATTTCAAAGTTTAAGTTGAAATTGATGTCTGTCTAGTAATTCTTTAACCATGTAATCGTATAGTTTATACGACTATAGATAGATATATTATACCCAATAGTCTAACAAAGTGTTCATCATTAATTCACCAAGCATTCAATTATTATAAAACGATTGAAAATTCTTCAGTACACTACACTCTAAAATTCTATAAAATATCGGAAAATAGTACAACAATGATATGAGGGCTTGGACGTTCTTATTCAAGTTTACAGCCGTATACCAGAACTACGGTTATGCATATTCTATCATTTTTCGGTTTTGCGGTATATCTTCATTGCATAAATTGTTATCCTTTCTACCAACGTTATCTGATTAACAAAATTAGGGTTTTGCAATGTGAAGTCTCGTTCCTGATTATACATACACCACCAAATTGTATTACCAGTCTAGTATTCATTCCTTTGGCTAGAAAGTAAAACATGTTAGCATCATTCATATCACAATCTGTAGTTTATAGGATGTGGTAATGTACAGTGCAGAAGCTATACTTTGCACAAAATACCTTTCTACAGAGACGATAAATCAGATGAGCAGATTTCGTTTCTGTGAAAAGAGGACTATAAAATGAACGGTTATGGTGTTCTTATAGCGCTTCCCGCCATACGTTATGATTTTTACCCTCAAAAGAATACTCCATTATCAGTTCAGACTCATGCTTACAACAATAAATTCTACTTATCTAGCTATTGTGGTCACCAGAGAATCTTTTGATATGTGTTAAATATGTGTGAGAATGATATGTTAAAATATAATCTGTATAACACGTGCAAAGAATGAAACATTTTCTGATTTTTATTTTCTTCAAATTCGTAAACTTCAAAATCATTAAATCATCTAGAATTTTGCTACTCTTGAGTTTATTTGTTCTTCCTTACCTCAGTTTTGTGAGAGAGAAAAATAGATTGCCGTTACAGAGCTACGCCATCTCAAACGCAACATCGCGTGATTAATTCGATCTAAAGTCTATTAGAAAAACCGCACGACTTGTGACTTTGTCGTCATAAAGCTAGATCCAATCCCTTTTTTTTCCTAAGCGACATTTGGGTCAAAACACCAAAAAATTACGCCATTGTTTTTTTCACGTCGAGTTCTACTACATATGTAAAGATCGTCTGGGGGTTTATTCCCATTTTAACAGCACAATTAAAAAAAAAGCAGAAAAAAAACGCAGAAAAATAAAATGGCAATAAAACCGCTTTTCGACATTAAACATCCATTTTTGCGTTTATTTTTTTCGACGTTAAACTTTTCGACATAAAACTTTTCGACGTAATAGCCAATCGTGCTGTATCTATAGTAGGCCTACCAATTATCAATTCACAATAAAACTTTACCTGGAAAGGCTCCACACGATGACAGAAGTTACCATAATCGTGTTTCTTCATGGCAAAAGTGCAATTGCACTCCACAATCGTCGTGGCAACGGTAGGATGCATCTTCACATTTGTAACTGAAACACAATGCATCAGCATTGAAGGTAATCAGCTTTGAAAAATGTTTAATTAAGTCTGCTGCTTTGCTATTCCATGCATTTCTTCAACGTTCTTTTCTTATAGACCAATTATTCACGTGTCTACTTTCTTCATCTCCACTGTCATCTTGCGTGTCGTTCGTATTCCCAAACCCAAGTTCTCATCATTAACTTCATTTGATGACAATAACAATAATCTAGTAGCAGAAGGTGAAGAAGCAGAGTTTTCTGAGTTGTGAGTTCTGTTCTGGCTCTACTCACTTGGACAGTAGACTTCTTGCCTTCGCTTTCCTCCAAGCCAATTCATACTGAGTTCCATTATAGACCAAACGGCGAGCTTTTCTGTTTTTACGCCGTTTTTATCCATTCAATTAATCAGATTACAGTATTATTTATATAGGCCTATAAATATAACTCAAACTCAAAACACAAAACATCGGTTCCCGCCACATTAATTGACAAGCAGCTTACAGAGCTGTTACTTCAGTCTCATTCAGGTTTCATGTAGTATAAAGAGAGGCTCACTTGAGGCTCCATAGCCTCAAATCACCATTGCATTCAATGATTATTATGGACTATATACCATAAGTACGACCAGACCTATTCCGCTTTTGAGAAATTTATCAATGGTCAATCAAAGTCTACTAAGTTGACGAGAGCTGTAGATTTATGTTGAACAAAACTGCATTTTGTCGGAGTTCTTGAATCACTCAGATATTTAAACTGGAGGGAAAGACTTGGAAATATTGCAACATTTCGACTGGTGTATTATGCTGAGCAGTCGCTTAAGCTTCCATCGTATCACCAATAATATATCTCGCCATTATTTTAAAAAGTTTTCCGATATGGCGAAGAGTTGCAATCATCCCGTGGCTGTGGTAAGTAAACATTACAACCTTTTTAAAGAGCGTTTAATAGACTAGTCAGTGTGTGCTGAAAGCATAAAACTGTTTCAAGAAATGCCAATTTACATAGCCTAGCATAAAGAGCCACTCCTCTAGAAATAGAAGAGTGGTAGGCCTACGCCAGGTACGGATGCTTCGGTACGGTGACACCGAGGCACCGTCTACATTACTTTGACCGTGTGGGAGAGACAGAAAACGAAAACGCTTCTTCTAATACAAATATATTGTGTTCTTTCCCTTATCACTGTCTTCGTGTGACTCCCCAAACTCTCATTTTACCTGTGAGGTGAGTATGATTATCGGCTATAGCACCGAACTTTTAGCCTGCATGCAGACTAAAACCTATCTTAACGAAAGTGTAAAGTCTGCGCACTGCTCAGAAAATCCATTTTGCTGACACTGCGTCGCCCACTGATCTATATAATAACTGGATAGCGCAACTCATTGTTCGAATGGCGCGAAATTTGAAGCCAGGTCAAGTTTGTTTACAAACCAAGGCAGCCATATTGCCTGGACCATTTCTCTTGTAAAATATGTTATCTCCAATGAAAAATTACGAATTGTGTGAATCAAGTTAATAGAATATCAGTTTAAATATTTGATGCTAAATAAATCAATTTATAATGCCAGCCTGCTCATGTGTAAATCACGAACAAAGCGTAAAAAACATGGAAATAAAGAAAATAACCAAGAACAAGAAAAAATGTCATTTCACAAGTAGGATTGCAATTCAGAAACTATAGAACCACACAAACAATAAAAACCAACAGCAAAATAAAGCACAATTCTTGAACAACCTCCATTGAATTTTGCAAATTTATCATCATCATCATTCATCCATTTAAAATTTTATTAAGTAAATTTAGGTCTCTATAGCTAATGTTGTATTTATTGCGGTGGGTGTAAAATACCGACTCGCCGACCACGCAGACCAGCTTGATTTAATCTAGAATTTCTGGGTTAACATCACGAATACTTCACGGCGTTGTACAGAATATTTTGGGAGAACTTTTTGCTGAAGATTTATAAATTCGAAGTGGATAATGTTCCGGCAGCCGGAATCCTGAGTGCTAGAGATAATGTTCCGTGCGTCTTCTGCGCATGCTTAATGTGCTGTTTGCGTTTCTCTCACATTCATTCAAGATGCAATGGCGATGGACGGTCCTGTTCCTCAACCATGTTAATAACAATTCTGTTCATCAGTTTTATAATTGAATATAAAATAATTTAATTTAAAGTGCTAGAGGTTGAAAACACTTTATATGAGGGATTCACGACGCTGGATGCCACCGTTCTTCCAAACTTATAGAAAAAGCGAACGAACACGGCTTTGGTTTTGAGTTTCGGGGTTTTGAGTTTTGGTATACGACAGAATCAGAATTGGTAGGCCGCATATAGCATCAGTTACAGGAAAAGAAAATGACTAATAAGTAATTATCCCATATTATTACAAATTACCATAGTAAAAATGTTTTGAAATATTGTTAGGCAGCATAAATATTCGCTAAAACCTTTTAAGCGCGCCAGATAAATGTCACGACACTCAAACATTAAAAACGCTGCGCTGGGTTGCATCACTGAAAAGCTTCGATAAATCAAACACAGAATAAAATGATTAATGCATAGATATGCTGAATATCGTTTTTGTTAATATTTATTCCAAACAGTCAATCCAATTTACGGTGTGGGTAAATTTTTTTACAAACTTTTTACAATATAATTTTGGATCGATCGACACAGCCATGTTTACTATCTACATACGCATGCGCAAAGAACACACGGAACATTATCTTTTGAAGACAGCTTTCCGGCAGCCGGAACAATATCCACCTTGTTATAAATTTTCTTTAATATGTTCTCCGTCAAATTAATTCTTCCAATTTGTTCAGCTCAACAAATCAACTGGGAAAGCATCGACACAATTATGGCACGCACATCAATCCACATTGTTTTTATTTCGTAGTATTAAATACATATTTACGAGATGTGGATTGTTAGGCTATCTTGTTAGGTTATCCTATAATTTATGACAAAAGTAATGTTGATTACAAGATACCTCTAAAGAAACGAAATGCTTGGAAAGAAATTGCGACGAAATTGGTTATGGATGTAAATGATGCTCAGAGAAGGTATAACAATATACGAACAACGTTTAGCAAGTACATGCGTAAAATGTATAAGGCCCCTTCTGGTTCTGGGCGATCTGATGTTGGGCAAATCGAGGCCAAGTTTGAATACCTCCGTTGGCTCCATACCCATATCACACATAGGCAGAGTACCACAAACGTACAACAGCCGACAGAAATTAATAACGAATGGACACCTTCCCCGGACCCTTCATCTCAGCTTGATAATCGCAGGGCAAGAATTATCGAAAATAATGAATGTAATATCGATGATTATGTGGACAGCTTGTTGCACGTACCTGAATCCCCCCTGAGCCCTCTTAGTCCCCATTCAAGTTTGGGGTCATCTTTTAATGATTTGACAAATGACCTACTTGCAGATAATCCCATTGTACATGATGATTTTGAGGTATTGGTGTCGGAAAGGACAGCCAGTAGCGACAGTCCATGCCCTTCAGAGAATGGAGATGTTATCAACGTTCAAGGCAATCCAAATAGAGGAAAAAAGCGAGCTACTTCGGGCACATCAACAACAACAGGCAAGCGAAAATTAGCTTATTCGAAGGGTAATAAGCCTCCCAGTCAAGCAGAAATGGACAGAGGATTTCTCAAAACTATGAACTCAATTAATAGTGCTATTAATAATGGAAATCCGAAACAAGATACCAGACCTGTCGAGATTGAAGATGACGAAAGACATTTTTGTTTAAGTCTTGTTGGCCAATTAAAGAGCCTTGAGCCCCAATATAAGTCCCTGGCCAAGATGAGAATCATGCAGGTGTTCAACGATATCATTTGGATGACACAACCTCAACCTGCACATACTCAGACAGCCCCCCTACAGCAGCCTATCTCTGGAGCCTTCCGACCCCTTCCTAGATCCCATCATCAGCAGTCTTCATTACAGGGGCCAAATTGTCACCAATTTATGCCCCAGGCACAGATGTCAATGAGGCCTCCAAATAGTTCAAATGCATTAAACTGTACACGAATGAATCAACTGCCCATTGACTATGAACTGAGCTCAGATTTGCGAAGTTCCGATGGAAGACAGGATGATACCCCATGAGCAGCTTAATTTTTGCAAATATATTAATTTTAATTGTAAACGGCACTCCCAATTGTACCATAAATGGCATGATTTTGATGATATTTTTAAATTTATATAATGTTTGATATACTGTCATGTTTTCATATCTTCAATCTATAGTACAACATATTATAAATTATATCATATATTATATATTCACGAGGAAGTGTGCATGTTCTACTTTAAAGTAAAATGATTATCTGATTAGCATATAAATGACTATAGGAATATGTGTTTTCAAGTTTCTCCGCAAGACCTAACATGAGACAGCTGCCATGAAACGGAACCTGCTGGACTGTTGACATATGTCTTAAATAGATCTCTAGTTTCTTTTGCATCTTTGCAGTAGTTATTATTTCTGCATCTAGAAACATCCCTGATAGCACTACTTGAGTCTACTTCGTACCGCCAGGAACCTGGAATTATTGACCCGCTGTTGTCTGTTGCATCTAAAAATCCTTTAGGAATGTAGCCTGCATTGTCTGTTAACTTTAGATAATTATGTAGGGAGACACAAGCTTTTACAATTCTTTCAGCTGTTTCAGGTGCTACACGGATTGGTCTCCGAAATATCCTCCACTTTGCAGCCATTATCCCAAAAGCATTTTCAATTGTTCTCCTTGCCCAAGATAGACGGTAGTTAAATACCAACTGCTCTTCCGAAAGGTTTTTCCCAGGTTAAGGTTTCAATAACCAAGGCTTCAATCCAAATATTTCGTCTGAAACAAGCACGTAAGGGAAATCTTTTCCGTCTATCTTTTCAGGTCGAGGAACATTGAACTGCTTATTTTCAAAATTCCGTCCTAGTATAGATTGGTTAAAAATCGAGGCATCATTGTCGCTACCATAACCTCCTATATCCACTAATGTAAAGCAATAGTCTGCGTCACAAATTGCCATCAAAATAAGGCTGTGAAAACCTTTGTAATTGTAATAGCTTGAACCCCCTTTTTGGGGCATTCTATAACAATGTGTTTTCCGTCTAATGCTCCAATGCAATGAGGGAAATTCCACTCAGCCTCAAAACCGTGCGCAATTCTAATCCAGTCTTTTTCTTTTGCGGGGGCCTTTACATACTTTTCGCTCAGGGCATCCCAAAGCCCCTCACATGTTTCCCTAACAATATCACAGACCGTAATGCGCCCAACCCTAAAATTAAAGGATTGTAATTGTTGGGAGTCACCAGTCGCCAAATATCGTAGTGTTATAACCAAACGTTGCGCTGGTGTAATCGTAACACGGCTTCTACATGGTTTTTTTGCAATAAATGGGCCAACAAGTAGAGTGAGATGCTCCAATCTTTCCGGAGACATGCGCAAAAATCTAAATAAAAATCAAAAGAAAAGAAACCATTAATTTTAAATAAAATTATCGTCAATTTGAATGTGTTACTATGTGTGCTCCATGGCTGTGTGATTTTCTGGCTTTATATTAAAGATCTCTACGGTCAACCAGTATAAGATAAATACACCTTTCACAGGTAATATCTAGTTAATCAATTTCAGTCCCTCTAAAGCTGCTTAGAATAATTATCATAAAAGTTACCCGAAAGAAAAAACAAAAGTACTGCAATTTGAATTAAGATTTTTAAAGCATTATACAGCCACAACTAACCTGAAAAAATATTCTCTATCGCCCAGCCGTAGCTCTTTGAGCAAAGTATTGAAATGGCCATACTGATCTCTCTGAAGAAAAATCTCTCTAACCCACAATTTGTGCTTTCTTTTTTGTTTTCGACGACGACGCTTCAATGCCAAGTAAGTAAGTGTGAGGAACGCACTAGTTTGTGATAATAATTGTGATGAAGGAGTCTCCGCCATGGTTGTATAAATACGCAGTGTAGTATAATGATATTATTAATCTGTATATTAAACTACGATAAAATGAACTAAATTATGCTGAAATACTGAATGTACTGTATTATGATTAATTAATGATTAATAAAGTGTAGGCCTACTATATAATTTGTAAAGAAGGGAGAGACAATTGATCAGGGCAACTTCATCTATTCAATCTACTGAAGAAATCACCCAATAGCCAGGATATACACTTAACATGGGTATTTTATGGCAATTCACCAAGTGCAGTCACACGATCCAAATATCTAGCACAGCTTGATGCAAACGGCAAGCTCTCAATCCGTTCCATACAAACCGTTGCTTATTTCGGATATACTGTTATGAAGACCTCATTTCGGTCGATTTTGTAAAGATTTTAATAAATTTAGATTCCTTAATTTTTACCATAGCATTAGCATCACATAATTTTGATATCGTTAAATTATATTCTTGCCTGATTTATATGCTTTTTCAGTTAGAAGAGTTTGACTGCAAATATCGAATCATTATTGTCTGCTTCAAGCTGTAATCCCACATTCCATGTAGGCCTACTTATAAAACAGGGAGAATAATATCTGCGCTTTGGGAATTCATTCAATATCAAATTATGCAAACATTTTTGCATTAGAAACTGTTTTTCCAGGAATTCATCATCATCTTTCATTGACGCTGTAAAAACTAGTCCTGAATGCTAAAATAAATTATGTAACCATTTTTAAATTGAAACTTGACTGCTACTGATGCCAAATTATGTGTTGAAGTAAAAAGGAACCTGAAAGGTAAAGATGCATTCTGGTAGCTCAAATATATCAAATGAAAATATAACCATCAGTTTAACATCACATCCCCATATCTGGTCTCACAATGGAATACTAGTAAAGCAACTCTCACTTCACGCCGAGGGAAACATAAACTCGCTGGATCCATGTAAAATACCTTCAAGTGTACTAAACTAAATATGTGCTGTCTCCCAATTATGCTTCCCAAATTTTCTGTTTGCTGTGACTATTGTTACCATTCCACTTTATATCACATTGTTTATTTCTACTCTAGGTTCTATCAGGTTGTGGAGTATATGATGGATCAGAAGTTCATGAAGCATCCGCGTAAGATCAGTTTCATTTTAAATCCCAGATTCATCTTTAACAATGTCTTTAAGCGCTAAACAAGTTTTATCAGTGTCATTTAGTAGCAGGCTCCATCAGCAAATTATAGTAATATGCTAGCACCGTGAAAATACATTCCAGCACTATGATAAAGTCTTATGCTAGTTTTTATTGCTTATAAACTTGGATTTTTGTGAAATGACGGATATTTATTGTTAGTGGTTCCGGTGATAATTGTGGCTACGTTTTACTGAATATTTCTGCATTATTCGAGACGTCTGACAATCTTTTGTTGATGGCTGTTGTGATTTGTTTTATGATGCTTGGTGGATGGTTTGATTGGCGTTTATGTACACAGGTTTGTCGTCAGGTTTTCTATACGGTTGGTAGGTTTCATTAGATAAGTTAAATCTTACGTCAAGAAAATTAATAATTTTCGTATTTGTTTTGATTGTAATTGTGAAAAACCCATCTCTCAAATAATGTGGAAATATTCGGAAAGTCAAAGGACCAATACGAGACAACCTTAAAGTCAAGCGAATAAAAAAGTAACCTAACTCTCACACCACAAACATCAATCAGGGGTAAAAAGAACAGAGGAAGGCAAGTAATATGGTTTAACCCACCTTATAACAAAAATATAAAGACCAACATGAAACATCGGAAAACTATTTTCAAAACTAATCAAGAAACAATTTCCATAAACGCATTCCTTCCACAACATATTCAACCTCGACACAGTAAAAATCAGCTACAGCTGTACAAAAAGCATGAAGTCCATAATAAAAAGCCACAATAACAAAATAATTAACAACCAACAAAATGAAAACACCCAACTCGACCAACTATGTAATTGCCGAAAAAAGGAATTATGCCCAATGAATAATAACTGCTTCAAAGAGAGCATTGTGTATATTGCTACAGTCACAACAAATGAAGGCCCAGAAAGGCAAAACTACATCGGACTAACTGAAAACACATTCAAGTCATGCTACAATCAAGACCCACACTCATTCAGAAATACCAAATGCATCAATTCCACGTGTATATATGGCACTTAAGAAAACAATTAAGAATACAACATCAAAGGGTTAATCCTTTCAACTGCCGAGCCATGCAGCAACAAAACAAAAAAATGCGATCTCTGCCTCACAGAGAAATATCACATCACATACTCTGACAAACGTTTACTTAATAAAGGGACAGAAATAAAATCAAAATGTAGACATCAAAGTAGTTTTTACTTGTCAAATTTTAAAACGTAGCCACACATTATCACCGGAACCACTAGTTAACAATAAATATCCTTTCTTCGTAACATGTAAGCAATAGCATAATTATATAATAGCACTCCGATTGTATGTATCCTGTAGGTATAGTGTATGAATTTCATTGAATAGACTGCCTGATGATTGCCTTGGCGTGAAAATTTGATTAGCTAACATGATTGTTTAATTTTACCTTCATATATATTTTTTTTAATTTCCATCATCACACTCTTGCCCGACAATGTTTTTGTGGAGATAACAACATTTTGCCAATTATATCTCAAGTAAAATATGCTGTAGCTGTTTCTATGATATTCCTGTAAACAAATTATGAACAAGTGATTTTTTCCGCTACTGTTCTAGAAATTTAAATAACTGGAAGATCTCAAGACAGTGATCTGCTGAGTTCACCCTGAGTTAAGTAAACTAAACATTGTGCCTGTCAGAAAACACCTCACCATTCCCCATCTAACCATAGTATGCAGCCTGTGTCTGACGAAAGGTTCATTGTTCACATTTTGCTATTGAGGCTTGACTTGTAAATCAGAAAATTATTGATTACCTAGGAGCCCCACCTTTGTCGGATCCTGTATGCAGCATCAGCTGGTTAGACTAAGATTCGGCCCTCCAAGATTCCAATCTGACTTTAGCCGGTATTTCCCTTGCAAAAGTCCATGGGTTTATAAAAGCAGTTCATGAGCTTTCGTGAACAATTCATGAACATTTTCTTGTTGTTCAGGAACAGTTCATGAAATTGAAATTATCCAAACTATCATTAACACTCCATAAACATTTCATAAGCTGTTCATGAACTGTTCAGACAAATTTCAAGACAAATTGAGCAATTTCAAGGGTTACATTTTAGCATTTTACAGCACTATCTAAGCTACATGTAATTGAGACTTTGCTTAGCATACAACATGCTTCAATTTTGATAAGATTTTTGCAATCTAGGCTGTGATTATATTCTAAAAATAATTTTTTGTATTTGTTTTTATCAAAGAATCATGGTACATTTGAGTCGCAGTGCTGTTGATTATCAACTATATGCTCCAAATGTCGATCAAATGCATGTTGTGAATCATTTAAATGGAGAAGAAGAAAAAGATTCAAAAAGGTATGTTTAGGCATCGTGTTATTGATGTGTGTTGATGTTTGTATACATAATTAAATGACTTTGCATGTTAATGGTTAGTTCTCTCCATTAGCAAATCAAGGATATCTATCATAGGACTCAATTCTATCTATCTATATCGAGTTTTTTGAATCAATGTTAAGATGTTTGCAATATTTAAATTTTAAATTTATAGGCTACTTTGTCTTGCTAGGTTTTACGCTTTATCAGGGTCCTACAAATGTTTTATCCTTCCAGAAATCTGACTTTTCATTCAAACAACTTCCGTGAACTCTTCATACTGAAACGTTCCTTATAACATTGTCATCTCTCTAAATTTAAGGAGAAAAATGAATCAAATTCAATTTTCTTCTGAATTTTGGCCAGTCTTCTGGAAACCTAGTGGCTAGCTTGCTGGGTTTTGTCAGACCCTGCGCTTGATGATAGTTTGTTTTTCTTCCTTACAGGAATGTCTTACAAGAATCTGCAAGAATTGCTCGCGGCAAAGTAAAGCCATTGTCTGAACTTAACGCAGCTGATCACTCTGCTATTTTATTTCCTGGTGGTTTTGGGGCTGCAAAAAATTTGTAAGTACGTCAATCGATGAAAGATGCATAGTTCAAGGCAGATATGTGATTGTGTTACATGGCCTTTCATCAAGTATGTACTCGTACTAGTAAAGTTAATGTTCCATTATGTAACACCCCTTCCCCTTGTATGCAACACATCTCTACGCTTTTGGATCACTCCCCTTCTGCGTAAATACTGACAATTTTTCAACATCCTCCCCACCGCATTTTGCAAAGTTTTTCTTTGTTGTTTCCGAAAGTATACTAGTGCAGCGATTTTTAGAAAAAAAAGTTTTCATGGTTAATAGTTAATTTTATTGTTTAACTTTTCTATGTTTACCTATCAACAAACTGATAATGCTACAAAGACAATCGAGATGCGTACTTACTTTGATGGTCGACACCCCTCTCCCCAAAGTACGCAGCTTTCTGCTTTTGGTATGACCCCCCTCCCCCTCAACTGAGTACGTTCTTTATAGATGGTCGTTTTCTTTGCAAGCATTTACCATTTATTTCATTCATCTGTAGGTCAATATGTAGAGTTATTTCAACTTGAGGATTTAATTGATAATTGCATCGGAGTATGTATCAATGTTTTACATTATATAATCTTTTGATCAATTGATCAATTTGAAAATCACTGATATATACAAAAAAATTGAAGCTGTTATGTAAAGATCATCTTTAGTACCCTCTTTGTACTGTCCGAGCCTCGTTTTTTCCACGAGTGCTACAAATTTATTACTTACTAAATTTGTTACAAAGAGCATTATTTTTACACAAAAAGGGCATGCAGCTAGTATTGGGTCTAATTCCAATCCGTAATTCAAATTATTCTGATCACCTATTTATAGTTATGTTGGTAATTCTCCAATGAAATGATGCTAGAAATTTTTGAAATTTTGCCCTGAAAGGTTCTCCCATTACTATTCTCTAGACCACTGTTCGTATGTATGTTATATACAGACCAAATGCCGCCTATGGATGTATGGTCCGCCCTACATTATCAATACCTTTGACATTGATTAAGTTATTAGATTGGTCTTTGACAAATTATGTGACTTTCAAATTACTATGCTACAAAGTGCGGAATCCTGGTAACCTGGTTCCGGAATCCAGAAGGCTGTTACAAAATCAGAATGTTTTTTAATTTCACTATCAAATTTAGCCTATTTGGTTACTACCCCTGCGAAAAGCAGTTCAGGGGTTCATGAACAGTTCATGAAAATTTGGGGCCATTTAATGTTCATGAACTCCTGAACTGTTTTCGCAGGGGTAACATTGCTTTCATTTGAAATTCATGTTATCAACGTTGAGGTTATCAAACTTCAAAACAACAAGTCAAATTTCAGTGGTTAAAATTTTTCAAAAGTTTTCAACTACTTTAAAAACAAAAAAATCCAAGCTCCTGGGAAGCTAAATATGTTTATGGCATCCTAGGCTATGTAGGTAAGTATCACCAAGGTATTATAATTAAAACTAATTCCCAATTCTAATAATTAATTCTATTTATAATATCCTACTATGACTTACATCATCAATTTTTAGTGCTAAACTTTTGTGTAAGCGATTTGCTATATTCATTATAACAAGATGATATCTGTTATTAAATTATATCTTTTCAGGAGTAACTTTGCTGTAAAGCAAGCAGATTGCGTTGTCCATGGTGACGTTGAAAGAACGCTAAAAGAATTCCATGCAGCTAAAAAACCAATTGGGTAAGTTTACTCATTATTTCCTACATAATATACAATACTATATAGGTCACTCAACAATCAAATGCTACATCAGTCCACACATAAACAAAAAATATTTTGATTTGTCATTAAAATTTTTGATCTGTGAACTGCAGAACTGCAGTATTGAACTGGAGAATTGATAGGCCTACATTTTAGCATGGTTTGTCCATCCACCGTTGTTATCAAATATTGAGTCAAAAGTCGTTTCCAGTCCAGGAGCCACAAGGCAAAAAATTGACGCTAGGTCGCATTGATTCAACCATTGAACAAGTCACATGTAAATATTAAATTTAATTTTGTATCTACTTCATACTTTGGTTGAAATATATCTATCTATCTATCTATATTATATAAAATATGAAGTCAAAAATCAGCCAATCGTGTTTGCTACTCGAAGTTTCACGCCAATGCGATCATCAGGCAATCCATTCAATCTATTAATTGATTTATTGATATTGATCGATATTTATAATTGTTTGATATATTGATATGTGTTGATATATTGAATAGATTGCCTGATGATTGCTTAAGAAACTTTGAGTAGCAAACATGGTTGTTTGATTTTTGACTTCATATTTTATATATTATTTAAATCTCTGCTGTATAGCATTGAGCCCTGTGTTCAATCAGTAAGACAACTCACACCACATTATATATTTATCTCTCTATATCTATAATAATAAGTAAACGAAAATATCTGACATTCATATTTGCTACTATTATTAGTTTTACGCCAAGGCAATCAGATCATCAGGCAATTTAATCTTTAATCTATCTATATCTATCTAATTTATACAACGATTTTTTGTGATATCCAATTTGAAAAACTGTTTCAATCCAACCGCTTTGATCAAAATTTCTTTTGAATATGTGATTCTTATCGCTTAGAATTGTCGATTGGATTGGTGCTTCCAGAGTTGTTTGTTGGTGAAGTCATAACGCTAGTAGAATCATTGGCTTCATACACATGAGATATCTCAAACTTTAATCAGGACAACAGGAATTTAGTATTGTACTATTCAGCAATTGGCGCACAGTTTCCCGGGAAACAATTGATATTCGGTGCACTCGATTATAAACATTTGCATGACCTTTTTTCTCATCCAATGTTTTTGAAAACTCCTGATCAAATTGGGATTCTCATTTGTGATGTCAAGTTCAAATTGTGAGATTGATTGTGTTTTCGAAACTAGTTTTGCTATGGTGATTATGCGTCATAATTCTAAACCAATCAGATTGATCAAATCAATTTCGTTATAATACAATGCGTATTAGCATAACTACACTAATATCAACTTCCATTTGCCCCCACTGCATTGTGCTTTATTTTATTAATTACATTTGACTCCGTTTTGCAATCTTTACGAGAGTATGGATGTTATTTTATCTCACCCTCATAGAATTATGTTAAGATCTAGGATGTTTGCAATGATTTTTGTTCTTTCTGTAGGCTGTGTTGCATTTCACCAGTTCTTGCTGCTCGTGTATGTAATTTATTAAATTAGAGATTGAGTGTTTATTTAATACAGTATATGCGTAACTTGTCCGCGATTTCTGTGTATTTATATGATGATAAAAATGAACGAGGTTGAACAACCGTTTCCTCGTCTTGACTTCAGCTACTAGTACTGTATGCCTACTTGTACATACTGTACAATCATTGCAAAACGTATACTTTAATATGCACATAATCTGTATTTAGTCGCTCTACATCGTCAACTATAGCCCTTAACAAGTGATTAGTAATTCTTCAAATATGTTTTTTCTGTTGATTACTTGTTGTCATGAAGTCTTTGGGAGAAAACTTTACCCTGATAGGCCTCATTGCCAAAAATGGCCAGAATCCGATTTGAAAACCGACCTGGTCAAGATAAATCGGATTCGGGTTGTTATCTTAGGTATTCGGATGGGTATTTTTACTTTATAGTAAATAATGTGCTCTTGCTTCCTCATAACATTCGTACCCATTATCAATTTTTTGTAAATCCGATCCGACGCACACCTGGAATGCCCGTAGAGAGAGACTATATTGAAGTACAGCACCCCTACATTGAAGACTTCAAATTGTATACAGTGAACTTAGAATTTAGAATTAAAGAAAGAAGTCAGTCAATATTTGGTCAATGTATTAGACAAATATTGTAATTTTATTGAAATGTCTTTATGCATTGTGACTGCTTCGGTTTCACCAAGTTGATTCGAATGTTTACACTTTTTCATTTCTAGGTTATAAGTGGTTGCACGGTAACGCTTGGAATGGATAAAGAAGAGAATGGACGATGGCCGTATGCTGGAACTAGTCAAGCTGCGGTTGCTATGGGAGCCAAGCATGTCAATAGAGATGTATTTGTATCTTTTTAACTATTTCAATCTCAAAAAAAAAATTTTTGATTCACCTATGGTCTTTCGCGATTTCCCGAATATCGACAGTTTATACAAAATATTTGAGAAAATGCTTTAAGTTGAACAATTAAGAAGTACCAACACCTTTCCTGACAGTCAACACTTTTCTTACTTACGAGGGACCTGAGTATCCCCAACATTGGAACAGGGACTGTAGCGTGGCGCCTTTTCCCCTCTGGTACCGCCCCTGGATTGCTAAATCATTTTCTCAGGCACTGCATGTTTGACTATCTCTACTGATTAATAGCTGTTCTTCTAGGCATTTTGTAGGTTTCTATTATTTGTTACACAAAACCATTATTATCTTCCATGACGCTACTGATGGCAGGAAATCGAAATCGATGAAGTAAATAATATCGTGACAACGCCTGCATTCATGTGTGAAACAAAGTTACATGAGATATTCGATGGGATCGGAAAGATGGTGGCAGCTGTCGTAGGCAGAACGAAATAGATTATTTTGAAGAACAATAGCTAGATACTGTATAATAATATCAGAAAAATGATGTGCGTTTGCAATTAAAACCCATTCCAAGCAATTAGTTTATTTGTAACTATAGAAAAATTAAACGCCTAAAATTCAGTGTCTGGTATGCCTTCTCATTACAACAATCTGCAACAGCTTCCATTAATTATCTAGAGCGAGCCTCTCTCTCTCGATCTTTCTTTGCGAAACCGAGGGTCGTTTATGATGCTATGATCGATGGTACGGCCGCATAGTAGTAATTTTTAATGAACTTCTCTCGGTGGGTAGCTCGAGAACTTTCAGGGACGGGGGCTGCCAATTTGAAATCAGAAATTTGCCCTCTTAATTTTTTTTCCCAAAAATTGATACCTTAATATTTTACTCAGGCCAAAATGTAACCTCGAAAATTTTTATTGACGCTTATTTAAAAATTGATTACAGCTTTGTAGGTTTACATCAACATTTCTTGCTCATTGAAAAAGAATTCTTCGAATATCTCTAAAATTCTGAAACAGTTACCCTTTATTATTTGCACGTCCCCGTATACCAACTATTTGAAGTTACCCCCTGGGAGCTCTTCTAACTTAAAAAACTCGATGTCCAAAAGTTACTGTCCAAACTGGATATCCATCTGTCCTGGTCTCGCAAAAATAAAAATCACGCTTGACGAATATGAGAAATAGAATGAATAAATGTACATAATCAGTGAATATCCTCTTAATAGTATCCTCAATAACTTATCTACAGAATGATAAAACAATATTAACAAACTAAAGAATAGTGTGTCTTCTATGTATATAGCTCAATATAGTTTATAGCTACATAGTTACCAGGCCTAGCCATTTTGCACCAATATTAATCACATATCAGATAATTTTCAAACGTCATATCTAAAACGTTTGCTATATATACAAAAATGTCTGCTGTAATTAAGAATCACGTGATCCAGTACAGGAAAGGCAGTCACAATGCGCCTGCGCAGATGCTATACCCGCTAAAATGTAAATGTCTAATGTTCAACGTTCTTGGCCATTAGGGATTTCTCGAATAGCGTGTTGACATGAATCCAATCGTTTGCGAAGACAACCGACTTCATCGTCGCAGCGTTTTCTTTTGGATCGTAAAACTTCTACGTCTGATCGCATTTTATCAATCTCTGAAAGTTTGTACTTGATTTGTGTTTCCAAGTCTAAAAATAAACAATACGAGAAATCGTTATTAAAACACAATTAGGTCTCTATTATTCTGTCTATTATACGTCGGAAGTCGGAGAGGTATGTTGTGAATAACTCGAACGAACATCAACTCCGCAAGTCCACGCCCCCTCCCCCATCTCGTTAAAAAGAAAAACGAGATGGAAACCAGAATTTCAAAAAGATATTGTAGCTGCATAATAACATGATCTCAGTCGTACCCCTTGCTTGCTGGTGCATCCTCTTGAGTTGCCCTTCATCTCTAACTTTGGCACGCGTCAGTAGAGTTGAAACCTCCGTTAAAAGACCAGCCTCTTGTAGATGCTTCAACAATGGTGAATTAATAACTGTAAATTCAAAGGAAATTATCAAAAATATTCAGTGCATAAATGTAGTTTCAAACCATGGGGTTATTTGCGGGTATGATTTATTTATTATAAAGTTTAGTAGATGATTTCTTAAGCGTACCGAATAATTCGTCTAAAAACCTTCCATAAACTTCAATTGAGCAACTTACCGTCTGCAAGTGAAAATGGAGATCCGGATGACGGGCTACCATGCGATGGACTATCGAGCCCTGATAAACCGTTTTCATTCTAAAACACAGAGGAAATGTACACCATAAATTTTTAGTAGTTATGGTAGCAAAGGGGATTCCCTCTAGCTCTAGGCAGAGTATTCCGTGTGCATCACCATAAACCGTTACATTGAGATGCACTTAATATCACGACCCCTGACCCGCGGAAAAAACCCCGGAAGTTAACGTTAGGCGAGTGTTAAAATCGATTAATTTTAGCAGTATAGGGAGAGACTTGTTTGTTAAAAACCTGGAACGAAATTAGCTTTCTATGGCATCAAAGCAGCAATTTTTCCGATGCTTGGCTTGAATAGTAATAATGATTTAAAAAGTGAAAAAACCATGGCAAAGCAGAGCGGTTTTCCTGTTGCCATTGTCAGTGTCATTGTGGAATTAGAACTCTTATTTTGCGGCGCCTATTTCATTGCTTTCAAGATTCAATGTTAATATCATGACGTGAATCTGGGTACCAGTGCAATGAAGCTGTTATGACATGTATTGACAGTTCAGCTATTTCCCGTGGGTCTGGGAGCCGTGATCTCAACTGATTTGTGCAAAAACGAAACATAGCTGATGGGAAATCCACCTTGAGAACAACTTTTCTTTCAAAACGCCAATGTAAATTCTATGATCACGGTATTATCTTCTCCAGTGTGCAAATATCGAAATGTTCTCATTTCCGTGAAGTAGTTTAGCTACAGTATTAACTATAATACACCTAATTAAATAATTATATTTGCATTGAGTATCGTTACCTCACGCATCGACAGGGAATCTTCTTTTGGTTCAACTTTGATGATATAATCAGATGCTGAACTAGGTGACATGCCCCCTCCATGCAGAACCACGGAATCATCACATATGATGTCGTTGTATTGATCATGTGATGGTTTACAGTTGATTAAATCATCACGGGATGGTACCCGTGAATTGAGATCAACCATCGTCACGTGATCTCCAGAGTCATGAGGTAGTGGGCCCTCATCAAAACTGTTCGGACTTATCATCTACGAAGTAAGACAACGATAGATAATTTTAACAAAAATTACAAATGTGTAATTGAACACCCACTTCGCTATTAGAAGTTTTATCAGCAACGTACTTTTGTGTTGGTGTTGAGATATCTCGGATTCTCGGAACTCATTAAAATATTCATTAATTCTATCTAGGCAAACTTCCTTACCTTATATGATGTGCCGCGAGTCTCATTTTTATGAAGCTAATGTGATAGAGACTAACGCATGTAGAATTTAATTCTATTAGCATAGTTCGGTTGTTCGGTCTTAGTTTATCCCGGCCCTCATTTCCACGCGTCGCTTCACTGAAGCGTTTGGAAATGAGGGTCGGGATGGAATGAAACTACTGCAGTTCGGTTTAGCTCTAAAATCTTTTTTTACGATTAGTAGTTATCTAATAGCCTACTAATAAAAAAAGATATGGGTCTGCGCATGCTGGGTTTAGCTATTTACTATAAAGGCTATAAGGTCTATAAGTTTTGACAGGGTGTAGACCGTGTGCATCAAGAGAAATGTAAAGTTTTTATACGTCTCGAGTTGGTAGAAGCAGGGACACGCGTTCCAAGCATTCAAATTCAATTATAAGAACAACAAAACACATTTATTTTTGAATCTCAAGCCAAATTAGCTAATTGAAAACATCAAACATCATTTAAGATATTACAGCGAACTCATGCCAGTTGAACTATCGCAAAGTTATGCGTTGTCTTTGATATCAAATTTCAACACATGTCGTGTAATTTTATAGTTCTTATAGTTTAATATACATAAAGATAGTTTGCCCATTAGTGGATAGAGTGACATACCTTGACGAGTTCATCGACCAGCGATGAATGGCCCTTGGTCATTGCTATATCCAACGGCGTCTCTCCTTCGTTATTACGAATCGTTTTATCACAACCAGATTGAAGTAACACACTAATTGCGGCGCATGCGTGCTCAGCTTTAGTTCGCTCAAGATTACCTGCCAGAATATGCAAAACCGTATTGCCATCGTCATTGACAGCGTCTAACACTTGCGACCTGCTCGATTCATTCATCTTATGCGTTTGCAATGCCATTGTTTCAACTGCGAACTGAAAAAAGCTCAAACGCGAATCAGTATTACACAACATGGCGGCTGCAGTATGTAAGGGCGTGTCATGATTTGCAGCATCTGGCTGGCCTATCAACTGCACTAAAGTGTTCACAATTTTTCGGAATTTTGGCTTGAGTTCTTTCAAAGTAAATTTAGCTCGTGATTTATATAACCAAAGAACACATCTGTGTAGGGCATTCTCACCAATACCAGACAATGAAATAGTTGGGTCAAATCCGCTATTAATCATCCAATCCAAAGCATTACATTTACCTAATGATGCAGCCCAGTGTATCAGCGGGTAACGATTACTACGGACTGGGTCAGGGATATCATCATTACGATTCCAGCCTCTTTTCTCGTACTTCTCAACTGCATTCCTCAGTATATCAAGGTTAGATAAATGTCCCAGTTGGTCTGTACAGTTGATAATTGCTTGAAGTAGTTCGTGGTGTTCAGGACATTCACCGCTTTTCTCACAAAACGGAGGGCACTTCCGCCATACAACACTTTCTACCATTGTCATCTAGATTACAGAAACCTATAAAAATAACAAAATATAATTACCATCAGATTTGGTAATGTTATGCCTTCTAGATCCCATGCCTCCTAGAAGGTAAATAGGTGTGGCGACTGTTAAGCTGCGAGGGAGGGAGCATTCACTTCCACACCCGATTATAGAGGTACATTATATTAAATACAGATAATAAATCACTGGTCTACATTAGAAAAGTATACACTATCAATACATTACACTAACAATTCATTTATGCATGATCTAATAGAGGCATCAAGAAGTGATAATGCATTATTGTAAATAATAGTAAATAACATACTGAATGAGCTATACCCTGGACTTTGGATAAATAGTAACAAATTGCTAACGTGTCTCAAATGAATTGATACAGTCTAGCGTTAGAATTTGCAATCTGGTTAATATTAACCAAATGAGATTATGACGTATTGACTATTTTTACGCTCAGAGTCGGTAAATCTGACATCGCTAGTTGTAGACAGAGTGAAGTAGAAGTTCGACCCTCTCCACACGAGGATGACGGCAACATACCGGCGTAAAATGATTGGCACATACGCATAAAACGAGTATAAGCAATATTGTTGAGAATTTGAACAAATGGAATTCGTAAAATATTATCGAAACTGATTCGAAACGCTCTAAGCTGGATAAACAGAAAGTTGGCAAACGCATATGAACTTATAATATTATTATTATCTATCATCGGGATTATCATGCCCCTGTATTCATTGTGTGCAGCCTATGCAATGTACAGCGTGACGTATGCTATATTTTTGTTCGCATATGTATATTTCTCATGAATAGAGGACTTGTAGCAGAAACATGCGGGGGTCGTGAATGTCCCCTTCCTGCCACGAACTTAAGGAAGTCCACAAATATTTGATCAGTGTTCGATGACCAAATTAAGGTATTCTCTATAGAGAATATAGATTCTCTATAGAGAATATAGTCCATGCATTTGGTGCTGTCCTGCAAGGGAATTGTAATAACTAGGAAAGTTTACACAGTGACAACATCAGGCAGCTATTGGCAGCTATTGTCTCGAGTGTGAAACTGCTGAATCGTTTGCAGGTTGTAAGTCCATACGTACACCTGTACACGTCAAAACTCAAAGAGTTCTGTTTAAAGTTATCACAATGTGCAGGGTCGAGACCAAGATAGCATTGCAATGATCTGTATACTGAATCGGTTGAATTAATTCTAGGCCACAAGAAAGACGAAGCCCCCTTTACCAAATGACTTAGCCGTTTACAACAACTGCGGCTTACTCAGATATAAGCACGACAGCCGACAGATAAGGAGTCGATTGTTGTATGCATGTCACCTCAGCGGCTGTCTTCTGGGGCGGATGCAGTGAATGTTTACATTCGGTAGCTAAAGGCGGCTATAGAAAGATGAATTTGTTGTTTGGACACCTTCCATGCTTGACAGATCGGGATCAATAGAATTCGATTGTTACCATTGAAAAGAATTCATGGCAGTTTCCACGGACAGGATGATTGATGTGAAAAGGCATCCTTTCTAAATATGAATGTCAATGCTCGTAATCCACTCTTGTGAAAACAAAGGGTAACGTGCGCAGTGATTGGGTCGCTACTTGGGAAACAACCATGTGCCAGCGAGCGAAGGCTGCCATCGTCATGACGATCAAGACTATTCACATGCAAATAAACGTAAACAACAAAAACGTGTCTACTTCCTCGCGTTGATAACTAGCAGCTGTGTGGCTTGTGGTTTACTGTTACAGACGGTACAGAGTAGAAAGTACAGTACGTGGGGAGTATACAGACAGTATACAGCAGTGACTCTTGAAAACGATATGTTACAAAAAACCAGATAACACATTGCTAATAATTCAACACCTGAGCGCTTTCTATTTCTTTGTCTAATTAAAAGACCATGAACACAGATTTGGCAGGTCATGGACACGCTTGTTATCGTAAAATCCATTGGACGCAGACTGAGCCAGTCGAGAAGACTACAGTATACCTTGGGTTAAACAATATACAACTGTTTTAAGTTAATGTATTCACTATTCAGTACTGCATATGTCACCGTGTCATCCATTAATGTATTGATGTATATTAAAAGTACTGTTTTTAAGATATAATGTAACAAAAACATTAATATTATATATTTCTTGTTATCCGTGTACGCCCATTTTTTAAGATACACTACTGATGGGAAAATTCAATGACAAACAATATAGGACTTCGTTCAAATGACGGTCATTTACTTACAATGATTAATAGGTACATATATTCTGAGATGAGTCACCGGTCGCGCCTTTCACATCAAACTTCAAACTACGACTTCTTCCACATATTTTAGTTTACCGTTTGCGGCTCGGTCGAATTGCAGCAACATCTCTGTTCTCGGCACCCGCAGCAAACAGTAAACGCCAGTAGAGCCCTAGCGCGGATCAGTTACACACAATGTACCCACATATATGCAACACTATAGTGATGGGGCTTATGTGAATGAATAGATAGAAAGCATAATGGGGTATACTTACGTGAGATATAGCAATTTTTGACTACCTTGACGATCTTTGCTTCCAGTTCAAACAGGCAGGTGCTGTTGGGATTCGTATGGGCCGTATGGTTGTGCTTACAACATATGACGATTCACAGTCTAATACTTCACCGTTCTGCTGCAATTAATTAGCATAGACAATCTTTGTTCATATGGAAATGTACTGCAGATATTATTAATACGTAATTTAGATAGAACTGATGTCGATGATGTTTATTTGATGTGTCTTGCTCCACTACGCTCGTCGCTGGCGGCGGTGGTTAGAATCGTCGTCGCTGGTGGTAGCCTGCCTGTCCAGCTAACACAATCCCAGATGATCACGTGACATATTCCTCGACTGTCCATTGATCGTCATTCGATCAACGTGCTGATGAGACGCCCACCCCAAGGAAAAGCAGCCAACCAGCTGCGGTCAACGGCTCAAGGTCAAGAGCTTAAACAATAGGAATCGTTTCTGATGTGACCGAGTATCACTATACCGCTAAAAAGAATAGTTGAATGTCATCCGGAGTAGCGCGGCTATAAAGGGGAAACCGCTGTCGTCTAAAAGGAAGCCAAAGAGAGAGAAATTATGGTAATCCGATCCGATCCAACTACCTGGCATATTAGAAACACAGATTTTAATGTCAAAGGTATTAGGTCAAGATTTAGAAGAATTGAAATTCAGTGTGCTCGATTTCCTCAAATACAATAAGAACGAAAAATGTTGGGATCCGCTCTCGTTTCTTGAAAATTGTTTGGTATCCCACGATCAATATTTAACGCTAGATCATAGGAGATTCAATCACAGTCGCATCATATCGCAAGCGAAAATAATAACGCCCCACCCATAAGTTCGCGTATGGTGATCAAGGAGTCAATAACAATTAAATACGGAAGGCCAAACGAATTTAAAGAGACCAATATTAAACCAATGACACTAATGACCAGTAGGATTCAATTATTTTCTTAATAATGCTCTACCAGCATGTGTTAACATGAAATTTATCATTATGCAACAGCTGTACAAATCTATACATGAATAATATACATAATTATGATACCAAGTACTTTGTTTGCAGGCAAGCAATGTCAGCAGCAATTACATATTTCGCATTCCAATAAAATAGATAGTCGATGGGTGAATTTAATTTAGCGAATATTGTACACTATATAATAGCACAATGCGACTGCGCGGCAGGCACTGTTGTGAGCTTCGTGCATTGTTGGCGAATTAGCCAGCCTCGACTCTATTATTTATATCTCTTGCTTTGAAGCAATTATTTTTATTTACAAGCAAAATATCTACAATATACGTACAATTAATAACAGGTATTAATTCTGCAATTCATTATAATATAACTCTTCTTCACTAAAGTTGTTACAATTGAGTAGCGAGTATAAAGCAGCGATGTAAATCCGATTAATCCCGAATAAGTTCCAAGTTGCGATTTTGGGTCGTTATGGCGACATTAGAGTAAACTGGTGCTCACTGCAACACAACATGAACAGGTTTGGTAGACGGCACTAAATCCCTGTTATGTGTTAATCTATGCGTCGTAAGGCATTGCTGCGTGGCAAATACTTTGTTACATTCATTGCATTCAATCAGTTTGTGCTCTTGTTCGTGAATGTTGTTGTAATGACGTCGCAAATCACCTGCAATAGAAATCAGAGGCAAATAGAACAATACGGTTATCACAGATGTCGATCATCAGTCAAGAGTCAGAATAGAAAATGGATCATAATAATATCCTATGAAATGAATGGAAACAACCACAATACATAACGGAAATGGGATGGCAAGGACATTGATGGCAGAGATGCACACAACTGATTGGCTTAGTGTTGTTATGGCGATAGAAGCAGTCAACAGATGTATGGCTATCTCCTATCATCAATTTCCTATCGTTAGATGATCCGTTAAAATAGACCAAGACGAGTTCCCAGGCTCGAACTTCCCAGAAGATTTGAAAACGTAGACAACCGTGAAGATAGCCATAGCGATTATAGTTTAGGGTACCGGATGACATGACAGTTCAAGAGAATGCGGTAAATCACAGACTACACGATAAAAGACAAGAGCAAATACTCATTGTCATCAACTTGTCCGACCTTAATCTTAACTCCTTTGAAAGACTCGAATGACATGATTGCATTTCAATTTCGATCTGACCAATGAATACAATATCTACCACTTCCGATAAGGGTAATGTGGTAAGCAGTATAGATAGCGTAGCAGTAATCTATTGACGGATTATATCGGGTACCGATCGAGCCCGTTACCGAAAGTTTAACGGTAGCCTACATGGAGACTCCTAAACTAACACAGTTGAACCAGAGTTGAATGGGTTATAAGATCTGAAAATTTGAAATAGATAGAGAGGGGCAACTGATGGAAACTTTTATGCTTTAAATAAATAAATAAATATTATGAAGATATATAGAAGACTTCGAAACCAATAATCTTGTAAATTCATTATGAGTGGGCTTATGTGGTACTATATTCGTGTACCAGCGGCTTCCCCCAGGGGGTAAAATGCATAATGCACTAGTCAATCGGTATCCTGGCCCCCACCCCGGGTGTAGCTGGGATTAGTCGAGAGTGAGCCATGGTAAAAATGGTTTGTAATATATGGAATGCACGGATATACCGGGTTAGCAACCATTCATTGAAAGAAATAGTCAGGAATCGAGGGAGGCGCGGTAACAAGGCGTGTAAGAAAAAAAAGTGTAACAAAAACTCGAAATACATCCCCAGTTGAAATCAGCCCATCCCGGGGATTGGGGGGACAGGGCTATATATTGACCAGTGCATAAATTAATGACTTTCATTTATGCAGAGGGGCCGAATTGCAATTATGTTTGATTTACATGTTTGAAAAGAAATGAGGATTAATTTTGCAAGCCAAAAAATAGATTGCGTCAGGTTTAAAATTGCAAAATTGTGCAATTTTGAAGGTATTATTACTGTATCAAAGTACCCAGAGACTCCAGAGCTGAGGGGGGGCGGCAGGAGCAGTAGCTGAAATTCCTGCCCTTGTGGCAGAGGGCTGAAGAGGGGCAGCAGGTGCCTTTTTGTATTAATTTATTACATTATCAGAAACTTGCAGATCAACCACTTTAAATAAAGATGAAAAAATATTGACAAATCAACATTGTACATACAGTGAAAAGCATGCCTCTAACCTAGGCGGCAGGTGTTCATTTTGCCTGACCAAATGTGTATTTTACCCGGAAAAGGTGTGGCATGTGCATATTGAGAGCTTCAATACTATAGTACCTTCAAAATTGAACAATTTTGCATTTAAATTCAAAATTGCCCGGAATTTGACTAAAAAATATGTTGGAAAGATTGGGTTACAACGGCATTGTACAACGAAAACATTTTTGCTGCAAAGTGCCCTTAATGTAGGGTCTGCCCCTGTCGTCCTCGAATGGCTCTGACGCCCTTGAAAGTATCGAAGCTTCAGTTGGAAAACTTGGAAATACTCCCCAGGAAGAAGCATGTATTTACGACCGTGATTGCAAACTGTATGGAGTTCGTCCTTACAGGATTAATAGGTGCTCCATTTGAAGACATTGTTAAAGCAAATTTGCAGCAATTGGTCAATTAACATGCAGAAAAGGCCATCTCAAGAAACGATCTTTGTGATAACTTACATATTTATCAAACACTATGTTTGCATGTGTCGGTAAATGAATCTGTATGTCCCCCAATAAACAAGCACCTGTGCTTTCGGGGCGACCGTCAGTTATCCTGTAGTTAACTGGAAATATGACTCAAGGAGCGTATACATACCTGAACGGTTAAACGTTTTAGGACATAAATCACAACAAAATGGTCGCTGGTCAGAATGAGTGACGAAATGCCGGCTCAGTTTACTTGACGTAGCAAAGGTTTTGGGACAGGCAGGACATTTGTGAGGTCGTTCTCCAGTGTGAATAAATGTGTGTGTCTTCAGTGAGATTGTTGTTGAAAATGTTTTGGAGCAATGCGAACATTTGTATGGTCTTTCACCTGTACAATATACAATTAAGGTAACATTATTATTTTATGAAATTGTAAGATTGAATATCATGAGCAATGAGCATACAGTCATCTATGAGCCTTGGAAATATCGACACCTACAAACATGTCAGCCTTTCCATAGATGATAAATCAATATATAATACCATAATAAAACACGTCATTCATTCATTTATAATCATAGGAACATTCGGAATGAAGAAGCATATTGAAAAATTAGGATGTCTTTTTTAGGAAATTCCACCCTGTTTCAATAAATATGACATAATTATGTCAACACTCATAGCACATGCACAGCAAATGTATTGCTTTCTAACTTTGTGAAACGATTTCTGTGTCCTGTGCTAAAAAATCAAATGTTTTTGTGCTGAATGCTGATGAAAGTAGACATATTTACTTTTCATTTTCCCTTGCCCCCTCTAGATATAAGAACTGGGTGTGGGGAATGAAACTACATCCCATCAAGCCTAGCCTTCTGATGACGATCACAAGTAAAGTTGTTAGCTCATTTTTATCTACCATTTGATAGATACGTTAAAATGTTAGGATTGAAGACCCTTATCCCTGGCATAAGATTTATACCATGCTTGTGACGTCATGGATTTATAATTGAATACGCATGGGCTTGCATCAATTCTTCTTGAGTACTCTTGTGCGCATGCCAGATTGATAGTCCTTATTAGTGGATAGGCTTTTACTGACTACACAAATACGGGACACTTCGTATTTCCACTAAGGTATCAGTCAATGGATTTCTTGAAATATCTTACCTGAATGAGTTCTTTTGTGTCGCCTCAAGTCATTGGCACTGTAAAATGCCTTGGAGCATTGCTCACATTTGAAAGGTCTCTCGCCAGTGTGAGTATAAACGTGCTGTTGCAGACCAAATGGATGTCGAAATGCTTTCTCACAGCGATCACATTTCCACTTTCGATGTGACATATCTGGGCAAACACGCTTTATATGGCGAGCGAGGTAGATGATTGATGTGAATACGCGACGGCATTTCCCACATTCATAATTATCTGAAAATAATTAATAATAGAAGAAAGTGAGTAAGGTAATATATTCAGCATGGTCAAAACCTGCTAGATCATCTATATGCAGCAACTACCTGTCTATAGTGGTCACTTTAGCAATATCAAAGTATTAAATATTATAAAGCTACTTTCACATAATTATATCTGTCAAGTTATAATACAGCAACAACAAGGACTATATGCCTACTAAGTAGAAATAAGTTGCTGACAGGGCTCTAACTACATGGCCTATCCACGGAACTCACCTACACATATATCACAAATAAGAAAGAAATCTGTATAAATTTGATTGGCAGAAACCATAAAAATTGGTATAAAAAACGTGGTCAACAAAGTGAACTTATTAATTTAGATGACAATTAATTACCAAATCAGGCAGAAAACACAATGAAAATGATGTCGCAATTGTCTATATATTTATAAACACAGTCAATTTTGAAGTACTGTAACTTGCTGCTTTATTAGTCTTTTTGATCATTTAACAATGACTAGACACAACACATGTTCGACATTCTTCATTCAAATCCATGTCCAGAAATGTTTTGATTTTATTTTCAATTTTTGACAGATGGTGACGTTAGTTACCTAGTGTCTAGGCTATGATGCTGGATTGATGATTGATTGTTTCCTCGACTTCTTGTTGTGTTGTGAAACAATACGGGACATAATGGCTCAGCATAAGTTAGTTTATAATTATGATTGATTGGTTGAGTTTTCAACAAAAGTAATTAATCAGAGCTAAGGGTTACACATAATGATGGAATGCTGCCATAAGTTATGCAGGTTTGACAACGATATGAAAGAATTCTGTTAGTAAGATTAACCTATTTTGATCTATTATTATTGCCATATTACATATATTAAAGTATTACTATTGAAATGTTTGAAAAGTCAGACTGATCTATTCAAAACTGAATTAGTTCACTCAGCATTAATTCATAGTCAACATCGATAGCTATTGCGCTATTGTTGGTGGGGGTTTAGGTTACACATCAGTAGATAAACCCGACCGGGTTGTATCATGTGGTATTGACGCTAGCTTTCTACTGGGTTCCTAACCGGACTAGGGTCGAGTGAAACATGTGTCGAGGTCAATGTGTCATGTGATCAAATTTCAGTCCCAACAAAGTAGCGTGTGACACCAGAAAGGATCAATGTTGACTATGAACTAATAGTGACATTCAAAATTGTGTAATGAATGCTTGAATTATTTTCCTACTTCACAGCTTCATTGAATCAAAAATGGTGTGATTTATTTTTATAAAAAACAAGGTCACTTACGCAACCATGAGTCAAAACTTATGAAACAAGCCTAGTTTAAAGGTTAGAGCATGATTTGAGGGGCTCTGCTATGCTGTTGGATAAAGAAGAATTGTTGACATTATTTGTCATATTTCTTTAGATTTTTTTAACCATTCATTACTATCTTGTTGATCAAAAATATATTCAAATTATTCTCATTTTGTTTGATATCTAATTTTCTTTAAAAATTAATGATTGCGATCACAGAGGATATGATAAATGATTTAAGGCCCCTTTGATAACTGAATAATTTCTAGCTTTCCATCAAAGCTTCGTTTTAGCATCGTTTTTCCTTTTCTAACATTCAACCAAGTATCCAAGTCTAGCGGAGCTATTTTTCAATCCAGGAGATAGGAGAATCTTGAGGAGAATCTTACCTTTCTCTATTTTATTCTTGCGAGGGTCAATTTCTACATCTTCAATCTGGAATGTTCCACTGCTTGTAAATACAACATCATTTTTACTTGCGTCGATTGTTTCTGTGAAATCATAGGTAGCTTTTTGTTTATTGAATGCAGCTACCACTTGCTGATTATTGATATGTTTTTGTTTTCCACTACCACCTATACTAAGAAGTGCAGAGGCAGCAACTTGCAAATTCCCTGTGTTCTGAAAATGCTCAGGTTTCAATCCAACTGCATTTAGAATGTTGCTTGTGGGTGTATTTTCTACTGCCAATTTGTTAAGATCAAGATCACACATAATTGTTGAAGCTGATGTTGAACTAGTGACAGTTGGCTTGCACAGTTGAGCACGCAACAGTAGTTGTTGTAAATCCAAACCTTCAATAGGCATTTGCAGAACTTGTGGAGATGTACAATACTTTGGAATGAAAAAGGCATTTGTTGATGACGCAGGAGGGCAATTGCTAACACGTGCATGAGATAATTTAGTGGAAGCGCTGGAAATTCCAGTTTGATTAAGAGACGCAATTTCTGGAGGAAGAATTGGATTTGACAAATAATTACCTCCACCATGTACGCCTCCTTTCTGCAACATACTTGCCAATGAAGCAGACAGCAGAGTTTCAGCAGGTTTAGGGAGAATTGGTCTTGGTGCAATTTGCTTTTGATTCATTGTTAGATTCACAGCAGGCATAGCTGATACCGATGAAGAAACAATTGAGCTATTTGACATAGGCTGTGACATGACATAAGGCACTGACAAAGGATTCATGAGAGAAGTGAGAGTGGGTAACAGGAGTTCTGGTGTAAAATGATTAGATGACATAGAAAGATCATCATGGATCTGGGTCGATGAAGCTATTGGTGTGAAAAGGGTGCGGTTGGTAACGATCTTTTGAAATTCTTCTTTGACGTGTGATGTATCATTATCAGACTCAACCTTAACTTCAGTTGTTTCAGGTGATTCGTTATCACTGCATTGTTTATCGCTAGCAATAAATACAGATGGAGTACAAGGTTGATTAGTATGATCAGCAAGAGTCTCCTTTGTAATTGAGCCAGATGTTTCTTCGTCTGCCATTGACAGCTTTAAATAGGATTCACGGGTGTTAAAACTCATCAAAGCCTGGACAGCTGCTGAGATGGGACTGCATGAATTTGACCCTATGGTACCAAGAGTCTTTCGATCATTGGGTTCAGTGTTTGATTCTGAAACAATCAACATAATTTCATTGTCACCTTCAGGATCTGTAGCATTATTTGCTTCTTTGCCTTCTACAGAAGAATCTACTGTTGGGGATGATCTCTGTGATTCTGATGCTATCTTTTGACTGACAAGCTGTAACACTGATGATATGACAGAAGGTGTCATTTGTCTGAGTAACGTAGCAGCATCTGATACATTAAATGATGATTCATCAGTACAACTATTCAACATCTTATGAAACGCATCAAATGCTTCCTCTTTCTCATTGCCATGCATTGGTCTTTTAGTTTTAGAAGGTATATCCTCTGGTGCACAGCCAGGGGATTGACGCTTTCTAATGGACTCATCTGCTCTGTTCTCCAGTAAATAATCATCCATTTTAGATTATGTAACTTGACCGCACATCACTATTCCTTGTTAAGGAGGTTTTTTTCAAATAAACAATGATATTTCCCAAATTGAACAGAAATGTCTGAAACAGAGAAACAGTTACAAATGGTAATAATGTTATAGGGTTATCTGGCAGTAGATAAAAAGTGCTCAATGGCATTTGACGGAGCTAGGAATAATAATAATCTAATGCAGTGGAGGAATTGAAAACAAAGAAGGAAAGAAAGCATTCATTTCTTAACTCAAAGTGTCACAGTTTTGTATAAAGATAACATGGGGTCAATCAAAGACAGCCTAACTCAAATCAATGGTGTCGTCAACATGCGTGTCTGTGTGCCTCGTTGTTCAGCCTCCTTTGAAATATTACAGTAGAATCCTATTGCACCTATTGATATTAGAACCCAAAACTACTATTGGCATTTAAAAAACTAATGAATATTATCAGTTTCAGGTACTGGTAGGTAGCCTATAGATTATAGAAAAGTTCAAAACAAATTTTCCCATGGTTAAATAAAGACACAACAATGAACATGGAGTGTACCGGTAGATCATTTGTTTGTTTATAAAAGTTACCCGCAAAGGTATGACGTCATTTTAGTCGCTACCAGTCTTCTAGTAATTTCTTCTCAATGAAAGCCGTTTACGTGTCATGTGACCCAGCACTACGCACAAAAACAACGGGGCTGATACTTTCAACTTCAAAACAGCAAGCAGAAAGTTACACTAAATTTGCAACGATTTTGACTAACCTTCTCAAAAATTTGTGGAAAGATGAAGTTACGTTGCTCAGTAGAACAATATAATCCATTGTGAACTAGTGATCATGTGCGTAATCGCAAAAACGAATTAGGGACATCCCCGAAAGTCGATTTTAGTTTTCAGACAAAATATCTTTTATGAAGAACAACATGACTGAATTGTTACACTGACCGGGTATTATCACCAACATGTTCGACTTCGTAAGAGAATAATCAATTAGCAGTTGCGACTTTAAGTTGCAAATAGATTTTTGGAGATTTATGGTAGACGTATAAAACTACGTTGTTTCGTTTTAATTAAGCAAATGGCTTCAACTCGTAAACAATGTTAACCACTGTTAAACGTTGGACGAATAATAAGTGAACATATTGAAACACAAATAGTTATTTAGCCAACTTCGAAAGTATAGTATCAGCGTATTGAGAAACTATCTCTGATGTTTATCACCCACTACTGGCGGGAAACTTTCCTGAACTTAGATGTCGAGCCAAAATCAAGAGACACCTTCCTCGATATTCCCAACTTTAACCATGCTTTAACTTATGTACCAGAAATTCGATCAAATATGAATATATATATTAAACCTTTCATTACTGATGAAGTTAATGGATATCATAATAAGTTGGACATCAGTCGCAAAAAGCTATAACCAAAACAAGTCAGGGAAACGTCCGAACAATTATTCCAGACACTCATCAGCTTCTTCGCAATCTCACAAACATTTTGTAGAATTCTCTGACATTACTTACATATTAACAATTGCTATTCTGCTAACGAATCCAAATAAACTCCAGTTTGAACTTGATGTATGCAATACTCCACGTTTGATTCGCGATCAAACGCAAATACAGTAAAAATATCTAAAGCGCGGGAGAATCACAACAAAACAAAAGCGAACTTCCTTCAGAGAAAACCCATAGTCATTGCATTTTCTCAATGGAAAGCTAGAATTTGGCAATTGCGTCACTTTGCGCGTGCGCAGTCAATATCTATATCCTCGCTAAGTATTATGGGAGCGTTGGGTCTGCACTATGAAGCAGAGCCATCTATTTACAAGAGTTGGGACACGCTTTCATGTGCCGCTATCGTCTCCTATTGGACAGATGCCATTCACGTGATTTTTTGGACGCCATTTTCGTACTTTCGGCACCAGGGTTCTTGTTCTTTTGGCACCAGGTTTCCTGTTTTAAACGAAGCGCGCGGAAAAATACAACTTTTATCAGTGAAAACAAACATATGCTATTAAATTTTTAATTGTTGTGTTAATAGACGAAATAATAATCGAAATAAAATATTGTTTACTATTCCAACTGGGGACAAGAACTAGAAAAAAGTTGCCTTTGACTGCAAAGAATAAGCGTAAGAGATGTAGTCCATACTCCACAAACTCCTTGTCTATTTAGCAATTCCAATAGCATTGATCTGATTTACTTTCGAGCAACATGCTGAAGAGATCGATAAGAAAGTATACATGGAAGTAAATTTTATTCTTATTTTGAGAGTCCAGCAAATAAATATGGAGAAAGACAACTAATAGATGGTTATATTACTCTTGTATCATGTTAAACGATCGCAAACCATTTCACACAGTTTCAAAATGGCTGAAAAAACACAACTTTCTCTTGCACATGCGCACTGCTGCTAAAAACGTGCTCGGGTCCAGGCCAAAAAACAAAAATGGCATGAGTGTCCCAACTCTTGTAAATAGATGGCTCTGCTATGAAGTGCCAAAAGGCTCACTACTACTTCTTGCTCGGCGCGGTACTTGTTTATGAGATCGCGTTACTTGTTTATGAGATCGCGTTACTTGTTCGGAGATCCCGTTACTTCTTTCAGAATTCGCGCTACTTGTTTGGAGATCCCGTTACTTGTTTTTGAGATCGCCCTACATGTTCGGACATCCCGTCACTTGTTTAGAGATTCCGTCACTTGTTTAGAGATCCCGTCACTTGTGAAATTTTAAGATAATTTTAGCCGTGACAAGTGCGGTTGACCGTGATTTTTTTCAAAATCTAGATAACACGATAACACGGGGAATAATGTACCAAAAATATTAATTTACAATAGCTTGTGTAATCATTTTTGTTTAATGGTTATAATTCATTAAAGGTCATGTTTGTACGTTTGTTGCATATTTCAATAACGAATAATGTATTATTATTTAGTATAATCTAATAATTTATAAATGACAGTCGACAATTTCTAAAACTACAATATTGTATTTAGATTCGATGGAATGAAAGTTTGAATGACTTTCGAATTTACTCAGTATCTGCATACAAGTCTTACAATTATAAAAACTTGTCTTATAACTTTAGTGAATAATACTCCGAAACGACACAAAAACTTCAAGTAAACAAAATGATTGAAAGGAGAGTTTGTACAGGAAATGGAAAATATTCTAGATTGAGTGATTGTCATATACCAGTTAATTAATATAAGTCTCATAACGAGTACAAATATTTTAAGGACAACCTAGCTACAACAGCTGTACACTGCACGTAGCTGGTTCTTACTTCCCGCGTATTACCCCCATATATAGTAAATTAAAATTAAAATTATTCATATCAGTGACAAACGAAAAGAATAAATAATTCTACTCAATTTCGACATTTTGATCAATTGATTTCTTTTTTCTATACAGCAACGCCATATGAAACTAATTTGGCTCTGTACTAGTAGACCGCATAATATTTCATCGCAATAAAATTAGTATATACTAGTACAATAGCATATATTACATTTAGATTATTGTTTTTGAGTACACGTATTCGATTCGACAATTGTCAGTCAGTCCTAATTAAATGTAAATGCAATCAGTGAAAACAGAAACAGCTAAACGTATCATGCTAAATAATCGATAAACGCACAGACGCGATGACGCGACGCGATCGCATACAAGTACCGCGCACAAGCAGTAGTGAGCCTTTTCGCCATACGTATCGCCAAAAGGCTCACTGCTACTTCTTGCTTGGGATCGGCACTTGTTTAACGAGATCGCGTTACTTGTCTGACGTTCCCGTCACTTATTTCGGAGATCGCGTTACTTGTCTGGAGTTCCCGTCACTTATTTTGGAGATCGCGTTACTATCATCAGAGAGTCATAGTTATAGTTTTTGTCAAATCATTTTATACTGTTATAATTGTAAATTCTACACACTGTATATTTTATTAAATAGTGTAATAGTGAAAGTTCATGTTTATTATTAATACATTTAAACATACAAATCAAAATCATATTATATCTTAACAATTATTTTATGTGTATTCCTAATCAGTCCTGTGAAATAAAGTGATATAAAACTTATTAGGATAATTTGGAAATACACCCCAAATAAACATAGTGGAAATATAATGAAGTTTTGATTTTATCTTTTTCGCTTGCTATTAAATTTACATGTGATAGTTGGCAAGTTAACATCAGAGTCTGTCAACAGTCAAATAATAATTCATCAACATTCACATAATAAATTTCATTTCATATTATGACAATTTTAAATGATTAATACAATTAAATATGTAATTTCAATTGTTCCTATTAAATGACCTTCCTCATGATTGGATGAAACAAGTAGCTAATATATAAATTACAATTAAAAAAATTTAACTTTGTTATTTATTAATTGTTTAACAAGCGAAATGGGTATCTTCGTATGCCATTGTTGACTTATAGCCAAGGAACGATGATCAATTCATTACACTATATACAATACATTATACAATCTAAATACATACACATTTGCATCTACATAGTAGAATGTGGTATTTCTACTCACGTGGCTATTTCAAAGCCATCAGCCATCAGACTTGCTAAAGATGATGACAATTCTCCTTCTTGAAGTGAATCTAATTGTTGACCACCGTAGCTATAGCGAAACCTTTGCTTTCGTAATTGCATCAAATGCTCAACTTCATTTGCTTCATAGCTAGTCCCAGTTGATATCATACTTAGTGGTCTGGCAGGTACACGACGTCGTTGTACAGGTGTATCGACAGGACTGCCAAGACTTAAGTTTCCTTCACTACCTGAGTAATTTGAGTTAGCGTCAACACATTCAATTTCCTTGATGTCATGATTTAAGTAGACTCTTTTGGCACCTAAATACGGTGATATAATCATCGCTGTAAGAGATTCTAACTTGATGTAGCTTTCATTGACTGGAAAATCGTGAACACCCTAAAGTTAAACAATAAAAAAATAAGTAAAATTGAAAATCCCATTTTTGTTCACATTTCTTCTTTGTTACTTTGCCACAAACATCAAGCAAGCTAATTAAGCTTCTAACACTTTTCACAGAGAGTTCAAGATATAATTATTCAGTTACAGTATGTAAAGGAGCTACGAGTAACCCATGATGATTTGATATTTAACGATCCTATACAGCGGTCAACTGTCTATAGTGGTAACTCTTGCATGTTTCAGGTTTGCAGGTTTCACTTGATGTAAATTTTGTAGAAAATACGAAATAGTTAATCATAAATTACAAAAATGTCCAACATTAACAAATTTTTATGTTATTCATCTGATTAACAGCAATATAATATGGCTAATTTTGGTTATTTTTACTGAATACTAATAAAATGGAGAAATCAAAACCTGTGTTTTGATTAAAATCAATGCATCCATTAAAATGTCACGAAACATTGAATAATACAAGCCAAACAGAAGAATAAAAATTTATTCCAGCATCAACCATCTTCCGAGTCTGTTTACTGTGATTTGGAATTGTAATAAGGGTCATAAATATGTGTTCAAGGCTGTACATAAACGAGGGTCATCATGGACATCAGAAAAGTATCAGATGTTTGTGAAAGATCAATCTACCCTTGAAAATAATAATACAGAAAACATCTTACCTGTAGAACAAGTAACATTTGCTGAATTGGTGGTGGAGGGGGTTGGTGGTGAATCAGTGCATCATGGATCTTGGTTTTAAGAAGAAGGATATCTCGAAATGCAACTAATATCATCTGACGTATTGTTAGGTCATGAGCTGAAACTGGATAAAAGATAGCTAGTAAAATAGGTAGAATATTGCAGTAGAACTTTGTCCATGTTTCCGATAATTTTGTTAAAAGGCTTCTTCCAGATTTCTCTTTTACATTTTCACGCAATATAACCATTCCTTTCTTTAGAATTGTTTCTTGAAATGATTCTGCAACCAACCCACCAACCTCAGATTTTGATATTGCACGGACAATTTCATGTATTCGTTCAAATAATTTTGGGCTGAGTTTGTGACCTAGACATAATGCAAATACAACTATTACTCATAGTGAAACCTGTATATAACAACCTGGCGAGAGGTAGATAAATCAACCACTATATGCAGGTGGTCTTTATCTACAGGGTTGATTCAATAGAAAATACTATTTTTGACATACTAAGACTGACCATTATGGACAGGTGGTCATTGAATAGAGTTGACTGTTTAACTGGTTTGGCTGTAAATTGTTTACATTAAATTATAGAGACTGGGTGAGAAGCTGGTAACTATTAGTGGCTGTATATTTAAAGTGTGAACTTATTGTACTTGTGACAGCTAATGCTTAGTGATTGTTCATTAATTATTGAATATTTAATAATCCAATACCAAAATTATTTAAACAGGTCTGTATAATCTATAATGTGTACAAGTTGAATGTTGGCGTACAAGAAATTGGCATACAGTTTCCTATGAGCGAGTGATCTTCTAAATGTAAGTAATGTAGACGGTGTCGTCCTACCAAAGGCACCCGTACCACTCCTCTATTACTAGATGAGTGGCTTTTTTCGCTGAGAGAAATGATTTTAAACGCTCTTTGTTGATCTCAGCCGCGACACTGCAGATCAATTTCAACAGATTTCATGGCAGATAGGTCTCGATTGTCAATGCGCAACAATGCGCCGCAGCTACTCACAATGCAATTCCCTCTGGACCATTTCCATCCGCCATCCTCAGATGGTACTCATTTGATGTTTCAGATAAAGTCAAGGCTGAGTTGACCTTAGGGGGATTTGAACCACGGTCGATCAGATATGATCCGATCTGAAGTTCGGTTGCTCTGCCATCTGAGCTAATCCTCTGAGTGATCTTCTGATGCCTTCTCATTTTCTCCGAAGTGACTGTGCATCGATTGCATTGTATTTCAACTTGTACGACTTTCATAAACATTTACAGTACATAACATTTTTGCCCACAAAATGTTTTTGAAAACTCCTAATCAAATTGGAAATTCTCATTTGTGATGTCAAGTTCAAATTGTAAGATTGATTGTGTTTTCGAAACTAGTTTTGCTATGGTATGCCCTTTATTTTATTAATTTTATTAACCCAAATTTTCTAGGGGGTACGGGGTATGCTTCCCGGAAATTTTTTCAAATTTGAGGTGTCATAGTTCTTTATGTGGCGTGATATAAGCTTAAAACTAGGGATTTGCCGATTGTTCTGAAAACATTCGGATTTGCCGATCATCGGCGCCAATTTTTACTAAAATAATCGGAAAATAATCGGCATCGGCAAATCAACCACTTTGTCAATGGTTGAACCGATTGTTTTCAGACAATGAAATTCAATATAAAAATTTCTTTATTTGAAAATTTTATAATTTAATGTTTTGATGTCATCTTAAACTTGATTAAAAATTTATATCGCTCAGTGCAGTCGCTCTGTTTTGTTTACATCATTTTGTAATTCAAAATCTATTCAAAATGTTCGAATGATTCGTCATGCCACTTGACACCTTCTATTGTTATAAAGAGGAAAAGGTCAACACATTAAAGGGGGAATACTGACCGGGGAACATTGCACGCTCAATCAACTCATACATCATCAATTCAAACAAAGCTTTGAGAAAAGCTGCTGTGCGTGTGAGTGAGCTTCGTTTTATTATTCTGACCGTATATTGATTTTATAGTATTAAAAGCATTTCAAATGAACAAATTAAAATCAAAATTTGGGAGTTATACTACATACTTATTTTATCACGTTCTGGACTAGAATGTATTATTTACTATGTGATCAACAGTATAAAAACCATAAGAAGTATGATGTGCAGAAGCGGTTTTAGTTCGATCAGTTCGATTGATATGTTGAACGAAAAGTAACACTAAACAAGAACCTTGTTTAACATTTTGCTTTTCGTTATAAAGCCAAATCGTTGTGCTTCTTGACATCGTAGGTCATCTTGCGTATCGACTATCGTTCTTATTCATGTTTTTGACCTGTTTATGACGTAACGTGCGGTCCATAAAAGCTTGCAAGCTAATAACAAGGCAGCTTCAGTAAATATAACCAAGGATAAATATATCAAAAGCAAACTAATGTAATAATCAATAAAACTATGCCAATCTGAGTTTAATTCATGGAATAAATCGTTGTTTAAAAACATTGATTCGTTGATGATTGTCACGAGTTCACGGCTGCTACATTTGTTCCTGTCTCGTGTTTTTGATTATTTCGTTCAAAACAATAGAATTAAGGCGAGGCCAACTCTGTTTCAAAACGAGTACTTGAATTTGGTATGAAGAATTCAACTTGCGCGCGCAATGTTCCCCGGTCAATATACTCCCTTTAACGTTGATGAATAAAACATGTGAGCATGGTCGAATGAATAATTTTATTGAGAATCAAAAAGAGGCCGTCAGGTTTTTATTTTGTAGGAAACAGTTTTAAAATAGTTAAAGTAGTTTGATGTTTAAAAAATGCTTGTACAGGGATGTTATTTTTATTATTTTGGATGAAGTAAACTGGAAAGATATACAAATAATTTATGGGAAAAAGTCCCTTTGTTTAACGTTGCCCGCTTCGTTGTGTGGACAGGCAAACTTTTGCTTCATCAAATTTAAGAAACATAACGATATTTCATTTTGTTTAAATCATCTAATTGCAGACTTGCATATATAATGTAATTCGTATTATAAACTGATGATCTAGGTCTACGGCTATGTGTTTTCTCCTGCTCTTTTCTTTTGAAATTTAACTTGTTGTATTGGAAACAATCGGCAAAAAGCGATTAATCGACCGATTCTTATGACTAATCGGCGGCTAGCTAATCGGCATCGAACATCGGTAAATTACAATATCGTCTCATCCCTACTTAAAACGTTCGCAAAAGGTGTATAATTTTAGCCTGAATCGTATATATCTAATATCTATAAACTGTATCCTCTACAAAGATTCAGATTAAAAAAATCACTCCTAAACTGTTTACTTAAATATTATTATATTACTATCTACCGTATATTGTATTTATTTTAGCTTATTAAAATTTTCTTTTTAATTTTGTAAATGGCTGTATGGAAGTGGAATTACTGTTGTGGTATTTCCCTGTCGTATATAATTCATTTTATGCCAATATGACGTTGTTATGGATATTATTATTACTATTATTCCGCGATAGTTGGTCATGCGCACAAAATTTGGATATTTTATTTTGTTTTACAAGCTCAATAATTACAAAGTTGAAAAGAATTAATTTACGAAATTTATTGGTGGGTCGTTGCCCTGGTTGCCTCACTGTTAGAGCCGCTACTGAAAAGGCTGGAACTTTTGTCAGACCCTTGGCGGGACATTGGGTTTTCTTGCATTGTGGGTAGCTGTGGCGTATTTCTGCGCATTGACAACAAGGCCTACCAGTATCTGCTATTGTTTGTAATTAAATATGTTGGAATTGATCTGCAGTGTCGCGGCTGATATCAATGAAGAACGTTTAACATCATTGCTCTTTGTGAAAAGAAAAATTCCTTCAGAAATAGAGAAGTGGTACGGGTGCCTTTGGTAGGGCGATACCGTCTAAATTATTTACTTATTCTGGTTGTGACCGAAATACTGAAAATTCTGGTTTGACTGGCCAGAATTCTGCCAAGTTTCTTTTTTTCGGCAATGTTTGTTCCTTTGTTTGAAGTATTTATATTCTACATTTGATCGCTAAATGAGTCATTTTTTTATTTATGTTTAGAATGTCTATTTTACTTTTTATAGTTTTGACTATCATTATTCAATAAAACTTACAATTAATTTTGTAAATGTTGTTTTTATAAAACTTACGATTAATTTTTGTAAATGCTGTTTTTATAAATTCGATTAAATTTAGTAAATTTTTTTATTCAAGGATTTTTGACTTTTGACCAAATAAACGTATCCATCTATCTATCTATTTTCTGTTTTCGTATCAACAGTAGGCACACCACATCTGAGGCATAACAATCCAGCACATGTTTTCAACCTAGCATGTACACTTATACTATAAAATTAATAAAAAAATGTTTTGTCTCAAGCATTGTTTATTTACATTTCATTCCGCAAATCTTTTTTTTTTTTTGAAACAAACATATGGTTCTTTAAGTCAGCCACTGTAAATGACTATTGTCA
Organism: Haliclystus octoradiatus; assembly: GCA_916610825.1. NCBI lineage: Eukaryota > Metazoa > Cnidaria > Staurozoa > Stauromedusae > Haliclystidae > Haliclystus > Haliclystus octoradiatus. The sequence continues at coordinate 4,050,511 of OU744452.1, forward strand.
GTACGTTTTGATTTGAAGTCCGTCAATGGAGTCAGCAGTCTATGAAAGTCTATAGAAATAACTTGCATTTTAAAATTATCAAAAATCATTGATGCAGAATTTGCTTCAGTGAGGAGTTGTTTTTAAATAGATACGGATATCAAACCTCAGTTAGAGAGCTAGAAAGCATCCTCGTTTTGAAACGATTGCCTGGGAAGCATGCACCTGGACTTCCTAGATGGGGAGGGGCTCCGCCCTTATGCATCAGTCAACTTTTATCTGCCCCTGATGAGTAGAATACTCAATTACTCATCTTACTTGGTTGTGCTGTATGAATCGGCTACTCATTCTGCAGAGCAACTGTATGACAGCTGTAGCTGTTTATTATGCCCCAGTGTCAGTTTTTACTATGCCCCTGTAGCAATAACGTCTTTATACAATTAATTTTTGCCATTTCATGCATAACGCAACGTAAATTTCAAATTTCACGCATTCAACGAAAAACGTTTGAAATTGATTCAATTTCCCGGCAAAATTTAAACAGTGAAAAGTGTGTTTGCAACTTTAAATAGATTTTGATTATTGAAAATACATAAACAAGATTGATATATTAAAATCAGGGTCTGGCTCTCCCCCAGGATAATTTTTTGAATTGTGATCTCCCAAATAGCGAATTTCATAACGATTTAAACATATTGTAATATGCTGTGAAACTGTTTTGATGTTTTGGTTTTTAATAACACAGACTCTATCGATCACGAAACAACGCAGTTTCATCATCGATCTCATGGACAAAATATAGACCTATAACGCATCACGTAAATATGGACTTGCATGGAATTAACTCCACAGCTAAAAAGTCGCTTTACCGCTGCTAAATAGATCATTATCGCAGCTAATTGGCCGATAGCCGCATCTTTCAAAAATTGCAGCTAAAAATTCATTTCTTCAAGGCTAAATAAATCATTTCCACAGATAATTGTCTAATAGCCGCATCTTTAAAATATAGCAGCATTAAAGTCCTTTATTTGCATCTTTTTTCTCAAAAAAGCAAATGGATAGACGCTTTAAATATATTCTCTGCTGGCCACCTTGATTGATTACACAGGTAATAATCTTTCAATCCTTCGTCTGTAAGTTTAGAATGGGATTTTGACCTTCCTCCTTCGTCAATGAATAACACAGTGTAAGCATTATTGTTGAAACATTCACAGAATTCCCAGCATTTTCCAATTCCCCTTTGCTGCGTGGTTGTTGTAATAGCTCATGATTTTTGTCATTATTTTCAGAAGTGTAGTCTTCCACCGAGAAAGCGATGTTGAATATGAATATGTTTCATGCATACGAACATGTGTAGTTGAAGGCAAAATGCCCGCAAAAATCAACCAATCAAATCCCAGTTATATCTAGAATAACACTGAACGGATTTCTGTTAAGGAGCTGCGATAGAAATATTTTTTGTTGCGGTAAAGATCCAATTAGATGCGGTTAACTGGCTTTATAGCTGCGACTAATTAGATGCGATGAGCTAACTTTTTAGGTGTAGAAAAATGACTGAATAGCTGTAATTATTTAGATGCGATAAAGGGACTTTTTAGTTGCGGAATAATTACTAAAAAGATTAGACTAATTAGATGCGTTAAAATTACTTTTCAGATGCGGTAAATTGATTGAATAGCTGTCAGGGCGGTTTCAAAAAATTTTCTTTCAGGGTGGTGTTGAGCAATAAATTTGCCGACTTCACCAGAGTCCGATCCGGATCTGTAACCGTAAATTGGAAGCAAGGTGTGGTATCTGGAGTTGAATCCACCACACCAAGGTTTGCTATTCGTGTATAAATTGAACATTGACATAAAGTCATCATCTGAATACTTGCCGAGCGTAGCGAGTTAAATTTTCCGGCCATGTTTTCAAGAGATCCCATTGGGCCCAGAATTTCTCTCGTCTGTCCTGATCAAACACCAAAAGTTGAAGATAATTGTCTCTATATACAGTATTCATGATTTGTGTGGACATGAATAAAGGATAAAAATTAAAAGAACTCTCTTATTTCTACTCTTTTTAGGAAGAAAACATCATAATATTATAATGCCATTTCTTCCCTCTTTAAAGTGCTTTGTGGAAGAACCGTAAAGCTCTTTTATCAAACTTGATAGTATTATAGTGAGATTTGATAATTAAGCTGCTAATCATTGTTGATAATCAACAATCAACGATGATGTTCAATGTTTAATGAACAAGGTATTTGATATGGAGCATATCTAAGTAACAGAAGGCTAACAATGCTGCCTTCTCCATAACCATAACAGCAAAAAAGCGTCTTGCCAACCTGAAATAGATGCCTTGTGCGGGATTAAATAATAGAGCGGCTTGCAAAAAGAAAGTAGTTGAAAAGAAATCACTTACCGTGAAAAACCTCACTCATATTATCAGAAACAATCCTCCATTCTTTAAAGTCCTTCCACTCTTCTTTCTTATACACCGAAGAATTTGGTTTCTTCTGGCTTCGTTTTCCAATGTCCATGAGGTTTGTTAATGTTAAATTCGGCGGACGAAGTTTGCGGTCAACAGAGCCTGGTTTGTTTCTTCTTTGAATATTGCTCGACATTGTGATTTTGTAGCAAGGAAATAGAATAATAGAAAACGGGAAATCTTGTCTTTGTTAGTATATTATTCATTATATTCAATGATTGATAATTAGTAATTTACAACAATAACCAAATGTCTTTACAAAAGCATAAACAATTAAACAATTTAGACTATCAGCCATTCTTGCTTTTCGTTGTGCAGTTGTGTATTGGTGTGATTTGATGGCGGCTATTCAGCATGTGTTTTGTGACGTCAATAATCCGATCATGTTTGCTGGAGATACAAGGATCCCGAAGTATCACAGTCGCAAACGACTGTCCAAAAAATATGTTCCGCTTTTTCTGAATGCCACGATTTTCCTAGTTCACGTATTAATAATTCAAGAAAACCTTCAAAAACTTACATTTAATACTAATATATAATAGTACTTTTATATTCTAGTAAAAGTGTTAAGCGCATCTCATCATTTTATCATTTCTGGACGGACTGTAATTTGTTGCTAAATTTGGTGCAGTCAGTGTAGAAATTAGAAATTTGCGCTATAATGATATCTTTTCCCTATTCTAGGATTCACAAAGAAAATACATTGCCACACGACTAAGACGAAATTTATTCCTTTCGGCATAAAACAGGCACACCTTGGTACATCAAATTGTGACATAGAACGCGTAGATTCGTTCAAGCACTTAGGTTCTGTACTTCCATCTTTTTCAGATGATTCAACCCAAAGTAGAGGCCAGGCTTGGGCAGCCATTAGAGGTCTAAATAAATTCTTGGCATTCGATGTCAACACCGACGTTAGTTACGACTGTTCAGGGCACATAATGTATTCCTAAAGCATGCCGAAGCATGGAGTCACCATTAAGCTTAGTCAAGTCGAATCAATAGTGTGGTTGATAGAACCCACGTTTCAGATGAATATAATAGAACAGGTTCTACTGTGTATCTGAACAATCGTAACTAGTAAACTAACTTAATAAATAAATGTATTTATTAAGAGCAAAACATCAATATAGTGCTCAATACTGGTAAGTAGAGCTGTATGATATAAAATTAGAAACTATATATATATACAGTCGGCACTGAGATCATGCTGAGATCATTGTTGACATTGGCTCATTATTGAGTTGGAACTTCAATTAAATATGATTTCAACCCGGGGATGGATACTTTTCATAATTTTGGTATACGGGGACTTTCAAATGGGTACCTATTATAAAATCCAGAAAAAGATTAGGGTATTGCTTATTATGGAAATTCTTTGGGGTATATTTTTTGACACCTTTGCAATTTTTTCGTATCTTTTTCTTTTATGCGAACATTTTTAATGGTCATTCTGCCAAAGTTATATTTGAAGTACCACGTTGAAGTGCAATGAAAGTTACCCCCTTCCCTGGAAATATCTATAATTAATTTGGATAATCATGGCAGGTGAGATGTGCAAACTACTTCAACATAAACTATAAATGTATAGGTTTATACGTTTGTACGTATTTCTGTTAAGCAACTATGACAACTATTAAAGCTTCTTCTAAAATATATAGCATATGTGCTAGAACAATAACAATATAGATGTTTTTGGGTTGTTTTTAACGGGTTATAAAAGCATGTGTTTTAATTAATGCATCTATACACTCTCTGATTGCTTCAGCTGTACTTTCTCATCTTTGTTTTCAGTTGTAATTAAAAGTATTTTGCAATCAACAAAGAATAGAAATTCGTAAGTTATGGAAGCCAATGCACCACCAAGTAGAGGACCAATCCAATAAACCTATTTATAAGATAGTAAAATTAAAGTCTTATATATACAATTTGCAAAATAAAAATGAAGTATGCTAATTATTTAATTAAGTTATGATTGAACTCTGGCTCTGCTATTGTTTTTAATTCTTACGAGATGATTTTCTAATGCATTCCAATCACTATATCTATGAGAAAGGTGACCTCAAGGCGTAGTTGATTGTGCGATTATTTATTTTTATTAATGTCATGTAGCGATCATGTATATATGATATGTATGTCTACTATGGCTAGCTGTTATGGGTCAGGGGTCTTAAAATAATACTGCTGATTTTACCCTCAAAAGTAATTTATCCCCGGAATTTATCCAATATGTTTTTCAAAAAAATATCAAGAGGTTAGCAAGTCACATTGCGTGAGTACAGCTATGATGAGTATTGGCGATTAAAGCAACTATTGTGAATAGCTATGTAATATAGTCTCTCAAAACTTAATTTTGAGCCTGGTAAGAGGATCATAATGAGGTTACACTTCCCAGGAGATCTCAAGTCTTATGAAATAATGATCGCGCCAGCCTTTTTTGTACTGGCTGTGATGCAATTTACGTCTATGAGAGGACAGTGTGTGTGTGTGTGTGACTAGCCGTCTAGATAAAAAGCGTACCTATTTGGTAGGGTTCCTTATTATGTGGTATCAAGGCTGCATTAATGGTAAGTTATGTATATATAGTAAGTTACTTACCCAGTGGTTATCCCACATATTTGATACAACTGCTGGACCAAAAGATCTCGCAGGGTTGATGCCACATCCTGTCAATGGAATCTGTTGAAAGAGGGAACATGATTAACAAGAATGAAAAAAATGACGTCTATTAAACCGCTATCTTCTGCATGAGATGAGATACATACAGACTTACCATTGATAAATGACAAACAACGATTGATATTCCAATAGCCAGTGTAGCACCATATGGTTCCACATTTCTCTTTTCATCAGTCACTGCAAACACAGTCAGCACAAGCAGAAATGTAAACACCAACTCCAACCCAAAGCCTTGTCCAACGTTCATTCCATCTGCAATGTTTGTGACAGCCATACCAGACCGATTATATTCGGGGACAATTCCCCATGCAATACCAGACCCGGCCACGCCTTAATTGAAATATAATCGCTGGTATAGTAATTCGTGGGCATTAAAACCATAGCTCATGTTAAAACAGAAAACTGTGTATGCCAAGCCATGATTAGGTAGAGAATTATATAAATACTTACCCCCTAAGCATTGCATAACAATGTAGAGTACACCACGCAATGGTGATATCTTCCTTGCAATAACCATAGCAAATGAAACTGCTGGGTTAATGTGCCCACCACTGATATGACCAATGCATTGGGCCAGTGTTGCTATTGCTAGGCCAATCGTTAGTCCAATTGATACAGTATTGCCATGATAAGCAGCAGTACACACGGCCGTTAAAAAAATCACCGAAGCGACGAACTCTGCTAAAACTGCTCTCCACAATGATAATGATTTTAGTTCAGACGTATCCATGTCAATTTGCATGTAACTATATATGTAAAAGTGTGTTACTTAGATCTGTGCAGATAACTGACAAGAATATATTCAACTATTGCAAATTTCAGTATGAATTGAAATTTGAACAGGTTTGTAAACGACTCTATTAAATTAGTGTAAGTAGCCACTGGTGTGACAAAACAGAATGGCGTCAATATTGTTACAGTGAATTAAATCAACCTATTCAGATTCCAAAGTGACTAAAATACGTAAATTTGATTGGCTATTTTTCTACAACCGACGATGGGGGTTTTGACAGGTTATGCGGCTAATGGTTTTATTTATTAGTAACCAAGTCAACGGAAAGAGGGAATGAATTTATATTGACTATATGCAATGGTAATTGATTCAAAGAATACACGGTTTTACTGTTACGTAAATAGCTTCACGAGTATTGTGATCCACAGACAGTTTGTTTAACAGATGTGTAATCTTTGAATCAATCCACCATTATTATTATTATTATTATTATTCATAGCTATGCATAGAATGCTAGCACTAGAGCACTATTTTATTTGCTACTAGATAAATCTAACTTTATTCTATTATTCGTCATGCACTAGTCAATCGATAGCCTGGCATCCTCCTTCCGGATGGACCGCATTTTAGCAGGGATGTAACTGAAGTTTTTGTTACACGCCTTTGTTTAACTAGGTTCTCCCGGGAATAATCTAAACCTGGTATATCTGCGCCCGCATTCCTATGTGTTGCAAACCATTTTTACCACGGCTTACACCCAGATAATTCCGGCTACCCCCGGGGGTAGGGAGCGAGGTTGTCGATTGATTATTGCATTATATCCCGTTCATTATGCAATCGTTGGTTCATTCAAATGATAACATGACGGCTATTTCATCTGTAAGGGCTTCCGCAACAGATGTAACGTGTTATTGGCTATATTGAATTATATTCAACCCAATTTCCACCTAGCCGGCAACGCAGATAAACTTTTTCTAAGTATAGTTTGTATAAAGCATAAAGGAAAGGGAAGAAAAATAAAAGCCTGCGTGAATGGGATGATTACTACTTAGAAAGAGTCTTTTGTTGTCCAATTAGAATAAATTCTCACGACATACGCCAATAGGATAAGTTGCATCAAAAGTTTAAGATTAAAGTTGCTAAAATATGCGAACTTTTGAAGGTGACCTTCCCATTTTGACGAAAAGGGCTTCCCCAAATATATGTTTATGAATGACAGATTCAACCAAAAAAAAATGAAAAAAGAATAATTTCATAGGTAAATTTTGTTTAGCAAATGTAAAAATTGCAAAGGCGTCAAAAGGATACCTCAAAAAATTTCCAAGACAAAGCAAACCCTAAAACTTTTTCCTGGATATTGAAAAAGGTACCCTCCAATACTTGAACGTCCCCGTATACCAAAAGTATGGAAGTCACCCCCCCCCCCCGGGTAACATATATCATTTTTGAGCCAAACGATTTGACTATACGCTGTCATTACGATGTTGAAAAAAATCTATGAGTATGCCAATATGTAATATTTTTGTATGGTATTACCTCATATTTATGTAGTTGCCGGTATATATTATGTGCTTTGCGAATATAAAAGTAGTTTTGTCGGAGGACGGTGAAAGTTCACGAGCTCCATATATGAACCCAATTCAAATTTACTGTTATTCGGAAGACATTCAACTCGTTATTAAGTTTTAGTTTGATTATATCTGACATATAGCCAAAAGAATTACTCAAAGTTAATACAATCCTAGCGTGCGAATTCCCTTCTGTTTCATCTATTCGTGAAAAAAACGAATGTGGAAGCAGGCCGATACTGTCATACTGGCCATATATACCAGTGGTGTACAGGAGCCAGAGTCGAACTCTGATTCCGGCAGGATTATCCACATTTCAACAGGGGCCGGACTAGAGAGCAGGACTTGAGTAAAGTTCTTCTCAGACAGGGGTAGGAATTGAAGCCGCAATCTAGAATGCAATCCTAGTAATTTCTTAATAAAATTGCAAAGTTTAGAACTGATTTTGGAATAAAAGTGAACACAATTAATGAGTAGAAATTTACTGGGCTCTGTACTTCAGATGAATTTAAATTATTTTTGCACCCTTTCTATGTTTGTTCAATTTTGGGTGTACAAATTAAGCAACCTTCAGACTTTTTACAGGAGTTTGTCTGACATATTTTGAAGCGGGAGTTGGACTCTATTTTTCTTACATTTAAGGAGCCGGACTCGGAGTTAAATGCTTCCATAAAGACTTTTTTTCGGATTCGGAGTCTGAAATTTCTGCTGACTCCCTACACCTCTGATATATACGTTGCTTTTCTATCCAAATATCGCATTACTTCTGATTGGTTGATAGATTAATCAGTATTATATTTCTTCAAATTTTATATCAAAAAGAGGCTGCATTGAAATGAAGATAATATGACGTGCATTCCTTTGTTCTTCGTGGCTTTTTCGATATAATAAGAACAAAAGAAATGAAAATCTCAGTACTGTATGAGGAATAGATAAACGTTTTATAGACACATTCATGACTCTTTTAGGCACCGTGGAGGTGATGCCCATCATCGAAAAAATACTAGGTGCATCCCCTGATTTTGACGTTGATCTGGAAGGTAGTAGTGAGCGTTGTATTATTGCAGTGAACCTGTGCATGCTACTCAAATTCTAACTATACTCTACTCTATGCTATTCAAACTCTATGCAGGTCGTAAATCCTTGGGGACTTGGTGGCACTCCATCAAAATTTATAGTCAAATTTTGGGCAATATTGAGACGTAGCATTGAAAAAATCTCTTAATTGTAAAGTTATTACAGTACTGAAGCTCCAAATATGCAAATACCACGCTTTTTCACCAGTAAAAATGACAAATACCCCATCGTCAGATGCATATAGTTACGGTCATGACACTAGCAATACCTTGCTCTATTTTTACCCAATTCATATTTCATCATCCTTAGCTACTCTACAAGAATTCATATTTCAAAAAGCAAACAAAATTAAGTGATGAATATATAATTGGGATATCATGACATAATTATGTTAGGCTATAAATAGAAATAGATAATTGCAGACTTTTGAATTAAAATTAACCATTTGATGAGTCAGTCTGATATGAACACAAATTGGTGATGTCATCATCTTATGATAGTCCAGTAACGTAGCACTCGGATACTTACACAACTTCCAATAGATACATTTAGATACGATCATATAGCATGCAAGTGATACTAAGTTCTTAAATAGTAATGATTATAGGTATATTGCTCAGAGTATGATTATGCAAATGTACTTCAGATATATATAGATTAAGACAGAAATTAAGTCTTAAAAAACGCAGTTTACAGACCAATATCTATTCAAATTGATGATTTCATTTCCAATGATAATTCAGCTACTTGTTGAGTTTGCTTTGACTCAATATCATCATCATAAACGCTAGTATCACTCTCATCAATTACATCATCAACGTAGAATATTAGTTCGTATAATAAAGATGCAAGGGCACCACCAAGAAGAGGACCAATCCAGTAAATCTATAACAAATAAATATGGATAAGACACGTGGATATGAAAAAATACGGGAGAGGGTTTCACGCGATACGCAACTGGAAACGTTATAATTGATCAATCATCTCACTTATATCAATCGCGATTCACCCCCAGGACATTGATTGGTGGCCAAAAACCTATTTCTTTGTTTTCCATCAACACGCAGTGATTCTTACCCAGTGGTTATCCCACATATTTGATACAACTGCTGGACCAAAAGATCTCGCAGGGTTGATGCCACATCCTGTCAATGGAATCTGTTGAAAGAGGGAACATGATTAACAAGAATGAAAAAAATGACGTCTATTAAACCGCTATCTTCTGCATGAGATGAGATACAGACTTACCATTGATAAATGACAAACAACGATTGATATTCCAATAGCCAGTGTAGCACCATATGGTTCCACATTTCTCTTTTCATCAGTCACTGCAAACACAGTCAGCACAAGCAGAAATGTAAACACCAACTCCAACCCAAAGCCTTGTCCAACGTTCATTTTATCTGCAATGTTTGTGACAGCCATACCAAACCGTTTATCTTCGGGGACAATTCCCCATGCAATACCAGACCCGGCCACGCCTTAATTGAAAAATAATCGCTAGTATAGTAATTCGTGGGCATTAAAACCATAGCTCATGTTAAAACAGAAAACTGTGTATGCCAAGCCATGATTATAGGTAGAGAATTATATAAATACATACCCCCTAAGCATTGCATAACAATGTAGAGTACACAACGCAATGGTGATATCTTCCTTGCAATAACCATAGCAAATGAAACTGCTGGGTTAATGTGCCCACCACTGATATGACCAATGCATTGGGCCAGTGTTGCTATTGCTAGGCCAATCGTTAGTCCAATTGATACAGTATTGCCATGATAAGCAGCAGTACACACGGCCGTTAAAAAAATCACCGAAGCGACGAACTCTGCTAAAACTGCTCTCCACAATGATAATGATTTCAGTTCATCGACAATTGCAGCCCTGAAATGCAAAATAAAAGTTTTGTATGTACTTTATAATGTATCCACCGTGAAAATACTTCTATATGAAGTATTTTATGATTTTCTTTACAAATTTTATCTATCACATATCTATCAATATCACAATTATCTTATCTACCACATCTATATCTCGGAGCACTGTTAGAATAAGTTCCTTCCCTTCTAAGTCCTAATAGTATACTATAAAACACAAATACCAGTATTTCATTTTGAAGAAGTTGGATTTGCTACTTGTTCATCTTGCTCCAAACACTAAAATGATATTAGAATAATGTTATTTTTGTAACCCATGGATCAAACTTATTCTTGTTAACTGTAATCGATGCATAACAACTTAAATAAACCCACGATCAATGACACAAAAAAGAAATAATCCGAAGTTACTATGAGAAGGTTATTTATACAATAACATAGCTGTTATACAGGATAACGAGAAGTGATTATAAATAGTATAGTGTTTCATTGATCGTGGCTTTATTTAAGTTGTTATGCATCGATTAAGTTAACAAGAATAAGTTTGATCCATTGGTTACAAAAATAACATTATTTAAATATCTTTTTATTGTTTGGAGCAAGATGAACAAGTAGCAAATCCAACTTCTTCAAAATGAAATACAGGTAGATGTGTTTAATAGTATACTATTACGACTTAAGAAAGGAAGAAACTTCTATATGTGTACTAGAGGAAGATGATCAAAAATAAATATATTCGAAATGTTTGAATATCTTTCCTCAACCTCTGAGATTCAAAGACATGATAAAGATGAACGATACAACTTAAATAATTAAATAAACCCACGATCAATGAAACAAAAAATAAATAATCCGAAGTTACTATGAGAAGGTCATTTATACAATAACATAGCTGTTACATAGATAACGAGGAGTGATTATAAATATTATAATGTTTATGTTGAAACAGAGTGGTTGAAATAAACCATACTGCACGGGGGACTTCGAAATTTTGTGTACAATTTTGAAATCAGGGAGGTGATAATGAAGACCCTAAAATTTCATGGTTTTATGATCGTAGGAAAATTTCAAAAATTCCGAAAATCTTCTAAACTTATACCGTAACATTTCACAAGAACCTGGGAAGGCCCCCTTAGAAATGGCACGTCCCCGTATAGCCGGTGTATGGAAGTGCCCCCGGGGACCACTATGTAAACATATGCACTCATAAAGATTAGTTTTGTGAAGTTAGCGATCGAGCGCATAAATTCTTCGTCCCACCGGAGGATTCTTCGTGACCATAGAGACATTAACATTTATAAATACCTTTGAATTTACGTATAAACTCTGTATAAGATAACTAATACATTGACATATAAAGCACCTGGTTACTTTATATATTTTATTATTGACTCCACACTTTAATTGTCGGCATCATATGTTCGTTGATCTTCGTCTGTGTTATCTTTCGAATAAGCTTCTATTGAAATATATCCGATAATCTGCTCAAGTTATATACCGGTTTTAGTCCACAAAAATAATTAAGTGGGGTGCCTTTAGGCGTTTCATAATTATAGATGTCCTACGTTTGTGTGTGAAATAAGTCCCTGAAAGCAGGTTTTGTACTGAACAAATAATGTTGAACGTATCTGAACTCCAAGATTGCGAAATGATGGTTTTGAATGGGGTTCGATATCTGCAAAATGAACTGATGGCGTGGAGTAAGATTTTGCTCTCCTTGCCGACGCAACAGACAAGCTCAGTCTTTGAAGGGTTCCACGGTACTACGGAGACGATTTGAAGATAGCCATTTGTGAATCATTGTAATGCATTCACCAATCTTTTGCGCAGCTGTCGAGGTAATATTCGGCTTATTATGGAAATAAATTTGCGTCTCATCGGCATAGCAGTGCGATTTCAGATTTAATTCACCGATAATCCTATGTATGTCCGACGTATATACAAGAAACAGCAAGGGTCCAAGTACTGATCCTTGAGGTACACCATGTTCTAAACTCAAATTTTAAGAAATATTGCCAATCATGTCACTTTTATCGTTGCCAATCATCTCAGGTCATACTTTCAAACGAACGATTTCGAGTACACTGCACCTTTTTCAAATGAATTTCAGAAATGTCCATGCATTAATGTAATTGAAATTTTTGTTACAAGCCTGTATTTTACGGCTCCTGCTTGTTCAGAAAACTTATCTTTCTGATTTGCTCCCTAGAAAATTCAGTTCCCTCAATCAAAGCCATGAGACCAATACCCCATAGATAAATAACAAATATTTCGTATTTTTATCATCTCCTTTGTCGAGTTAATAGCATCCGTGAGTTAATTTGCTATTCAATTCGTGCTTATTTCTTAGAAATTCAGATTTTAATTTGCAACATGGAGGATGCAATTTTAAAAATTGCAAATGCTTAAAATGCTTGGCAGTTCCAAAGACAAACGAAGATGCTAAACAAGCTCCATATGCACATCAAACGGGCACGTAAGCGAAATCGCACAGCATCATGGTATAATTAATTATTATGTTCGCAATAGTTAACTGAATTTAATACTATAAGATTAAGTTTGTGAAGTTAACCCAATAACATATATAGCGCATGGCCATTTGCATAACATTTTTATACTGTATTTTACAATTGACTCTACACTTTGATTGTACGTATCTTGTTTTCATCTGTGTCATCTTCCAAATAAGCCTTCTCCTGAATTATATCACACCATTTACTCAAATTATATATGGGTTTTAGTTCATACAAATGATTTGATCGCGGTGCCTTTCTTAGAAATCAACTTGCTTTTAAATTTGTTGTTCACATCATTGCAACCTACAAAAGAATCAACAATAGTAATACTTTTTTCATTTTTTCAAGGTCAGAAACTTGTCCAATCTCATACAATTAGACGTTTTAAATTAAATAAAAAAAACGCTATCACATGTCCTCCATAACAATTAACAATTTAAGACATAGATCACTGAACAATAAAACCATGATAAAGCATAACATGAAATCATAAATATTAATATTAATTAATTTTGGTAACATGAGTTGAAAATCCACGAGAAAGTGTGCGCCCAGGAAAAAAATTAATTACGTTAGTTTTTGAAAAATATCTCAATTATGAGGATACAATCCTATCTCAAATAGCTAAAGATGTTAGTGAATATTCTCCATGTTCTCAACCACGCCCCTGGAAAGACATAAAGGGGTCTTGTTTTCAGTTTGATACACTGCAAATCTAACGTAAACTTACTAAATCATCGACATCATCAATTGGTTGCGTTTCTTCAGGTTGTATATCTTCATCCTTATTATTATGATCCCGATAAAACTGTCAATAAAACAGACACCATTTCAAAATTCCGAATGAGAAAATTCCAGAGTGGAAAGTGGTAGCTCATTAAATAAATATGTTGACCGGGGTGCTACTTTTAGGGAAAAAGGATGAACCTCTAAAGAAATGAAAAACACATTACATACCATCGTGGATTCTTCTGTTGTGCACACTGAAGAAGAACATTCTGCTGCTGAGATAGGACATATGGAATCTGTAGATTGATCCCATAACATAACAAGGTTAAAACAACGGTAGCACAAGAAAAATTAGGTTATAAATAGATCACACTGAGACTATATGCATGTTTGTTTATATACTACAATAGATACATTAAATGCTTTTTCCAGAGGGAAATAATAATGAAAATTATAATAATAGTAATAATAATAATAATAATAATAATAATAATAATAATAATAATAATAATGAGACAAATGACAGCGATAAAAGAGACATAATTTAGCAACGTTTCGTTATCTTCTTAATAACATCGTCAGGCGAGTGAGTGATATTGAAAATTTCATAAAATATATAGAGAAAACTAATTGACATAATTCTAATAGAGCGATTAAATTAAATTAAATTAAATTCACAGACATCGATACGGAAGACTGTCAGTGATCAAACAAAGAGCCGGGATTTAACAGAGTCTAATTGCGTGTTGAGTGTAGGCTTGATCTGCCGAATCGCAAGCATTTCATGAATGAGGCAATCAAAACGGTTCTTACATTTTTTAATAACTCGAAAGTTTTGATGACAATCGCGGACGGTAATACCATGCGAATGGCGAAGATGTGATCCAATGGCCGATCCAGTATGTCCGTCAATGCGTTGATGTAAGTGTTGGCAAGTGAAGCCAACATAACTTGCATCACACAAGTCACATTGAAAACAATAAACAACGCATTGACGAGACAAGAGCGGTGGCTTTGGCTCACGTAATCGCAAATCATCTACAATTTTCCTAGTGTTGAAAACCGGTCTGATAATTTGGCCGATATTACCACTAGCACGCCTACACTCAAGCTTTACCCTTTATTACCCTTACCACAAGCCTACACTCAACACGCAATTAGACTCTGTTAAATCCCGGCTCTTTGTTTGATCACTGACAGTCTTCCGTATCGATGTCTGTGAATTTAATTTAATTTAATTTAATCGCTCTATTAGAATTATGTCAATTAGTTTTCTCTATATATTTTATGAAATTTTCAATATCACTCACTCGCCTGACGATGTTATTAAGAAGATAACGAAACGTTGCTAAATTATGTCTCTTTTATCGCTGTCATTTGTCTCAAAATTAATAAGTAAAAATTTATTAATAATAATAATAATAATAATAATAATAATAATAATAATAATAATAATAATAATAATAATAATAATAATAATAATAATAATAATAATAATAATAATAATAATAATAATAATAATAATAATAATAATAATAATAATAATAATAATAATAATAATAATAATAATAATAATAATAAAAGGTGCTACAGTACCTTTTAAAATTGGCACATCCCTCCCCGTACATCAGTCATATGGAAATTCACCCAAGAAACATTGCATCAGATTATAAACGAATGAATTCATAAAGTAACTGGATACAAATCTATCAGTTGGACTCTTACTTGATTTTAGAAGCCTCCAAAAGTCATCTCGTTGTTGATCTTTCATAGTCGTTTTGAATTCATTAAGTAAGTCATTGAACACTGATGCTTGATTGAGCTAGAAATAATAACAACAGCAACACATGCTATTCGTTACATTCGTTATTGTAAACTGTTCCCTCTTGGTGGGGTTTGAGACTGGGGCTTGCTGTAGTTACTCATGTCGTATTCATTTAGTTCATTGTATTCATTGTTAGCAATAACGTGCATACCTTTACCTGTTGTGCTGACAAGTAGAACGATTTACCGTCACAATGGAGGACGTATAGCAAACAGGCTAACTTTCAAACGTCTTCTCGAGAATCACTTACTTAAAATAACATAAGTTAGTTCCATCAAAACATTTTCAAAATGGATACAAATTTGAGAATGCATTGCTCCATAGACATGATAGATAACAAAACAAACCTGTTAAATACAATCATATTTAGTTGCTTTAAAAGTAGCTCGAAATAATCCGGCTCATCTATTCTTTTATTTTCTAACAACAATATTGGGTCAGAACACTGCTTTTCCCGCCACTTTGGGAGCATGTGTCAGCCATTATGGATCCCCATAGGTGCTACGTTTTAAGCCCGTTTTCGAACGCCATCAGCAGTCTATATCTATTATGTCTATGCATTGCTCACTACTTCGATAGTTTGAGCACTCTGGTATGACACAGATGATTTTTTCACATGGTGAATTTTTCACCATATTGACTAACGGATCTTGACTTAGTTAGAGCATGCTAAGTCAGTCCCTTGTTCACTGAGCAGTACTGATGACGGCTAATGACCAGAAACTAAGTGCTCGTCTGCTGCTATATAAATATTTATTATTCAGTCTTGTTAAAAAAAGATTCTTAGCTTATTCAAGTCCTGAATAAATTATGTTGATGATGATAATGATGATGTTTGCATCATTCAAAATATGAAAACAATGCAAAGTATTTTTCAAGCACCAAAGCAGGACAGTTGTTACTATTTAACAAAATTAACAAGCTGAGTTATCTGACAATTATCATAGATGCAAAAGTAACTGTTACCTTGATACAATGCTGTTTAAATGATATGATGATAGACAATGCTTTGGTATATAATTCATCAAGAAATGATCCATTGATTATCTTACGGATGCGATTACATAACTGTCCACACACTAAAAAACATCATATTGTTATATCATAAAGGTGTACAGTGAAACCTGTTTATAAAAGCTATTTATAATATCTACACAAACTGACCACTATAGACAGGTGGGCTTTATATACAGGGTTGACCTTACAATCCATGATCAAGTATGTAATTTTTTTAAATCTATTCGTAAATTGGCTCCTTCTTATTTGAGTGACCTAATATCAATTAAAGAACTATCATCTTATTCACTACGATCGAATAATGATGGACTATTGCTAGATTACCCAAGTGCAGTAGCTACGTGCTCAACGCAAGGAGGTAGATCCTTCAAATATGCATCTCCATCGTTGTGGAAAAATCTACCGCCCAATTTACGAAACATAACTTCCCTTGACATTTTAAAACTCAAAAAAAAACCTATCTTTTCAAAACAGCTTTTAATGTATAGAGTTTTATTATTATTATTATTATTATTATTATTATTATTATTATTGTTATTATTATATCATTGTTGTTATTATTGTTATTGTTATTATTATATATTTATTTTAATCATTTTATTTATTGATATTTTTGTAAAGCGCTTTTGATCAGCAAATGTAAAATGCGCTATATAAATTATAAAATTTTTATTATTATTAATCCTCCTATATTCGTGACGTCACGAGAAGAAAGCTGAGTCGAATTGTACATTTGCCTTGGAATTTTAAAATCAAGCCAAAGCTCCGAGGAAAAAATTGATATCCAGAAATTTATATTTCTCTTCTTGAAATTAAAAGAATGGATGCGTAACATCCTTTTCTTAAATAATCATGGATTCTTATTTTTAAAAAACATTTCTTATTTTCTTACGTGTGTTGTTTACTATGGCAAACTGACTAGGAAGTGGGAAAGGAAAAGAAATGTGTCTTACCTATAATTTGAAGACTTTCGTTAAAAAAAGAAGAAGAAAAAAGCCGTGAACGCGAAGAAAGAAATGAAACAAAGAAAGATTTATTGACTAAATGCTTACTACGCTTCACATGCGATTTAAAAGAGCAGATTATTGAATTTATGATGACATTTTTAGATTGTTGTTAACTTTCATAAGGAGGAATGGTTTAGTTATTTGAAATTTTAGCGGCTGATTTTTTTTATGTTTTGGTTTGGTAGTTCATTGAGAGCTTTCCTTTCTATGCCAGGAATTTAGTTTTTATGCCTATAGCTAGGAATTTGCAAAAATTGTTCATTAGAGGATGAGAGGATGAAATAATTAAATTAAATTATGGTATTATATGTTTCCACAATTAATAACTCAGTAAAAGTTAGGCAAATTGTTTTTGAATAGTTAATTTGTGCAAAATATCTCGATACACATTAAACGTGTTTGTTTACTGGCTTGGATATTTCTCCTGCAAGCCATTTGATTTATTTTGAACAACTGAGAAACTGCATCAGTAACTCAATGCAATTGTATATGACTCTATAAATATTCGCTGTATTTGCTTTTCATTACTTGCTAGTGAATGACGTGTTTAAATAATTATCGGTTGTTTAGTATTTTCATAAATTTCTTGAAATCGACGGGGTCAAGCTCGGTTATGGGGAAATGGAGTTATTGGCATTAACCAATCAAATTGCAAAAATGAATCGTAGCAGATCCTTCTTATGTTCTAATAATGCTTATTGCACACTTCGAAAGTGGTCATTATAGATGAGTGGTTACAACGCTATGAAAGATTTCAAGAGCTTATAAACAGTACATGAACAGTTAACGAAAAGTCAGGAAGAGTTCATAAACGTGAAATTGCCAAAACTTTCATAAGTACTTCATGAACAATTCACGGTAAATTCAAGTTCACAAACTCATAAACATTTTCACATGAGTTTCACCTGGGCATGTAATTAAGCAGGTTTAACTGTAATATTTTCAATTAAAGTTGTCGTCTTGTATACACGTATTGTTTGGCATTGGTACTTGGATGGTGGTCTTCATTTGTTTTGACCCGTAATCGATAGGACCTAATCTGTCACCGCCACCAAACAAGCACCAGTCACACTGCTAAGCCAGTGGAAACTCCTAGATACTTACCACCTTAAGTCTCTATAGGATGTGGGAGGGAGGGAAAATAATGCCCGGCAATGTGGCTCGAGTCTAGCCACGTATTAACGAATACTGAATATTTGGCCGTTCGTTGCCCGAAAAAGTAACCGATGATTGCCAAATCAATCGAATGGATGTGAACTTCTTCCCATTTCACCATCTCTACGCCCTTTTTCGATCACACCTTGTCACCTGACAATCATGAGGTCTAAACCAGTCTCGATCGGTTTGTATCTTAATTCGGCTGATTCCAACCGAGGTTGGTTTTTCTCCAAGTCCATATATCGTCACTACTCATTTGACATAGAGTCTATTTGTAGACAATCCTAAACCCTAATCTCAATTAAATATTCAGTTCATTGTCAATAAGATATCATATCAACATAATGGTTTGATTCTCACATTCGGTTGTATTTGTAGTACTAGATCGATTGATTAGCATTTCAAAATCATCAAGGGGGTCTATTGCACCGACCTAAGAGAAAAAAAACATAGCTGATATGAGCTGGGAGCAGATACATGAAGTTTCAAAAACAATTATGAATGATACAAATTAATAAGCTTTTTGAAAATATTTACTCTAAACATCTAGTAAAATGTAATCCTAAGTGACAACCCCCCCATTTAATGGGTGCATAATCTTCACATCTACAGACAAGGATTTCGTAAACATAACATAGAGGTCTATTCTTGTAATGCATACATTTATATGATTTTGAAAATTGTGATTTGCAATCAGATATAAAAAAAGTAAAATGTATAAGTCGTATCAAGATAATATAATCAGAATTAAATCGTGCAACTCAAATTTGCGTTTTTAAGAGTTTTAAAAAATTTATCATATTGTCTTACAAATTGTCTTAACCTTGTTTTCAATATTCTCCAATGGTAATGATTTACGCAAATAATACGTTTCAACATTTCGAGCTGGTCAAAACATATCAGAACCGGGTTAGCTAGGCCACCCGAAATGCAATTTGTTTGAATTATTTCATCAGTATGTCTTAAAAGTTATATTGGTTGTTATATTTAGTTGATATTGGCCGAAGAAACTGTTTTCAGATTTGAATCGTTCAATGTTTGAACATGTTAGTTACAGTTTAGAACTATAACCTTTTTAAAACTTGTGAAAAGGCAAATTTGAGTTGCACTATCTTACTTCTCATTACATTATTTTGGTAGTATATATGCAACCGAGAGTGAATTCCACAATTCCACACACAACATTTTTCTAGTCCATTTGCTATGTGATATTACATAACAATAATTTGCATGGCACAACCTCTGTAAAAAATTCATGAGTTCATAAACAGTTAATGAACATTTTGTTCTGGGTTTATGAACAGTTCATAAACATTTTCTTCTGGGTTTATGAACAGTTCATGAACATTTTCTTCTTGGTTCATAAACAGTTCATGAACATTTTCTGCTGGGATTATCAACAGTTCATGAACATTTTCTTCTGGGTTCAAAAACAGTTCATGAACATTTTCTGCTGGGAATATCAACAGTTCATGAACATTTTCTTCTGGGTTTATGAACAGTTCAAGAACATTTTCTTCTGGGTTTATCAACAGTTCATGAACATTTTCTTCTGGGTTTATCAACAGCTCATGAACATTTTCTTCTGAGTTCATAAACAGTTCATGAACATTTTCTTCTGGGTTCATAAACAGTTCATGAACATCTTCTGCTGGGAATATCAACAGTTCATGAACATTTTCTTCTGGGTTCATAAACAGTTCATGAACATTTTTTTCTGGGTTTATGAACAGTTCATGAACATTTTCTTCTGGTTTATCAACAGTTCATGAACATTTTCTTCTGGGTTCATAAACAGTTCATGAATATTTTCTTCTAGGTTCATAAACAGCTCATGAACATTTTCTTCTGAGTTCATAAACAGTTCATGAACATTTTCTTCTGGGTTCATAAACAGTTCATGAACATTTTCTGCTGGGAATATCAACAGCTCATGAACATTTTCTTCTGGGTTCATAAACAGTTCATGAACATTTTTTTCTGGGTTTATGAACAGTTCATGAACATTTTCTTCTGGTTTATCAACATTTCATGAACATTTTCTTCTGGGTTCATAAACAGTTCATGAATATTTTCTTCTAGGTTCATAAACAGCTCATGAACATTTTCTTCTGAGTTCATAAACAGTTCATGAACATTTTCTTCTGGGTTCATAAACAGTTCATGAACATTTTCTGCTGGGAATATCAACAGTTCATGAACATTTTCTTCTGGGTTCATAAACAGTTCATGAACATTTTCTTCTGAGTTTATCAACAGTTCATGAACATTTTCTTCTGGGTTCATAAACAGTTCATGAACATTTTCTTCTGGGTTTATCAACAGTTCATGAACATTTTCTTCTGGGTTCATAAACAGTTCATGAACATTTTCTGCTGGGATTATCAACAGTTCATGAACATTTTTTTCTAGGTTCATAAACAGTTCAAGAACATTTTCTTCTGGGTTCATAAACAGTTCATGAACATTTTCTTCTGAGTTTATCAACAGTTCATGAACATTTTCTTCTGGGTTCATAAACAGTTCATGAACATTTTCTTCTGGGTTTATCAACAGCTCATGAACATTTTCTTCTGGGTTTATCAACAGTTCATGAACATTTTCTTCTGGGTTCATACCACCTCATGATCATTTTCTTCTGGGTTTATGAACAGTTCATGAACATTTTCTTCTGGGTTCATAAACAGTTCAAGAACATTTTCTTCTGGGTTTATCAACAGTTCATGAACATTTTCTTCTGGGTTCATAAACAGTTCATGAACATTTTCTGCTGGGATTATCAACAGTTCATGAACATTTTTTTCTAGGTTCATAAACAGTTCAAGAACATTTTCTTCTGGGTTCATAAACAGTTCATGAACATTTTCTTCTGAGTTTATCAACAGTTCATGAACATTTTCTTCTGGGTTCATAAACAGTTCATGAACATTTTCTTCTGGGTTTATCAACAGCTCATGAACATTTTCTTCTGGGTTTATCAACAGTTCATGAACATTTTCTTCTGGGTTCATACCACCTCATGATCATTTTCTTCTGGGTTTATGAACAGTTCATGAACATTTTCTTCTGGGTTCATAAACAGTTCAAGAACATTTTCTTCTGGGTTCATACCACTTCATGATCATTTTCTTCTGGGTTTATGAACAGTTCATGAACATTTTCTTCTGGGTTCATAAACAGAACATTTTCTTCTGGGTTTATCAACAGTTCATGAACATTTTCTTCTGGGTTTATCAACAGTTCATGAACATTTTCTTCTGGGTTCATAAACAGTTCATGAACATTTTCTTCTAGGTTTATAAACAGCTCATGAACATTTTCTTCTGAGTTCATAAACAGTTCATGAACATTTTCTTCTGGGTTCATAAACAGTTCATGAACATCTTCTGCTGGGAATATCAACAGTTCATGAACATTTTCTTCTGGGTTCATAAACAGTTCATGAACATTTTTTTCTGGGTTTATGAACAGTTCATGAACATTTTCTTCTGGTTTATCAACAGTTCATGAACATTTTCTTCTGGGTTTATCAACAGTTCATGAACATTTTCTTCTGGGTTCATACCACTTCATGATCATTTTCTTCTGGGTTTATAAACAGTTCATGAACATTTTTTTCTGGGTTCATAAACAGTTCAAAAACATTTTCTTCTGGGTTTATCAACAGTTCATGAACATTTTCTTCTGGGTTCATAAACAGTTCAAGAACATTTTCTTCTGGGTTTATCAACAGTTCATGAACATTTTCTTCTGGGTTCATAAACAGTTCATGAACATTTTCTTCTGGGTTTATCAACAGTTCATGAACATTTTCTTCTGGGTTCATAAACAATTCATGAACATTTTCTTCTGGGTTCATACCACTTCATGATCAATTTCTTCTGGGTTTATGAACAGTTCATGAACATTTTCTTCTGGGTTCATACCACTTCATGATCAATTTCTTCTGGGTTTATGAACAGTTCATGAACATTTTCTTCTGGGTTCATAAACAGTTCAAGAACATTTTCTTCTAGGTTTATCAACAGTTCATGAACATTTTCTTCGGGGTTCATAAACAGTAGACTGGTCCAAAAAAAACTTAGTTTTGAAATGTGAAATGCACAATCCAATTTATTTGTCAGAGGGATCTAAAAATAAGATTGCCAAATTTTATTTTCAAATTCCACCAGGAAGTGGGGTACCAAGGCCCCTCTAAATTAATAGGTAAAGTGAATGGGGAAAACACTAATTATTTTCGAATGGCACTATTTCATCTTTACAATAGACATTTCACTGATTTTTTTAGATGGTTATAAAGGTTACATTCTGAAAAATTCTGTTTGAATAATTAAAATGTTCAAAACCTAACATATCCTATTCAAATGACTAGTTCTACACGATGCATAAAAAAGCGTGGCTTCCGCTGAGATAATCGTTTATTTTGACAAGTGTGAGGTTTGAATCTGTCATCGTTGAGAATATCATAGCATACGTGCGAAATACTTTTGTGGTCATCCCTGATAAGTTTACGCATGGTTTATGTAAAAATAGACTTGAAGCGATGACATTTACTCTGTGGGCATCGAGATGCATTTTGTGGTTTGATTTGGTGTGCCTTCCTTTCGTGACATGTTCGTTTGTACAGTTATATGTCATAACTAAAGTAGAAAATAGACAATTAGACATAGCATGATTTTCTTAGCTTTTAATCGACGAATAAAACCTTGGCCAATATTTTGTGATTCTGTGGTACAATCAAATATAATTAGATTTTATTTCCGCATGTCTACAATTTTTTGCAAGATTTTAGGTAAAGTCATGTTAAAGTTTTATGAGGATAAATGTGAAACTAAACAAAAACACAGCAAGTTATAATGGCTCAACAATGAAACTCGGGAAATCCGAAGTTTATGTTCTAGAGTCTAGACTCGCAACTTTTAGGCAATCCCAGGACATTGACTCCAACATTTTTGTCGATTGTCCATATTTCTTTAGAAATAATAAGATGGTTTTGTGGTATGCGTAATTTCAAAACAATAGTTTATATGAATAATTTTAAGTAATTCGAATTCGAAGTGATCAAATTAGGCTGATTTCTTTTGTTTGTTCAAGTCAACACATTAACATGAATTAATGTCGAAACACATGCGATCAGTATGAAATAAATAAAGCGACTACGTCTCGCCGGAAAACACACAGAAACAAACAGTTTGCTGTAACCCATAAGAGCAGTCAAAAACTTTTGAGTCAATAATAATGTTTTATATATATAAAATAGATGGTATGTATATATATAATCCCAACTTTTGTGGAATGTTTAAGGGTGGCGAATCCAGAGACATAAACTTCGAGTTTTTCTGAGTGTTGATTGTTGTGGCAATATATTAAATTTCATTTATTTTGTTTTGTGAAATCTTTTAAATCAATTATCTGAAATCTTGCATACATATGTAGATTGACAGGCAAAACATAAATCACTTGATTTGTTTGATTGTAGCACAATACATTCAAAAGCATTCCACAATTTTCTTCTAAACATTATGTAAATATCAGCAACCATTGAAATTTCGACCTAGGTTATTAAGGCTAATAACTTTTCTACAGCGTAGCGACTGAAAATGTCGCTTTTCCAAATATATTTTCTCGCTTCAGTGCAGTCTTTCAAACTCATAAAATCAAATCTTTCATACCAATTCCTGATTTCAATTGTCTCTATAATAATAAAATCATGCTATGTCAAATTGTCTATTGTCTACTTTAGTTACGACATATAACTGTACAAACGAACATGTCACGAAAGGAAGGCACACAAAATCAAAACCATAAAATGCATCTCGATGCCCACAGAGTAAATGTCATCGCTTCAAGTCTATTTTTACATAAACCATGTGTAAACTTATCAGGGATGACCACAAAAGTATTTCGCACCTATGTATGATATTCTCAACGATGACAGATTCAAACCTCGCACTTGTCAAAATAAACAATTATCTCAGCGGAAGCCACGCTTTTTTACTCATCGTGTAGAACTAGTCATTTGCATAGGATGTAATAGGTTTTGAACATTTTAATTATTCAAACTGAATTTTTCAGAATGTAACCTTTATAACCATCTAAAAAAATCTGTGAAATGTCTATTGTAAAGATGACATTGTGCCATTCGAAAATTATTAGTGTTTTCCCTATTCACTTTACCTATTAATTTAGAGGGGCCTTGGTACCCCACTTCCTGGTGGAATTTGAAAATAAATTTTTGGCAATCTTATTTTTAGACCCCTCTGACAAATAAATTGGATTGTGCGTTTCACATTTCAAAACTAAGCTTTTTTTGGACCAGTCTAATAAACAGTTCATGAACATTTTCTTCTGGGTTCATAAACAGTTCATGAACATTTTCTTCTTGGTTGATCAACAGTACATGAACATTTTCTTCTGGGTTCATAAACAGTTCATGAACATTTTCTTCTGGGTTCATAAACAGTTCATGAACATTTTCTTCTGGGTTCATAAACAGTTCATGAACAATTTCTTCTGGGTTCACAAACAGCTCATGAACATTTTCTTTTGGGTTCATAAACGGTTTTGAACATTTTCGTCTTGGTTCATAATTTTTTCAAAAGGGACTTAGGAAATGTAGTGGTTTTATGGAATACTTATTTATTTTATATTGATGTACTTTCAAGGGTTATTTACTTATAGTTAGACACAAAGATAGACTTTTGTAAAAACGTTTTACACAAATGTCTTTAGGCCTATTATCATATTATTATTAGTGTGAAATACCTCAGTTATCTGTTGCCGCGTTAAATCAGTTAAAGTAAGCACGTCATTGTTTGCTTGGTTACCATCACCATCTAATCTTGCTTTCTTCAATGATGGTGCTTCATTGCCAATACTATTAACACAAAGTTCAGATGCTTTTTAACAATTGAAATTGATTATATTCAAGATTGTTGGCTGTGGAAAAATAAATTATATCCAAACCTTTTATTTATATTATAAACATTCTTGTTCTTCTTTTGTTCTATTTCTGTCAACGTATAGTTTTCCTAAGAAAAATGAAATTCCGTAATTTAATCTACTTATCGGTACCGTAAAACAATATTTTTAGCTTATCGGATTTTTGAATAAATGATTATGATTATGATGACTGTATTGTTATGCTAATGTGTATTAACAAAACTATCGGCCTTTATTTTATTGATTAGATTTGACTCCGTATGGAAATCTCTACAAGAGAGGATGTTTTACGCTCATAACAGTATCTAAAAATTGCAGTGGAAGTGACAACAATGGAAAGACTGGTGAAAAGACATTGACACATGACACTTTCATATATTCTACTATTGATTTGAGTGCTGTCACTTTATCTAAATGTCAAAGCCGGCGTATCTGTATGTATGTATGTATGTATGTATGTCCAGAGCAGTTTTCTCTGCCAATTGTAGCCGGACAGCTTTACAAAACATATCATTAAAATCAGTATCATCCAAATATGGTTATGACAGCCTTCGTTATTTAGATTTTACTTTCTGTTTACTTTATCGAATTAAAATAATCTTTCTCCTGTGATTTAGCTTTGCGTTGCGACAACAAAGCAAATTTGACTTCCCACCCAATTTTCACACGCATGATTACAATTTTGTAGCTTTTACTTTTGATATCAAATTTAACCGGTTGTCGCGCCATTCAAAAACACATTTATTATTGTTTACCTAAATTAGTTCTGAGAATCATATTTATCGACACGCTTTTTCTGTTGAAATAAATTTGGCTTGGTGTTTTGTTTTGAATAGCTAAAATACCTTTCTAACAATTTAGTTATCGTAAAACTAAATCATCCCAAACTAACCCAGCAATGCAGGGGACTCATTGCTAGTATAATTGATAAAATTAGGATTGATGGAGTAACCTAATCAGTCATGTGACAAAGTTTCAGCTTATCAGGTTTATTCTGAATAAATTATATGATAATTGATGTACGGATTGTCTTGCAAGAAGGTGTTCTTCACTTGCTTTGTCTCTTTGTGTCTTGACCCTTCAATACTACACATTTGAGCAAACTTACACCACTAAGCTAACAACTAACAATTGTATCAAATTATAGTTTATCAATTTAATAATAATTTATATATTATCATTATTACCATGCTCATGAAGTCACAATAAGTTAATTTCAATAGTTGTGAGAAATAAATTTTAATGGTAACATTTTAATTATAAAACAACATATTTCTATAACGACCTTTATGTGATGTAACTCAAGGTGGTCACACGCTCTTAGGTCATGCTTTCAATTTTTATTGTTACGATCAGCCAATTGTATTCTTTGAATCACATGACATTGCAAAAATACATTAATTAACAACCAAACTACAGAAGATCAAAATTGTTGTCGAAATGAAAGAACACTACAGATTTACCTTATTATATTATGGCTGAAATTAAACGCAAGAAAACTCTCTCTTTAGCTGATAAGCTCAACTGCATAAAACTTTCTTACAAAGCTAAATTATGGCAAAAAGCTATTGCTGAGAAATATAAAATTAGCTTGAGTCAAGTATGTTGGATCCTGAAAAACAACGCTACACTTCTAAACCAAGCAGATAACTGTTTACCATTTAAATTATATATCATTATCTATTTCATTTGATTTTAATGACTAATGTAAAGGTTTTAAATAATAGATCTACTTTATATAACTTTGCTTCTATTGTTATGTTCAAAATCGGATGCAAAATCGCTTTGCACTTAAGCGGGTTTCACTGTAGGTTTCACATTATAGGTTAAGATAAAACACAGCATTATCAACTTTGAAATGAATCAGTAGTCGACATCATTGAAACATTTATGCCATACATTGTTCCAAAGAAAACATAGGGACTGCCCCTCAAACATTCTCATCCATTGTTACTTATGGAAAGAGATATATACTATTAACTAGCAATGAGTGTTGGTCCATAATGGACCTTGTGTGATAAAACTTTCAGATCGCTAATAATTAAACAATTGACTAAAATGACTATCACTGTATAATACGGAGAGTGAACTTTGGTTTAGAACATGAAAAACAATACGCATTGAAACGATTTACAATTACTCTAGATATCTTAATCATTTCCTTCATAAAAATTCAATTCATTTCACATCAATTGAGTCGATTGAAATGTATAGAGGTCACCGGTCAAATTAATACATTTAACGTAGCTATATCTACACGGAAAAACTTTATTTGATGTGCTGAATGGAAGTCAAAACACATTAATTATTACAAATTACAATAATCAATCAACTTTCGAAATCTGAAATCATAACAAATAAACACTTCAAATCCAATCCGATCCGAAGACCTCACATATCAACCCGAATCCGACACAATACGATCGGATTCCGCTCGGTTTGGATTCACAAATCTTTATTGCAATATATTTATAACATTTGATAATGTTATCATATGATAGTATATGTGCCTATATATTTTTGATCTTAACAATCTCAGCAAGGAGGCCTGTGATTTTCATTGCAGTCTATCAAAATACTAAGAGTTAGTTGAAAATAGAATTCTATAACTAAAAACAAGACGTGCAAAATAAGCCTCATAGTGCTTCTTGTTATCAAATTTTCAAGAATGGGAGGATCAACATTCTTTTAAAATGAAATAAAATCCTATTATAAATCGCTATACTAATTCTATATTGATATTATGTTACATCTTGTTGTCAATATTTCTACGCGCTATTTATAATACCTTACAGATGTAGAATGAAAGAAAAGACGATTATGAATAAATTGTTTTTTTTTATAGAAAAACAGAAACACTCATTTTGCCAGATTCGTGGTATGAATATTTATTCAGAATTTATTGAAACGGACACGATGATTTATAGAGTGGACATGTTTAGTGCAGCTTCAAAGATATATAAATACCATAGCCGATGATAATAATTAAATGCTCATGTTATGATGTATGATGAAAAGGACTTACTTTATAGAAAATGAATCTACTTTACCATGCATTTGATCGCGATATGAAATGATATTTCTTTGTCAGAATTATCTCGAATAAAAGACTATTTATATTTTATTCTTATCGGGTTTACATTCTGTTTCGATAAAATATGGTTGTTAACTTATTATTGACTACTGTATTAACTCAGAGAACCTGCAATTATGTTTATAAATGTTGTTCGGAGATTATGCCGCTCGTATAGTTTTATTTGGATCTCATTTGGAAAATGGTAAGTTGTATTTTAATAAATAATGTTTGCTATGATCGATTATTATATGCAACTTTTTTCGCTTTTTATTTTTGTAATACAAGGTTTGTTACACTCATCCAAACTGTATTAACTATTGAAAAATGTTCTTGAATTATGTTTTTGTGCTTTTAAAGTTGAAAGCCAATTTTGATTGCTGGAAATATTATATTAAATTATTATTTATCACAAATCATACACTCAATTCAATTTAATTTTGTTGAATTTGATATACCTGAATTTAACTTTATTAAATGTTGATCAATGATAAGAACAAGACACCGCTATTTTTATTCTCGAAGCTGTAGTAACATACTGTGTCTTATTCTTATAGCAAGTCAACAAAATGAAATTTAATTTTAATCCATGTTTACAATTCCTTCGTTAATTATGGAAGCAAAATCTGAAAATAAAAGCCTGCCTGCTCATAACCAAATGATTCATATCTTTATATTGAATAATAAATTATAGAAATACTTTTGTGTAATGCTTGATTAATTCTGAACTCTGTAATTTTAGACTGTAGACAGATAATCTCTTCGAACTTTGAATATTTTTTCGAATTATTTGAACGCCAACGTCATTTTGAAATTTCTTGCAAATTAATTTGTTTTTATGCCCCGCGATAGATTATTCATTTCAAAACAGATTGTTTGCTCAGTGTTCTCACAAATTATATATCAAAATAGCCTTTTTAAAAGTGAAATGTTTGTATCCCGATTTTGAGAAAAGTAATGAACGGCATTTTGTTTCATTAATAAATTAAAGACCTAAAGTCTCTTTAATTTTCATAGCGCTTGTGCCGCGCTATAGGTATTGCTGATATCAACAGTACATGAAAGAGGTATATGTTTCTTTGATTTCAAAACATATTTTGTTTGGCCTAGTTATACTTGTAATTCAATGTACTTCAGTATTTGGTATTGTTTTAATTATCATAAAACTGATTCAGTTTCTAGTTTCACTTGTTAAAACTATTTTCACACAGCTTTTAAATTCAAAGTGAAATATTTTTTGGTTTGGAGATTTCAATTTGAATTTGATTTGGCTGCCCGCTAGATTATCGACCTATGAAATTTTTCAAATCTCTGAATTTTTCAATACAATGATACCAATAAAATATCAGATGAAGTATATTGTTTTAAAACAACGTCATAGACCCATACTTTTCATACAATAAATTTGTTACTGTACACGGTTATCTCGACACAAATGTTTGCATAATTTCCCGACAACGGATTATCTGTATTATTTCGCCAGTAAGACGTACATAAGTCGCGGACAGACACAGAAATATACAAATATCGAAATATTGTGATATATAAACAGACAGTATTATTAATATAAGTAGATAACACTTTAACAAAACTATTACCATTAGAAACTGCAAAAGATGTGTGCCCACCATGATCACGTCTAACACATTTGTATGGTCTACCCAAGACTTACAAACAGAAATTGAAAATGAAACCTGTTTTATCTACGGTCAATTTATCAACGGTCGGTGTATAACGAACCTTTAGCTAAGTGGCTCGATGTTAACATAAAGCAACTTGCTTGTAATTTTAATGATGATCTTGTAGTGATTTTACTATCAACAATATTTTGAATTTACAAAATAATTAATTTTGTGAATTACAGCTAGATGCTAGCAATAAAATTGTTTTTTATGATGTTCCATCACCATTTAAAAGTGTGCTTTTGATAAAAACAATCAAATAAATTATAAACAAAGCATTTACTAATAACTGGCTCAATGATACCCACAACCTATAAGTAACACCTGAAGATCTACGCAAATAATTGCTAAGCAACCAAGGATCTAATATGTACCTATATTCTGTACAATGGGCAACTTTATGAACAGATTGATGCTGTTGCCATGGGTTCTCCACTCGAGCCGTTGATTGCTAGATGTTGATTGCCGTTGATGGATTCACTTTTAAGAGTACAAAAATCATCGACTCTCTTAGGCATGGCGACGTAAAACCACATTTGGTGGCAACAACGATATAGAGCACGTCTCTGCATACTTTTCTGCTCTAAAATAACGCTGCAGTAGATTGGATTGCCAAATTTAAGAGACGTTGTTTACAAGGAAATCAAATTGTCCCTAAACAGGCAATCTGACTCTATCAAAATCAAACCTATTCCAAGTATTTGTTTTGACAATAAACCCTTTATAATTGCAGATTCATTTTGTAAATAAACAAATTGTAATATTTGTAAACCATACCTTTAAAATAGCTAACAAATGTAGCCGGAACGTTGTTAAAATAAAAATCCCTGTTACACAGACGTTTGTGATCAAACTTCTGTTATGTATCAAATAAATATTGCATTTAGCTTACCTTTACAGCTGATAACATGGCTTGAATTTCAGGTGGTAAAGGATCAGCAACTTGCACAGATCTGGAAATTGTAACAGGCCAATGCATTACAGCTTATAGAAGCACACACACAGACTTGATGTCATGCAAACATTTTAAAAAGATTTTACCTTTTTACTGCTTCATCAACAGCTGGTAGTTCATACTCTTCAGGGTGAAGCGCACGATGTTGAACACACTATATAAGGCAATGAGTAGGATTACTTTTACTGAATATATATGTTAGAATATTGTTCACCAGATTAAAAAATAGTTTGCCTTATTGAGATTGGAAGTATCAGTCAAAATTTAGACACAATTATCTACGTATAACTACTCAATTCAATGCACAAGGCGTCTCATAATCAAAGATGTAAAGATAAATTATATACCCTGCCAAAAAATCCAACGAGTTCATGAACTTCACAAACAGTTCATGAACCATTTATGAACTTTATGAACATTCATGAACTGTCCATGAACACCCTATAAACAGTTCAAGAACAGTTCATGAACTTCATGAAGTTTTGTTGTAAAGTATTTCAAGATAATCAACACTGATTTGCAGTTGGCCTCTTCCAAGTGTATATAAATTATATTTTCTATTCACAATCTTATTTACTAAATGTTCAAAAGTACATAAAAAGATAATTTCATGGGTATTGCGTCAGCACACATTTAACTACTCTTTAATTTGTATCATGGAACTCGCCTGCTTTTATGAACTCGTTTTCCCTGCCATCTGCTGTCGAAAATGTGGCCATGCTTCTTCAGCGATTGGTGAGAATTCTTTCCAATAGGGGCAAGCCATATCCAATATACCTCAAACTACGGCATTCCAGTTGCCGGTATCTCAGCCGATGCATCAGCCATTCATTATTGGCCCGGGCCGGGCTCTCCACTGATCCATGCAAAATTCGTCAGCCAAATCGTTTCAGGGAAGTTCGTGGAATTGGCAGACCTAATCGGCAATCACGTTATTGAGGTAGATAATCAACCTCAATTATTCGCTGACGGTCGGGTGGTACTGACGTCGACCCCGAGACGCCAACGACGTAAAATAGAGGATATAATTAGCTGGATGGAAGCCTTCTCTATATACATGTTAATCTTAACATCGTTCGTACCAAATCGATGTAGAGACCCTAGTCTATATAAGTTGTTCATTATCAGAACTTATAATCAATTTTCTGGAACGGCATGGTGCTCTTACGACAAAGCGTTCAGAGAACACGCCGCTGCTGTACGAATCCTGGATTGGTCGTCAATCAATAGCCAGCTGTTCAGCTTTCATACAGCTAGTTCAATGGCTTGGATGAATAGCGAATCTCAAACTCAGAATCGTCCGACAGACACACGTAGTTCATCTTACGAGGCACGTGGAACTTCAACCAGCTTGATTATCTGTCGCTCCTGGAACGATGGCTCTTGTTCGTCAATTTACTCGACCTGAAAATTCGTACACAAGTGCTTGGAATGTCACGGAAATCACCGCCAAGTCCGTTGCGATACCAGACCGACTCGTCAGAGTGTCATTGTCCACAACAGTGGCCTACCTATACCATCGGACAGCTTGCACAAGCCCTGCTATGCGCCAAATATAGGCCTATATTATGACGTTTAGACATTCTTTTCCTATCATTCTGTTACCATTAAGCTTATATTAGCCGTCTATCAACTTTAATATTGTTGTATGTAAACGATTTCGAAAATTATTCTTAGATAGCGTCAGTTTTTAATATTATGTGTAGTATCTTGCTTCTCTTTAGTGGTTAGTTTTTGATATCCATTTTTGATTATTCAACTCTGTTTATAATCACAGTGGTATTTGATATTGTCCCTCACTTTAATAGCTTTCGTTATCTGCTCGGATCGCTCATGAAATTAAGCTAGGTCAAGGAGTTTGTAGTACACCCACAAGGCTTCAGCATTTAATTAGTGCCTTGTTACACACACCGATACACTATTCTTAGTTCTACTTAATTAATAGTGTTTGGATTTAGTCTGGATCGTTCACTTG
Source organism: Haliclystus octoradiatus (assembly GCA_916610825.1). Lineage (NCBI taxonomy): Eukaryota > Metazoa > Cnidaria > Staurozoa > Stauromedusae > Haliclystidae > Haliclystus > Haliclystus octoradiatus. The sequence goes on from OU744452.1 coordinate 4,083,781, forward strand.
TGTTGAATTATAGCATACAACATGCCTTCGCTAGCAAGTTTCTAGGCATGACGACGTGAGATTTGTCACAAAAAATAACACCAATTACCAGATCGTAAAGCCAATCAAAAATACGACTCGCGTAACAGAAATGGGAAGCGTCAGTCTGGACAGACACAAGCGGTAGTCGCATATTAATTTCGTAGGAACTATAAATAACATCTGGAAATAGAGCGTTAAGATAGGAACATACATTCATAATTTTATAGCAATTTAAAACTTCAAACTTCCAGCTCTCTATATTTCGCTACGGACTGACCTAATTAAGACCTCCTATTCATGTTCGTTAGACAATAGACATTCTACTCCTGTTTGTAGGTTAGAATATTTTACCTGAAAATTTATGAGCAACGTTGCAGCTAAACGGGAACCCCGATGCAACTTTCAAACCGATCAATATATCGGGAATCCGGATATATTTTAAATCCGGATTCCGGTTTCCGGATTTTCTTTACGGGTAAATATTAAAAAAAATTCTCCTATTTCCTTTGCAGTTTCAGCTGGACTTCCTCCTGCATTAGCTGTAACCCCTTTACGGGCTCTCAATTTTGCAAGATATTTGGTGTCTCATCCCGATCAGGCAATCGTATCATATGTCTTGAATGGAATTGCCAAAGGTTTCGAGTTAGGTTTTGATAATCAACATCGGCTAAAGTCGGCAAAACGTAACCAACAGTCAGCTCTATTCAATCCGACCCTGATTAACGAATACTTAGCCAACGAAGAGCACCTTGAAAGGGTGGTAGGTCCATTCTCTACCTAACCACGTCACCATCTTCATATCAGCAGCATTGGCCTGATCCCAAAACGAGGTCCAGTAAACAAGTCGATGTTAATTGTCGATTTATCGTCTCCGCATGGCTCTAGTGTCAACAACGGGATTTCTCCAGAAGATTTCCGGCTCCACTACATTCAAGTGGACAAAATTATCCAAATGATTGGAGACTTAGGGAGGGGTGCCTTGATGGCAAAATTCGATGTAGAAGCCGCCTACTGTAACATCGCAATTCACCCATCAGATCGCTCAATGGCGTGCCTAATCACATGATCAAAGCCTTGGGACGATGGAATAGCCAAGCTTATAACTTGTATACAAGGTCGTTGCCCGCAGCACTGGCAGGCATGTCCCGTCTTCTGGCATAGGTAAGTGTTTTCTTTTCTTTTTATACATGTATTCACAGGGTGCTTGGACAAGTCTGGTTGGAGTTCAGGTTCCAGGCACATTGGAGATTTGAATGGGTGGTGACAGGTTCGCTAGCGGGTCCAACACAGACTCTTAACTACTTCGCTCTCACCAATCAAGCACCAAATGCAGACACTCATGAATGGGATGAGTTTAAAGGAGGCTACTTTTAATTAGGTTGAGTTAAACTTGACCCATTGTGACGACACATAGTCAATGACTCCGGGCACTCACAGTGCAGTAAGTAACCTGGGTTACAAGAGCTAAGGCCAGGTAGCATGCGCACAGATTCATTACGCACGCAATCAGCACTTGAAGTTGATGCAGTGATTGGCTCTTCTTAGTCGAACACATGCTTTGTCGAGTGAGTGCACATGATGACCTTATAAGGAAGCTATCACATGGAGGTCAAATTAGGTGGAAGGTAATTAATTATCTAATTCATTCTTGATAGGATTTTGCTAGCTAGATATATTTTGTAGTCTGAGCAGTATGCCATGTCAAACGAGAAATAGCCAAGATACTAAGAAAAATCATAGACGCCCGAAAACCTTCTCTGCAGCCCTTACTTTAATACTAGAAATCACTAGTCAAAATCAATGATATAATCTCATTACCAAACACACACTGTCAATTATCTGTGACATTAGCCTTGTACCACACACATTAGATGAGGAGACCAATGATATCTTAAAACCCACACCATATTATACTACGCAAGGAACGCATACATCACCAGCCAAAACAGCGGTACTCACTTGACATTGTCTTTGTATAACAGGATTTAAAATCTTTGTTGATTTGCTTTCAGTTACTAAAACATCACTAAAACAAAACAAACATGAATAGCTTAATGGTTTGACATGTGTTGTCTTTCTGCCAGGAGAATCATCAGAGACATCCAGTGTGTCTTTCCCTGTGAAAAACAGTTCAGGAGCTCAAGAAACATGAAAATTTGGGGACATTTAAAGTTCATGAAGTGTCCATGAACTCCTGAACTGTTTTCGTAGGGTTCTTGTGTCAGGAATCTACATGAAGTCTATACAAGAAATAAAAACGAGGGTGACAGCCCAACACATATCACCTATGCACGGCGCAGTCCCAACAATATAAAACTATATTACCGTAACTAAATAAAATAAATGGAAAAGATTCAATAAACAATTGAACATTCCATTTAATGTTTGTTGCTTGACGCATTCTCTCAAGAGCTATCCTTTGAATCAAAAGTCCTAATAATTCTACTCCGGGCGGAAAATATCCCATAATTGCAAAACTTAGTAATCATGTACATGTATCTATTAATCATAGTAAGGTAATCACTGCTAATCCAATCACAATATTTAAATGTTCAATGCTAATACATGACAGTATAAATAATCGAATAGAGTCAATGGCAGCTACACTTGTTTCTGTTACTAGGAGTTTCGTAATTTATGCCATTCCCAAACTGGGGTATGCTTTATGTCTGATGGTCTCAATTCTACAATTATTGATATGTTGATTCACTTCACCCTCTTGGAAACATTTTTTGGATATTGTTATACCCTGATTCGCATATATAGTCAATCACAGCAAGGATGGAAATATTCAATAAGATGCACCTTAATAGTACAGTATGTCAGACTTACCCAGCCGGTGTTGTTAAATCCATACTATCAATGAAATTGTCAATTGTTCGAAGTTGTTCGTCTGCAAGGGAAAATGTCTCATAGTTACGTTAACATATCGTAATCCAGCGCGCATAAGTCGCACGCGAGTATAAGTCGCAGGGTGATTTTTCAAGCAAGAAAGTTGAATTTATTGATTTTGCGTGTATAAGTCGCACCTTGATTTTTGAATCATTTGAACATGAAATATGGAAGAAATCACTGTAATTTGAAAATAATTTTCAGGTATTTCTAGTAAACTAGTATGTGATAAGAAAATATGTCAATGTTGTTGTGAAATAATCCACAGTCATAGCAACAACAACAAACACAAATCAAAACCAATTAATCGTGAATTTTAAAAACCATAAACGCCAGAGAAAGAGTAAAATAAAGAGTAATAATCCAGTTTTAAAAACAGCCATTTTAAATAACATTTCATTCTTGAATATTGTACAACTTAATATATAACAAACCAAATGAACTGCATAAGCTCTTAATGGTTATAATGAACTAATTTGTTGTTTTTTGATGTCTCACATCTTCCTGAACGAGTGAAAAGATTCCAGCATGTTTTCTATGTCCTACTACGCACTCATGCATTGTAAAAACAAGAAAAGAGGTTATTGAAAAATGGCCAAAAATTTCGAAAAATTGTTGATGTTTTTGTGTTTTGCGCGTATAAGTCGCACCATGATATTGAAGAACAAAATTTTGACTTTAAAGTGCGACTTATACGCGCTGGATTACGGTATATAGCAGTGTGTGTTAGTAGAAGATGCATCAAGGCAGCAACAATCTGAAAAATTTACCTGTGGGTTGCAATTTTGGTTTCAAGTCCAATGGGGCAAATGTATATTGTCTAATATCTTCACGGAATGCAAGTTGAATGAAAGAAAGACCCTAATAATGTGTAAAATATTCATAGTGAATCAATGGATACAACATCCTATGCAAAAAGTGCACAAGTTCATGAATTATTGTTCATGATTTCATAAGTAAAGCTTATCGGTAATACAGGAAAGGTTCACGAATGCCAAACGACATACTATTTTATTGTATTTCCACACCTAGTCCATGAAATATTTGATAACTGTGCAATTTCACGTCCATAAAGTGATTTCTCAAGGGAACAAGATAAAAACAACAGGCAAACAACGGAAGATGATATCAGTTCAAAACCTTCTTGATAATATGTACATGATTATAACAACCTTGGTTGATAGATGACTGTCGTGATTTCGATACTGTTACAGACTTATAAACATTTTGAATTACATTACACAGCACTTGGTAAATGCATTTATGAATCTGTATTGATGAAATTTAAATTGTCTGATAAAGGAATACACACATAGTAAGAATTATAACAGAAGACAAGTAATTATCTCTGATCATTGCATAATTATCAGTAGCCTACTTCTCCTCAGTTTTATTTTACAACTTTTATAGCATCCAATTTTCTTTTTTGTACTGAAAATTTTGCATTAGAAATTCACTTTAGAAATTATATGGTAGCCTTTTACTGTCTCTTCTGTGCAATTCAAACAATATCAAAATGAAACAAACAATTAACAATTATCGAATGAGATTCAGCGTGACACTGAAAGTTACCAGACAGAGGTGCGTGTTATCTGCCAAAGCAGTTCATGCAAAATGTTTTACATAAATAATTAATCTGTATCTTGATTAATTAATCCTATGAATAATTCAAGAACAGTCGCAATATGAGAAATACTACAAATTCATCGCTACAAGTTGTTTAAATATGTGTTCATAATTTATATAGACTTTAACGTTATCGATTTGATTAGATCAAGAATTCTTTGTATTTCGTTGTCCTCTTTGTATTTTTCGCATCTTTTTTATCTAATAAAGTTGATAGGTCTGCTTCTGTTAATGTAGTAAATCATTATTGTGAAAAGCGAAAAATTTGTAAAACAGATTTTTTCAATCATGTCAGTCGTTAAACCTTGGAGATGCTATTACCGTATGTCGACATATTGTTGCAACTTAATTCTCAAGCTATACCATTGTCTTGCATTATTATGTCACGTTTGAAAAAACTATGAATTGTCAGTGTAACAATGTGCGATTGACCAATAGGAAAACAAGAGCACATTTGAAAAAGCTTGTCAATAATAATAATAGTTTAAATTACCTCATAATCATTTTTGATATAAGGTGCCAAGAAACCAAGTTTTGGACTGGCATTTGCTCTAAAGCAATAACGAACAATTGCAACCATATCTTTTTCCTGCAAAGCATGAACCAAAGCAGACAGCGCCACAGCAGCATTCTATAATTGACAAATCATAATTTAAATTAAGTATAACACTATCATGCATTAATTAAGGGTGGATAACGACAGCTGGTTCAGTTCATAGTATATATTTACTTCATCGTCTGGTTGAGGGACAAACATATAACAAGAATCCCCAACAAATTGATGCCTTTTAGCCTAATATAGAAATAAAGCGATAAATAATCAATACATGATAGCATTATCTCATACTCAAGAAAATCACAAACACTGTAATAAAATATACAGGGAGCATTAGCAGAATAATCACATAACGCAAACACAAAGTCAAAAATATGATCACTATTTTGCAGTTGAAATTTTATTTTTCCTATTTTTCAATGATTTCAACATTAGGTTTTCAAAATTTTGGCTTCTGAATTTTTTTTTTGGACACTATTGGTATATCTTGTCGTTAATAAAAATGCAAGATTGAAATAAACAATAAGTTAATAAAACTAAGGGAGTTATAATGATTGATGAAGTACTTACATTTTTCGCTGGAGTAAATCCAAGGACAGATAAACATTTTGTTGTTTCTAGTTTGAGACTCTTCTGGTCCATCTTGCTAATTGGTACAAGTGTATTTCCATATCGATAAGCTGTAAAAGCAAGCAAATTATGTGAAGCTTGAAATCGCTATGGCTGGATGCCTTCCATGAAATCAATCAATAATGTTGTTGTTAGTGGTTGAGCCCAACACTTTGCAAGAAAAGGCCTTAGGAATTTGAGCTTCCTTGTGAGAACATTTCATGATGCTAAGTTCATGTTCAGCCTTTAGTGGTTAGGGCGTTTGACCTTGGCCCGCAGGGTCTTCGGTTCATCGGAGCACTATTGGTTGGCGTCAGAAAGGGCATCCTGCTATTAAATGTAAACAAGCTTCAAACATTAACCAAATTAGCCTACCACCCTGGTGAAAAAAAGCTGCACGCTTACAAGGTTTGTGGCTAAATGATACAGTGTAACCCGCTTAAATGCAAGTCAAAGTTGCCAACGATTTTCATTGCATTCATCCAAATTTGCAGGGATGTTAAAGTTACTTTTTAAAAGTATCTAGTTACAGTTACCGTTACTTGGGCGAGAAAGTAACTAGTTACTATCAGACGTTACTTTTCAGAAAAAGTAACGATTACAAGTTACTTTTAATTCGAAAGTAACTAGTTACAGTTACTTTTCCCGTTACTTTTTCTAAATAAGTCCAAAAATATCCAACAGAAGCAATGAGACATATATGAAGTATTCAAATAATATTTCTGTATTTTAATTTGCTAATTAATCAAATGTTCTTGTTGACAATATAAATACGAAAACAGACACCCGACGACTACTTCACAGCGACGTCATTTGCTTGTTTGAATGGTCTAGGCGATCCCCCTAATTTCCATAACAAAGAAAATTTCAAGTTATGTGCCATTAGTTCTATTTCAGGCTTGGTTGCTATGACAATTAATTGATCGAACAGACATATCAGACATGAAACTCTCGCTGAATCACTTGAATATTATAAACTCGGAAAAACAGGATTGGCAAACAGAATGTTTACATCCCCGAATGTAATTTTTTAGACATCCAAATTAATGACAAGACTTCCTGCAGTTGCAGAAAACATTTGTTTGTGTTTTCTTGTTCTTGGATGGTAACAATAGGAACAAAAGATTTTGATTAAGCAAAACACAATTGCGATCGAGAAGCTGATAACTTTCAGCACTCTATTGTGAACAAAGTAACGGAAGAAAGCGAAAATGTAGTGAAAAAGTAACGAGTAATCGTTACTTTATTTTTAATCCTAAATGTAACTAGTTACAAGTAGAAGTTACTTTTACAGAAAAGTAACTAGTTACAAGTAGAAGTTACTTAAAAGTAACGATTACAAGTAACGTCGTTACTTTTGTAATCGTTACTAACATCCCTGCAAATTTGCAGTTATTCAAAATTGTTTACCAAGGACTTGACCGAAAAATTGTTTAACAGGTTTCAAAGCCAGGTTGCAGATAAGCAGGAATTTCACTTATCCAAATTGCACATAAGTGGGTTCACCGTAAATCCAAAAAATGAAAAAAAATAGATCCAATCTACCGGTATTCAAATGTTTACAATGTTTATACAGTTCATGAACAGTTCATGAAATTAAGCTATATTTTTTGCAGCTGCTTAAAATGACCACAGTGATGAAAATCACAATTGTTATCCCAATTTAGATACAAGATTGAGTTTGAAATGCTTTAGTCTACAGCAATAACATAGAGCTAGCGGAGAAATCAAATGTGTACTGATTTACGAGCAAATCAATAAAATAAATAAAAAACTTTTTATTTCTGACTGATCATAATGTATTTTATTTAAAATATTTCTCGTATTTCTACTACTATACAATCTTTGTTAAGCAGTTACCAAAAAATATACGTTTTACAGAATTCCGAGATCGCAGTGTGCTAAAAGCAGCTCATTAAGTTAAAAGGATAAAGATTTTAAAAAATACTAAATAATATAACAGACTAAAATTAAAATGGTATATCACCAAAGTTCCTCAACTTATGACATGACTCTCAAAATGTTGTTTGTACCTGAACCAAAATATTTTGCTGTCTGTTGTGGACTGAGATCAAGGAATTAATTGAATTACAAACCAACTGTTACCCAATAATAGAAAAATAAAAGTTTAGAACAAGGCAAAAAAAAAACTCTGAGATTACTTGTGAATGAGAAATAAGTAACTTTCAGTAGTACCATTATTCTATTGCAGTACCTTGAGCTTGATCCTCTTTATCTACTTCAGTTTGGTCTTCATCATTCAAATGATATGATCGCTGTGGCAGCACTTTCAAGCTACCTGGATTGGCTGATGCTTCAGAAAGAGCTGAAAGTTTAGACCATGACGATGGCTTTGACTCTTTAATCTAAATACAAATATCATATGAGTAGAAACTTCTGCAGATTGATTTAGTCAATTATAATTTTGGATACACTTGCTTAAAATGTTTATATGATATTTCAATCTTGCTTGATATCATATCACAGCTAACTGGTTTCTATATACTATTACCCATTACCATTATTCACCATTACGGACTGTACTTGGCTATAAAAAACTGATGTCTAAATAACTATAGCATAGGTATTCCAAAAATTGATCTGATACGATCCAAGAAATTTATTATAAATCTGAAAATAATCTGACATTTTATGTAGCCTTACGAATGATTTTGAATGTTTCAATTTAATTTTTATAGAAGGCGATTAATGCCAACGGTAACACATCAGTTTATTTCATAATCATAATGGCTATAGCATGTTTGATCAAATTATCTGATAAATGTTGTTCATAGCTGTGTGCAGGGTCCGACAAAAGTAGGAATCATGGAATCCTAGATTCCGGAAGGTCAGAGCAAATTCAAAAGAAAATTGACATTTTTATGATTTATTTATCAAACGTCAACAAAAAAATTCAGAAGAAAAAGTTGAAATGCCTCTAGGATTCCAGAAGGCTGAACCTTTTGGAACCTGGCTGCATGCAATGATAATACTGCAGAAAATATAAACTTGTTCTCAAAATTTTAATTAATCTGACATAATTATGTCAGCCAAAAACCTATCCAATCCGAAAGTCGATCCAAATCCGATTAAATTTGGCTTTCAATTTTTACATATACCCTAAATACATTTATAAATCAGTCTTGTGAAAAAAAGCTTTTAGCTTATTCAAGTCCTGGATAAATGATGATGATGATGATGATGATGATGATCCAAAGTCAGTTTGGATCAGATTGTCTCCACACACCTTTACGGAGTATTGTACACTTAAAAGTTGAAAATTAACAGTTTTTAATAACCAGTCTCTATAAGCAAGAATAACCAATAATCTGTAAGTAGAAGCATGATCAAGGGGTTTTGTTCTTGGACCCCGTTATTTATAATCTTCAAACTTATGACATCAACTTACCTTAACATAACCGTAGACATTAATCTTCAGTGAAGATCCAATCTCTATTGGTCCACGGAAAGTGGTAGTTTGCTTGACTGAACGGGTCTGGAAAAAGCTTAACATCTTCAAAGCGTTGCTAGAATTGAAAATGGAAATTTAGCAAACTGTGTAGAATAACCATTGCTGAAAATGTAACAAATTTTATTGAATAAGAACTTAAGTACTTTAAAATCAATACATATATGGCTTTTTGTCATAGCAACATGCATTGAGCGGACACCTGCCTTAACCTGACACTTTGAGGTATGCTGTTTCGAATTCCAATAGGTTTATTATTGCATTAGGTACTGCATTAAGTGGACACTGTCTAACATAAACAGTGGACATCTTCAGCATAATTTGCAGTTCTTTGTTGTCTGTAATCTATTGTTTTGCAACAATGACTTGAGACAGGTTTGACGGTAGTAATAAATAACACGGGAATGATTAAATACATGAAAAATAGCAATTATATTAATGATCTACCATCAAATGACAATCAAGTTTCAACTGTTGAAATGCATAGCAATTGTTAATGGTATATTTACCTCAAGGGGATTCCATCACCATTTAAGGTCTTCATCATTTTCTTAATGCAGCCAATACCAATAAGCTAAAATGGAGAAAAATATTTTCAGAATGACGATTTAAATACAATAGACTGAGCATCACAGATCTAAAACGACAGGTTTCCCCAGGCAACTTGAAACTCGCATAAACATCGGCACAAAAATATATTAGTCAAATCCTTTCATTAGCCAATCACTCTACTGCTTCATGTTTTAGTCAAATCTTATTGTAAACGTTTCAAAAATCCAAAATAAATTCCATGATGCAAGGTCAAAAAACCTTCTTGGCACTTAAATGAGAAAATGCAGCATATGAGCTTTATTTTCTTCGATTGCTTTGTTTCCCCTGATTTTTTTCGAATCTATGGAATCATGACAAAAACACTAAACATCAAGGGGGCCCTGGTTGATTAGTAAATTCATTTATGGTGAGCTTCACAATAAAATTTGACTAAAACAAGAAACGGGAAAGTATTTATGAAGTTTTCATGAACAATTTTACGTGAATTTCATGTTGCCCGGAGAAACTTTTCATTTCAGATCTGTTTCGACGCTCTGTCTACAATGGAAGATTACACATCACTAACAACAAAGGCAGTTGATCCAACAGTAAATAACCATCATTACCTACCTGTTGTTCAGATAAAAGCTTTCTCTGCAATGGTCCAGGTCCTCCTCCACTTGTTGGATTTTGATTACTGGTGTTTTCAGTATCATCGTCATCATTACCATCGTCATCATTATCTTCTTCCTCGCCTACTTGAGGACCGCTGCATAATATCATAATAATGGTAAAAAATTGCATGTTCAGTTAACTATATATGATATTAATGGAAACAAATTTTATTGTCAGCTTATTATTTTCTTTGAATAGAATAGTAAAAATATCCTAATCCAAGAGCCACTAGGTGAAGATGGGATGTCAATGTATTACCTATCACCTCTTCAACTCAATCAAAACACTGTACAAGCAAAGTTGTAACATCTATAATGTAAAAGATGACCTTTTTCAGCCGGTATATTGCGGGTCTGGAAATAATCTAGAACAAACCGGTGCCTAAGTTGGAGCCAGCCAATCATATTCCAAAAAAGATGAAATGAACACCGAAAACTAGTCCCATACCATTTTGTCAAGATTTAATAGGTCATCCAAAAACACAAACATGTAAATGCTGTTTCAACGGATCTTCAAAATTCTATTTGGATCTGGTACCTTTATGCATTTACTACAAATATACTCCAAGCAATACAGATACAATGATATATGGAAAAGTTGTATAACAAATCTCACGTAGACAAAAATGTTTACTATCAAGTGCATGTTCAAAATTAAATAACTTTTTTTTTATTTCTCATTGTATCTAAAAAGCTTGTGGTACATTTGTAGTAAATGCACAAAAGCATCAATCCCAAAAAGACTTCACGTTTGTGTTTTAAGATGACGTACTAAATCTTGACAAAAGGACTGGGACTTGGTGCTCGTGTTCAATTTTTCCAATTTTTAGTATGAGATTGGTTCTAAATTTGGTACTGCTTCACAGGTTCTGGATCATATCCAGACCTGTAATAATTAACAGTTGAAAAGGTTACCTTTCGGGTAAACGATGTTTGGAATAATTGGGCTGCAAGCACCGGATAGTTTGATTCAAATAGCATGCATGGAAAAGGCCAAAAAAAGGCTGTCGGTGAGGGCCAGAAAAGGTATGATTTCAACATTTGATGCTTGTTATTTGACTTATTCAATGAAAGCTTATTTGATAAAGTGTATGATTTGTCTAATATACGATGAAAAAGTAATTGTAAGTACGATTCCTCTTTCAATTCTGGAACACCATGAGCATTTGACAAAAGCTCACAATGCACTTAACCTATCCCATGTGAAAGAATTCTTGAACAGCTCCAAAGCTTTATGAAAATCATAAACTGCTTAATAGCACCATGAACAGGTTCATGAATGTTAAATGGAATGTTTTCATTGACCATTCACGAATCGTTCATGAATAGCTCATGAAGTGTTTACAAAAATTGGGCCATTTAAAGGCATACAATTGATCAGCAGCCTTTGTGCTCAGTCTTCCAATGTATGGCGTGATGCACCAATTCACTACGCAACTTGTGGCTTGAAAAATGGCATTCACTTTTCAACTTTGAGCCCGCAAGGAGCGATGGTCAATATATACCTCTCAAGTAAATGAGCTGTTTTTACAGGGGGTGGGTTCTTGCAATTGTAATACTTTTGAGTAATCTTTGGTGAAATGAATCCTGAATTGAGCTTGATAACAGAGGTGTATAGAAGCTGTACTCGAGTGAGTTTTTTGTAAGACAGAAACAGGAGTCTGAGTCTAGAATGCAATCCTGATAATTTATTAATAAGCATTTCAAAGTACAAAATTCTGGATATTCCAACATAGCTGGTGCATTGACTATGTATCTCAGATTATGTTAATCTATTTTCAATAAATTAAATAGCATTTTGCACCTCTTTATGTTTGCTTGATTCTGGGTTGAAAAAATTATCAATTTTGTACTTAATGTTTACATGAGTTTGTCTGAAATATTTTGGAGCCGGAGTCAAACGCTTCTATAAGGATGTTTTTCGGATTCGGAGTTTGGAATTTCTGACTCCGTACACCTTTGCTTGATAATAATGCTTGAAATCTTTCAATTTGATGAGCAATTCATTGTTATGTGGCTCATATACTGTTAATTATTACTTGTTTGTCTTACATGAATGTAAATTGTACATCCTGTTGTTCCATACTTCCAATAATTGTATCCAGTTGATCAATTTCACATGGTGATGATAAATCACTGAATAGTACAATCCGCATCCCATACTTACGTCCGCTGTAATAGAAAACAAAGTTACTTTACCAGCAATCATTTTAACACAACAAGGGGCAAACCAATTTCATAATAATCAAGTGAAAAGTACCATGGACCACGCGTTTGACTGAAGATGAATACACTAGTTGAAGTATTTAGCATATCCGTAATAATGAAGTAATTAGAGGTAATTTACCAACTTAAATGATAGAATGTTAGCGGTAGTGGTCAAACTTCAAACTAGCTTTTTACAAATGAAAATCCCCTCGTCAAATCAAGAATTTCAGAATAATGGAGACCATCTTAATCAGTGAGAAATTATGCAAATCAACCATTTCAATCATGAAAATTTGTGAAAAATACCACAAAACACACATTAAAGTGTGCAGTTGATGTAATCCCCATGTCCACAAATGCGTATATTGAAATTTATAGCATGATACAATCACTTACGCTACTTTCCGCATCAGATGGTCAAAACCAACAACAATACCATCAATAACTAATAACAGTTTGTAAAAGAAAATAGTTTATTGGTTGCATATTATATGTACATTGCCTTCATAATAATAGTCTACTATACCTACAATTATGAACAAGAATTGTATCCATGTAAAGCCCTGGGCAAACGACAACAACATTTGAGCGATACTAAAATCCTTTGAAAATCCTTGTCGTTTAGCCACTCTTTCGATTTTGTCTGACGTGTTGTTATGTATGTTATTTGTAGCATTGTGTTTGAAGGCCATCAAACAATTTCCAAGGATTTTCTTTATCAAACATCTTCGTTATCCTTTTTGAAACATTTCGTTTGAACTCTTTCGATGTTAAGGCTTCTCCATAGCTTCTTTCTATTCTCAGTCTTAGTTATTCTAGAAAAGTCTTGAAATAGTCGGGTCCGTTTAGCCACTCTTGAAATTTGAAAGACTGCTTCAGAACATAAAAAACACACGTCAGACAAAAACAGATTTGTTGCGCAAAAGCTGCCCCAGGACTTAGGTGATCATTGAATAGGAAAATGTGAAGTTGTCAAGCTGAAATCTTATTTCTCCTTATTATAGTACCCTGACCAATTAATTAAATTTGCTTGGATTGCAAAGCCTGCTGTATTGACTGAATAAAAGAAAAAGTTATGAATTTCCAAAGTTTCCTATAGTAGTCTAGACACATTTCTGTTACTTGTGAAATGTTCAAGCATTTTTTAAAATTGTTTAATTTCTACATCAAATAAAAAGTAGAAGGCAATCCAAGCAAATATGTCAAAGTACAATAGCTAGCAAAACCAATTTTAGCTAATCAGTTATACACTCAATGTTTTTAAGATTACTTATCAAATAGTGACGGAAAGTAAATAAGATTAAAGCCTGGTGTACCATTTTTAATAGTTTTTTCTTTGGGATTAGGTTTTGTTGATATTTTTAGCCTGAACAGTTCTACATGATTTTCATTTTTAGATCAAAAATATTCCATATACAGAAACTACAGCAACAACAGCAACAGTATGACCTTTGTAAAGGATACAATCAGCTTCACAGTTGCCTAACAAAAAATACAAAAATATCAAACTTTCATCTCAAAGCCTTTATCCAGTATGAAGACAAATATAATATACACAAAAAGTAATTATCAAATTTGATGTGAAGTGGTAGCTCATTGGTAGAGTACCTGCATTGCTTGAGTTGGATTTCTCGTCAATGCACATGCATTTTTCGTAATTACTAATTTGTAATTTTAACCCATTGCTACTTTGAAATAACACGTCCTTCAAATAGACAAGCACCTGAGCTCGGAGGTGAACATCAGTCATATATGTAATATTCAAATATGATTGAAATAAAGATTATTCTAAAATATGACGTCATAATCGAACGTAATCGTGCAATTTGATTTGTTGATCCGTCTGTTTGGAAATACAAGGTGAACATTTTCTCGATAAATTTCTGTCAAAATTTGTCAATAAAATTTTGTCAGATTCAAAGGTGAAAAAGAATAGGAAACTTCAATGTATTACTAGAGAAATAATATCAACAAAGCTTAGTGTCTTTTCAAGAAAGACTAACTTTTTGATGTTTAAATTTGATCCAAGGACATTTTAATTTAAGGAATTTAAATTGAATGTTAAATCATTAATTTAAGATTCGAGCGACTTTCCGCAATATAAACAAACTTGATTATGAAATTTGTTTTATTTTAGAAAAGGGTTACCACACACTTTCCCGTGTTTGTATTCATATTTACTACACTTGGAAATGGCGGAATACACTCTGGAAGTGTTTATTATTATTCTCATGATTATATAATCACATATTAACTAACCCTCATACACAAAACATAGTTATTACCAGGTGAAATTCTATCGTTGATCAACTTTAGCAAATCCAAATCACAAAGCCCTAAATCACGTGCAACACTAATATGTTCATAACCACCATTTTCTTCATTCAATTGGTTTGATGTTTCTACAAGAAAAATAAGACAACATTTCAACATGGTGGAAATATTCAGCAAATGTAAACAAGGTTTTGATTTGATTTCTTTGTCAATACGATAATTACGATAATTAATACATAATAAAGACAGGAGACACGCGTAGCCTATAATAACACAGCATTAAAGCTAACTCAACCTAGGAGGAATCTAATAACATTAACAGTAGGCGCATTAAGTGTACATCTGAAAGACGAGATTTAACGTATATAATGAACTGGTAATGAATTTGGTACTTACTACTTCTTCAGGTCTAATGCATTCAAAGTCAGCACAACTCTGTTATGAAAAGAGTTTTTGAAATTGTCATTTAAGCCGGATAGTTCATTGGTAAAACTTTCTTTGTGTGACCTCTAGTATCTTATTTGGTCATTTTAAATTTAAACACAAATTCAGATGGAATATTTACAATGCCATCAATAATATTTTTGTTGAAGGTTGAATTGAAATTTCATCCAGAGAAGAGACTGTGTGCCAGATACTTGCAAATGTTGTAAATTCCATTCTAACTCTATGTTTTGATAGTAAATCATCACAACAAGGATATGAATTTTGTGCCATGGTGTTCATAGTATTATCATAGTGCCATGTTATGTCAATGTCTGCATTACAAATGTAATTACAACTTTACAAGCAATGCTAATAAACATATTTCTCACCGTTTGTGCCAATAAGTACTAGTGAAACTTCATCCTTAGAATTTGAAAACATCTAAAAAGATAACAAAGTTACAAAGTTAATTAATTTCTCGTTTCAAATATATAGACTTTCTAAAAATTAGACACATTACAGTCATTACACAATACCCATCTTGAAAGTAAAGCAGACCTATGTACATTAAAGTGTTCAGCTATCTATACTACGTCAAACATAACTCTATTCATATTTCTTGTGAAACTCGGGCGATTCAGCGTCCATGAAATGTTTTCAAATAGGTAGGCCTAGCTTCTAGCATGCCATTCCACTCTGGAAAAGGTTGATTAAAAACTGTTCACATGAAGCCAATAATTATTCTCACAGGGTTTATGATGCGCCATGTATTTAAGAAATAACTGATTGCGAGGTGGAATTTGTAGTATTCAACTGTAAAATCTTTCTGTAATAGGTCTATACTGACTATCACACTGGCGCAATAGCTTTGTGTTGAAATCTGACATGCAACAACGTATATATATGAATTATGCTGAGATACTTAATACAATATTTGTTGATGAAATATGACACATATAAAGCATTCTTCAATAAAATTGAACTGATATATTACAATGTTGATTCAATGCACACAGACCCAAGTTTAACAGAACATGCTACCATACCAATTAGGTCAAACTGGTGAAAACAATCAATATACATTATACAACAGCAATAAATGGTATCACTGATTCAGTCTTCTAAGGAAATAAAAATAATTGAAAACAAAATTCATTGAAAAGCGCCCTTATAAATACTGCAACATCATATATACGGATGTCTGTAAAATCTAATAGCCATTTTCTCCCTTGCATCATTTTTGTGATATCTATTTTGCAGAAAACAGCCTCAAGTGAAATACATTTTTCTTAACACATCTTTATGGATTGTAGATTGGCAGTGCAGCCTGCATAAATGAAAGCAATATTGATATGCGATCAACGCTTCCATGTTGCCGCTGCGATTGAAAGAGAAGGGGCTTAATACATTATAGGCAGTGATCTACATAACAAGGAATACGTTTGGTTGCTTTACAGAACAAAACACATTATGACAAGTATAAAACGAATCACGCCAATACCTTACGCTGACATATCATATTTATGGCTGATATTGAGTTTTCTAAAGGCGATTTTTCTGATTCGTTGGAATAACTCATTGATGAACTTGTATCTAGTATCAGAACAACAGCCTCCTGAAAACATTAAAAACAAAGACAAAGAAACATCAGCAACACTCAACAGTGAATACAATCACATTGATATTATATTGTATTTGATATTAACAAATAATTTGATAAAGGCTAATTTCAGTTTTATATTTAAACAAAGGAGAAGATGCTCGAAAGCATACATGACTTATAGCGTATATCTTCAATATGTAAATATGCTAGAAATTAATGTTGACAATTTTTGATTAGGTAATATTTGCTGTTAGCAGAAAGTAGCATTCAAATGAATTTGCAGATAAATTGAATGATATCCTTAAAGACATGATTCCTGATAGCAAAGTAGCCAAACAGTATGGATCCAAATGAACAAAAGCAACTTGTATCTTGAATGATAGCATTGGACCACATTTCCTGAAAGACACATTGGATGCAGTAAAAAATTGATATGGATGCAATGATATTTTTTAATATCAACTGATGGATCCAATCATCCAGACCTGGAAAAAATTAATCCATTTACTGTTCGTCTTTATGATGTAAAAATAAAGAAAGTTGTCATTGAATTTCTCAAAATGTACTGCACATCTGGAGAAAACTATGGAAAAGCTGTGTTGGGTTTTCTTTGGACAACACTAATGTTAAAAGGGGAGCACATAGCTCCATATTGTCTTAGGTTTGCAGAAAAACTCTGTATGCGACATTATGGGATGTCCATGCCACATAATCCACAGCATTGCTCATGCAGGGGCTGTCACCTTCAAATCAGCTACATCATTTGATGTTGATGAATTCTGTGTTGACATGTTTTATTATTTTGACAAAAGCAGCACAAGAAATGAGCTCTGAAAGGGTATATTTAATTTTGTAACAAGAATATAGGAAAATACTCAAGCATGTCAGTGTGAGATGGTTACGGTAAGCTTGGAGGAGGCGATTGGGAGGATTCTTAAGCAATGGAGTCATTTTGCCCCATTTTGCAAAATATCACTTTATATCAAAATACTTAATAAAGCCTTAGAGAAATTCTGCTAATATAACAGCTTAAAATGAATGCTACTATACCAATAAAAATGTAAAGTGAACTGCTGACTTTCAAACTAAAATTTGGGGTCAAAAAGGAAAGCACATAATCATGTTTGAATAGACTGAGGCTACCTCACGAGGGCAGGAAATGGCCAACAAAACCTAGAATTAGCAAAAAACAGGAAACAATTGATTGACCCATTTTGCCCCACCTCCCCCCAATCAGCTCAACATTTAAGCCATCAATTTAACATAATTGGTTATACTTTGTGGTGGAAAGGTATGCCAAATTCTTGATCCATAAGATAGAAGTTACACAATACTCAGAAACTAACACAGTTTTTTTACATGATTATTTAGCATAACAAATACAATTGTATGTACAAATTAGTATTTTTACGGTACTGATGTAATCATTAATACCGTAAATATGTCAGCGCACAGCTACATGCACAAATAATGCAGTAGCAATACTTAAATACTGAACAATATAATCTGCCATACATTCAGAAGCAAAGTAATCTGAAAGAACATGTCCAATATTGCTGTTAACATTTTGCTTCATGACAATTTAAGACAAAATGATCAGATTCTTACTCTATGCAATCAATGAAAGAAAATTATGTAGAAATAAGCTATTTAAACAAAGCATGTCAGATTAATTACTTCAAAAGATGTTACAATATATGTGCAATCTATTAAAGCTTTTTTCGGCTAATATATCAAATGTCAACAGTCAGTTGAGCGCGGTGATGAATATTTTTGCTGTTTTCACAGTCTAAACCTTTACAACTACTACATGCAGAAAAGCCTGGTAAACAATGATTTCTGTAGCTACATCCCAAAGTCTCTGCAAATGCGCATTACAGCCATAACGAATAATGTTTAATAGCTTTCTTGGCGCAGCAAGTAAATCAGTCATAATTGCTTTAAAATATACAACGTCTCACTTCCAGTCCCCATCTTCAGGTGCAAGTATGTTGCCTTTCCATTGTTGTAATTGATTTTACACACTAATGCTATGAAATGTGGCTGCCACATTTAATGTTTTATTCTCTTTTGTCACCTCTGACACTTGGTTTCAAACCATGCAATGTATTAGCCTTGATAAATAGCTGGAAAACAGTTTCTGATAAGCTATTTCCATTGCAAGAAAAGAAGTCAATTGAATAGGAGAAGTACCTCCAGTAAATAGTCCTGAGCCAAATTGTCTGAAGCAGCACACCTGGTTGGTCAACCTGTCTCATTGCATCTCTGAGGTGCTTTCCTTGGATCCTAACTTCTTCATTTTATTGACGCTAGCCAGAGTTTGGAAATACTAAAAAGTCTACCAAAAAAGAACAATCCAAAGCGAATCATCCAAGAGCACAAGAC
The DNA here is from genome assembly GCA_916610825.1 of Haliclystus octoradiatus. Taxonomy (NCBI): domain Eukaryota; kingdom Metazoa; phylum Cnidaria; class Staurozoa; order Stauromedusae; family Haliclystidae; genus Haliclystus; species Haliclystus octoradiatus. The sequence goes on from OU744452.1 coordinate 4,103,055, forward strand.
TGCACGATGCTTCGTATAAAATATTTGTAGATAATGTAATCAACGATAAAATTGTGAATTTGCATGAAACTCATACAATAAGAAAGTTATTTCCAATATTTATTGAAACTGTTGATCAGGTCGAGAACCTTGATGCAAAAATTATAATAGGTTCCAGCGTAAGTTAGTTGGAGATGTCTCCAGGGTTAAAATTCTTCACGCCGAATAATAAAAATAAGAGTGAAATTGTATATCATGAAGATATTGATCCAAGACCAATGTTGGAAAAAAAAGGATCCTGAAAAGAGTGTTGGAAGAAGACATTGACCATTGACTAGAGGATGAGGATCAGGATAGATAGTGATACGCTACAACAAATTCAAAACGCAGAGGTATCAATACTTTACAAAGCAGCATTACCTAATCATACATTGCAGTTTAGAGTCAGTAGAGGACTTTGTTCATGTATGACCACCAACCTCCCTTGATATAAATAATGATGTCGCCAAAACCGTTATTCCAGTTGAATAAGTCAATGAAGGATGAACTTAAGAAATTGATGTAATTCTTGAGAGAAAAATATTGGCAGTCGCCAAGATATAATATTTATCTATCATCGTGGAAGAAAAATACCCCCAAATCTGTTGGTTTGAGTATGGCTGTACAGGTATTCCTCATAGAAATCAGTATATAAGTAATAAAGAAAAGTTCAAGGCTAGAAAGTTGATTAGAAAACACTAAGTACACAGACTTCTAAATTGTCAGCAACATGTGACCTCAGTGTGACTAGGGTCAATACTTGGATTAACAACAAAGGCCACAACAGTCGCCCTATGCCCCTAAATAGCCAAGTTGCAAACTACAAAAAGCAATACAGCATTTTGGATGGCATTGGTGCTGAAAGTTTTGTTAGAGATTGGTGTAACAGTATGGCGAAAGGTTGCCAGAGGCAAAACTTTGTGCCCTACAAGAGAGGGCAAAGAGGCTTTCGAATCCTTCTAGAAAAGTTTGATAAACAAACATGGCTGAATACAACAAAAACATGTGGATTTCAGGAACTGAAGATGAAAGACGGTCTCATAAGAAGTGCGATGTCAATGTGAAAGGGAAATCCTGTTGATTTGGTGAATAGGATAGCAAGAATGAATGAAAAGCTGAAGATGAGAAAATTCTATTTAACAAGAAATGTTTGAAGCAAGTGGAAAAGGCTCTAAAATGAAGGAAATAATCTGTACTGTTGAGTATTTCCATCATCCAAGCTTCAAAGAACATGCCGCCGGTTCAGTAGATTGGTCAAAGAAAACTCAGAAGGGCAGGTAGCAATACCTAGCAAAGTTACTAGACAGACGATAATTTAAATAATTATTAACAAATAATAGCATTAATTATCATATAACAATTTTAACCTCTATTTCATGTAATCCCATTTTATGTATATTTCCGCTGTGATTTTGTAATGCTTTGTAATGAGTCACATTTTAAGGCGTGATGGTTTTTATTAGTAAAGTTTAGATAGCGATAGTGATAGGTTATAGTTAATAGCATTTAGTTTGTTTATGTCTTCTTCTTGCAGTTTAAATAAAACACACATTTTGCATCGTATGTTCCATCATAAAGTCTATGTTCTATTCCTTGTGGACATACTATTGGTAGTGGCGAGTGGTTGAATTTTGCAATGCCTAGCAAATCGCAGCGCAAAGGTTGCCAAAAGAATAATGGAGATGAAGACATAGACAAAGAAGTAAAAATGTTAATTACATTAAAAATAAGAATAGATGGAAAATTGGCATTCTCAATAGCAAAATCTAAACTATTAGATGGTTTAAGCGAAAGATTACAAGAGACAGAAGATATTAGATTAAAAGAAAGTTATGTCAAAGCAGAAGGACAATTACACAATGCTTTATCGGAATTAGTTGATTATTAAAGTCAATTCACTGGATGAAGCAAATTTTTTTCTCAGCCAGATTTGGCCTAAAATACTCCTTTGATGATAATTTACACCAACAAGGAAATTCCAAATCGAAGAAAAAGAATACGCCTTTGTAATTTTCAGACTCGAATACATCATGTATTAATTTATCGTTTCAAAGGTTTTTCTCACTTTAAGAATGATTCTACGCATTTAAGCTATCTGTTTTATACCCGCCAAGAGAGCAGTTATCAAGATCTTAAATTAAATCAGAATATACAGCATTTTTGGTAAGTTGAGACATTACAAGTTAATAATGAAAATGGAATATGTCTACCGAAGAAACGGAAGCTTCCCCTGCGAAAAAAATTCATGAGTTCATGAACAGTTTATGAACAGTTCATGAACTTCATGACAGTTGATGCACAGTTCATGAACATTGTTTGTTGGTTCATGAACAGTTCATGAACAGTCACAAAGAGTTCATGAACACTTTATGAACCGGTTCATGAACTGGTTCATGAACTTTCATGACCTTTTTTTCGCTGGGGTATGAAATAAAGCAAATGAAACAATTAAAATTGTTGAGAAGAAGTATCAAAATAGGAATTCCATTGAAAAAATATAATAGGCATTTGAAAAATAATTACAGCGAAGAAAATAATAGATTACAATTGTAAAATAGCACAAAAATTGAGAAAAAATAATGAATTGTGCTTGTCATATTGTGATGTTAATTACAAGGAGATTTAGATCAAGGATACACCACAAAGGTGAATGTAAAAGATATCAAATCGTGTGAAGGCTGGTTTCTACTACATTTTTCAACAAGACCAGAAGATAAAGCAACAACAAAGACAACAATAGTATTTGATGCCTCGGCAAAAGCTGATGGCTTATCTTATGACATGTGTTATGCTGGTCCAAAGTAACTAAAATAATGCTGTTGATGTATTTTCATCAACCTAATCTTTTCAACTGATGGCATCGACCCATTCAAAAAGCCAAGCAAATGTAGATCCATGTGGCCAATGATAGCAGCTATTGCAAATTTCCCACGATCTATACGATTTCTATCATCTAGTTTACTCTTGCCTGGCATTATTCCACCAAATAATGGCAAGGAGCCAAGAAGCCTTCAGCCCATCTTCAATTGTTTGCAGATGAAATGAATGAATTAAATGGTATCCACTTATTTGACGGTCACAAGAAAGAACATTTTGTATTGAAAATTAGAGTTCACAACTTTGTAATGGATTATCCAGGAATTGCAAAAACTTTTAAATGTTTAGGTGCTGGGGCATATAGAGCATGCTGTTGGTGCAAAATCCAAGGTAAGTGAAAACTAGTGATTTAGTAACAAATTAGTATTAATGATACTTATATGAGAAAAATGAAGTTAAATTGTTTGATTACAGGTACAAAGTGTAAAAATTGTCAAAAAATTACACACATTGGCAATCAACGTTATTTAGAAGCTGAAGATATTTTGCGATATGATCCTGTTTTCAAGAATGGCGAATCAATGGAAGAACCTGTCAAAAACATGGATGATGATCTGAGAAAATATAGAAAATCATATTGTCATGCTTCAAACCAAAGGAATAAAGATTGTGTTTTATCAGCCACCGGATGCAAGGGAGTTTATTCTTTTTTATCATTAGAAAAACACGATCTTGTTATTGATGTTGTACCTGATGCTATGCATGCCATATCTAATATCATCAAAACTCTAATGAAGCTTTTGACAGGTACTTATCAATTTTCAAATCAAGCGATAGTACTTGACGATGAAAAAGTTAAAGAAAAGTCTAATCATTCAAACGCTGCCACTTTACCTTACATGTTGTCAAAACCAGGTGCACAATTCTTATAAATGTTTTTAATAATCCAAGTAATTAGATAATGGGTCATGATAATAACTTATATTTATACCATATTAATTTTAAGGGATTTCAATAGCAAACAAACAAATTGATCTGATTGAATGTCCAAAAGATTTTGGATTTCGTCAGCGTAATGTTTTCTCCAATTGAACATATATGAATTCTCATGATTGGATTGAAATACTTGAAAAATTTAACATATATGGGAGGGTTTGATTAATCATCATCACCAACATTGACACATTCATAAATTTATTTTATTTTAGTTTGCCACAAAAGGAATTTTGAAATATTGTGTAAACGATTTAATCGACGAGCGACAACAATCAACATTATTCGGCCTCTTAGATGTCCTAACAGAGCTGGTCAAAGAAGAGCACACAGAAGATTCGTTAATTGCTTTAAAATCAAGCATGAACCAGTATGAAACTTAGATTCGTTAATTGCTTTAAAATCAAGCATGAACCAGTATGAACCTTAGATTCGTTAATTGCTTTAAAATCAAGCATGAACCAGTATGAACTTTTGGATTCATGGTCTTTTTCAGTAGTATTTCAGTATATTCTAAGTACTTTTTCAGTACTGTTAATTCAGTATTACTTCAGTGGTTAATCAGTACTTTTGTCTATGTACTGAAAAAGACCATTTTCAGTACTTTTTACATACTGAATATCTACTGAAACTTCAGTACTTTTTCAGTATATTTCCAGTATATTTTCAGTACTTTAAAATCTCATAGTGTAAATAAGTAATGTGTCGAGATTATAATTGTCACTATTTAGCTATGTAGTTAGCATCATAACAGCAACCATACATAACGTTACATCAACCTTAAATTTCAACAAGTAATGATTGTGTTGTGTTTCCTTCTTCTCTGGATTGTAAATATTTATGGAAAAAGCCTTTCATATACCAGTGAATGTTTGGTCTCCTGGTTATAAAAGCTATTAGCGGAATAATTGTGAATAAACATCTATAGCAGGCCTACATCGATCAAACCCTGCAATACAAACTTTTAAATTCTATAATTATTCCACTCAAACCATATCTGTTGTGGGATCTAGCACATGTAGTCATTGACTCTTTGCAAGTACATTTTCAGTACTTATCAAGTATAAGTACAATTTCAGTACTTTTCAAAATTAAGTACATTTTCAGTACTTACACAAATCGAAATACATTTTCAGTACCATTTCAGTACATTTTTTGGCATGAAAGATGCTTTCAAGCTGTCGTATTTAATTCAGTACAGTTTCAATACATTTTCAGTACTATTTGCAAAAAGTACTGAATTCATTTCAGCACCTTTTCAGTACTAAATTTTTTATCAGTACTTTTTCAGTACATTTTCAGCACTTTTTAAAATTCATAGTGACTGCATTACTTCTTTTTTAGATTAATTTCGTTTTTAAGGGGGCTACTATTAATTAGGCTGAGTTAAACTTCACCCATTGTGACGACACACAGTCAATGCCCCAGGGCACACACAGTGCAGTAAGTAACCTGGGTTACAAGAGCTAGGGCCAGGTAGCATGCGCACAGATTCATTACGCACGCAATCAGCACGTGAAGTCGATGCAGTGATTGGCTCTTCTTGGTCGAACACGTGCTTTGCCGAAGGCATGCACGTGATGACCTTATAAGGAAGCTATCACATGGAGGTCAAATTAGGTGGAAGGTAATTAATTATCTAATTCATTCTTGATTGAATTTTGCTAGCTAGCCACGCAGTTTACTAACGTCTTGCTTGCCTTTATATACACATTTTGTAGTCTGATCAGTATCCCCGTCGAACGAGAAATAGCCAAGATGCAGCCTTTCTTCCCGCCCACCCACGCCTTGATTTTGATTGTAGCGCAATCTGTTACTTAACTTTAGATACTAATTAGTAATTAACTTCCACTGATTATCAGTGTGACTGGTGCTTGGGGTGGTGACAGGTTCGCTTGCGGGTCCGACACAGACTCTTAACTACTTTGCTCCCACCAACCAAGCACCAAATGCGAACACTCATCAATGGGATGATCGACGATGATACTGATCAATTTAGCGTTTTGAAACACTGCAAATCGAAATGGGATTGCCTCATCTATGAAATGCTGTATATTAAGGACATGAAGCCCAATCTTAATTTGCAAGCGGATTCAATCCGCTCTGTATTGTTTTAATCATAACCATAAATATATATAAAACTAAAAATGTAAAAAAATTCCTTGCATGTATTGTTTCAATTATAAATCTGAAAATTCCTAGTATGTAAATTACAAACTCTATTCAATTTAAACTTATAAATTATGTACTTTTTAAAAAATTTATTATCTTGAAAATGGCTGAAGATATCAGTTGAAACGACGTTGAGTATAATAACATTCAAAAACTGTTGCCATGGACTTTTGTTTTACAATATACTTACCGATGTATAATATACAATAGCCACTGACTGCAGATACTGATCTCGGCATCAATATAATTGTATTGAAGCTAGATGCACCTCCAATGCAAACCAACTAAGGAATTTAAGTGCAGGAATTTAATTGGTTCTAAGGGTAAGAGTTATACTTATTGCCATGTTTCTTCTTACGATATATATTTAGATATTGCAGATGCCAATCTGAGGCTCGTCGGAATGGGTGCAAATGGAGCATCTGTGAATCGAGGTGAGAAGACAGGGGTCAAAAAATAGATGTGCGAGGATATGCCATGGCTTATTTTTAATTCTCGATTTGCTGAATAGAAATGTCAACGTCTTTTATCCCCATCATCTGATAAAAAGTGGTACCGTTTTCATTTTTTTTTTACCTTTCTGAGGAAACTTTTAACAGATGGAAATTTCTCAACGATGCTAGTTTTTAGGCATTCAAGATTTTTTAAAGTTTTCGTCAAAGCCTTTATTGCCTTAACTGGCTCAACCAGATCATTTTGAAAGGCTAGTGATAGTTTTTCAAGAGGTCCCAAATCATTGGTGGGATTTTGACATTGGTGCTTGGTTTGTGGGAGTTACTCATCTCGTATTTGTCAGGTAGCTTAACTTCATGCCAACCTGTCTCCACTCTCCAACCAAGCACCGTCACACTGATAATCAGTGGAAAATTAATTAGAATATATTATCACGTTAAACTAAGAATCCTAAATTATCAGCAGATAATTGGCAAAATAGCTCTCAATTTTTAAACTAAGATTGATAACGTAACAATAATTGCTAAAAACTCGTAGCAAAAACAAAATTCATAAATTCTCGTGATGACTTACTAGCAAGCTGATAAGTGCAAAACCGATTTCAACATCCTATCTTTTTGAGTCTGAAATTGGTACTTTTCAGATCTTCTTCAACTCCCGCCATTTTTTAGAAGACCGTTTATATATTGCATAAAGATTTTGCAATATTGAATCAACTTTGTCAAAACTCAAACCTTTCAAGGAATCTTTTAAGGCAAGTTCTTGTCGATGTGCTAAACACCAGTAAAAAGGATGATATCATTATCAATATTATTATCATAAAAAGTTAAAAAATAAGAATAAAAAATATATCATAAAATACGTCGCCCTAATCAAAAGTTATCGCGGACGTATAAAGAATGCATGACTAGGAAATCAATGAACGATGATATCAAAGAATCTGAATCAGATGTGAACTCCTCCGATGCAAATCAGGTGAATCAAAATCATAAATATGTAAATATACTATCTACTTTAAATTTGTATAAGACATGCCGCAATTAGGCTAACATTGTATTTCAAATTATAATTTAATTGTAGCCTACTATATTTTGTAGCTTTTGTATATAATTAATTTTACCAAATGTATCATGCTTATATAAATTATACAAATTTGCTTCTATTATTCCTATCTTAATTTTTGTTATTTATTCCACCAACTTCATATTAAATGAAACATTACAAAATTTTGTTTCTATTGTAGTTGATTGTTTTCGAAAAACTGGTACGTCTTTGATGTTTAAGAATGCTTGTCTGGTTTCAATTCTTCACACATTATCAATTTGTTATTTCCGTAAGCGTAAGTAGATAAAAGTGAAATCAAACTCGATAGCACATTCTCCTTACAACACATTTTACTCAAATTTGACGCAATTAAACGAGAGGTGATTTCATCGCAATTTGTAAAGTGGAGATTCATTAGCTTAATTTTGATATTCAAGCAATTGGAGATATAGATTAACACCACCAATGTTTACTTTTTCGTCTATGTTTTTAGCGTGAGAAACATTCTAAACTAATCGCAACGATATTGTTGATTGCTATTTGGAGTAGGAATTACAATCGGAACGCTGATCGATAAAGATATCTTCACATTGTTCATTTTATTTGGATCAATTTTGTTCTAACAAATGGCTTATGATATATTTCCTTGATCGGCTTTCTCTTTCTCCTTGTAAGTACCTGTACGTTATGTCAAAGCAAAGTCAAAGTCAGAGCATTATATTTACTGATAATAATATCGAAACTTCTCAGATCTCAGATGAAAATACTTTCTAGACAAAAAGCAAAGCGAAAAGATGGCTTCTAAGAATGCGTAATGACAGACAAACTTCAGGACATGACCTGTAAATTTGTGTTTGCAGCTACCATCATGACCGGCAGACTATTTTATGTTATTTCAAGGCCTGGCCATAAGGCAGATCCGAATCAAAACTAGTAATCTCAATGTACATCCCCTACAACATCCCCTACAACGAACGGTTAAGTCCCCACTGCGATAGTAACAGTATCGACGATGAGATGCATCTACTCTTCAATTCCATTATAAATAATAAATTAAGGGTAGTTTTTTATTTAATAAAATAGAAAAGTTGCATAACAACTTTCAAGTATATCCAGTCTTCTCAAATATAGAGAAATTGGAACTGACATTAATTCAATTACAATTAGTCCATTATCTCAATCACTGTCCCAAACATCCCATATACAACTTCTAATATCTACATCCTTTAAAATTTCATTCACAGGTCGGTCAGTTTGCTAGAGGCACATCTGAAGATTGCTAATCATATGCGTTTTGTCAAGTCTACAGTCATAGTAGGACCTCCTGGCTCAGGAAAAACAAGGAAAAACACTCATGACATTCTGTCTTTCAAGAGGTCTAAATATTGAACTCATCTCAACAACAGAAGCCAGAGCTCGTCAGCTAGGCGGAGAACACATCCACCTGTTCTCTCTTCCTGCAGTAGATGCATACTTTGAAAACCCTGGCACTACTGCAGATGTGGCAATCAACAAACTTCTAAAAAACCAGCACAGTTGTACATCTTGCAAATACTAGAAGTGTTATTCTTTGAAGAAATAGGTCTACTGTCTTGCGAAATGATCATGATAATCGACATCACACTGCAGAAAGTGTGTTCCAACAGCAATCCCTTTGGTTGTGATTATATCATTGCCATTGGAGACCAGCACCAACTGCCACCTGTATCTGGACATTTGCTGTGGACTGGTTTGTACAATCTAATGCATTTGAATTACTTGCCTTGAACGAACAGGTATGTTACAAATATCAACACAACAAACATTGCAGGACACAATCAGTCAGCATACCAGGGTCCGCCACCATGTTTTCCCTTCCCAAATATTCCAATTTTTTCTCCCAAATTTTTTCTGGTGGTTTCATCATGCAAACTTTTTCACAACTTTTCATTTTCTGTAATTGTCATAACAATAAGATAAAATTGCACAGTTTTATCTGATGTTTACAAAACTTATAATCGATTACTCTTTCGGATTCCTTTTGAATTTGTGCTATCCTTGTGACTGTCAGAACCACACTGTCTCATTTTATCAAACCCTGCAGTTCATATATTAACATGCAAAAACATAAAGCAGACCCATACATCTAAAAGCATATAGCCCTCCTACACTACCCAGAAAACAGCTAACATCCAACAATCACATTGTAACAGCAAACAATAGTTATCACTACTGTACATATTTTCAATTTCCATACTGTTCAAAACTTGTTAAAAGTTCTTTTGCAGTGTACAATGAAAATGGTACCACTAATATAACACTGATAAACTCATAATATAACTGACCTTTCAATTTAAAAATTGCAGGTACGAAGCGCCAGTGATCAAAGTCTTAAATTCCCTGCTAAGGAAAGAAATGACTAATGCAGAGCAAGACCAAGTCATTTGACTTTTATCAATCAAATGCAACTTCATTCCCACTTGGAAAGATGTTCCTCTTGACACCATCAAAGCTGTGCCAACCAAAAGAGCTCAATAGCAAATCACCAAAACAACCATCCGCATAATGCAACAAACACAACGGCTACACTGCCACATCAACTGACCAATACGAAAGATCACCTGGCAATTGGTGTGTCACAACAAAAAACACTATCATCAATACACCAAACAGAGTTCTTCTAGAGCCATCCACAATGTCCATCTACGTTGGCGCAACTATGTGCTATCATTTAATCAAAACGATGTCAACAGAGTTGTGTTCAGTCAAGGTGATGTTGTCACCGTGAAGTCAATTGATGAAGTACGCCATATAGTAACCGTGGAACTTGACCCTTCTTCTCTTCGTCATCGAGACAGAATCCAGAACAGGACAGAAATCAAACTGTCAAGACGCTACAGTCAAAGTTAAGTGTCTACATTGAGGGGAAAAGGAAAGCACGCAGATTGCAATACCCATTAAGGTAACATAGCACAAGTAATGCATCATCACACTATTCATCCCAACAATTATGTAAACATTTCCTACGTTGTAAACGCTTTCCAACTATGTAATTGTTCCTACTATAATTTCAGGCAAAACATGTCAACAACAATTCACAAAGTCATAGGAGAAACGTTGCCAACACTCGCAACAATGATCAGCTCAAGACATCCTGGGTATGTCTTGTGGATGCGAGAAAAGCTCATTGTAATTGTTTCAAGAGTAAAAGAGCTGAGAAACCTTTTCTTTGTTGGAAGTAAAGACGAAACCTTATCTTCAATAAAAGAGGTATGGACAACAGTCAAATAGGTGACCAACAAATAATGGAAGAAATCGTAAATAAAAATAACAACATTCCTTTTCCCATAATTTCTTTTCTAGCTTTTGAAACAACAGTCACCAGTGTTAATGAGGGCAACCTCCACTGTAGAAATACTTTCTACCACCCAAAGGTCTGATCATTACATTCTGAAGAAGAGCCCAATTATTCCATCAACTGCAGCTGCGCTTGTACTTCAAAGCTCCTCCAACACAAGAGTATTCAAAGTTGTCTCTACTGAAAATGGATTTAATACATACAGTCAGTCAAACACATTTATGGTTGATCCACATCTTCACCTGTTTAGACTGCGGATCCCATATGTCGTTGTCACTGGTTGGGACAACCAAGGTTTACAAACTAATAATCAAACAAATGTAAATGAATCAAATCAAAACCCTTGCTACGACAGCATTAGCAAACATTGCCTCAGGTAGCAGCATAATCAACAACATTGCTAATCTAATCAATCAATAACATCTTCGAGCCCAGATGTCTCCACAGGTAAGATTCAAGATAAACATAAATTCAATCCACCTACAATTCACTCAATGAAACTCTTCATTCATTAAATACGTTTTCCTAATATCTAACACAGGTCAGTTCAAAGGTATGCTGTCATCTTCTAAACAATATCCCTTGACACATATAGAGGTAAAATCAAGAACTCTGCAAAATTCAAATCTTTATCTTTTTAAACTTTAAAATTATGACATTTAATTTCAACGCATCTGTTTCACTTTATCATTTCAGATGTAATCTGCACCAAACCTGTACATAGCTTACATGGATAACTCATTTCCATTCGGCTTATACGCCTCAAAATTTAACTAGCCTTACTACAACATCATTAATTCTATAACCGCCACTTATGCGTATTCAAACTCAATGAAACATCATCAGAGCTATCTTCTACTTCAGATGAATTGACAGGTAAGACATTCAAAAACTATAAACAATTATTATCAAAAATATGTTTATTGTCCTTGCGTAACATCACACAAACCAATTCAAGCTAAATAATAGCATATTCATTAAAACAAAAGTAAATAACATCAAGTTCCAATTATCAAATCACCGCCTTTTAATTAATGTTAATGATAACAACCTCACTTATGAACATGCCATTAACATAAATAAAGTTCCATTAACTAGCTTTCATGTAAATTTCAAAAGTAATCAAATAACATTCTAAATAACTTATCAAAGTAAAATGGCTGTAAAACAAATTACTTTATTTACAAACATTCACTGCTTCACATAATACTAACATAACGTTCACACTAACTTAGCAACATTTTCACGGACATCAAAAACAAATTTATTAACTTTCAATGTAGATAGTGCACACATAATGTGAAATAATCTTACAAGTAAATCTGGTAATATCTATACCATCATTCTTCAGCAAATTGCAACAATTTCTGATGCTATTTTTGTTTTATTCAAAGAGGGAATCTGTATAATAAATCGCATAAAAATCAGTGCCTTGCTTAATCTGTCTGGTCGAAATTTTGTCACAAAATTGATTCCCATAACTTTCAACATATTATCAATCAATCGTCATTTTCATCTCAATTTTCAGCCCGTTTCGGATATTCAAATTGTATGCCAGTAATCAGCAGGTATTTCTTCAAACTGTTATCATATCAAATTCTTACAATTACTAACATTATCATCATCATCGTCAATATTTCAAAACAACTCCTTTGAATCTTTCCACAGCACTAAAAAGTAGTCATAAAAACTTCTCCCACAATCAATTGTTCTGCATTTTCAAATAAAATTTTACTGTTAACCTGCAAAAAATCTAATTTACATTCCATAATAAAGGCACATAATTCACATTTTGATTCTTTCTACCATTTTCAGGAAATAAAAAAGTTACACACATAGCATTTCATTATTTTCTTTTCCCACAGTTTTTAATTCGTACAAACATAAAGAAATACAATCATAACAATTTTCATTAAGGGGTTCATGCACGGGTTGCAGTGCTTCATCACGATTTACCTGCACGAGTGATGTTGGGAAGACACGAGTGAAGCGTAATGAATTCTAGCTTTCTTCATTTCCTAATGCATTCGAGATGGCATCACTACACTGTCTTAATTGGAATTCTGATGGCCTAGAATTGTAATGTTGTAGCGACTGTTCGTTTTTGTGTCCAGAGATGGACATAATATGTCTATTTTCCATTCCCGCATTTGAAAGTAAGGTGATCGACGTGGCTCTCACACAATGATTTGTATGAAAGCCCTGCATCCTTACTTATTATTTTCATCATATCGCCAAGGGCATTTACACCCAAAGGACGATTTTCAAATCACGTTACTCCAGCATCAAGTGGTGTCCAGCGTCTCTTCGGATATTGAAATATAGCGTCACAGGATGGATTTAGCTTTTCAAGGTAGGATTTAACAGCTGTATACCCATCGAATTTATTGGTAGTTTTGTACAACCTTCCTATGTTGCTATATTCGTCTCTTTCGTCCATCCCCCCTTGGTGATTTTTATCCAACTCATTGTGGCTCATGCATAGATATTCTGAATTATATTCATCCACTTTAGATTCAAAACAATTTTTTTCAGCGACCGTTGTCCCTCTCTTCCTCTTCTACAGAAATAAATCGTTACATTAAACCAAACGTTTTGGAGGAGTGTTTGGGGGGTATCTGTAGAAAACACCTCGCTGTCCTTCAATATTTCAAGGTCGCTTTTTTATGGCTTCCTTATGGACGACCTTTTCTTTTCCATGTCTTTTTAATTCTTTGATTTTAGCATTCAATATTGAATTTGAGGTCTTGAATGCCACATAATTAAAGCTTATACCTTTTGTTGCAGGTGGCTGGTTGAGGTGGCGCTCTAAACCATAACGAATTCCTATCAACGTAGACTTGGAGTAGTCATCTCCTTGTATATTTCGCACTTCAGCGTAAAACCTTCGCAAATGTCTATCTAAAGTCTCGGGCGTCATCTTCTCAAGCTCCTCAGTTATTCCACTGACAATCGCCCATTCTGATGTAAAACAACACAATATATTTTAATGCAAATATTGTATTTTATGCCAGCAAAATTAATGTTGAGTGTATTGTTGTATTTTGATAATAATTTAAAAAGCCATTTACCTTTGAATATTTTTATTGCATGGGAAGTTTTGTATTTGGTTGACTTCGCACTTGAACTCAACAAAAGCTCGTCAATTTCTTCATCGGTTTTTTTACAAAACCTACCAGCATTCATATTATTATTGTTGGAAAAATCATATCCGAAGCTGAAGTTTACTTGTTCTGCCATTTTGAATGTTTTGATTACTTTGTTTTGGGAAGCAACCATGTTTCAACCATGATGATGTTTCATCGAGATTTGAAACACGCTCAGCGACCAATCAAATTTTGAGGATTCATTCGATCATTCTAGTTTATTTTAGAATGCTTCTTCTTGCTTATGTACCGTTTTCATGTGTGATTTTTCTACAAAAAAAGTTGACAAACGTCTAGGCTACATAGTAAATCGTAATTTCAATGTACAAAGTTTTTTCCACACTATTGCTTCAGCATATATTCAAATCGTCTTTTTTCCAATAAAATTAGTTTTTGACCAAAATTCTATATTTGCATTATTTCCCATATGGCATTTAAAACATTTTCATTGACCAAAACAATAATGTGACAAAATATCCATCCTGCAAACTACATAACACTAATTAAAATCTATTTTGCATTTTCTCAACATCTTATTTCATTCGTACAAAATGGGATGATTCACGTGTTCACCGATCTGATGATGACAAGTCACATTGCTCGTATTTCCTACCAACGCATCAATAATTGGTGCAATTTCGACCGTAACCTTGTTGCTGTGACATGAACCTATTTGATGCTATTAATGGTAGGATTAGGTCTAACATTGATCAAATAAAAAACCATAATAACATCAACCCATCAGCATATCAAAGTTTGTTGTGATTCATTCCTCCCCTGGGTACAATCTTACAAGTTCAGTTGTTTCCACTGCTTACGACTTCAATATGTTTCGTAGCCATGCTAACAACCAAAATACATACACCCTTAACTACTCACATACATTTGCATGTTACATGTTCCAAATGATCATTAATTCATATTACCAAACAACTTAAACAAGTAAATTCTATCCCTTCATATCTCCATGCTGCATAGTGCATACAGATTGCAGACCTTCCACAATCTGGAATTCTGAAAAAACTACAAACTGGGGCCTATCAGCGAGAAATGTTACCAATAGAGGCTATTACTCTCTCCAGCCTCAATTAATCGTTTCACCACCCTTTTGCTTTACAATTTCAACTTCCAATTTCTAAAACTTAGTGCAAACATTGTACAATCTAACATTATTGGTTCTCTGCTTTCATAACCTTCATAAGAAGCATATACATGTAAATACAAAGGTTAGTGCTTATATGTTTTCATTTGTATCAATGTTCTCTGTCGTTAGTTATTTCAGAACAGTCTACAGAACATTGTTTGTTGCTCCAACCTACTCAAAGGAAAATCACAATTAGGCCTATTTACTCAACCATCAGTACTTTCAAAATTCTTTTCATTGTAATTGATAGATACTTGATGTGGCAACTACTGGCGTAACGGGAGGTCAATTGAAAAATAGCTCCGCTACGCTCGGACTCATGGTGAATAATATAATAATCAAAATAGACCAATTGAAATCAAATTCAATAGAATATCAAATCAATCAAATCATCATGCAAACAAAAATCAAATCAAATCAAATTCAAAAAAGTAAATCAATCCAATCGAATGATATAAAAATCAGATCAAATAAAAATATCAACTTCAATCAAATAAAATAAATTATAACAATATCCAAATAATATAATAATATAAAGAAAAATATATCCAAACATTAAATCAAAGAAAAAAGAAAAAAGTAAAAATGTGATAGGCAAACCGATGGGATTGAACCCAAAACCCCGCATGCCCTATGCAAACGCTTCACAACTAGACCATACCAACATAATAACAAACAAAGTGATTTTCACTACTTATAATACAGGTGTGAGTTGTAAATGACGTGCGAAATTGTCTCTTCTTAAGGTGATGTCGCAGCAGAATTAAAACATTTTAATAAACCAAATAAAACCATGACGACTGGCTTAGCAGTTTGATGTAATAAATAACTTCAGAAAACAATACAAACAATAGATATATAATACTGTCTTGTCTAAGCCCCCAACCAAATGATGAATTGTCGGTTCAAAAGTTCTCATGGTCAAAACACAACAATAATTATCTTCGAAGTTTCACCTCAAATAGTGATGTTACAGAACGATTAAAATCTTTCATTAACCATTTCAAATGACAAGAAGAAAACAATCATGTGTTCTACCAATGAAGAGATAATCACGATGTAAACTAAACCAGGAGTATTAGAAAACATTTCATTTAAAAATGCAATTGTAATCTCGCTAAGCTACGAGTCGGCCATCATGGCGGGCAATGGAAAAAAAATTTTGTCAAAAAATTTGGCTAAAAATTTGGAATAATCACACAGCATGCCCATTGTATTTTTAACAAGAAAATGGTGTTTCTTGCGCAATCGTTTTTTGTTCGTCCTTTGTTAGCACGCAAAGCAGTGTGTTGAACGTTATTTCAAAAGAACAATAGATTTAGTCAAAAATGAAATGAAATGAAAACGTTTCCACCATGACAGTATAGACTCAAGGTCACTTATGTAACCATGAGTCAAAAATCAATATGCAAATTAGGCTTTATGTTGAAAAATTTCCTTCAACAACATTTTCTAGTACATTGCAGTGTTTTCATTCCAATTCAATGTATCCTCACTCAGCTTTCAGAGAACAACAGGGCCGCCTCACATTATTTTCAATGACACCTTCATTTTCTATTAACCTACATATTCTGTTTTACAAAAGCGTACAAATCTGACAACAACTATTCGAAAATATCTTCCGATGTGTTAGTCAGACACGATGGAATCGCCCAACTGGGAACATTTTTCTTCAAGAAATCTACCAACTTTGTTTAATTATGGTCATGTCTATCATTATCTTATTGAATCTGTAGATAGTGACCCTTACGATGATTTGAGTGAAGATGAGGACAAAGACGTTAAAATTATTGAAATGCTTTCCCGGGACTCTACTTTTGGTCTGAGACCTGGTTTCCCGGGAGCCAATGCGATGCCCTAGTAGTTCGTGCCGCTATTATGATTGCTTGCTGATTGCGCCTATTGTTGTTTTTTATTTACTCTGTTAAATTTGTCGCGCGTAATCATTTTATTCTCAAGGAAGTAGTCTAGCTTTCAATCACCGTTGGACGAGATTCTTTCTACCTAAGTATGGAATTATTTTGTTACGCCAATAGCAAATTTTTGGCAAATTTAGCAAATTTTGGAGTGGCAGTGCCGAAAAATGTTAGGGGCAGGGGCGAAAGAAAATGACAAAAAATTCATTTTTAACTGCGGATTTTCGATGAAAATTGCAACTTTAGGGGCAGCAATCACGAGAAAAATTTCAATCTCGGGGCGCAGCTGCCATGCTTTGCAGACCGGCTGACGGATGGGAAAAGGTTTGTGCTGTTTCTTTATTTTTCTGTGATTGTTATTAAACGTTAACTTTCTTTTCGACAATCCAGTTTTTCTTCAAATAAAGTATTTTAATCGTGTTGAATAGAGAGATATGCTTCGAAGGAGGATTAGCTCAGATGGCAGAGCAACCGAACTTCAGATCGGATCATATCTGATGGACTCTGTTTCAAATCCCCTGAAGGTCAACTCAACCTTGACTTTATCTGAAACATCAAATGAGTACCATCTGAGGATGACGGATGGAATGATCCAGAGGGAATTGCATTGTGAGTAGCTGCGGCGCAACGTTGCGCATTGACAATCTAGACCTGTCTGTCATGAAATCTGTTGAAATTGATCTGCAGCAGCTGCCACTATGAACGTTAAATCGCGTAAATATTGCGTAGATGTCGTGTTAACGTCACGTAAATTCGGTTCCATCACGTAAAAATCGCGTAAAAATAGCGTAAAAGTATTTGCATCGCGTAAAATTCACGTAAATAAAATTTTAGATTTTCGAATCAAAACATAATCACGTAAAAATCACATAGAATTTTTATAACTTGTGAGCCATTATACTTTCTTTAACGGGATATGTAAATGCTATATCATTAAAATAGTTAATTTAGTTTATCTTTTTAAGTGAGATTCTATTTAGATAAGATGTACTTCATTGAAAAACATTAATAATTAAATGACCTGACGGAAGAACTTAAAATTCCATGTATTTCATTACATATCTTAATTTGGTTAAGTTTTAAACAAAAGGATACTTCCCTCTTCTCTAAATACTGTTAGTTTAATTTCATTATATTTTGAGTGTCTATCCTGCTACACTGTATTTATTTATTTTAGGGATGAGACGATTGTTCTGAAAATAATCGATTTTGCCGATCATCGGCGGTATTTTTAGTAATCGAAAAATAATCGGCATCGGCAAATAAATTGATTTTTAATCGTTGAACCGATTATTATTTGACAATGAAATTTGAAACAAAAGTTCCGAAATAGTCGCTAGGCCTACTGTTTGTTTACATCGTTTTGTAATTCGAAACATTTGAATAATTCGTCATGCCATTTGACACCTTCTATTGTTATAACGTGAAAAAGGTCAACACATTAGCGTTGATGAATAACACACGTGAGCACGGTTGAAAGAATAATTTTATTTACGACAAAAAAGCGGCGGTCGAGTTAAAATTTTGAGAAAACAATTTTCACATAAAATGAAGTTGTTTCATATTATAGCAAACGTTTTTGTGGGGATTAAATCATGATTGTTTTGATTGGAATACTCATCAGACTTGGAAGGATTTTTCAATCAGTTATGAGAAGAAAGTCTCTTTGTTGTGTTAATGGTTTATCAACAACATTTAATTTTGTTGAAAACTTACGCTTAATGGCTACTGATTTGCTACTACCAGTACTAATTTCCATTTAAATTCTCATTCAAAACAAATCATTTACGATGTGAGCGTAACACATTTAATGTTTCATTTCAACTTTGACTTGTGTGATGAAAATATCTACGGTCCGCGTGTTGTCAGACGGCCAATATTTTGTAATGGTTTGTTTGAGTAAGAAATAATCGAAACATTCGATTAATCGGCTGATTACTATGACTAATCTGCTGAGAACTAATCGGCTTCGAACATCGGTAAATTTGGTAATCGTCTCATCCCTAATTTATTTCAATTATAAAGACACTTATAAAAATATAAAACGTTCAAATCTTTCAGCTATGCTTTCAGCATGAAAATCGTGGTTTCGTCAAAACTGGTTGCCAATAACATCAGTGAAAATCTTTCTTCCGTCTTCGTTTTTATTTTGAATGGTTGTTGAGTAGGAGCAAACAGCATCAACGAAAGCTACATTATATTATTGATGCTATAAAACGATTTAGCGGTGAGTAAACTTTGTTAGGACGTTACGAATTCTTATCGCTAAATCATTTACCGCCGTATTTTTCCGAATGTTAATCTAGCCTACCTTTTTATAGGTAAAGTTATTAGCTTCAAGAGAGGAAAAAGAATTATATTAATTAATAAGGTATGATAAATTAATTATTAAATTGGATAAAGCCTTGGGAAATATTTTATATTTTCATTTACTGTACTATTGCTTGCCTTGTTTAATGAATCCAACCAATGACATTTTATTAATCAGTACTTTGAATTTCTTGATTTTATGCAAAATGTAAAGTGAAACCAAAATGTGTAATTCACTGGATTGTTCAACTTAAAAGCAGGCGCGGATCCAAGGGGGGGGCAAAAGGTGCTTGAGCACCAGTCAGATTTTCAAAGCTGTGATGTTGCCGCAATGACGTAATTTGATATTGCCATAGAAACGGAAGGATTTCAGTTATTTTTGCGTTTGCCATATTTTACTGCTGATAGCAGTCCCGAACTCTCTCAGTGAACCATTTCATTGGATCAATGATTCAAAGCAATCTTCCAATCAGCAACAAGGGCTGAGCACCCCTGGAAATCTAAAAGCCAATCGTATGTCGTCTTTGAGCACCAGTCAGAACAATCAACATTCCATTCTCGCTTTCGCCCAATCGTTTCAACCAATCATATTCTCTAAATTAGGAATCTCAGGAATTTGAGCACCAGTGAGCACCAGTGAGCACCTTTATTGCTTTTTTTAGTGCTAGAATTAGAATGACGTCAAGTAATCAAGTACAATACAAAGTCAGACTGTGTTGTTCTCAACTTCGTGTTGACTTATCAAGTCTAATCAAGTCAAGTTGTTTATGCCTTCCACCTTTGCAAGCATGGCGTCTAGGAAAGCTTAACATTATCTTGCTGCGCTATTACAGAATCTGCTCTATATTGACAATTTAACATGTAATTTAAAGAAGAAAGTTCCAGTCGACAAAAGCTAGCTGATTCAAGACTTATTATCAACCTTTCAATGTAAAAAATCAGCACAAGGAAACAAGAAGTTTGAGAATGTAAATAAAATTCGCAGAATTGCAAGAAGAACTCATTTTCCTATCAAAAATTGGAAGCGCTAATGCATGCATTATCACAAGAGGTTAGTAGATTAAAAGTTAGTAGTCTTTATTTTGGCTTTAAATTCACTGGTTTCAATATTTTATTGTAGCCGAGTACCGTATGTTTGAGATCTGTAGCCTATTTACATATTTTGGTTGTGGATCCTCTTCTCGTTTCCAACAAAGGTCCTTAAGGCCTGATAAATAGGCCTACTTTTACAGGCCTAATAAATTATTGTATCATAATGTCCATTTAGTTTCAGCACACATATTCAGATGATCTTACGATAACACATTGACATAATTCCAGCCTGAATGAATAATGATTGGCTGCAAACCCTTCCATTTGCGCCGCTGTCGCCTGTTGGTAGACCTAGCCCAGGGTAGGCTTGCTGTTTTGCTGATGTCTAGTGACAGGGAAAATACATCTGTTTTCCATTCCTTTTTTGTAGAACGTCTATTCAGATGTTGATGGATTGCCCCTATAATTCATTTTTGTACATGCATTCAAAACCTTTTACAACTGGATGTAATAATTACAATTTTAAACATCAGAAGATTTATATAACTTTTTGTTTTACAATTATTACTACTGATTATGATGTCTAAATAGCTTATTTGAATTTAAGTAGTTGTTAATTATTTCGCATTTGAAACGTTTTATTCATAATGTATGCCGCATAGCCTGTCTGAGTGCATGCAGATCTAATTAAGCACAAGATGTTTTTATTTTCAATAAAATACATTTTTAATTTTTTCTGTGTTTTTATTGTGCTTATTTATTTGATGGTGTAAAATTTGATCATCTAAGCTTTATAATTACGTTGAAATATTGCTGATGGAGTTACGAAAGTGGTGTCACAGCCCTTCAATAGCTTTTGAATACCAAAATTTTTCCGGGGGGGCATGCCACTGGACCCCCTAGATGACGGGGCTTCGCCCTTTTATTGTCCCCTTTCAGCACCAGTCAGATTTTCAGCTGGATCCGCCCCTGCTTAAAGGTAAGCGCTTGTAACTTTGAAACTACAGAGTTTTTGAAGAGATTATAGAGGACTGTACCTCCGTAATCTGAAATGTGTTTATTGATTTTCATTTTTAGCACTTTACTATATTTGATATGAAATGAAAGATTGTCAATACTCATAGTCACGAGATTCACATGTGAAGTGTTGTTGTTGTCAATTACAAATATTTGCATAACGCAAATAATTAATATGAATATTATGAAATACTGAATCAATGACATCGGACATGTGCAAACAATATTATGTTTATGTTTATCGTTTTGTTGTCCTTTATATCATTTCTTAGAAAACATTAGAAGTTTGGAAGAATTGCAGGAGAAATTCAAAATCAAAATGAGATAAATTTCACCCCCAGAAACACGATAGAATACAACTACAGAAAAACATACATCACCAAGTAAAGTTTTGAAGTCAATCTCTTACATCGATCACACACATGCATGATGTGCAGATGTAGTTAATTAATTTGTAATTCGCTTCCTTGTTAGGAGAAGGCTATGGATTATGACGGCATATATTAGCATTTATAAAGCTGGACAGTGGACACATTTTGAATTGAAGCTCTTTGAAAAGTTATAGGACAATAAAAGTTTAATAAATTTACAAAGTTATACAGTGCTACTTTACATATAAGTATTTTACAAGTCGATGAAAGACGTGCAATGCTACGTCTCTTAAATCGCTCGTCTTTTTGTCTAACTTGAGTAATAATTAAATTGTAATTGTATCTATATATCTAAACTACATGATAGTAACTGTATATATAATGTATTGTACATTAGGCTACATCCTTGAATGTCAGAATTTGTTTCATAGATCAAAGTCTTCGTTATTTCTTCTTTCTTATTGTAAACTCTAATCTTTATTTGAACAAGTAAGATTGAGAAGGGAAAAATAATTGGAGGATACTCTATTTATAATAGTACTACAGTTTACACGATTCCCAACTCATTAACACCCAATTTTAACATGATATTTACGCGATTATCATCCTATATTGATGTTCGTTTTCTACCTGACTTTTACACGAAATACATCCACATATTACCCAATTTTACGTGATTTCTACTCGATGAAAACCGCGTAAATTCTGTGCTTTGTACGCGGTATTCACGCGATCTTTTTTACGCGATTTTTACTCACTTTGAGTTCGTAGTGTGCAGAGCCTGCAGTGTCGCGGCTGAGATCAACAAAGAGAGTTTAAAATCATTGCTCTTAGCGAAAAAGCCACTCATCATTGCTCATAGAGGAGTGGCACGGGTGCCTTTGGTAGGGCGACACCTTACTTTACAATATGCTTCAGAACTGGACTATGGATCATGAGAGGATTGAGACTTTTGCGTGTGACCTATGGAAATAATGGAAGGAAGGACCCGTAAGGGTCCTTCCCCACAATTATATTACTGCTTCTGGTCATATATAGGCTACGCTACCTACTCTACTCAGAAAATGGTCTTACCTTGGTAGACGCCATAATTCAAGCTCCAATGGAATTCTAATAAAATTTTATTTCTGTCAAAACATGAGAGAATCTTCAACTGACTTGGGAATGATTTTTCACGGTTTTGCCGCCACTATGAAAATGCCTCGTTTTTTTCAATTAGCCTCGTATTTCAAAAGTTGATAATTGATATTTCATCTTTCATTTTCGGATTCAGAAACTTTGATCAACTCCGATGAAGAATGGTGATGTACACACAGTACACTCAATGCAGCTTTAATCTGATATTCCAGGTCAAATGGTAGCTGGCGCAAAAATATTCCTATGCATTAGCTGTGGCTTGCCCGTAGAGGCTCTCTTTCGCACATTCAAAGGTGGCACGAAGAAGTTGTGTCATTGTGTGAGTAAGGGACCGCTCATTATTTATGACCGCTGTTGAGGCCGAAGAGCTCCAATTTTTCCACTGTATATTCCTTTTACCCAACCATAATGAACGTAATTTTTGTTACCTTACCATAAATAGAATATCGGTAATCGACGTGCTTTGTTTTTGATACTCCTTGGACAAGGGTATGGAAGTTCTTGTTTCAAGCTAACAGCCAAACTTGCTTGTTTAGATGAAAATAAGAGCTAAAATGCATCGCTTCATTTCTCTTTGTATTTCAAATGGAATTGGTGATATCATTGTATCATTTTTTTGTTTACCCAACCTTTTTTGAAAGTCATTTTTTATTTACCAAACCCCAATCCTTTCGCCCCCAACCCCGGTCATGAATAACGAGCGATCCCTATTTAAGTGAATATTAGGAAGGCAGGATGCAGTGCTGGCTGCGTAGTAGGCCATTTTTGTAAATTATTGTTTGCAGCTACAGTTTTTGATGACAGCTGTACCATCGAGACCGGCATACTATGTTACGTTATTTCAAGGCCTGTCCATTATATATCTATCCGAATCAACACTCATGATGATATGATCTCGAAGTACATCCCCTACTACAACAAACGGTTATGTCCCCACTACGATAGTAACAGTATCAATGATAAGATGCATGAAAATTGAAAGGGGCATTTGACCGGCGATAATTGTTTTGAAAAATATACATTTTTTTCAAAACCTCATTTTCAAACACCAGTTGTTACATCACAAACTAGGTTTTGAGTTTTCATAGCGATGAAATCTGGTAACTGGAGTACATCACGAGAAGTATTTTGATGGCAGTAAAACTACAAAGAAGTGTTTTGGGATTTGCTAAGTCAATTTTAGGGCAATTCCATGTAAGGTGAAACCAAAGCGTCAAAATTAAACCAATGATTTGAGCAAAAATATGACAACTAATATCAAATATAGTGCTTCTAGGTTACTAATATCTATTTTTCATTAAGAAATTATATTATTAATGTTGAGAAAATCAATGTTTTTTATCATGCGTCGTAATGGCCGCCCTCAAATTCTATGAAAACAAAATAATCAAAATTCAAAACTTTGCGCTCTCCTCGCATTATCTGAATACAAAGGTTATATAAATCAGTGTTATAGTCCTTGTTTTACTCTATCCAATAATTAGAATTAACAGAATGAGTGTCTTTTATCCCCAAACATCAGAAATGTTTCGTGATCTTCGACCGCTCGTAAATGGGTCACGAGAAAGTCATAAAAGTTTTGTTTACACTTCAACGTGACACTTCAGCGAAGAATCCTTTCATATGCAAAGTAGATTAGGGCTAATTAGCATATTTGGCGGGAAATTTCTTTTGCGGCAAGAATCGGCAGTTCAAACAAAATACCGCAGTGAAAACAGAATCAAAGATACCGCGTGACCGCTTGCACGTGTGTTGGACACCTTAACACCACGTTAAATTTTAACGTCGCTGTTGTTGAAATCAGCGGATGATATTGCACAATATTTGTCGCTTTTGGGGTGGAAGGAAAACAAAAGTTATCGTTGTTGTTTAGAACAGTTATGATACCTTACAGCATTTTGAACAATTATATCAGTCAATCTACATTCAATGATTAGAGATTCGAATTACACTCAGAAAAACTTAGATTATCGCGTAATATTTGTGTTTAACAAGATAATGTCGAAGCTCATAATAAGCTGCTTCGTAGCTGTAAGTGGGTCACATCGTAACTTCGTTGATTTTTCCAAGTTGAATGAAGGAATTTAATAAATTCGATTTTGTACCTAAGCTATCATATCTAAAGGAAACGATGACAGGGAAATTTTATCAATTTTTGTTAAAAATTCACAGAAGTTTTATGTTTTTCGTGTCTGATTGGGGAACATGGCCGAGTGCGATACGTGGGTCACGGCTCTTCAACTCATTCTAATTTACTTAATTTTTCATATCTGTTTAATTATTTTGAATAATAATGTTCCTCTTATCAATCGTAACAACTGATAACAAAAATGAAGCCAAATGTTAAAATAATTTCGAAGCCCTGAAAGAACAAACTCTCCGACTTGTAAGTGGGTCACGATGGAATTGCCCTTTAATACCAAAGATGTAATATATGGAATAAAGCATTTTGTGGAAAGAAAACATTATGTAGATAATTGTGCACATTTTTTAGCCTACTGTTTTTTTTTTTTTTTTTTTTTTTTAAATCTATGAATGTGATACTTCTTGCAAACAACGACACATATCGAATCTAGCTTCATTTTGGCAACATCAAACCAACTGCTTAAATTTCTGTATTTCAGTTACACTGACATTACTGAACATCGATCGAAACAAAATAAACATTGTATGTGATTTCTGGGTGTTTGGATATTATGGTCTGCTACAAAATTGATTCCAACTGAATTTAATTATTGACCGACCGTTGCCCAGTCGTTCGTTTGTCTGCGTTTCCAACCGCAATGTTTTTGGTAAGAAATATTCTGATAAAATTTCAGACTTGTTTGCTTGGAATGACGGTTTTAAGGACATATATATGTTGTATTTAAATCCCTGATTGTCATCATCTTTATATTCAACTCGTATTACTTTGCTTGTGTATTTCAAAATATGTTACAATATTAGAAGTTGCGTTTCAGAATTCACGACTCAAATCAACTCACTGAAGAGCAATTCCATAAAAGATGAACCTTTGTTGAAAAATTTCAAGTTAATATTTTCAAAATAAATTTGACATCTATCATATTTCCGTTACATTTTGCTGTTTGTTGTGCATTTTGCTGATTCCATGTTGTTTTTCCGAATGTAATCGAAGCCCGCGTAAATGTTAAGGGACGGAGCAAGTGATCATCATCAACAGCGGTCCTCTTGATACGGAAATGTTGAATGTATTTGTGCCAACATGATGTCAACACACCTATTATTCTGGGGTAAATAACAATAGACGGTTAATAATGCGACAGCAGAGACAGATTTTGGCCGTCGTCATGCAGTGTGGTTTTAAACAGATATTTTTCGTTAAGTCGACTGATTTGATTTGTTATTTCCAACTCAAGTCGTTGGTTTTAAACAATATTGAGTAATAAGGTACTGGAAATACTCGAGATGCATTCTATTATGTAGATGTGTTGAGAAGATGTAGTTTAAAACATTAATTTTGTCCAAATGAATATTTCTGTGACATTGTATTTTCAGAGAAGAATTTCCGTTACACAACACAAATAATTCCGTTTCATTCATTACTTGCTTGTATCTTTTTTCTCCAAGATGTTTTTAATTAAATAAGTACATTATAGGAAAGACGATCGATTCATACTTGTGCCATCTAAATTCGCAGAGTTGATTCAATGGACACTCGATGACTTTGTGAATGGAAATTTGACCTTCTCTGCGTATTTCCGTTACAGGTGTAAAATCATTTACTGGCGATTCAATTTCATAAACATATCATATTTTATTACCGTAGATGAGTCGATCGATCGTATTGAGATCTTTAAAATAAACGTCGATTTTCCAGAATAAGTAGGCCTAGCGAGATTATTTAAATTAAAGCGAAAAGGCTCCCCGAATCGTATTCCAAGATTTATGGAACTGCCCATTGGATCATTACTGTGGTTGAAAATTAATTCATCATACCGGTATATACGGTAGCTATAGTTCACATAAATCAACTCATTGCGGAAATCAGTTCAGTGTACATTCTTGCTTCAACTGTGATTTAATAGTGATGGATTTGTGCGGAAGAAGATCATTTACATGCTTTGCTTAATTGTCTCACATCCACTATCTACAGTACCTTATTATAAATCTAATATCAGATGGTATAATTGCTGTTTTCAAAAATTGGTCTTAATAAAGCCCCTGACTGAAGTTGTTTTTGCGTTGGTTTTATAAAAATAATAATTTATTGGGTGATCGGCCCATATACCTGAAATGATACCGGGTTCAAATTGTTCACCGTGTATATTTTAAATTACTAAATCTATACAGGTGGGTGATGTGTCCGTAGTGCGTGTGAGTGAAGTTATGTGTTAATTGAAATTATTTTCAGTAAGAATCCATGTTAACTTACTTGACAATGATGAATCGGAGTTTAAAAGAGCAAAGTTGATCAGAGGGCTCAACGCGCTTAGAGTCACGTGCCTTTCTGATGTTCGTATCGTGTCTGTGCCTGAAACCATGCTGAAACTGAAATTTGGAGCCATGCCGAAGCCATGACTGATGTTGATCGTTGAATTTACGCTATTCTTGATTTAAATTGAGCTTGTAGCGACCTCCTGCAAATTTTGCTCCTTTAATGTATAAATGTTGAAATCTCCTATGCTTGATTTATTTTTGTGATCTATGAAACCTAAAAACTTTAAAAAATTTGAATAATAGCAATGTTACATTTTGGAGGGTGAATAATATTTTTTTAATTTTAATTATATAAATCACGTTTCAAACTGAAAGAAGTGCTTAGCTAGAATTTTCCAAATTGGCGATTGCTCCAAAACATGATATTTTCACCTATGTTGTATTACACGCTTATTTTCTTCGTTGTATGAAAGTTGTGGTGTTGTGAGCGTGTAAACTATGTATGGAGGTCTTATTTATTGTTTCTTATTTCGTCACCCACTCTTTCTTACTAAATTATTTATTGCCTACATCCGACCAATTGTTGAGTTTTCATACTTTACTTCACAAATTACATTTAACTGAATTTATTTGTGCTGAGAATTAAAACCGATTTGAATCACTCTTATTCTGATGGAGATCTTCAAAGTGCTATTTAATCTAATTCTAGAATGACTGTCACCGACCAGCGGACAAGTATGTTGAGTACGATGAAGTGTTGCTCTTCCTTGATGTCTTACTCCACAAGAAGAATGCCTATAGACATCTGCTGTGCAACAAGAAAACACAATTAAGACATACCCTTGTGTAAAAATGATTTTAATTAGTGAATTGTTTATGAACTGTTCATGAATCATTACAAATTTTGAAAATCTAAAAGCCTACTGAAAACGTAACAAAAACTTACTGAATAGGCTACTGAATTGGTCTATTTTGATAGTAGCATTCAAACTTTAAGGTGCGTTTCAGTAGTTTTCCAGGAGAATGAGAAGAATCTAAATATTCAAGTATCTGGTGAATTTCAGTCTGGCTTCAGTGGGTATTCAATAGCGATTCAGTATATCCAATATTCATAGTGACTAGTTCAGGAACTGTTCATTAACACCTTATAAACAGTTCCCAGACAGCTCATGAACGTTAAATGTTCTGTTTTTATGGACTTTTTAATGAATTGTTTATTGAAGTTGGGTCGTTTTACGTGCACGGACAGAGTGTTTTAACAGGGTTAGGCATGCGGCATCTCTTTATAACAAATTCCTGTGATCCTAACTCATGCAGCATAAACATTTGATTTCAATTGATCACAACTCACTAACAAATAAATTTATATTTTTTCCTATTTCAGAGAACATTCCAATTGTTTGTTGTATTTATGATATGCGATGCATGTATCCTTTCGCACAATGAAGTACAAATAATATTTAATATCAATAAAGCCATAGATTAGTCATTGTCTCCGTTACTCGGAGTCTCATTCAAAGTTATTCATAAATATGAATAAAGCCGTCTGATGACCCTGTTGTGTGGAACTCTGAGTGAAGGAGACCTACTTTTTGACGTAATTTCAATATTTCTCTGGATACCTGCATAGAGCACTCTATTGATGTTTTGCCATCAATAGAATACATATGCTAGATATAATACATGTATAACAATTAGTATTATGTAATACACGACAGATCAAAGAAATCTACAGGTGGGCTTTTAAGCGAGGTAAGAATACGAGAGTTACAGTAGTATGAAGATTCGAAAATAGAAATCAGCTTAATGTGGGGATATTAAACTATATGGGACATTAAAAGAACGGACTTTAACTGACTTTGACTGTAATGCACTCAAATCAAAGAAATATAATGCACACACATAGACAGACCTGATACCCATTCAAAAGTAACTATTGATTTCTCAACCAATCCATGAATGTTTCAATAATGTTTTTCATGCATGTTTATTTATTAACCCCTTTTGAACTGCTGATATACTGTTTGTGAGCCGTTCATAAATGAATTATGGAAATTGAGACATACAATGTTCATCAGTGTTTTCAAAATGGTTGTCATTTCTCACTGAGGTTCATGCTATTGCTGCTCGTTTGATTGAAAAATGATAAGAATATATTAAAATTTAATATTTCATTGCATGTGGCAGCTTGTGTCAAACCTGCTTATCCACTTGCTTAACATCCTCTAGAGACTAGATGATTGTCTCATCAAAATAAGGGGATCCCCGGCGAAAGACAGGTCAGGAGTTCATGAACAGTTCATGAAAATTTGGGGCCATTTAACGTTCCTAATCTGTTCATGAACTCCTGAACTGTTTTTCGCAGGGGATATTATTGTTTCAATTAGCTAAAGAAAGCTTAATTTGTACACATAATCCTATAGCTAGTATATTGCTTTTATGTTTTATTGATATTGAGAGCATTCTCTACTAAGTAAGTACTTGAGACCGTATCGCCCTACCGAAGGCACCCATACCACATCTCTATTTCTAGATGAGTGGCTCTTTTTGCTTAGAGCAATGATGTTAAATGCTTTGATCGATCTCGGCTTTATTGAAGAAATCTTAATTTATCAGTTTAATCCTTGATATCTACAATCAGATTCAAAATCTATATTGGATAGAAATGATGGTTCAATAACTAGATGGAGTCAAGCATTGGAGATCAAGTTCTACTATTATCTGTTTCAATCTGTTTTTGGTAAGTAGGAAACCATTATTAATGGTTTTATAGGCACTAGGCGTCAGATGTAACTGCTGGCGTTTTGTGTTTGTAGCTGTTTCAATGCAGGGTCAAAGTAGTCACAGGCCAACAGCCAGTCTGTTATTATATGCTCATTTTTAGTAAAAAAACGTAATGAAAATATATTTGGTATAATTCTAGTATGACTGTTAGTTATGACTGTAATGCGGATTTTGATCATCTTTAAGCCCATCACAGAACACAAAATATATTTTTAAAACTTCAATAGTTTCTCAAGTACTTCACATTTTACTCTCTTTCTGCGTAAAAAATATTTTTAAGAGAGTTTCCTATAGCCTTATATGCTTGAAAACTGAGCTGTGACTGCATTTGTTGACCTCAATTGCTAGGTTCAACTCTCATTAGACCGTAAATTGCACTATTTCTCCTGAAACACTAATTCAACAGCAAGAAACCTACAGTTGAGTATCTTCTTGACCTTAACTATTTCAACCTAGTCAGTAGTACCCAACTAATCAGTGTTTAATGGATTGTTAGATATAATTGGATCGGAAATATTTTATCAAGATACTCATATTCTTGCTGACGCTATGAATGATCTGCTTAAAAACATATTGCTTAAAAGCTTATTTTTATTGTAATTGGTATCATAATTACATTTGTTCATCTTTCAGGATTTGTTGTCTATTTTTGCATTGTATTGATACTTCTGTGGACATTGTTATTCCTGTCTCCTACTAAAACCGACAATCAGCATTTAAAGTATGTTTCAACTTTTTGCTATATTGTATACATATTCACCATATTGTACTTGTATGTTTCAGGGGGTGGCAGGGTGCTTAAATCAGGGAAGCACATCTGGAAGACTGTCAGGAAATGTTTGTTAATTTTTCAAGCTTTTTCCAAACAGTATGAAATAGCCCCATTGTCGAGGAAGGTAGTCTCTTTGCTTATGGAAGTCCATGTGCCATTTCTGCTCTGACAGGCCTTGCCAGCGTTCTACACATCATTCTACAGTATGATAAAGGCTCTACCCTGTTTGTGTTTTCCAATCCCCTGCTGTTTTTGTTTACAGTTGCAAACCCAGTTATCCCTACCAACTGAATTGTAAATTGAGGGAACAGATATCTGTCAATTATTGTAATATGTATTACCAGCTGTAATGTATGTTATCCTGTTGCTTGGAATAATAATTATCTGTATCGGTTTCAGGGCTTCAGATGTGTTCTATGCATTACTGATATCTAGTTATGGTAAATTATTCACAATACCAACGTTAATTTGGTGTGAACCCACAAATCAATGGAACATAAAAATGGTTCATTTGTTTATCTTAACATCAAATGCCATAGCAATATCAGGTAGATTGATTATTGAGATCAATGCATCATTTTATTCTATCATTTTAAAATAATGGAAAGATAGGGATCTATCTATCCAAGAAATGAATTCAATTCTTCAAATTACAAAGATAACTGGCTTTTTAGTTTCCTTAAGAAGGTTTACACCATTTTGAAAAAATTACAGCCACTATTAATTACAGCAATATTACAGATTATAAGGAACTTGGTTGTTAGTAGGCCTACATGATGAAAAAGATGTTAAGGTCAAATTATGTCGATATTGGCATGGTAATACTTTCAGATTTCATGGCTGTTGCCAACATTTAAGTAATATGAAATTTCATGTTAGAGCACATTTTCTGCAATAGCTTACAAAATCGTCTGAGCACCCCCAAATTTTTTTCTTTATCACAATTGAAGTATACTTTTACTTCAACGACATTGAGTTATAAGAAAATCCAACAGAAGGAAGTTTTGATAAAATATATATTTCCCCCACAATTCGCGGATTTATGATTCATTTCTCAACTTATAATAATCCAACTACTTTTATTGAAAAATGTTTGATTTTATAACAATTGACGTAAAAAATTGGATGACTTCAAAGTCCCATAGCCCCAAACATAATCTGGGCACCCTTTTTTATTCCGGTAAAATGAAGTTTTAAATGTCTAAATTCTATTCTGAAAATTTTAAAACATTAAACAGAAGAAAAATTCTGGCCCTACTGTTCCAAATTTCCTTAATGTATAATTGTAGCAGGCAATCTTCAACTCGTGACTGATGGGCGAGAAATCAATTTGATAATTCAATTCGAAATCTCTTTGTTTTGAAATGCCTGGATGACACTTTGTACTAGAGATTATCTTAAATGGACGAATACTGGGGCCTTCAAAACTGTTGATTTTTATTTAAAAACCGCTCCCAAGTTCAATTCAGATGTGAGTGTATTTTGTAGCATGGCACATTCCAAAAAGGATTGATGCACGAAACAATGTCGTATATTGCTACGCTTTAGAAATCATGGTCAAAATGTACTGTGTTAAGTCAGTGTCACTCTTTTTGATATAGAGATATGGTTTAGACACTGGGACGATACATTTTTAAGCGATCTATAATATCAATCTGCTAACTCTATATGAAGTGCTCTCCATACTTCAAAAATACGGCTTGCTTGCTTGTAATACTCATTTCACTTATAATGTGAGCACTTGTCTTTAGGAGTATACAACTAAAAACATATAATGAATTCCACGACAAATCAAAGAGTAAAATGTTGAAATTGTTAAGCGCTTTCCATTTCAAACTTGTTGACACCGCAACGCAGTGGTAAGCAAATTATTCTCGATAGAATATTATTGAGAGTAAACAATAAGTTGAAACTAAGCGCTGCTTACTATAGCTTAATCTCTGAATAGCTGAAATTAAGTTATGATTCCAAATGACCATTATTTGAGCTCCGGTTATTTTTCAGAAGGAAGCCGCTGGCTTAAACATTTAATATCTAAATTTATTGGCAGAAGATCTTTAACTTTTACTCATCACAACATTTCAACGTTATTAATGTCATCATCGGGTTGTTTCTTAAAATAATGAATATTTTTTCTAAATTTGAATGCTACAATCCAAATTATTTAAGGTTTTTTGCTCTTTTTATGTTTAGTCATTTGTACGGCATATTCTTACATGAAATGTGTATTGGTTATTACTTCAAGCCACACCCTGACATTACTGATTATCACTTCTCTATTATCAACTATTTGATGCCTGAAGAAAAAAGATGAATATATTTATAAAAAGTAGTAAGTCAATGTGTAGTGATATTATGTATATTACACAGATGCTTTAACTAAAACAGCTGGGATAACTTTATGCAGCCTGGATCGTTAGTAAGACATTCTCTAACATTGTTTGCTTAGGAATAATTCATTGCTCAATTTTGACAATTTAGTGGACATTTTTTCTAAATATCTATTGAAAAGAAATTTTTTACGGGAAGAATCAGTTACCCTTGCATTGTACAGTATATTAATTAAATAACTCATAATGAATTTCTCTGCTACTGAAACAAATTATTTAAAAATATTCATTTTCGTGGTCTGTTCATGAACATCTTAACATCTCTAATATCTTATTTTTACGGTTTCGCCTTTTTCTGATTTGTTCGTACACAATAATTTTTTTTACAACCATTAATAAGTCAACAACCATGTATCTCCATTGCATTAATGACCATTTATCGATTAATTCCAATTGCTACTATTTGGAAGCAGCTAGGGAACATCACGAGGCACCTACTTTAATGCATTTGTTAGCAATTAAATTATCTCTGATATAATCAATTGTTTTATGTAACATTGTCTCTCAACCAGTGATTTCCATTAGTCAATGTATAATATTTTTCAATGTCATTATCAAATGCCCCCTCCTACTCTGTCTCACTATATACGTCATTTACTTATGTTGATGTAAAATTAGAATGCTTATATTATTGGATTCTTTCATATAAATATCACACATAAAATCAATTATCACCAAAACAATTTCTGAATATTCCACAGAAATTTGGCCATTTAGCTTTCATCAACTTCAACTAGTCCATGAACTGTTCACGAATAAGGCCGGTTACGCAGAACCGTGATTCATAATAGTGATTGGATGGACATTCTTCGACGGATTTATTGATTAATAAGTTTGTTGATAAAATTTAACAAATCAGGAAATTAATGACCTTTTTTGCATATAGCCTTTTAGAAAAAGATTCATGCATAGGTTAATGTGCTTCGTCGCGTTTCACCTGCACTCAATATGCTAGAAGAGACTCGGGAATCTAGCGTATTCTCACATGTGGCTCGGATATTCATTATGCTATCTATGCTCATTATGTCTCCTAGTATCGCGTATGCATCCTCTTATCTCCTAATTTATCCCGATGAAGCACAACAACCCGTGCATAACCCTTTAAATTTTTCTCATGGGGCAACTATTTGAAATAATTTCATTACACACTACTGGAGGGTTCATATTCTAAATAATATAAATGCAAATGCCTTTGTGTATGTGTGATTGCGATGGCTTTACGCGATTTTCTCAGCTATTTCTAAAACCAATAAATCAAACAGCATTTCATTCGATATGTTATTGGAAATAGTTGTACCTATAGCGGGCTTTTTTTTTGAAATTTTTCTTATGCTTTCTCGCATGGATTTTGTCTGGCTTTTCTGGGCCGCCTTCTCAATCATGCGTCACGTTTTTATTTTATTGCCTGTCAAATATTAACCGATCGGTGGCAGAGACTGAATTACAAATGTTCCAGATTTTCTTTGTTGCATTCTAAATAACATCGGAGGTAGTTTTAATTCAACCAAAATTAACCAAGCAACGCGGGTAAGACATTGCTAGTTCTAAATAAAAATGAAGCAATGCTAATTTCACATTGTTGTAGATATAATTATGTAATATACTATGTGATAAATTATTATTAAATGTATTATGTGATAAATTATGTAATATACATTAATATTTTGTTCAGGTAATTGCCACACTATTGAAACATCTAATTATTAATTTGCATAACTATTTAACAGGAGAAACTTTCAATGTCATTTTGTCGGAAACAAAAATGGCGTGACACAATCATCATTTACATAATTATTGTTTTATTTGACAAATTCACCAATAACTGCTATAAATTGAAGAGACTAGTAGAATTTAAATTTAAAGTTGTAAATTTGTTACATTTTACCACTATGAACCTGTCATTCTTTCCGGGGTTTTTTCATATCCAAGTGCCCGTTGTCCGTGATTGCAGTTTTCAAGTTTACATAGCAGCTAGCTAAACCGTACAATTGCTAGATTTCTATATGCATTATAGAATTGATTCATAGTAAGTTATATGTTATGTTGTATGTTAGTTCTTCTGTCTCCCTTTACAGAATCATTCTATTCGTAACATATAATTATCTTTTTTTTTGCTTATATGTTGCACCAAAATATCTGTGAACTGTGTCTCTACGTCTTAATCATATTTTTATGACTGGCTTAATAAAGTTCTTCGGTGTTATTTCTTTTAATAAACTTGAATTCTATGTGTTCCTCTGTCAGCCACCAAAACATTTCCATTTGCTGATATACACAGACCAGTTGGTTTCACAAAACAAGGAATGTTGCTGCCTTCGAATCCCAATTTCTTTATAAAGTTTCCATCCATTGAGAACAGTTGTACGTTGACGTTTTTGAAATCAGCAATAGCAATGTGTCCTTCGGAATCAATTCCAATGCCAGACGGGCACATAAACTGCCCTTCCCCTGTCCCTTTTGTGCCAATTTTGTAAAGAAATTCTCCTTGGCAGTTAAATATTTGAATTCTGTAGTTGTTTGTATCAGACACTATGATCTCATTCCCTGGGGATACGGTCAAATGCCTAGGAGAATTGAGTTTTCCATCAGCACTGCCACTTCCTCCAAACTGTGCAAGGAATTCTCCGTCGAGATCGAAAACTTGTATTCTGTGGTTGTCTCTATCAGCCACTAGCAAACGATCTGTATGATCAACAGCCAATGCACAAGGCCCTTTCATTTGACCTTCTCCTGTTCCACGAACTCCAAACTTTCTGACAAATTCCCCTTCTTGGTTGAATACCTAAGAGAAATATGATTATTTTATTAAACGAGCTATACGGCCTTATAAATGTGGAAATTTGCGTAAAGTAGTTTCAACACTTTTTTCTCGATGACTGTGATTATAGTAATTTTTGCTCGTTTGAAAGCACTTGGTTTAACTAGGAATCACTTGTAATAGGCTATAGCTACCGAAGGCGGAACATTTGTGAAGGTCTCGAGTGAATCCTGAGATCCGGACGATTTCTTATTTTCAGTAATACAGAAAAACTTGACATAAGTAATATATCATTATTTTATAGATGCAAAAGCGTGGATGATTTGTGAACTATAGACCTGCGAGTTAATCCAAACTGTCATGAATTCAGACTCTACATGTAACAAATAATATCTAGTTTAAAATGATACGCTTAAATACGTTACCTGAATTCGATGATTTCCATGATCAGCAACATAAATCAGTCCTTGGCGATCAACCGTCACTCCTGTTGGGTACCAAATTTCTCCTTCGCCTTTACCGCGGTTTCCGAATTGATGGATAAGTTTACCATTAGGATCGAACACCTGCGTATAGAGTTAACAGACATTCATTTATATCTTATTCAATAGCACACATCAATCCTGAGTTATGACTCATTCTATAATCATCTAATTACCTGAATCTTATGGTTGTTATGGTCGGTTGCTAGGATCCATCCTCTTTGGTTAGTTGCAAGACCCCATGGCTCATAATAATCATTTTGCACTTTTCCAGCTGTAATAATTCCCGCGGAGCCAAATTTAAGAAGCATTGGTCCAATCTTATTGCAATCTATGCCAGCTGTCACTGTTATTTCAAAAGGGCTGCCGACGATTGGCTTTTCTCTCAGATAGACTGAAATCACGTGACTTCCTTTTGTAATGGGCTTGTATTGGATTGTGTAGACACCATCATGATTGTCTCTGACATCAGCCGTAATCACGTGACCATTATCATCCTGAACTTTTACAACGACACTATCCCCACCTAGAATAATGCATTCGCTTAATATATTTTATTCTCTGGACAGCTAACGAGAGCTATAAAATGAAACGCATCAATCTTTGATTGTATGATTAGCATGTTTACATAGCACGGTATCATTGTTCACAATCAAACAGAAATTTACTGCATAGTTCAATGTTGAAACAAGCAAAGTTTGTCTTGTTTCTATTATTCTATCATGAGCTAACTGTTAGCTCATTATTCACAACAAACAAAAAGGATGGTCTTACCAACTTCGACTGCTTCTCCAAATCTGTCTTTGGCAAAGACTTGAAATAATGACATGTGTCCCACTTTTGCTTGCTTTAGTCCACTTCCATCTGCAATACACATTGGCGGGAAGGCTTTTGTTGTACTCACTCGTCCGAATTTTGTAACAGCCATCTGAACATTAAAAATTCAGATATGTAATAGTAAATTATCTATATTATTCAAATATTGGATTTTATCCAAGCTATTGTATTGTACCCTTCAATAAGTCCAATTCATGAGGTAGCTCCTCTGTGTGACAGTTAAATCATTAGCTTTCTTTTATTTACTTTTTCATATCAATATTCTTAACCTACAAAATTTGTAGCACCAACGAGCATAGTCATAGTTATATTGTAGTCATAGACTCATGGCAAAGCTATTGCAGCAAAGTTTTGGCCAGGCGTTTACAATCAAGTGCAGTTTAATTAGAATACATTTTTAACGTGTTAAAATATTGTGGTAGACTTTTTATTAAATTTACGGAGGTACCAAAATGAAAAATGATTTTCAAAATCGGTTGAAACAGAATTTAGATGTTTGTGCACGTTTTTTATCATTTTGAGGGTGGGATTGGCTCTAAATTAGATAGAGATTGATTCTAGATCATTTCCAGACCAGTGTATACCAATTGAAAAGCTCTATTTTCGAGTAGAATATTTAACCATTATGCTTCACTCAACGTACATGACTGTCATTTAGAGTCACCCCATCCCTGCTATTTCCATCCCTTTAAAAGGAGGATTAGCTCAGATGGCAGAGCAACCGAACTTCAGATCGGATCATATCTGATCGACCGTGGTTCAAATCCCCCTAAGGTCAACTCAGCCTTGACTTTATCTGAAACATCAAATGAGTACCATCTGAGGATGGCGGATGGAATGGTCCAGAGGGAATTGCATTGTGAGTAGCTGCGGCGCATCGTTGCGCATTGACAATCGAGACCTATCTGCCATGAAATCTGTTGAAATTGATCTGCAGTGTCGCGGCTGAGATCAACAAAGAGCGTTTAAAATCATTTCTCTCAGCGAAAAAAGCCACTCATCTAGAAATAGAGGAGTGGTACGGGTGCCTTCGGTAGGGCTACACCGTCTACATTACTATTACTTTATCCCTGGTACAAGTATTTCTATCCATTTCAACTGACTAAATAATAAAATCGTACCTTCAGGTCTCCATCTTGCGTCTCGAATTCAAGAACGTCGTTTTCTTTAGGCTCTGTTGCTGGCTTATGATCTACAAGACCTTGTAGCCTCGTTGCCATCATTCTTTTAACTGTCATAATTTCTGCCTCATTACCATATCGCAGAATGTTCTCCACAAAATCACAACTGGATAGAAGATTATGCAAATCAATTTCAAGTGTTTCTCTTTGTTTGTCCAGAACCTAAATAAAAATTGCATTGTTTTGCCTAGAACCACTGTAATAGTCATGTATTGATTATTGATTTGATACAATGGTGAATCAACTGGACATTGGTTTTACCTTATATTTACTACCGAACGTCTCTTCTAATGCCTTTACCAATTTTCGACCTTTTTCCTCGACAGCTTTCCGGTGATATTCGACTGCTTGCTGGATAGCTTCAAAAACAACATCTCTCCTGGGAAGTTTAAATTGCATATACAAATACAAAAGTTGACCCATCTAGCTTGGAGGTCACAAAGAAATATCCCAATCGAATGCATCGAAATGTGGGCACGTGTGGAGCGGGAGAACACGGACGATCAGAATCCATTATACAGTATTCGCGAAATCTGCAAAACAGTGGTATGAAGCGCAAAAATATTCTCTATGGAAGTCGATATTGCATGACTATATATAAGAAACTATAAAATTCGGAAAGTAATGATTTATAACGCCATGTCACTGTTTTCATATGAATTTTCTATTTTGTTTTTACTTTTACAACTTACAGCTGCAACTCATTAATTGCGTATTTTCAAGAAATTTTATTAAACAGATCCAGAGGGAAATTAAGACCTTCAATTTTTGTCCATGGAATGCTCTGGACCACCCTTAAACAAAAGCAGGTCTATCTGCAAGTTTATTAATTGTCTCGATATTTTGACGACGCTTTCCACATTCTATTAAAAGACCAGCCCACTTCAATGGCAATTGACGGCAAGACTATTACCGTTAGCCAGTGACTATTACGGAGGAAATTATTGTTATGCAAATATTCACTTCAATGGAGCAGTAACACAACATCAAAGGAGGAAACAAATATATCTACATGGCAATATACGTATCAAGAGTAGTATAGAGTGAACCATTATACATTGCTCGACATTCTGTAAAACATGCCTTCGGCAACTTCACAATTTTTTTTGTGAATGTAGAATTTGAGGTAAAAGAAATAAATTGATGATGATGATGATAGAGCTCTTTCACATGTGCTCAATGAGTCTCCAGAGAGTTATTCAAAGAAAAGATTGATACCCCTGATGGTGCCTTTGAGAAGACCGTGACACTTGGATGGCCAATGCGAAAAAGCCATATAAATAGGGTCCGACAAAGGGTTCAATCTTCAGGAATCCTAGAGGCATTTCAACATTTTCTTATCAAATTTTTATTGAAGTTTGACCAATAAATCATAAAAATATAAATTTTCTAATGAATTTGCTTTAACCTACCGGAATCTAGGACTCCAGGATTCCTACTTTTGTTGGACCTTGCGTATAGTTGTCTTACCTATTACTCAAACTCTCCGTTACACCAACAACTTCACTCAATGCAAGTTTTACAATTGGGATTTTTCTTTTGCTGTTATCAAGCAATGTAGTGATACCGCCTCTATGAGTCTTGACTGCTTCTTTCAGATCAACGTAATTGTGTTCTCTGTGGTCATATATTGCACAATCACGGCATATCGCATCGTCACAAGTTTCACAGAAGTACTTCAGAACCTAAAAGTAGAACATGCACACCATGCAGTTACTACATCCATTCCAGTATAGACAGTATATGCGTTTAGCTATGCTTCTAAAACCCAACACCTAGTATGAAACACGTTGTTCTGACGACGCTAGTTATAAAATATTTTGATGAAAAATTACGGTTTTTGAAGCTCTCTTTTATGTGTTAAGATGATTAAATCCCAAGCGAATATTGTTTGAAATGATACACCGGAATTACGGTACTATACTTAGATTGACCAATTCTATTCAAGACAATATAACATATATTTTAGATCCAAACGATTTCACTTTATAGCCTTGATCGACGTACCTCTCTATCGTGAACTCCGCAAAATGATGGACATTTCAATGCATCGTGTACGGCATTATTTTGTAGTTCTTCAAATGAGATAATGGAATGATCTTTCGTCTGACGGATTCTTTCATGTGCCGTTACACAGTTAGTGCATAGATTCTCAACGCAATCCAAACAACGTGAACTAGCTAGTTCTCTATCTTCACAGTTAGTACATGCAGTTGGGTTCTGAATTGTCAGTACGTTGAGCATGTTACTAACGAATGAATTGACTGGAAATGCATCGACACCTTTTGTAGGCAAAGGGATGTTGTCTTGACACGTGGGACAACAGATGAAGCGTTCACCACCCCTAGAAGAAAGTATGAAAAATATGATAATATATACACCATATCACACTATAAATTCAATAACACACTTATTCGACATTGTAGTAACATAGAAAACGCCTTCTGAGTCTGGTACTTATTGGTCGCATAGCTATTTGTAGCATATTGGATCATTATTATTTTTACAAAATTGATAAGATTAAATCTTGTTTGCATCATGGGTCCATTGCATGTAACAAAAGTGTAACATTTATCGCCAGGCACCGCCTTGAAGCATCAAAATACGGTACAAATATTTCAAAGTACTTATCCATACACTTAAAAATGCGTTGCATTTGAATACTTTTAACACCTCTATATGCCGCGCTCAAAATCCCCTCATTCGATTTTTTTCCCACGGGCCTGTTATTCTATTATAACCAATGTTCTGCAAATAATTATATGGGTGTGTAGCTGTATAATAAATTATGCTACTGCAAACAATAAAATGGGCGGATAACGTTTTGCAATGATCCCAGTATCTGCTTATGGTTATACAATTTCTTAGCTGCATACGTACCTGATTGAGCCCTCTAGGCAGCTCTCACAAAATGTATGCAAGCATGGAAGTATCTTTGGGTTTTTAAACGTCGCGTTACAAACAACACATTCCATGTTATACACATCCCTCAACTTATTCAATTTTATTGTAGCCATTTTGAAAGTTGATTGATATCTTCCAGAAGTACCCTATAAGATATTGTTGCAAATTACATGACGACAAAATAAACGTTGGTAATATACGTAGTAAAGCTACAATGGAAACCTTTTTTTACATTATAATTCCTGCAAATAATCCATCATATCCTGCAGTGAGAATGACCTAACAGAAAACATGTGACCGACCCGTTTGACCTTGTGCGACGCACTTTCTAGACATGACTGACCAAACTCACAATTAACATGTGGTATGATTCATTTGAACGAGACCACGATAACAGGAATTAGCGAACTTCAACGAATCTAATCAGGTTCATTTCCAGTTCAGCAGAGGATATGATTTTATTAAGATAAGCTGCATATTGATGAGGCTTCCAATTGAAAGTATTATCACTCGTTAATACATTAAAGATTATTAAATTGGTATTCCATCTGCTACTGCTTGTAGACATCATGGCAGTATAGACATTATTGGATTTTAAAACTTGACAATTTTTAATGCATTCGCAATCAGATCGTTTTACAGTATATCGAACAGTGGAGTTGCTTTCTCGGTTGCTTGTAATCGGAGGCTATTTCATGTGCGACTCAATGAATCTTTTACGCCTAGGGACTTTTGCTCAAACAGCGTAACATCAAGCCGTAACTTTGATCTTCTGTCAACGTTCAATTGCTCTAGGCTTTTGGCCCCAGCCGCTCCGGCTTAAAGAGCAACTTTGATTCAAAATTTATATATGGATTACACAAATTATATGCATCTCGATATTTGTATAATGGAAAGTTAACGTGTGGTGTTCATCGGATCGGATATACAGAAAATTGATTACGGTTGGGCCTGCAAATGAGATAGTGATCCGAATCCGATCTGATCCAAAGCAATAATCATAAATATAATCCAATCAAACCAGAATTTAAAATTCCTGAATTTCCGAACTAATCCGAATTGTTTTGCATGAAATCTGAAATACGCAGAGCTCCACAGTGCATCATAGAGATGTAAATCATGTAAACATCCAGTAAACGTACATTTAGCCAACATAATTCAAAACAGTGGCACTTATCATAAATCTATCGACGCTTGCTTGATACAGTCTCAGGCGTGCGGCCAGATTTTTCTTCGATTTGAAATATTTTATGATACACAATACTCTAACTCCAGTGTAAACAATATAATAATAAAAAA
Source organism: Haliclystus octoradiatus (assembly GCA_916610825.1). NCBI lineage: Eukaryota > Metazoa > Cnidaria > Staurozoa > Stauromedusae > Haliclystidae > Haliclystus > Haliclystus octoradiatus. Next base: position 4,145,767 of record OU744452.1, read on the forward strand.
AATATATTAATAATTAATTCCAAGACGTGAGTTTATGACTCTTTTGACGTACTAAGCTGTCAATCATTGTATAATACGGAGATTGAACTGTGGAGGAGAACATGAGAAACACTTTAAAATGATGTACAATTAATAAAGACAAATGAATCATTCCTTCATAAATATCGTTATTTAATTAACATCAATCGTGTCAATTGAACCGATTGTATATTTATAGAGAAAAGCATATTAACGTAGCTATAATTACATTGAAAAATTCTATTTTCTGTGTTTAAAGGAAGCTAGAACACTCTGAACACATTTCGAAATCTGAAAAAGTCCGACCTAAAAATATCACTGCAGATCTGATCGATCCGATCCGAAGACCAAAAGCTGATTAGAATAGAAAATCCGACTCGATCGACTTTGGACTTGAAGTCAGGTCGGATTCGCACATCTTCTGTGGAAAGCGTTGGCAACCCGGCAGACTGTGGACGTTCACGGAATGCTCGGTAACGCTTGATTTCGTCCGTCTGTCTTGAACGTTCCGCGAAAGTCGAGGGAACGTTCGTGACAGTCTTTAAAATTCTTGTATTCTCGAACCTTTACAGAAGTTAAAAATCTTCCTTAAACGTTCATTGTTTTTTGGGAATGAACTTTGAAATGCATGAACACTAACATGGTTGTATATTTGCTGTCAATATTCGATTGCCTATACCTATTACCCATGCATACATGCCTATGTGTACCACTCAGCTAGATCCATCATTAGTCATAATGGCAGTGGTAACTATAAACTGCTTTGGCCCCAGCTAGTACGCCCTTCCGTACATGTGTTTACACTCATCCGTGTATTATGATCTGGGGTGTATATTAGAGAGTCATTATTTCAAGACAAGGAATCCGAAAATATCCTGATAGTAGAGTATGAGCCCACGTCCAGCTCCAAATTTATCAAAATCATTTGACTCCATTTCCACTCTGGCTCCAAAATAGTTGACAATCTGGTAAATTAAATCGACATAAGACATCATTGAATGCTATATCTTGCCTGTATGAATCGTTTTAAATCAAATGAAATTGCAGAAAACGGTTTAAGGCTTTATCGAAATTTTCAAATGTGTCTATTTTATTCATCAATTCGATTAGGAAAATCAGGTCACTGATTTTGAAATGCACTCAGTGACTTCTGAGTGGTATGCCAGGAACAGAAACTGCTCATTTGCTAACCTTCTGTAGACAAGGTAAATTGAAGTAAAAAATTGTAAGTATCCATTGCAAGCAAATTTTGCATGAACTGTGTTGCTTCTCATTCCGCACATTGCGTGAAAAGCTTCCTCATAATTATTGTCCGTCTATGGTATGGCACGGAATCAATGTTTTCGACTGTTGTCATTTTGCAACATTGATACAGCTAAGGCTTGTGTGCATGATATCTCACGCCTTTTGAACCCGCAGAATCTGTTCATTGACCCCAAGCCGTGCTCTCTTGGAGTTCAATTGTTCTGTTGCAATGATCTTTCAATCAATCACCAGCGCCGCGAGAAATCACCCCGATTCAGTTACCTGTTAACAGAGCAATTCCTATACGACCCATCATTAATCATTTATCTCAATTTTATAGCGTTATCCTGCATCATCGATTCTATTCGAAATGCTATTTGATGTAATCAAAAAGTATATTCAAATCATTTATAGAAGTTGTTTTACCAGAATAATCGTTCTGTAATTAGTAGATTTCATTTATTTATCAAGATATTTAGATCTCCTCTCGCAAATGTAATATTGGTTATGGATTCAGAGAGGGAGGAAAGTGAACGACAACTTGGTCGATTGAAAGACATTGAACTTTCATGTGGGATATGTACTGGGAACTTAAAATCTCCTCGTATTTTGGATTGCTTACATTCGTATTGTGAACAATGTATAGCGAATAATTTAGAGACAATCACAGTACCATGCGATGTACCCAAAGGAGTTAGTAGTTGTAATACAAGCCTTTGTGAGGGAGAAAGTGATGTTAGCTCTGAATGTGATACAACCAAAAGCCAAGTCGGTTCCTGTATTGGGGAATTCCATTCACTAGACACTGTTATTCACTATTCTCATACTGATGTACAAGAAGACTTATGTGTTACGTGTAGAAAGTGTCAACAGATAACATTACTACCAGATGGAATGGTTAAGCTGCTACCTTTTAACTATTTTGCATGCAATGCTGTCGATCTTGCTTTAATCCAGAACAGCAAAGAAGAGAATATACGATGTCCAAATTGCGATGACGATGCACCAGCTACGTCTCGTTGCGTTGAATGCACGACGTTTCTTTGTGCTGATTGCGTTATTGCTCATCGACGTTTACGTTTGACAAAAGAACATCATATATTAATGCTTGACGCCTTGCAATACAATAAACGAAGCGTTCATCAACCTGTCTATTGCGACCATCATAAAAATGAGCTTTTGATGTTCTTCTGTGAGGTATGCCAAGTGTTAATATGTAAGGAATGCACAATTTTAACTCATCGCGGTCACAAATATGAAGGTAAATTCCTACACTATCACATTTTCTTATTTTTGTTAAATATCAAGTGAGATAATTCGAACAATTATTTGTCCTTTTACGTTACAGGTCTTCGGGATGCTCTCGAACAGCACAAATTAAAAGTACTGTCACTCATGGAGATTTGCGAGAAAGATAAATTACCCCCAGTAGAAAAGGCTGTCGATGAAGTACAGGATATGTCTGCAAGACTTCATGCTCGCAAGGTGTCTGTTAAACAAGCAACAAGAACCAGAACTGAAGAATGTATTCATCGATTAGAGAGACAATGTGAGCAGATGTTAATTGATATAGATAGAGTTTATCAAGATAAACAGAATGTTTTACAAACACAGCAGTTAAGATTAGAGAAAAGCCTCGCCAAGCTAACAACTGCAAGAGACTTTGTTGACTATGCATTCAAGAATGGTAATGAGGCTGAGATTTTTAGTTTATTAGATGCGATGGCTGATAGAATCAGAGAACTGAACAGCACCGAATTAAATTACAAAGAACCTGATGAAAATGACGTCATAGAACACATCTTTAAAACTGAAGATATTGAGAACATCGCAGATAACTTGGGAAAAATCTCCTCAACCAGAATATTTTTATCTAATACCAAGGTATATGGACCTGGTCTTAAATCAGCGAAGGTTGGACTAGAAACATATTTTCAATTAGACGTTAAAGACCGTTTCGGTAACCCTTGCCTTGAAAAAGAACATGATAGTGACATACGAGTCAAGCTACAAGCACCAGAAGGCTTCTATATAAATAACCGCTTAATAAACTCTGGTAGAGGCACCTATGTGATAAAGTACACTCCTGTCACAAAAGGAAAACATGAATTGGCTATTAAGATACGTGGAAGACCGATTCCTAATGGAGTTCATTCCGTTAGAGTGTTTGAAGGCATCGACTATTCAGAGGTAATTGTTACATTAGTATGAGATTACATCACTCTTATAAGTAGATCACCAGGATTTAGACCCATGAGTTTATCTATACAATTTTAGTGGTCACCTCGGAATGCCGTGGATTGTGATGACATCGCTGGATATCACGTGGTACAAATCCAACAGTCACCTGCTCATTCTGAGGGAATGTTTAACACTCATTTAATTTAAACCAAAACCTGTCTACTGTGAAATAGTCAATGAGCTCCACTGAATTGACTGTTACAAGTGGCAGACAATAATGGCAATGTGTCTATATGTTTTGTTGAATTGACCAACATTACACAAACAAAACTAACTGCAAATTAATCAACTTCCTCGTACCACAAATGATATATGTCAATCTAACGTCATCAAGATGACCATCAAAGTTAGTCAGTTATAAGCTTTCGAAAAATAAATCCTATCTTAGCCAATCAAAATGCCTAACATCAAATGCAGTTTAGTTTCTACAGTTGAATTGACGTTTGTTATTAAACGGAAGCCATTTTGAATAAACAAAAATTTGCCAGACGTCTGGGCTTCAAAATTTGACGTGATTCTTGATAGAACGCTCTATCCACTCTTTTCTATAGATCGATTGTTTGTACTGATTCGTGGCAGGTTGATATAGAATTAGATTTAAAAATGTCTCCTCTGTTCAAAGTCTTCATCTAAAATGTATAAATTTATGTCATTTCAAACTATCATCTCCACCTGTATATTGTTATTGTAATTTTCAGATCAAAGAGGGCTTCTTGGTATTTGGTAGTGCAGCGATATTCAAACAGCCATGGGCGGTTGCTGTCAACAAAGAAGGAACAATGTATGTAACAGACCATGGTAACCATAGGGTACAGATCTTTGACCGGCTTGGTTCATATCTTGGTGAATTTGGTTCCCGTGGTTCAAAAGAGGGTCAATTTCTTGGTCCAACCGGTATTGTTGTTGATCAAACCGGTATTGTCATTGTAGCAGATTGGGACAATCATCGACTACAGCTATTCAGTCCAACAGGGAAATTTATTGGATTATTTGCTAGCCAAGGTAACATTATAGATTTATATATCTATTACACATTAATATATCAATATATTACAGGAAGATACTGAATTTACCCATGTAATTATAAATACAAAGCTCGTGGATACTCTATGAAGATCATAGAGATGATGCGATCAAAATGCATACGAACTTAGAACGGACTTATTCTTGTGTAGTGCAATCCTGAATCAAGCTCACACAAGATACTGTAATATATATTTGTTAGCTAAATTTAAATGCGAACTACTATTATATCATAAATCTATTGAATATTTGTAATTATTTTAGAAGGGTATACTATGTAAGGGCTGTTCTATATAACATAGCCATAACTTGACATACTCGCACCTAATCAATCAAGTGGATTGAAACTCCACAAACAATTTAGTCACATCATAAACCGAAGCTACAATAATAACAATCAAATTTGAAGTACGAAATGCATATACTTATAAATAATATTCAATAATCACATGGTATATAGTATTTAGCATGCAATAAGAAGAGCGTTATACGCCTGTGTTGTTGATTGACCAATTATTTGATGTGGATTCGACCCAAGTTCAATTTATTTCAATCATTGGATTCAGTCAAACAATCATTTTTTTCAATCGTTTCAATACTTGATAAATTGATTGGACGATAGTCATTATTATTTGATTAATATATTTTATCTCCATTAAATATCCAACAGGGCGAGACGAAGGGCAAGTCGAACACCCCGCTGGTCTTGCAATTGATCAAAATGGATTTGTTGTTGTAACAGAAAGAGACAATAACCGGATTCAAGTCTTTACTCTCGATGGTAAATCAATCCTTTGTTTTGGTTCCAAAGGAAAAGGCCCTGGCCAATTGGATTCACCTACACATGTCACAGTCACTGCTAGTAACCACTATATTGTGTCAGATGCTGGAAATAATCGTATAGTTGAATTTGATAGTGGGGGTCTTTATCTGAAGCATATTGGACGAAAAGGAAAGAACTTCAGTGAATTTAATCGTCCATCCGGAATAGTAGCTGACAAAGAAGGATACGTTATTGTTGGTGATTTCTATAACCATCGGGTGCAGGTCTTTGATTCTGATTTAGAATTTAGCAGCAAATTTGGTACTGAAGGCAAGGGTGATCTGCAATTTAAATTTCCGTCTGGAATATGTCTCAGCAATGAAGGCCGACTAATCGTAGCTGATCGACATAATAATCGAGTACATGTATTCTAAATGAAATGTGGAAGCTGCGATAAATGATGACACACGTATATGACTGTCCATTAATATGCACACACAACGTAGCTATATTTAATAGAAATACTGCAGGTATATGAAGGGAGGTTTATCAAACTTTGATATTATCGTGTATAGAATTCTTAACTGAAGAAATTATTAAAATTTATCCCTCATATCATCAACACTTGATTTTTGGGGGTCATTGATACCTTCAAATTATGTAAAAAGGACACTATTAAAAGTTTAATTGATATTTTAGCTAAAGAAATATAGTAAAATTAATTAAATTAATCAATTTTATTAAACATGTACATAGTACAAATAGATTTATGTACTCAGTACAACTGTCTTTAAACGAAATTATACGCATCTATATTTTGAGGCATCTAATACCTTGCCTCTCAAACAAACATAATACTGACATGTCTTGACTCAACTTAATATGACTCCGTGCTTAATGAGCTTGAAATAATAAACTGCCTTTGTATATTGTTTACGTTTATATCGTGGAAGAAGCAAGGTTCTGAAAATTCAAATAATTATAAAAAGCAATGTAGACGGTGTCGCCCTATCGAATGCACCCGTACTACTTCTCTATTTCTAGAGGAGTGGCTTTTTCGTTGTGAGCAATAATTTTAAACGCTGTTTGTTGATCTCAGCTGCGACAGTGCAGATCAATTTCAACAGATTTCATGTCAGATAGGGGTCTCGATTGTCAATGCGCAACGATGCGCCGCAGCTACGCACAATGCAATTTCCATCTGGACCATTTTCCATCCACCATGCTCAGATGTTACTCATTTGATGTTTCAGATAAAGTCAATGCTGGGTTGACCTTCGGGAGATTTGAACCACAGTCGATCAGATTTCAATCTGATCTGATCTGAAGTTCGATTGCTCTGCCATCTGAGCTAATTCTCCTTATGTTTCAAAACGTTTCAAATCTGGTCTCAGATTTCAAGCAATGCTGCTGATCATTTTACAATCTTTAAGCATATCAGAGGATAAAAGTTTATAGCGTGAACTATAGATACCCGGGGGAAAATACACCCACAGTTGAAAACTCGCCTGCTTGTTCTTGCGACAGATGTCATTTATAGCACAAGTTTCTCGAGTGATCAAAATCTCGAGCTATACAAAACAATATTGACATCTTCAAAAGCTTGAAATCTTCCTCCAGGTCATATTCACTTTGGATATGTTGTACCATGGTATGTGTCGTATAGCTGGCTTGGCTATATCGACATTGAGTCCCAGCGAACACAACGACGGTCAAACTGGAACTGATTTATTATTCAAATTACACATACATATAAATTACAGGAATTACATAAGGTGATGACGTCAATTGCACATAGAATTACAACTTCACATATACAAGACAGAACAGCTTGATTATTACAAATTACATTACACAACAGTATGGTAATGTTAACGAGTTTACTACTCTGATCGTGACTTCTAGTGGGACTCTTCGTGTAGAAAATACTGTAATGTTACGCATAAAATCGGTGGTACATTAAAGAATAACTTGACCGTCTATTTTACTTCTACACCGTATAGCCATAACATTATAGCTCAGCCTTTTGGTTTTAGTATATAATCTATTGGCTCTATTTGAGGGAGAAATACGATTTTGATGTGCCAGCAGATAGATTTTTGATGAATCCAATGAATCCAAGCAACTCGATCTAGTAATCGCTGTTTCAACTATAGCGGAGTCGAATAGCACAGGACCGCAATAAAGGGATTCATCCTGATAACTTGTTAAATGTTCAATGTAATGTTTATGAAACAGTAATTCACATCATATAAATATACGAAAGCAGCAACCAGCTAATGCTCACTTTACAAAGTTTCAATTTGTGTGATGAAAAGAGTTACAAAAATAAGCATATGAAAGATAGATACATAGATATAGATTATATTAAAGACACATAAACAACTATAATACATTGGATTGGCGGTTAGAATATCTATTTACATGTTTTTTTATAAGACCTTATTATTCAGCAGTTGTTTCTTGATGTCTGCCATCGTTGTAAATTGTGATTTTTCTTTCATTTTTGTGAGTTATAGTTTGGATTTTAATGCTGTTTTGATTGTTTGATTGATTGTTTGTATTTACATTTATGTAATGAGTCAAATTTATAATATTCATGCACCACTAAAGCTAAACGAACGTTGTCTGGACGAACAAAGTCTGTATGTTCGTTTTCCTGAACTTGATATAAAATGTTAGATTCAGAAACTAGGTCTCCTATTTTGTTGACTTTCTAGAGAACTTTGAAATTTGAGGAACTTTGAAAGAAAAATTAAGGATTTGTAGAATTTGTTTAGACTTATGAGCTTTTTGGGGAGCATTTCCAAGTTTTTGAAACTTTTTGAGTAGCATTAATCTAGATTTCTGGCATTAACAGGTTTGTTCAAACGTTTTGGGTACTTCACGTTTTTCCAAAGTGGAACCCCTTTGTTCATGCAAAGCTGGTGTTAACCCCCCTCAGGGAAATATGAACCGTAATATTCCATTTTCGAGCTTAAAGGATTGATATTAAACTCATTCATTGTGATGTAATTCCAAGAAACGTGTGCTGCCTTGTTGATATAAATATACAGTACTATAATGTAGACAAAATCAATGAGGCAGCTGTAAATGCAGAAAGTGAAGACGAATGTAGCTATTTTCAACATTGTCGATATCTATTTTAAATAAGTGCCTCTTTATGCGTTAACTACGACAGTTACAAATTGTTTATTTCTCAATGTCGCACTAATAATGTGAATTGGACAACATATATATATTTTCTCCGCACTCTCCGCGGAAATAGAGCTCTGATATTAAGAAAATATAATGATGCCTTACAATTATGCTAATAACATTATAAAAGGACGAACTCATACTTTGAGGCTCATTATGCGAGGGAGTGTATAGTTTTCAAACGTACACTTCGTTCTAAATACGAAGCAATGGTGGCTTCCTTTCACTGTTGAGAATTTGTGTGCAGCAGTAGGGAAATAGTTGATGTCAGGTAGGACATTCAACCGGTGTAAAATCTTCAATTCAGAGAGCTATAGTAAACAAAGTCAGATGCCTGTGGACGATTCAACTTCTGTGACTGTCTAATACTTTATAAATTTATGCATAGATTGGACACATGAATTACACAAATCCTGTTCCGTAACTCAGAGTTTCACGCTTTAAGCGATCATCAGACGGTAACTATATTGATCATTTACCGTCTGATGATCGCTTAAAGCGTTTAACTCTGAATTAGAGAAGAAGTTTTGCCTTAATCTTATTTCCAATCTATTTATACTCTGTTTTAACCCAGGGTTTAATTAACACTTTTACATGCACCAATGTTTACGAATTGTATTAATCGATTATTATGAAAATTCATACACATGACTTTATAGGTGGCAAAACATCCACAGAGTGCTAGATGCTGGTATGCAGAGCAGTATTGAAGCAGAGTCAAAGATAAGAAGTTGTCTCCGTTACTCAGATTTTCGCGCGATAGCGCTCATCAGACGGTATATGACATAGACTTACATAGACTGCTGACGAAAATGTACAACATGGGGAACAAAGATGGCTGACGCAAGGGACTTATTTTAGCGCTCTCCTCATTGACATTTTCAAAGTTATTTGATCTCTCCTATAAACTCTTTTTTAATCTAAAATCCAAACAATATGTTCTCACTGTCATAGAAAAATAGTTTAAATAGGATTTTCCTGCCAGCGAAGCGAGATTCGTTCATAGGATCACAATTATTTTCAATCATTTATGAATAATTTAAAATCACACCGAGAGACAGGGAAATATAAAAATTAAAAAAAGAAATACTATTTACCTTCAAATGTGATTAAAATATAGAATTTTTAACTCATGTATGATGCAACTTGAAATTGGTAGTCATAAATAACTCTTTTATAAATAAAAATCCTGTTTCATTTAGAAACAAAAATTGCTCAAAAAATTGCTTGAAATTTCGCGGTTTTCAAGCCTCTGTTTTGGTACCTTGCGTCAGCCATTATGGATGCCCATGGTCGCTATGTGTTTTCCATGAAGTTTGGCAGTGGAATCAGCAGTCTATGTAAGTCTATGTAATATGAGTGTCTGATGAGCACTATCTCGCGAAACTCTGAGTACGGAGACAACGTCTTAAATTAGACTCTATTTCTACATTCATACATCACGTAATCCAGAAAAGTTTTACAGTTCAATATTTTGCCGTCGTGATTTTGCTGTCGACTGTCGATCATAGCTCCGTTGAAAATTTGACTGCTAAACTCAAAATTGATTGCAGATCACACAGTAACTTAGGCTTAGATCCATACCCTCTGAGTCTCAACCGTGATCGATGACCCCGTATTGTAAAAAGTCTAAACGACTCCAAAGATGGCTAAGCTCAATGTTTAATATTATTGATACAATGTTTTCCGTTTACCAACAACAAACTTTATCGAACTAGTTTACTGTACATTCTGGGGGAAGAAGCTATAACTGTGCGAGATCTTCAGCTTATTTATCTCTGTAACGCACAATACACAAAGAAACAATTCACTGTAATGCTGTTTAGGGTTGTTTGTACTGATGTACTGGTGAATTGGTGCTACTGCTGTGAAAATAACTCTACTGAACAGTATCACTCAAGGAGCCTGGGTATGAATTTATCGTGCTAATTGTTAATGTATCGTCTTTAGTTTGTTAGTGCTGAATGCATTAAACCGTGTAAAGTGTTCACAAATCAATGAATCGGTGACCTGTTTTTCCTCCTTAATCCGTGTTGTTTCAAATGTCTAAAAATTAAAAAGATGGCGTACTTATAAACTAAATTATTGCAGATTTATAAAGCTTCTTTTACAAAATAATGTGTTATTTAGTTTATTGCTATATTGCGTAAGACAAGAATGAAGCGTACAAAATGTCACATGGATTGTAAATGATATCTATGGTTATTTATGTAAGTTTGAACAGAGAACTTAACAGGGATAAATATCTATAAAAATCCTCATTTCTAGCAACTGGCGATGCATCATTATGTAGTTAGATGGATGGATGGAGAGAGATACTACAACTAATAGGACCCGGCTGCAGATTTTGCTAAGAATGTTGCTTGTATATAATTTCTCAAACTACGCCATGCTTAGCATGTTTTGCTTTTCTATATCAATAAGAGATTGTTCTTCATAATACTGCAATCATTATTATTCAATTCAATAATATTGTGGCTTAATAAAACCATAGCAGAATAAAAAGCAATATATAAACAGGTATTAATACGATATTTTTACGACTTTTTCAAATCGTTTTTATGCTTGCGTGAAGATTGATGAAAGCCCTGCAATGAGTGGTGTATATATGGCAGCTGTAATTTGAATTATTTCTTTTTATTTTCAGCATGTTTGAAAACAGAAGCTGGTGTCCAAAGTGGCAGTTTGTTGTTCTTTTATTATTCTTTGATAGCTTTATCAAAGGTAAGAGAGATTGATTTTATGTTGTATTTTATTTATGTTATCCTTTAAATTTATGAGTGAATGTATACTGTTGAAGTTGCCATATAGACTAGAAAACAGCAAAGCATACTAAATTGAGTTATTAACTCTCGATATTTGGACATGTCTCGTTCTTGTAGTTGTTTTCCTGTACAACACTACTTGAAAAAATATCAATCACTGTTATCTATGTTGTTTTAGATGAATGTCATAAATATTCTGTAATCTGCATTAATTATTTACCAAATTCTCATGGTTGATAATGTATCATTATAGGCAAAAAATTAAACGAAGAAGATGATATTCTCGATCAAGTGATTCCTCATCGCATAGAACGGAGGAAGTTTAGTAGGCCACATAATGCAGTTCATCGCCTACCGAAACGAGGATTTTTGCCAGAATCAGCACTGTCCCTACCTAATGGTGCCAGTTTGAATGGACTCAATTTAAATGGTCTCAACTTGAATGGTCTTAATTCAAATGGCGTGCTACCAGCTTCGTTTTCTCAACAACTAGCACAAGCTGATGACCAAAATATTCATGCAGCAAACGAAGGTAGCAATATGGTACAAGATATGTCAGATCAGTCTGAATCAGCACAAGATGCAAGTCTAAAAACAAAAGCTCCAGAAACTCACGAAGCTGGTGAAGCTGGTCAAGACTTTTACGGTACAAGTTCTAAGCCCTCTCCACTTCCTCCAAGCCAAGCAACAGCTGATATTAGCCAATATGGGCTATGGGAGTATGGTTTAGATGATACAAAAGGTGGAAATGTTGACGATAGTAACAAAGCTCCGATTACGGGGCAATATGCACAACAGGCACAAGATCAAACTCAAGAGGAAGCCCAAAAGATACCTGGAATGGAACAAGGTGGTATCAGTCAGGTAGTAGATGCTAATAAAATGGCATCTATTCTTGGTAATGATATTAATATCAACGGTGCAAAAATAGGGAGCGAACTAGATAATGCAGAACAACTACTTGCACAGCAAGCTAATGAACAGAATGCAGTTGCAACAACACAATCAAATCAAATTTCTGATGCAGCAAATGCAGTACCAGAAGCTGATGCAAATGGAAGCATTGGGTCTGTTACAGAGGGAGGAGCCGTGACCACAACAACTGAAGGAGGAATGCCTTTACAAAACGGAGAAAATTCACCAGGGTCTGTCTCAGTGGTCAACTTGCCGAATGCAATGACCATAGAAGATGAACACGGAAATCTAATCAAACCATTCACAACAAATGGTTTGGCTAATCACCACAATAATGGCAAACCGAAAGCTGCCTCGTTACAAACACACACTCCTGGGAAAGCTGGAGACTCTGCAATGCTTCAACAGGTTGGACAACAGCCAGCCAAAGTATCAGGAAATGTTATGAACAATGCTGCACAAGGAGAGTCGCTCAAATATCCGTCTATTATGAGTATGTTGAATCAGCAAAGCGAAGGAGCAGCAAAAGACGCCAATGAACAGCATATTGGAGGTGAAAATAAAGACACAAAGCTTTTGAAGATAATCAAGAATCTATTGAAGCCAGGAACTGAAGCATCAGATAATGGTCACGAAGAGCTAGAAAACAAAGAAATTATGGAATTGATCCACCATCTTCGAAAGGATAAACATAAAACAGATGAAGCTGTTGCGTCTGCTACAGTTCCATCAAACGGAAACCTGAAAGTTTCGAAAGTTAATGATGCTGAACAGGTAAAACAAGAAGCGCCGATTGTAACTTCTCCACAACCACAACAAGCTGTAAACACTGCTGCAACAGATCCTATCAAAGAAGATGCAGATCTAGCCCAACTTGAAGCAATGATATATGGAGGAAAGAATGGAGGAAACAAAGGGGGATCAAAGTCAGTGTTCTACGATCCAGAGATGCCATTGGGAGATCCTGGAACAGGAAGCAACGAAGGTCTTATGGATTATTTGGAACAAGAAACTGCATATGTCAATCAAATTCAAGAAGGAAGTCAAAGCTCTGATCCTCACAAACAATTGCTTCACATTGCAAAGTTATTGCTCATGCACAAGAATCCTCATGCATCCATGGACACAGAAATTGGTCCACAGGCTAAATTGGATTCAGGAAAATTAACATCTCCAGGAGGTATTCAGAATATTTCAATTTCTGCAATGACACCAAAGATTAACGGCTCACAGACATCATCAGCTGTTCAAAGCCCGTTATCTGGGGTGAAGCTTGCTGTAAGCAGCATAAAAGCAGACAGTGCAAATGCGAATAAGAATACCTCTAGCAATGTTCACAAAGAAAGCAGTAAAGCCGTTGATACTTCAAAACTCACTCACAAAGTAGAAAATGCTAATTTTAAACCAACAAAAAACACAAACAATACAAGCACTTCTTCAGATGAATCCAAGTCTGCTAAGGAAGACGATAAAGAAATAAAGCACCAAGAGACCAAAGCTACTCAAGCAGGAAAAGAGGAAAATGCAAACCAGAACCTTGACAGAATAAAGCTAAAGGAGCCATTGGCCCAAGATACAATGAAGGAATTGGGTTCTGAAGATACTGTGAAAGAGCACGATGCTTCAAATGTGAAGAATGAAAGTGTCAATGAAAACGAGGACAAGGCAAAGACAACCCAACAGACTTCTGAAATCAAAGAGGAGGCAAACTCCACTGAAAATACTACTTCTAATCCTCACCCTGAAAATAAAAATGCAAAAGAAGTTTCAACAGCAAACCAAGATAAAGATAAAGAAAATGACAAATTGACAGAAAAACCAGATACTCAATCAAGTAACATAGCAGAGAAAACAAGTGACAATACAGAAGAGCAACCACAAAAACCAGCAATAAAAGAAAATAATTTCAAGAATGAAAATAAAAACGATGATGCTTCTAGCTCTCAATCATCTGCAAATGTAGATAACGGGACACAAGCTGACTTGTCATCGAGCCATGAGTTGACAAATGAGCCTAGTGATTCACACGATAAATCAATCGATACCGGAATAGGATCAGAGGTTTCTGATCATGTAGTCACCCCGTTAAAGGATGACTCTGGAAGGGTACCAGATGGTGTTGAACCGAAATTTAAAGATGAAGGACCTACTGTATCTCAAGTGAGAACATCGGCCAATGGTCAAACAGTCATAAAAGAAACTGTTGGTCCTAGCTCAAGGCATACTAAAGAATCTGACACTCAATCTAAAATGATACACCCAGAAGGGAACGAAGTAGGCATAAATGTTAAAGAGACAGAAGTTGTTAGGAAGCTTCCAGGTTTGCCTCTCACCAATCCCGGCACTGAGCATTATGAAGTTCCAGTGCGTACTCTGAAAATCAAACCATTTTCTAGATATCATACGTACACAGGAGACGATGGCCAAGTTTCAAGAGTTTTGAACTCACTGGCAGCTAGAAGTTCAACCACCCCACCCTCTGGACTACATACCAACAGTGGATTCTCATCAATGTCAGCCATTAATGGTAAAGAACAAGCTAGTTTTGAAGGACCTAGTACGTTGACAAGCCTTCACCCATTACCAATATTAAAGGATGTCAGTCCCTCAACAAGATCAATACTGACAAGTCTATATCGAAAAAAATTGGTCCCTCTGATTCCTTCAACCCACTTTGGAGTACTGTCACCTCCAGTGGAAGAGATGCCTAATAATGCCAACAGCCAACAGAGAGATGAACTGCCTAGTAACAATTTCAAAAGTCTATTGTCAGAAAAACTAAAAAACCTATTCGGTAGGCAATCAATGTCCGCATCTCCAATGATGAACGATGAAACTAAACAAGTTCAGAAAAGTCGAACAATTACTGCTGCTAAGAAATCGATACAAGATTTTATCGATTCCTTACGTAGAAATAAACAGAAACAGAAAACATATCTGCAGTCTAGCAATGATGACCAAGAACAAACATTTGTAAAACATCATGGCGATAAAGATATTACCTCCATGTCAGCTTCGCTAAGCAGTTATCGCAAGACTGGATCACAGCTAAAAGATATTGATCAAGCTATGAATAGAAAAGAGACCCATCCTCAGTCTTCATTTGGAATGATCGTTGCTAAATCAAATGGTCCAGAAACAGGGACGAATTTTGAAGTAGGAGTGGATCCTATGGATGTAACACGTTCTCGTTTAGCTCATAAACCTCGCGGACCCTCTATAGCAGACGTATTATTCCGATTGGGAGAGGCAGAAAAACATAGCAATGTAACTGGTAACCATGCCAAGAGTGCTATACGAAATACTAATAGCATATTAAAGATGGAAGGCAAAACACATATTATCAAAGGAAGTAACCATAAATCTACTTCAAAGAAATCTCTTACAGAGTCAATAGGCTTAAAACCTAGATCATTGGATGCAATGTTTAAAAAATTACGAGAGGACAAAAATCTCTCATCGTTATTGTTGAAACGAAGAACTGTTGCAGTAAATGATAATGATATCCATTGAATAGAATGTAGACATTTCATTATCAAGAATACATTTGCAAAAGTAGATTTGATGATGGATCTATTTTGGTGGATGAATCACTTTCGAAATCCAAATGAAGAATTTACCGCATGGTAAAATTCTTTGACAATTAAAACGAATCATATATCCAATGTTAAATATGTTCTATTGTGGTGCTCTATCTTGGCGAAATAGAAGGTCAGCATGAATATGAGCAGGAGATACTATTTGATATTTTTGAATCTCATCGAAATAATTTACTCAAAGTTATAATATGATATATTCAGATAATTGCTTAATATTACATCCATTGTATTCTTCTATAACTAACACCACCTATCATGTCTATATTTGTAAAGTTAGATCACATATTTTGATTCATATGATCTTACGTGCTTGATATAATGAATACGATTCACTTAAATCGTTCATTCGAATAAAATGTAGAAGTGATACGGATCAATTAGTTATCCTATTATTTTTTCAAGAAAAATAAAATAGTTTTAATGTTTTGTCTCTTATAGTACTGATCGATTTTATGTAATCTGATTAGATACGCTGCCATTGTCTATTTTTCAATAAATGCAATGATTGACAATTTTGATTAATATTAATAATAATAATAATAATAATAATAATAACAATAATAATAATAATAAAAATAATAATAATAATAATAATAATAATAATAATAATAATAATAATAATAATAATAATAATAATAATAATAATAATAATAATAATAATAATAATAATAATAATAATAATAATAATAATAATAATAATAATAATAATAATAATAATAATAATAATAATAATAATAATAATAATAATAATAATAATAATAATAATAATAATAATAATAATAATAATAATAATAATAATAATAATAATAATAATAATAATAATAATAATAATAATAATAATAATAATAATAATAATAATAATAATAATAATAATAATAATAATAATAATAATAATAATAATAATAATAATAATAATAATAATAATAATAATAATAATAATAATAATAATAATAATAATAATAATAATAATAATAATAATAATAATAATAATAATAATAATAATAATAATAACAATAACAATAACAATAACAATAACAATAACAATAACAATAATAATAATAATAACAATAACAATAACAATAACAATAACAATAACAATAACAATAACAATAACAATAACAATAACAATAACAATAACAATAACAATAATAATAATAATAATAACAATAATAATAATGATAATTTGAGAACAAAAATCAAAGACAACAGTAATTTTGAATGTGTTTTATTAGTAAAACTCAACGTTTCGGAAATCGTCTGTGACCATTTTGAAGAGTGAAAGAAATTTTATTTGATGAAGTTAACTTTTATACTATAAATAATTAATTAATTTCTTATTTATGACTTAAACTTACTAAGATACCTTAGATAAGTTTAATTTTAATTTTTGTTCTAATTTTAATTATCTTAATAGTATTGAGTATTGACCATGTTAACATTTTAAAGAAAGAACCTGACGCTATGATTAAGTTGCCTTTTGAAGATCAGGACGCAAGTATATAGTGATAAGAGAAATAAAATCTCTGTGTAATAAAATAAATATTAACAATGTATTTGTTTTTACGAGTCGAAAACTCAAAGACGACTTTAGGCATCTTGAAGCCAAACCTGAACTTCTTTCGAAACATCGCGTAATCTATCATTTCAAATGTGGCTTGTGTAATTCAAGCTATGTAGGATATACTAAACGTCACCTACACCAAACAATAGAAGAGCACACAGAAAGAGTTCAGCAATTGGGTAACATATCAAACAACACAATCAAACAATAGACGATGTGATCGGAGATTTTGAAGTTTTAAAACATTGCAGCTCAAAATGGGACTGCCTCGTTTACGAAATGCTATTCATTAGGGACTTACAACCAAACCTGAATGGTCAATCAGATTCAATACGATCTAAATTATTTTTAGCCAATTTCTTATTCTATTTTATCAAAGAAAAATTTCGTATTTTTGCTTCAAAGTTATGTATCTTAGTAAGTTTATGTCATAAATCAGGAATAAATTAATTATTTATAATATAAAAGTTAACTTAATAAAATAAAATTTCTTTCACTCTTGAAAAATATTCACAGACGATGGCCGAAACGTTGAGTTTTATTAATAAAACACATTCAAAATTACTGTTGTCTTTGATTTTTGTTATCAAATGCTTTAAGAAGAAGCTATTCATCAGGTAATGATAATGATAAAGACAATGATAATGTTTGTTTGTTTGTTTTGATTCATTACCAATATACCAGTTATATAAATACAGGTGTGTGGTAAGTATTACTTTATTTACATATTTTCGTATTTGTTAATCAAATATTTGTTTATATTTTTTCAATATTTTATATATATAAAAACATCTTGAAAGGTCATATTGACCTATTTAGTTACGTAATTCGAACGAAGTTTGTAACAGATGCGTCACGTCTATCGAATGATTTCAGAACAAATGTTCCCAAAAAGTCTCGTTATTTCGAATGTTGGCGGTGAAAACAGCATAGCGCTTGTATTCAGCTTTTCTATATCTGCCAGGAATTCTTATCTTATTAGATCTCGATTGAAATTACAATAAAATATGAGATGCATCTCGTCGTCGAAGTCGATGTTTTCACGAAACTTACAAATTCTATCCTGATAAGGGATATTTGAATATCTTCCGGTCTGAATTCCAAGACCGTGAGCGCTTGTTCTAACTTTAGTAATGGCTAATCTGATTTTCGTGTTAGGATATAAGAGGTACTTTTCAAATTCAAAATTTTGTTTAAATGTTTTATAGAATTTAATTGATTTGATTGGTTAGCATTATTTTTCAAGATGGTTTGTTCGAATTTAATTTTATAGGCGTCTTGAAGCTGATTTCTAATCGTTACTGCTAATCCTTTTTGTGTCCTTGATGTTGTTAAATCTTTTGACATCAGCAGCAGTAAATCTAAACTGAGTTCGGAAAGATATAGTTTGGTTTTACTAAGCCACGAAGAAGAAAACTTTTCAAGGAGGTGTTCACAGAATGCATTATACAACAGGGTGTTTGAATCAGAGTTTACCGCAAGAATTAAAAATTTGATTATGTTAATTTTAAATTTTTATATCAATTAGTAAAGGGGGATGCCAAGCTCGCCTCTGACTGCTGTTTTAGTAATATAATTCCCACGAACGTTGAGCATATGGTGCATAATTTTACGCTGGAGAGCCCCGATAACATTGTTATCTTCATGAGATATTGAGCCTCCACAAACCTCATTAGCTTAAAGAGGTATCGGTTTGACTAATGTTTTGTAAACTGAGTTGTGAATTGCAACGTAGCTTATCGGAGATCCCTTCAGGCATCGGCGAATCGAGTTCCAAGCTTTGAATGCTTTTACACACAGATCTTTTATTTCGTAACATTGCTTGCCTGTTTGATGTAGAGTAATCCTAGGTATTTATAGGCTTCTGCATAGGAAAGGTTTTTGTCTCCAATAAAAAAATCAGGTTGAGTAGTGCAAGTGGTTTATTTTGAAAATATCATGCATTTTGATTTTTTGATGGTTGACCTCAAGATAGATTCCATTGCGAACAATAAGATAATGTTGTATTCAGGCATTATTGAAGGCCTAGAGGGCTTGAAAAAAAATTACAATATCATCAACAAACATCAAACAGTTGACAGGTTTGTCTAAAAGCATAACTGGGTCGGTTGAGGAGGTCTCTGTCATATTTTTTGCTAAGTCATTTATAATATGTTAAATAAATTCGGACTGATAACGCATCCCTGACTGTACTCCAGTGTTTGGGTAAATTGGTTGGGTTAAACGATCGTGATAAACAATTTTAGCAGTTACCTGATTATAAGCTTTTGATAACTTGATAGAAACTTCCCTTAATGTTAAGCTGCTGAAGTTTTAGGAGAAGACCATGTTTCCAAACTGAGTCGAACGCTTTCCTTATCGATAAAGATAATCTGTGGAAGCGATGACAATGAAATATTTTTTGAAACCAAGCAAGGCATGCCTAGTGGTGATAAAGTCAATTATCTAGCGCGGGGCATACATAATAATTTGCAATAAAATATCTCATAGGAGGATTAGTTCAGATGGCAGAGCAACCGAACTTCAGACAGGAGCATATCTGATCGACTGTGGCTCAAATCCCCCTAATATCAACTCAGCCTTGACTTTATCTAAAGCATCAAATGAGGACAATCTGAGGATGGTGGATGGAATTGTCCAGATGGAATTTCAATGCGCGTAGCTGCGGCGCATTGCATGTTATGCATTGACAATCGAGACCAGTCTGCAATGAAATCTGTTGAAATTGATCTGCAGTGTCGTGACTGAGATCAATAAGGAGCGTTTAAAATCATTGATCTTAGCGAACAGAGTCACTCCTCTAGAAATAGAAGAGTTGTACGGGTGGGTGCCTTCGGTATCTCGACAAAGTCTTCATTACTTTACTCAGACGTTTAATAAAATTTATAACTTTGACTTATTTACATTTAAATTTATAACATTTAGGGCTTTATAAAATATTAAAAAAGACGACAACGTTCGAAAATTACTTGATAGTTCGATGAGATTGTTTAAGAGTGGACCATAGTGGACAGACATCAACATATAACCTGCAGAGTTCAGAGTTAGTCATGATTAATGAAGATTGCAGAGATATTTGTAGACATACTAGACATTTGATAAAATAATTTGATGATCAATCTTGGCCTAGCTCATAGACTTACATAGACTGCTAACGAAAATAGGCAACATTCTTATAAACTCTTTTGCAATCTAAACTCTGAAGAATATGTTCTCATTGTCATAGAAACATTATTTTCAAACATTTATGAATAATTTAAAATCACACCGAGAGACAAAGAAATACAAAAAATAATAAATAAATACTTTTTACCTTCAGATACGATTAAAAATAGATATTTTAACTCATTATTGATGCAACTTGAAATGGGTAGTCATAAATAACTATTTTATCAACAACAAAATCTGTTTCATTCCGAAACAAAAATTGCTCAAAACGTGGCTTAAAATTTCGCTGCTTTCAAGCCTCTGTTTTGGTCCTTTGCGTCAGCCATTATGGATGCCCATGGTCGCCATGTGTCTCCGTTAAGTTTGGCAATGGAATTAGCGGTCTATGTAAGTCTACGACATAGCTACACTAAGAATGAGGCTAGAAGTCCAGCCTCTTTTATAGAGTACATAACAATAATGGTAGCTAATTAACACTAACAATAATACAACCAATACATATTACTACTACAAATACTATACTATTACTGTACTATAAATAAGTTTTCATATGGTATTTATGCTTTTGTAATTGACAGCGTTAGCATTGCAGAAAGTATTTGATAATATTCAGGGCGGTCAATGTGAGTCTGAGCACAGGCTTCAAATGCCTTTAGATCATTTCAGCATTTGATAACTTGCACTTTGAGTGCAAAATTTTAACATCTTATTATCTGAACAACTGCAAATGCATTGTTAAAATGAACGGAATTACCTGAAAATGTTAACAAATAGATTAATTCAGTTGGATTGAGGCTAGTGCTGACATACGTTTGTCTCTATTGCACTGCATCAACCATTTTATATTTCATTTTTAAGTCTGGAATTTGTAACTTGCTTTTTTAATGGACTTATTTTGGGTAGTTTCCTTAGGTTGTTACTATTGGAAGCTCATCGTTCATTTGTTCATTTGTTCATTTATTAATTCATCTTTATTTAATTATATTGGGATAAGCAAGTTCTTCCCCGAAAAATTATGCTATGGTAGTTTTATCTGCAATAAAATAATTCACATCGATCACATCAGAAGTAACTGATGTAGCCTGTGTGCAGGCTAAACATTTTCTTAAGTGAAATTTTAAAGTCTACGTGGTGGATCGAAATAAAAGCTAGTTGTTCTACTGACATTCATGAACAAGATCACTGGTTTCACCTTATAATCTATTTTCTTCACAGCAACCCAATGAGTCCCTCGAGCATTATTCAAGGGAAAAATTGATGACCGTGGTTATGTATTTTGAAAAGACCTTGACACTTGTATGTATTGTTAGGTATCAGAAGCATTGCCATTATGAAAAAGGCCTTTAAGAATCCATATTTTTGGTGTCATTTGTGTAAATGAGGATTATTTTGCGTGTAAAATTTGAAAAAAGTTGTTGAAAAACAGATGATCTTTTGTGCTATCAATAGTCTGGAGTGTGGCCCATTTTCATTATCCATGATTTATCTCATTATCACACCGCCAATCTTGTCGGTTGAGATCGAATTAGATCCACTTGCACTAAGCTTACCAATTAATATGAGTGAGCCAGTGCTTTTGACTATTGCAGCTTCAGCAAACAGCTTTATTTGGTCCATTAGGCAGACTTAAAGCACTTGCCTTAAGAAACATTTAAATCAGAAATCAGTGATGTTTGATAATCCGTTGAATGTGATGTCATGATCCAAGCCTTGTTTTGTTTTTGTACAAGTATAATTACAGAACTTATCAATATTATTTGGTGTATAGGGAAATATATTTGCAGCATTTTTCCAAGTACTCGAAACTATTCCTGATTCTTAATGTTAGAAGACAACGAAGGAACTCCTTCCATGAATCTCAAAATTTACCTCGCACAGTTGCTTTTCTGACTTATTATAGTCTAATCAAAGTCTAATTGATGATAAAATAATATTCTAGTACTTTGAAGTAAGATGAACTTCTAAATAAGAACTACTTGTCAACTGTACTGGTACATGTAGATTTTCTTTTCTCTTGAACTACTACAACATTAATATGTGTTACCGATAAACGAAGTAATCTCAGTAAAATTGAAAGTTTGTGATTAAAGTGATAGAGTTCTCTTTCACAGAATACAATTGAATTCAGAATAATAAAAGATAATTTTTTCTTTCGCGTGAAATTCAAGGTTTCTACCAACCAAGTCAGACATATCTAGCCCAATTTCTTCATATGACCTACATGATTTATCCATTTAATAAAACACGGCAAAAGAAACGGCTTGTCCTAGTAGATTTGTCCTCTCACAAACAAGTGCCGTCTTATCTATAAATCAGAAATTATTGCTTACTAAGTGAAACATCAATCAAATATTAAAATATTTTCTGCATTATTTACTTGTCATATAATATTTGATATAAGAGGATTTTTCTGTACATTTAGTATATCATCATTTTCGTAATTTCTTAATATATTGTAGAACTAGTTAAATAATTACGCTCAGTATAGAGACACATCACCAAGTCTATTCAAAAAAATGCAAAATATGTATTTCAAAGTGAAATTAATATAAGTTTGGTATTCCGATATGTGCTTCAATTCATCCTCCATTGATGTAGCTGTATAGACAATTATTAAAATTGTGATTACCACTATATAAATCAGTGCACTGAATATCATATTTGTTTGTCTATCTTCATGGTTCAGTTACTATCTGATTCTTGGTTTGGTCCACGATTTGAATTTCTTGAATCGCTAGTGCTGATTGGACGTAAGGCTCCTGATTCCTCTTGTAGTACTTCTATAGGACTAGGCTTCTGCCGGCTAGATTGCAAGAAAGATGAATCCTCTAAACTTTGTGATGTTTCACTCCTGGTAGAGTCTCTTGTCATACTTGCGAGCTCATCTTGCTCGTGACTTTGAATGTTGCTAAATGCTCGTCCGCTATGGGATTCCATACCAAGATCAAGATTTCTTGGCAGGCCTTCATCCTCTTTGTGATTCATTCCAAAGAATAATTTGTTTTCATTTTCTTCATTGTTATCCTTAAGGCTGTCTCCTGATCTTCCTCTCTCCTGATCCGATTGTTTTTGGAATCCAACTTCGTTATTTTCTCTTCCTGCTTGTTCTTCATTCTCGTGGTTGCCAACCTGAATCCCCTCTGAACCAGGTGAATCATTCTCATTGCCATTACTCAACTCCTGTAAACGTTTTCCATCGTATCGTCCAGGATTAGAAGAAGCTTCAGAATTTTCTTCATTGTCCCTCACAGAACCTCTATTTTGAGAGTAGCCATAGTTGCTTTCTCGATGTTCGTCTTCTGTTCTCATGCCTTCGTTACTTTCTGAGTCTTGGTTACTTGAAGAATAGCTCCTTTGGTCAGGTTGTGTGTCATCCCTACCGTCGTTCGTTTCACTTCTCTCTTCTCCATATGATCTTCCATTCTCTGACCTACTTTTTGCACTTTCTTGGCTACTTTGTTCCTCTGTTTTATCTCCATTATGATGACCGATCGGTGTCATCATTGTGCCTAGATGATCCATCAATGATTTCGTGTTCATTTGTTCCGTTTCTTTCTCCTCCTCCGACATGTGATAGGATGATGACGAAGGGGTTTTTTCAAGCGACTTTCTCTTTCCTGTTCCTTCTTCGTAAACAGGAGGTGTGATATACTTTGATAAAGAGTTCTCATCTCCAATCATTTCTCCTGCATATAACTCAGACGTATGTGGCTCTGGTTGACCACCAATATCTGCATGGTGATAGTTCATATGTGCTTGGAAATGAGGTTCGGATATGTCTTCTGAATGTTGATGATCAATTGGTCGGTTCTCCATTTCTGCTAAGTCACTATGATGTTTGTAAAAGTCATAAAGTTGCCTTGACTTCCCTTTCTCTGTATCTTCTTCTTCAGTTTTATATTGTTTTTCTCCATTTGAATAGGAATTATAATTAGAATGTATTACATCTGATAGCAGATCACGTACTTTTCCTTGTTGATTTCGCACTGGTGAAGCAGATAGAGAGTTAAGACTGGGGAAAGAAAACTTCTTTGTTAATAGGTTATGTAGCTTTGAAGGAGTCTTCTCGGAATTCGATATTTTCTTATTGCCATTTGCTGCAAAAATAAAATGTGATAAATTTAATAACATACTTGTTAAAAGTCAATTTTGTTGTGAGGACGTCATAACTCTGTATTTTGAGAAACTGAGAGTTCTGTGTTTTCTCGCTTGTTTCTAGTACAATATACTCGAGGAATAGATAATTTTAGCTAGTTAATTGTATTTTTTGCTCTCTATATATACAAAGGATAAATTATTGAGGATTGATTATTTGCAACTATTAATGAAATACCAAACGTAGTCATCAAACTTAACCAAATACATGTATGAAAAAAATACATCTACGGTATTGTGAGAGCATACTCAATGTGAAAGGAATTCATAAAAATAAAAGATAAATTTGCTACAACGTTTGGCTCTAGCGAGAAATGTATAAATGAATTGTTAATAAATCTATAGAATAATATGAATAGAATTTACCTTTTGATTTTGCAAGTAAGACAATAGAAAGAAACAGGACTTGGACAAGCCAAGAATACATTATTGCCTGAAATCAATGAGCAGAAAGATATTAATCCAATCTATTCCAATCCATATTAAAATAAACCATCGAATTGAATTGAATTGAGAAAACGAACTCGTAAGTTGGGAAATAATTGGGTATATGAAATACAATACTTATGTTTGATTGGTGTATTATAGGATTGTCGATAATTATTGGACATTATTTTTATTTTAATGAGATTTCATTGACTAAAATTGATAATGGTTCAAAGCAGCAGGAGCAGTTGGTAATAGAATGACAAATTGCTCATATGATTACTTGATATAATAATCGTATTTATTAAACCTGCAAAATCTACGCAAGTAACTCGATTATGGTTTTACAATACATATTTGTGTTTTGACTAGTCATTCTAATAATTCTATCTTCGAATTATAATAGCTTAGCTAAAATTAAACTAGCAAACGAATATATCTTCTGTGGCTAAAAAATTTTTACTTGATGTTAACTTGCTTCATGTAATAAAATATTTTATAATTCGAATATATATTTGTAATATGAATTTCCAAACTGCATAATTTTTCCAACATTATAGAAATTAATATCTTACCCCATAAGCAAAAAGCTGAAGTAATATTGTGAAAGCAGCTAAATAAACGGCAGTAAATAGGCAACTGATAATTGAATAAAAATATTTATTGAAATAAGCATAACACGCAATGATACAAAGAATACGCAGTGCTGTAAATGGCTGTGTTCATTCCCTACAATCTGTACTCTAGATCGGCTGTCACAGTAGCTGCCAGGATATTGCATATTTCATTAATAATAATAAAACAATATTGGCACCTTAGACGTCAGCCAATCATCGACAAGGAGACACGTCTTACTTTCATTACATTTGTATACAGTAAGGAATTCAACATGCGATTTTATAGAAGACATAGAGGCATACAAGTAAGTTATCGATATTTGTCTGTGACAGTAATAGCCATCGAGCAGTATTGGACACCACGTTATTTACTTGAAATAAAGAATTTCAAAGATCGTACAATATGTAATAGTCCCGTCACTTGTATGGAGCTCCTAGTACGTCTTATTTTCGTGAAAATTTAGGATTTCCATTATCCAAGCAACTTTAGATTGTCCGAACGGTAGTCTATACAAAATGTTATTAGGGATATTGAGTTAAAGCCTATAATATTGCCAAGCTCATTCCACCAAGCCATCCATCTTCAGAGACTTTCCTCTCAGAATTTTAACTTTTTCTGAAAATGTTATAAATAAGGTCAACAGAGACAGAGTTTTGAGGATGTTATTCGTTTTATTTCATTTAATTATTTTGATATCATACATTCCACCTTACCCAATATTCTCATTGACGGGTGATATTTGTCATATTGTATCAATCAATCCAGCAGTTTGAAGCAAAACAATAGTTATATTTATATATCTTCTTGATTGAATATTCGTAATCAATGGTCATTAACGTGTTTATCAGATATCTGCATCCGTAGTGAGGGGGTGTAATGTTTCGTCTGTGTTTCTCTTCTTTTGAGTTACTGATCAATCGAAGAGAAACCAGATAAAAATTCACTTACCTAAGTTGCTTATAATAAAGACATTTGATTGCGAATGCAATTGTTTATTTTGATCATAGAAATATTAATGGGGAAATATTATTCTAAAGAGGACCTACTGATGACTCAAAAAACTTCATCCTGCTTTTCCGATTATAAAAGTCTGTCTTTTTGACAGATCATAATAATTATCGAAATTAATACTAAACATAATTTGATTGTCTACAGCGTGAAATGTATGAAAATATCTCAAGATTTTTTGATAGCTTATTTGCAGCCATATGACCCATATTGAACTATATATAATATTTCTTAAACTCTGTCGTACAAAGTGATTTAACTCAATTGCTGTCATTTCGAGATGCGCGGAAGTCTAATTGGTCAACAGCTGTATCATTAAATTAATCTTTGCTTTATTATTTAGATAAAACCAAGGCAGATATTAAGAGAAAAATGTTCATTAGTTTTCTATTTCTCCAAAAACGTGCAACCAGTATTGATTCTTATCTATAAATTCTCAAAATTATCATCTTAATAAATTAATATTCATTTACTTAAGATTTACAATTATCACTGTTGACATACCATATATCAGTGTTTTTCCTCCCGCATTGTATAAATAATATAATATTAGATAAAGTTGTATTAATTTTACCCAATATTTGGTTAAGCGACAATAGGACAGGATGGTTTCTTCAGTTTTCTACGTAAACAGAGCACGAAGCAAGTGTCTTTTCAATGGAGCCACCTGAGTCTGATCACGCATGAATGAACACTTTAACGCAACCACAAAAACGACGTAGTAAAGATCACACACCTTTTTCCCACCCGTGTGGCTGCGAAATATAAAATGTCCACCAATATTCACTTGTAACAATGTTCAAATTGTTCCCTACTTTATGAATAGTGGAATCGTTTGAAGCTCAGCATTAAAATATTAATAAAATTATCTTATTATAATTACATGGATATTTTGAAATATTATTATTATTATTATCATTATTAATATTAAATGCAGACTAAAACCATCAGAAGGCCGTACTTCAACATTTGGAGCTAAACTCTATAATAAACTTCCTGGAAACATCACAGTATGCTCGAGCGTAGACAATTTAAGTAGAAATACCTTTTACACTATTCTAAAAAATATGGCAGTACGGAATTGTAAATATACTAATACAAATACGATTTTTATTAAAAATTTAACATGTTTTTATTCAGTTCAATCAATTTATTTTATCTACTCATTATTTTATTATGCATTATCAATTTATCATAGTATTACGTTACAGATATTCTATTATGTCGATATATTATGTCGAGGACTCCAATGAAGGCAATCCTTTTTGCTTAATGGATATATAGCATCCTCTTTATAGCTTGATTACATACATACATACTACATACATCAATATTCTTGATATTTCATGGTCCAGTTTTCCGAAGTAACTTTCACGTGATTTTTTTTGTCGGAGCATGGCTGTTTCAAATTGCGCTTTCGAAAGCCAGATGAAAATGAAACATTTAAATTTTTAATTGAAAATAATCAGTTAGATATCAGAATTGAATTTAAAAGGGTATATTTCATTTCATAATTGGTACAATCCCGGTACAATATAGTAATTCTTGCAATATCACGTAATATCAATTATGAGTAATTTGTGACTTCTATTATGAAAATTTGTCATTGTTTCCACAATTATGTATATTTTAAAGTTGAAATTCTGAATGAAGTACGTAAGATATCAAAACAGTAAGCTTTAACATGTCGTATTAAAAAGCTCATTTTGTAAGTAGTCTCCGTGACTATTTTGTATACCCTGCGAATGTTGTTTTTTTCAGTGTGAAAGTGCATAAAGCCGTCAATACTTTATAATACTGTAGCAACAATCTCCATAATATTCATGTCAAATGATCTCGTTCAGTAGATTCGTCAGAATTTGCCTTTGCCTTATCAAACTTCAGCGAGATAACAGTGTTGAAAAACTTTTGAAAAGTGTTTGGATCAAAATTATCAAATTAAGTTCGCTAATTAGCTATTTCGGTCATCTGGTCCAGTTTACAGAAATCTTACCGATGAAGTGTTGAAATCAATTTAACAGATTCGCACCTAGTTAGTAATTGTTCCAATAAATGACACCCTACATCATTGCGTCTCTCCCTAACTACATCGAACAGTTACACACACTGCAACTGTCAGTGTCATATCAATGCAGACTATTACCATTATCAGTATTATTATTATTCTGCTCTATATAATCGTTTACCCTCTCCTACAATAACTGCATCGTTCCCTATATATCCACATGTTCTTCACAGAACAATCAATATCTTTTAACTCTTTATCTAAATATAATTTGCTTTGGTGACATAATTTCCAATCCTTTCCAATTCCATTATGAATTGTAATTGTAATTGAAAACACGACCTAATCACACCAATACATAAGACCACAATGCAGCAAACAAACAGTATTATCGACCAACAACTATCCTCACGCACATTTCCAACGAATTTGAACGAATTTTATGTAGCGGTCAATTCAACGTCTACTTCACGCAACCATTTCCTTCGGATATGTTCGGATTTATACAAGGGCATAGCACACGAACATCCCTGCTGAAACTGACCCAAGACTGCCCACATCAATTGATGGTTAAAAAAAAGTACGGCCTTTATATTATCACTCGACCTTTCTAAAGCATTCGATATGGTAGACTATGCACTTCTGATCGAAAAGATGAAAGCAAACGGATGGATTCATCAAGCTGCAACTTACTTACCAGCTATTTGAGTTCCGGGGGGTGTAACTCCAGCTCTTCAGGGATGGGGGGGAGGGTGCCACTTTGAGAAAAGGTGAAGTACTCAAAAAGTTTCAGCCATTCTGTTGATGCTACCCAAAAAAATTCCAAAAATTTAAAAATGTTACCCAAAAAGTTCCAGCAGGTTGATTGATTCAAAGTAAATACACAAAATTGATGCAACATTTTTTCAAAATTCTGGAAAAAGTAAAAATAGGATACCCAAAAGTTCCAAAATTTGAAATCTCATACCCAAAAATTTTTGCTCAGCCGGAATATGGAGCAAAATAAAGTGGTATGTCCCCGTATAGCCATCATATGGGAGTTACCCCCGGGATATTAAGGGAAGAACGCAATCAGTAAAAATTGAAAAACAACAATCGAGCCCCATACTCTTTGCCATTGTGGAGCTCCTCAAGGATCCATTCCTTCACTGTTACTGTTCAACATTTACATGGCTGATTTTTCTTTTATGACATGAAACTCCTCTATAATTCGATATCCTAATAACACTTCCCCATGCCTTCCAACAGAAAACAGAAGAATTGCTATCTATATTTGATCAATCAAGTCTAAAAAAGGTTCATATCAGTGGTTCAAAAAAAACAGTTTACAGTTAAATCCATCAAAAACCTCTCTACCAAACCAAATTGAACGATCCTTAAAGTTACAACTGACTAACATGCTGTTTACATATGCATGATACATACGGCCTCATCTTGAAAAATGAAGTCTACTATTACATGGCATCTATCAATTAGATAATCTTAAACTTGAACTCATCCAAAAAATGTCTTAAACAACGTACTCTCTGTTACAACAATCATCATAAAGATCACTTCCAAAGCCTTCTCCCTGGAAGAATACGCAAGCTTGGCAGAAAGTGCTCACACTTAAAACTCTCAAATTAATTTGTACAATTTTCGAAATATCTATAGATATCTAACACCAAATCCTGTCTTTCTAGTAAAACTGACATACTGACATTCTTCAGGTATAGTTGTTGTTTTGTTTCGTTGTTTTCTACCTATGCACACTTTTAGCCAGGATTTGGGAAGCGAATAAAACACGTTCCTACGGCTAATTTCTCAAGATACCAATACTCTGATTTACAGGCAGCCCAACAGTAATGCTTAGTAGTGGTCCCTTTCCTTTTTTGTGTTTTACGTTCCATGGTTTGAATATTGATTAACTTAGTGTTAAACATCGGCAATTGATATCAACAAAGGTGGTCAAGACGCAGCTAACTCAGGAGGGACAAACGAATAATTGTAAGTTGTGCTCATAGACTTACATAGACTGCTGATTCCATTGCCAAACTTCATGGAATACACATAGCGACCATGGGCATCCATAATGGCTGACGCAAAGTACCAAAATAGAGGCTTGAAAGCCGCGAAATTTTAAGCAAGTTTTGTTTCTAAATGAAACAGGAGTTTTTTTTATAAAAGAGTTATTTATGACTATCAATTTCAAGTTGCATCATACATGAGTTGAAATATCTATTTTTTAATCGTATTTAAAGGTAAATAGTTTTTTTTTTTAAATTTTTATATTTCCTTGTCCCGGGTTCCTTGTCTCTCGGTGTGATTTTAAATTATTCATAAATGTTTGAAAATAATTGTGATCCTGTGAACAAATCTCACTTCGCTGGCAGGAAAAAATTTATAGGAGAGATCAAATAAATTTGAAAATGTCAATGAGAAGAGCACTAAAATAAGTCCTTTGCGCCAGCCATCTTTGTTTCCCATGTTGCATATTTCCGTCAGCAGTCTATGTAAGTCTATGGCTGTGCTATCCCACAAATCTTTGCACGAATCTATTTATAACGCCGTGAAAGAGCCCTACATGGCACAATCACATGCTTCATGAGGAGCAAAACTAATAATTACTGTGAATAATCTCTCTTAATGTTGCTTTGTGCATCTCGTTTAACTGTGATATTATAGATTCATAAAACTGTGGTATTATTGCAATTTTAGAAATGTGATTGATGATGGGATATTGAAGGCTTGGGTATGCTTTACTCTGGTATATGCACATGTGTGTTTGTAAACTGATATTGGATGTTGAAAACAATATAATCACAATATGATAGAAATTGAAAAAATACCGTTCTCATTAGTCATCTAATGTTTAAATCATTCGCGTGTGTATACTTCTAAAACCAAAATGTGTTTCGATGCCAGATACCAAAATTCTGGTTATGTGGTTATCCTGCTTTCTATAAATGTCTAGACTTATCAATGCTTCAGGAAGGTTCCATGAAATAGTATAGTTTTTAGAATTAATAGTTATCGTGTCTATTCTGGGAGAGTCTTGATTTCTTTCTATGCTATATATAATAAAACTATGCTACGAAAATCGTTGCTGTGGAAACATGCATGGGCATCTAACTTCAACTATTCTCTAATTGTTTCCAGAACTGTTAATAATGTTTATCGTCAATGCTACACATGAGGAGAGACTACAGTGTTCGAGTTTGCAGAGAATGTTCACAGGTATCGACATAATCACAATTAATATACATGGCTGTAAGATTCTCAATGAAAAAATTGTGAGCAAGAAATTACAAACACGTCTTCAAGTCAAGTTAGGCGTGCCCATGCTTATCTTGACTGATCTATAAGTCCCGCTTTGAAACGCCGCAATTTGACGAGTTGTAAGAAGTCACTTACAAACATATCAAAATCGCCATAGTAAGTGAGACAGCTTTATGCTATGTAACATCTTTGCATCAAAATGCGTACTCAGTATTTCAGATATGAATATCTTATAAACCAATCTTCAGTAACCTGTCCTATTATTGATGAAATCGCAAACAAACCAAAGATGAATCCTTGTACAAGCCCAACAGAGTGGTGGTCATCGATGCATAGCAAACCAATGATTTTGAGGGCAGGCAAGGGCAGACCAAAACGAAAACACCTTTATCATTGCATTGATATATACTGTAAAAATTAATTGGATATCAGTAAAGATTTTCAAACTTAACAAATTAGACAATTAACGATTGGATAATTTAAGCAGAAAATACACCGCTAGTATTTCAGACTTGGTAAAACTTGAAATAATATACTTCCGAAGCAAATGAAATTACAGCAGGTCATGCAGACTATGTAAGTCTATGGCTGTGCTATCCCACAAATCTTTGCACGAATCTATTTATAACGCCGTGAAAGAGCCCTACATGGCACAATCACATGCTTCATGAGGAGCAAAACTAATAATTACTGTGAATAATCTCTCTTAATGTTGCTTTGTGCATCTCGTTTAACTGTGATATTATAGATTCATAAAACTGTGGTATTATTGCAATTTTAGAAATGTGATTGATGATGGGATATTGAAGGCTTGGGTATGCTTTACTCTGGTATATGCACATGTGTGTTTGTAAACTGATATTGGATGTTGAAAACAATATAATCACAATATGATAGAAATTGAAAAAATACCGTTCTCATTAGTCATCTAATGTTTAAATCATTCGCGTGTGTATACTTCTAAAACCAAAATGTGTTTCGATGCCAGATACCAAAATTCTGGTTATGTGGTTATCCTGCTTTCTATAAATGTCTAGACTTATCAATGCTTCAGGAAGGTTCCATGAAATAGTATAGTTTTTAGAATTAATAGTTATCGTGTCTATTCTGGGAGAGTCTTGATTTCTTTCTATGCTATATATAATAAAACTATGCTACGAAAATCGTTGCTGTGGAAACATGCATGGGCATCTAACTTCAACTATTCTCTAATTGTTTCCAGAACTGTTAATAATGTTTATCGTCAATGCTACACATGAGGAGAGACTACAGTGTTCGAGTTTGCAGAGAATGTTCACAGGTATCGACATAATCACAATTAATATACATGGCTGTAAGATTCTCAATGAAAAAATTGTGAGCAAGAAATTACAAACACGTCTTCAAGTCAAGTTAGGCGTGCCCATGCTTATCTTGACTGATCTATAAGTCCCGCTTTGAAACGCCGCAATTTGACGAGTTGTAAGAAGTCACTTACAAACATATCAAAATCGCCATAGTAAGTGAGACAGCTTTATGCTATGTAACATCTTTGCATCAAAATGCGTACTCAGTATTTCAGATATGAATATCTTATAAACCAATCTTCAGTAACCTGTCCTATTATTGATGAAATCGCAAACAAACCAAAGATGAATCCTTGTACAAGCCCAACAGAGTGGTGGTCATCGATGCATAGCAAACCAATGATTTTGAGGGCAGGCAAGGGCAGACCAAAACGAAAACACCTTTATCATTGCATTGATATATACTGTAAAAATTAATTGGATATCAGTAAAGATTTTCAAACTTAACAAATTAGACAATTAACGATTGGATAATTTAAGCAGAAAATACACCGCTAGTATTTCAGACTTGGTAAAACTTGAAATAATATACTTCCGAAGCAAATGAAATTACAGCAGGTCATGCAGACTAGGTGATAAAATGCAATGGAGGATTAAAGTGCTCCATTTCAAGCCGATCTTTGAATAGTAAGTATATAGATGTGAAAATATTGTTAACTGGGTGAAAACACTGTGCAAATATTTCATTACACCCTTCAATAATATAATGAATTAAAAAAGTGATGCAATCACTATCAAAACATCAACATTATTACGTATACTTCATTAATTTGGTTATATATTTTAATGCCAACGAAGTGTGCAAAGACATGATTTAATTTATAATTAACCTTATTAGCTTTGCGTAATTATATTTGATGTTAACATTGATTAATCTCGATCCTTGGACAATGGATGTTGATTGATCAATAAAAAAGTGAAACGAACGAAAGAATGGGGAGTGTGACTATGTAAGTGTAATTTCATTTAAATATTTACATTCAATATGACTATTTTCGAATTGACAAGCAAATTAATGATACAATAATTATAATATCGCGGGAATAATACACGGTACGGCACAATGCATCCACCCTACTATACATGAAGCCTTTTTGGCTTATTGAGTGAACACAAACAAGCTACGGAAGCAAATCTCTCTCAATTATATCCGAATAGACTTGAGTCTCCATCTATGAAAATCGCTTCAAAATGCAAGATTTTATTTACAAATGAGAATTAGATTGCTGCAGATGTACTCTTAATGATAGACAGACGGGCTACAGAAGTCTCTTATTGTATACCAGCTGTTCAAAAACACAAACCAATTAACCAACTCGCACCCTGATTGAAAAAGCTACTAGCTTTTTACCTGGTGTGTTGTAAAGTTATGATTAACTAATAGAAAGCGGTGCTGAGCTTTGTGTACTCTGATACGAACACGCTGGGTGCATAATGAGACATGAGAGAGGCTTAACAAATCACGAGCCGATAGGCGAGTGATTTTGGCCTCTCGAGTGTCTCGTAGCACCCAAAGTGTTGGTATCAGAGTACTTAACACGGAGATAACCGTTTTATATTTGTTTTATAAAATAAATAACCTGTTTATTTTGACATTAAAATGCTCAAGGTGATGATCATATCTAAATTCTTCTAAAATGACGTCTTTGTACAGACTATACACGATGTAAAGATGGAGTAAATAGATTGAAAATAAACGCAAAGAGCATTGGTTAAGTCTGAATACAGTGATATAGAAGATTTAAAGTATTATTAAGCTACTCGTATACAGGATCATATGTGTTTTTGCTTTTAGAGCAATTAAACGCTGAAATTGATCATATCGTAATATGCCACTTTGGCGTTTATCAACAAAACAAAACCGCTGTATGAACTATACGAACAGAAACATTGAACTAGGGAATATTATAGATTAATGTTTAATTTACGATTTTGTTTCAAAGTTATTGTGTTTGGTGTTATTAATTTTAATTTGAAGGGTATTTTTAAGGGCTTAGATGAACCAAGAACTACAAAAAGAGTAAATCACCAAAACTGCTGCCAAGCTCATCAATCTTTGGTTTAATAGAAAATACTATTTTAAGACATCGCAAGAGTGACCATTTTAGACAGTGAGAGATTGCTATTATGACAGACTTGATTGCACATGGATATAGGATATAGTCAACATTTTGGGCATAGCCTTGAAATGAAGTTCCTGTGTTCCATTTTCATTCCATGGTTAAATTAGTAACATGAACGACTGGGTAACTGTAGTCTATGCTATACGAAGTTACATTGATGTCCTGTCGAGGATTAATAAAGTTATTAGTTCTTTAGTTTAATTCAATTTGAAATTTTTAATGGAGATCTTTTTCTGCTGTTTTTCTGCAGACCTATCATCAAATCGTAATAGTCAATTTCTTTAAAATAATGGCGACCATTGAAATTGTTTATTGTATATAATGTATATATCTACATATGGTTGTATGTTTTTTAAATAAGATAAATAAAGTATTTACATGATCTGTACTGCTAGTGGAATGTCAAAACCTAGTGAGTAACCTTTCGTACTGATGTATATGTTTTTCTTGTTTTTCTATGTCGATTTTGGATCTTCGTACATAATCTCGTTTTGGTAATTGATACACCGTAAAAAAATTCTAAGAACATTATATGAGCTAATTGAAGCTGGGCTACTATCTCTGATGGTATTCCTTAAAATCAAATCACATTATTGCACTGGAACTTGACAACCTCGCTTTCATGTTTCTATTGGGAATGCCATTAATCAAATATCAAAATTAAGGCCTTTTGGCTACTCCGATTCCGGAACATTATGGATATGTTGTTAAGCATAAAATTTTCCCCTAAAATTTATGAAAAATGCTGGAGCGCCGCGATGGAGTGAGGCTAGGTATGCGCATGTATAGCCAACATAACTAGCATCACACAAGTGACATCGAAAACAATACACAACGCATTGATGTCATGAAGATATGATATGGCGAAACGCTGTGAAATTCCGTGTTTTTATCGCTGTCATTTGTTACAAATTTAAAAAGCAAGAATTTGTTAATTAGTATTCTTCAGAATTTTATGGCTGAAATCAGCAAAATCAACGAAGTGTCACTGCTTATGTGATACCTATTTAATCCAGTTGTTTCAACGAATAGATTCATTGAAGATGTGTCTGGAGATATCTGAAGCTTCACATTTTGTGAGTTTCGCTATGGCTGTTTCCACTGAGACAGGTAGCTACTTCAACTGTATATGATATCACACAATTTTAGTATTTTCGATTGAAATTTATTATACAGGTTAGCTGGATTAAAATTATTTCATCATAAATCTCGAAAATGATTGGCTGGCTGCTGAAATTATCATTAATAGCGATCGTTATTCAAGGTAAGCAAATTGTTTTGTTTCTACAAAGATACCCCAATACAAGACCGTTTGCGCGATCATTAGCATCCTTGGGAATAATAATTTAAAAATAAAACCTACACAATTTATTGAAGAAATATTTTCTACTTGAAAGTCTATTAAAATTATGCTAAGTAGAGAGAATTGGTCTTTGTCTACGCATATACTCCTTGGCTGTAAGACTTGGACATTTAACTATTTAGCTCAATATGATCAGTGTATTTCTTTTCTTTTTGTTTAACAGCTTCAATATCTCTACCTCTCGTTATTAACGAAACGGCACTTCCTGGAACCGGGAGCAATTTCACTGAAGATGGTGAGGATATTGTTTCAAGTGCATATCGTAAGGATTATGTCTTCGAGTTAGCTGGAGATGAAAGAGACTCAGAAGCCGATGAGCCATCTGAGGAAGAAGATACGGCCAGCTTAATTGGTAGAAAGCAATACGAAGACGGGGATGAAGAGAGTGAAGATAAAACCATGTCAGAGGATTTTCAAAATGGTCTAAGCGATGGCGGGGATGAAGCAGAGGTTGATCTAAGCCGACCAGAGCAAGAACGAGATAACATTGCAAACTCACGGGAAAGTATGCAACAGCAAGACAGCTATCAAGATTCTCAGCTGACAGACAGATCAATGCCGTATGATTCTAGAGATATCTTACAACAGGGAGATGGAAGTATGAGAAATGATGGAGGACCAATCGAGCAATTTGATGGTTCTCCTGGTTTAAGGCCAGGAGG
The DNA here is from genome assembly GCA_916610825.1 of Haliclystus octoradiatus. Lineage (NCBI taxonomy): Eukaryota > Metazoa > Cnidaria > Staurozoa > Stauromedusae > Haliclystidae > Haliclystus > Haliclystus octoradiatus. The sequence goes on from OU744452.1 coordinate 4,183,227, forward strand.
AGAGTTTGTTGGTTTACGTTCTAGAAGCCCATTCATGGAAGAGGGATTCTTTGATTCATTTTATAATAGAAATCCAAACCGTGAGAATATACCACGCTCTCCGCGTATAATCGACGAAGGAGGTAACCCAGAGGCTGATAGCGATTTAAGATCGAATTATAATAATCCGATTGTATATGAAGATGATGGCGATGACGAAGATGAAGATTACAGAGGGAATTCAATGGTAGAAAGGACATTAGGGAGAAAACGTATGTCAGATTATGATGAAATAATAGTGGACAGAGGAGAGGATGGAAGAGAAATGAAGAAAAAAAAGTAATTGAATTAGGATTAAAATGAGAACATCTATCTATCCTGGAATTCAGTCTTTTAATTTTCTCATATACTCATTTTTAATAAAATAGAGCCTTCAAAGGTTGAAATTGTAATATAAATTACCCCTTACTGGGAAGTAGGATATTAATTTTTTAAATTGCATTACATAGTAGTAATGTGAAATTAACATTTTATTCAATAGTGGATATATATATCATAGTCATTGTTAAAATTATCCAAAGAGTTGAAACCATTAGTATAAGTCTTTTGCCTAACAATTAAAGGTCAGTGAATAAATAGAAATGAACCTTGCAAAAACCATTTTATAAAATATAGATAAAGTTAAGCAATTATGTAAAATATAGCCTTGTACTCATTTATGATGTGCTTGCCATAGTATGGCAAAGAGTGCACGTGACAATACAATACAATACAATACAATACAGAGGTTGGTGTAGCCCCCTCTCCCTGGGGTGGGTAGTTTTGTGAATAATCAATCTGTAGTTAGATGTTCCCATATTTGTGGCCCCATTGATTCATAAATATTGCATTATTTTGTGGTTCAAAAGTACTAAGTAACAAAGGGCCTTTGAGAAATATAGGAATATTCTCAATTGCGCCCTTTTAATTTTATACAGTTATCATTATGTATTTTCAATAGCTAAAAGTAAGCAATGTAATGCCTTTTTATTTGGAGTTTGCTAAGGATTCCAATTATAAGTAATAATGTTCTGAATTTAATTAGACAGACAGTCCTCTTTAACCACAGGGATTCCAGGTGATTAGAATCACTGGAGCTACGTTGACTATGAACAGATTTTATAATTACTTTCAAGAGTTTACATAGATCGGTTGACGTCGATGAAATAATATTTTTTTAATGAAACGAGAAACAAAATACAAGTTAAGGAGAGGTCATTTCTCTAATGTTGCAATCAACCAAAGCAATAAATGTCACCATTGGTTCTATCTTTTGTCATTGTGTTGTCAATGTTTGGAACTCATTGTCTGATAGCGTGGTGACAGCGAAACATCCTATCATTTATAGCAATCGATTATAAGCTTGACTTATCGACATATTGCAAAAGTATTGATTTTGTTTAACTGTGAACAATATATCAATATATTTGTCTATTCATTTTATTAATCATGCATAAAGCATTTGTAGGCTCTATTTAAGTGGAAGTTGTACTTACCATTATTTGCCTGTCAATTATTTTACACCATTTAATTTTTGACAAATATATTCTATTCTATTCTATAACTACAATTATAAAACTACAGCAAAGTTAATGCCACTGGGATAAGATAAAATCAAACAAATAAAACAGCTTGCTATTACTTCTCTATCACTTCACATTGCATTCCCTTACTATCAACAAATAGCGACAGCAGAATAGCATATTGTCACTCAGTAAGTTGAATTGTATTGTTGGTCTAAGGCCCCATGAAGTTCCACGATACCGTATTGGTTTTTATCCGTATTGAAAAAGTGTTTTCGTTGTGGAATGCTTACCGTTTACGAAGCTGTTACACGGCAAAGCAATACGATACGTTTGAACTACACGGAAGGAGTAAAATACGATCACGTGTTTTTAATTCCATTGTGTCCATGACTATGCAGCAATTGCTATTGTCACAAATACGATGTTCCGTATTGATTGAGTTCCACGATGCGTTGCGTTGTGAAAACTGTTCCGCAGTCAAAAAAAATACGCTTGCTAGCGTAGTCAAAATGACTACGCTCCGCGAAGCGATTTGCATCGTATTCAAGCGTTGTCGTGTAACTCAAACCCCTATCCGGTACGAAAATGACTACGAATTCCGTCAATACGGCATCGTGGAACTGGGGCCTAAGTCCAATCGATGATACCAACACGCTACCTGCGCAATAACAGCCAGGCCCGGATACAGGATTTTGAATACCCCTGTCAAAATGACGTAATCAAATCGCCACGCCCATATTAGGGGACGAAAGCCCCCTACTGCAATGGCCCTGGAAGAGGAAATAAATAGTCATTTAACAGTCCCCCGGCACCAGCAACTCCCCTCATCATTTATTTTGTTTAATAAAAAGGGAATATTTTATTGTTTCTATTTCTAAATTTGATACCGTTACATTAAATTACCAAATCAAGGCAATACTAGCCTGCGTGCAAACTGAAATCTATCTTGGCGAAAGTGTAAATATATGTTATGTACGTTGTTCAATCAAATTTAAAAGCATAGTGATAAAATATAAATTAAATAGTATATTTAGCTTGTTAAATTAATCATCAACAAACAGCACTGATAATCCTTCTGATCTTTGACTACTAATCGTAGCTAATCGCCGCTGGAATCAGTTCTACGGTTCTCCACAATCCAATAAATCAAAATCAAAACAAACGTACATGAGATCATTTGAGCAGTGATCATATTCATCTCGTATTGATACAGTAGGCTCATAATCTAGGAAAGAAGCCAACATCTCTTTCTTAATTAATGATTACCCAGTTTTGAGTTTGCTAAATCTGGATATCAGTTCATAATTAGGCATCCAGAGAATAAATGTGTAGCTTAGTAAACAATTCATTGAGCTGCGATAAACTTGTAAAGCAAAACAATAATGTAAATGAATAGCGAGATACCAATTATTTTTGTTTCACATAGTTAACAGTCGCATTGGTAATTCCATATTCTCGAGGACATATATATGGGAAAATGACAACTTGAATCGATTTTACGATTTGGCCAAAACTGCAGATAAAATAACGTTCGCCGTCTGATGTCCTTCTATGATAATCCTCCACCACGTATCAAAACTCAGATAATAGCTTAAATGTTCGAATATACTGTATACTAAGTGAGTAAGTGTTCAAAACAGCAGTCATGGCTCCTGACTGCACGCCAACAAAATGACCGTGTGTCAAAACAAGTAAGTTTACCGCTCGTATTTTTTGAATTTCTTTAACGATCATGTGCACTTGTTCCGATTATCTCTCTGTCAAATATGTCCAAGATTGAAGTAGTTTGTCAATTGTTTAAGAACCAATCATATTGCGTAAAGCAAGGACAGGCTTGAGTTTCTGCCAATCAAATACTTGCCTCAATCTGCAGTTTGACATTTTCTATGTCACGATTGTTACAAAGTTTGTCAATTGTTATCGAAGAGAATCAAAATTTCAATCTTTAACCAATCAGGTGCCAAACAGAAATCATGTCAATTGTTATCAAAGTAGGTCAATTGTTAAAGTCTCTGATCGTTACCCAATCATAGCGGACTGAGATCATTTGATTGATGCAAGCTGTTCAATTGAATAAGTATAGGGAGCGATGACGTTTGCAATGATCATTCAATTGAAAAGGCCCTACTTCATAGACATGATGACGCAGAAAACCAGATTACGTCATGATTACGCCATTGAGAGAAAAGGAACGTTTGTCAATTGACATACGAGACCCCCCCTCTATCCGGGCCTGATAACAGCTAATGTTTACTCGCCCTGTCAATCTGTCGTTTACATAGAAAAGATTCTCTCTTGGTCACAGTAAAATGCCATAATTGCCTCTAGTATCAAAAAATAAAATTTGGCTCTAATATATTGTCTGACCCCCCAGTCTTAAATTTGATTTTCGCCCCTGCGTGCATACATACAGTACATAAGCATTTATGCTGGTTACTGCGCAAATTCGTATCTATTAATTTGACATCAATAAAAAATATTTTAATAATAAATATATATTTTCTATTTGGAATCTTTCAACATTTATTACTGGGCTGACGAAGCATACTCTTCAGAATTTTTAGGAAATGCCTTACCAACATGAGAATTGTGCACAAACTGATATAAGTCTTAAAACTTGTTTTGCCAAGTATAAAAATCCTTTGATTATTCTCCCTGGTCTTCTCTTGAATAAAAGGAAAACGTCGAAGACTGTACGCATTAAACTACAATCTCTTCGTAACAAAAACTAATAATATATTTGTAAACAATAAAGTGTACCTTTGTACAAATCTCTTTGATCGCTGTTTAATAACTATCGTTTAATAACTATCGTTTCAAACGTTGAACCTTCTACTGATTTACATTTGTGGTCTATGCCTATTTATTTACATTTAGAATAATGATTCAGCAATTTTATATCTGACAAGCTCATCAAAACATATATAGAATTGATATAATATGCACAAAACTAACTATTAAATTGTCTCAATAAGCACAATTTTATGTTTACGAAGTTTGTTTACTTTTGATTTACGCTTACATGTGCGTAGTTTATTTTTAGTATAACGTAATTCTCTATATTTAATGTTTCCGATCTATTATCTTAAAATAGAATGATGTAAGGCATTAATCAGCTTATACATTATTCACCTAACTTATGTTATTTATTATATTATAAAACTATTACTTATGTTAATCAAAACACTCCCCCCTAGTGAGGTTACTTTAAATCTTAAACAAAGTCATTGAACGATATATTTGATTAATTCTCAATTGCAGTGATGAGTTCTTTAGTTTCTTCAATAGATCTTGCTGCAATTTCGTCTTTTGTTGCAATGAGTACCAGTTTTGATACTGGTCTATCATATTTACCTGTCTTGCTTTTAATTTGAACTTTTCTGACTAGGCCATCTCTTCCAGGGTATGTAGCTGTTACTATGGCGACTGGCCATATTGCTCTTGGGGCTGCCCCATTCAAACTAGTCTTTTTCACAATAACGAGGTCACCAACTTCTAAATTTCTTGATTTCGAAAACCATTTGCTTCTGCACAACATCATATTTGGCATGTTTGATCTCCAATAGTTCCAAAATATTTGAACTCTCTTTTGAATGGCTGCCATGCGATCACAAGGATGTATCTTTGCTTCATCAACTGGCTGTGGTAGAATCATGTTGTGGCCATAAAGTAACGAATTTGGTGTAATCATCTCATTCATATCTGTTGGATCTGCTGATGAACCTGGCCATAACGGTCTAGAGTTGATAAGGTATGTTATCTCTGATAATGCTGTGATCCACTCATCAGGTTTCAGTGATTTGTTGTAGCAATCTGTCATCGCATCTAATGCTTTTCGGACTACTTTGACAAAAATTTCCACAACACCGTTTTGATGTGATGCTGTTGGACAGTTCCATAACCAAGTAAAACCCTGTCCAGCAACACCATTTTCCAACATTTGTAGATCCCAATCTTCAATGATCTTTTTTACTTTTGATGATGCTCCTACTAAATTTGGTCCATTGTCACTGTAAAATTGGATTGGATGTATCCCTCTTATGCTTATGAATCTTCGCAGGGCCATTAGAAACTTCTCTGATGATAATCCTTCGCCTCCGTCTTGACTGTAACAATATTCCAAGTGTATAGCACGGCTTACTGTACACACAAATACTACCACATGTGCATCTTTTACGACTCCACGGCGTAGAATAGTCTTTAAAGGACCAAAGAAATCCAAAGCTGTTGTCCAAAAGGCTGGGTACTTTGAGTCCAGACGAAAGCTAGGTATTTGACCCATCTGTTGTTCCAATAGTGGTCTTTTTCTTGTCCTGCAAAATAGGCAATCTTTGCTGGTTTGCTTCAACAACTTGTTAACTCCTACGATCCACAATCCTTCTTGTTCGATTGCAGCTCTTACACGTCTAATGCCACTATGTCCTGTTTTGTGATGAAAATGTTCAATAATCATTTTAATAATTCTTCGATGTATGCTTGATATACCAGTTACATCGTTTTTGTTCATTTTTGGAAGGATTACAGGAGCAACCAATCCTGGATTGAATTCTTTAGCATGATCCAGACGTCCACCCAATCGACATAGGTTATCTTTACCATCAAAGAATGGACACAGCTTCTTCAAATTGTCATGCTTCCAATTTTCATTTGCTTGAAGGGCTTGGTAGATCTTCTCTGCTCCATCACAGCCATGTTGTTCTTTGATGCTTTCAACTGCTGTAGTCCAATCTTTTGCTTCATTTGCCAACTTTAAAATCTCCTCAGCAGTCTCTTTATCCATTAACTTTGTATCTGTTATTAGGAACAATGAATTGGCACTTTTCATTGGTTTCCTTGTCTTCTTTTTCAATTTCCTTGGTGGCTTAATTTCTTTTGGATCCCTTGTGGCTTCAATCTCTTCAGAAATTTCCTCAGTTTCAAATTTTGGAAGTGTTTCTTTTTGTAGGAATTTTGGTCCTTCGTGCCATCTTTCAAGGTCAGCGTCGTTCATCTTGGTGAGTGGATCAGCAGGATTTTGTTTAGAGGGAACATAGTGAAATTCATCTATATTTGCCAATTCTTGAATCTCTGCAATTCTTGCTTCCACAAATGCCTTCATTTGCTGTGTTGTTGACCTGATCCAATGTAGAACTACTTTTGAGTCTATCCAATAGTGAATTGACAAAGGTTTCATCCGAAGTGCTGAAATTACATTCTGAGTGAGACGGACCATTATCAATGATGCCACCAGCTCAGTTCTTGGTATTGTCCAGCCTTTGACAGGTGTGACCAATGCCTTTGCTGCTACAAAGTTTATTTTGAACTTTCCTTCACCCAAATTCCATCTCAGAAACAAGCAAGTGCCAAAGCCCTTTTCTCCACCATCAGCAAAAGCATGGAGTTCTGGTTGACCAATTGCATTTCTTGGCTTCATACATCTGTTGATTGTTGTATTCAACTTGTTTCCAACTTTTTCAATGTTGTCCTTCCAATATTCCTTTTCTTCATTGCTGATGACAGTGTCCCAATTGTAGCCAGCTCGCCAAAGACCTTGGAATGGTATACGCAGGTTGACAACTGCCGGTGCTAACATACCAAGGGGGTCCCAGATCTTTGCGATTAGGCCAAGTAGATTTCTTTTGGTGAAGTTTTCTTGTAGCTGCCAATCTTTTGGTAAGCTTTTGCATTTCAGTGAAATAACATCAATGTCTTTATTCCAATGATGACCAAGTATCATGGTATTCAAGTCATCTGTTGCTTCTTTTTGGCTGCCATTCACTTTTTGCTCCATCTCGCTGTTGTTTGAATGCCATTTCTTGATTTTGAAATTTCCCATTTCAAGCATCTGTGTTGTTTGAATAATTGCTTCTTCTACTTCTGAATTGTTTGCTCTTGAATCTGCTATGTCATCCATGTAAATATTTCTTCTCAGAATCTCTGTACCAATTGGCCACTTTTCTTCAAATGTTGTTGCTAAGAAGTGAAGTGATGCTTGTGAAAGATCAGGACTTGGTGGATCTCCAAATACCAGACGTTGCCATTCAAACACTCTTGGTTGTATGTTGTTCTTTTCAATCCACAGGAATCGATGGTACTTTCGGTCTTCTGGTCCAATTGCAATCATGTTGAACATTTTCTTTATGTCTCCAGTGAAGGCGATCTCATCTTCGCGAAAATTGATAAGTATTTTGAACAGTGAGTTGAGTAGGTCAGGTCCTTTTTCTAGAGCAGTGGACAGTGAATGGCCATGATATTTCCTTGCTGAGTTCCATACCATTCTTTTGGGGGTTGAAGAACTTTCCTTTTCAACGATGAGATGCTCAATATAGAATGCCGCCTCCCCTTCATTGTGTTTGACCTCTTTGACAAATCCAGAGTTGATTACATCTTCAATAACAGCTGCATATTGTTCATATTCACCAGTCTCTATCAATTTGTTGGTTTTTCTTCTTAAATTGCAAAATACTTCATGATAGTTATTTTCTAACAGATCTGGATAACCAGGTTTCCATGGTAACTGAACTTCCACATGACCTTCATCATTCAGCTTTGTGTTCTTGGCTTTATCAATAAAACGTGCTTCATCTATCTCTTTATTGCTGCAGACGCATTTCTTTGTTGCGTTGACACCAACCAAATCACATGTGATCATCTTCTTCACTTTGGCTGCTTCTTCGTCGTCATTGGTTGCACATATTTGGACAGATGATACATTCTTTGTGTTTGTCATTCTTTTACTTAATTTTTCTGTAACTCCAACAATTGTCCATCCCAGTGGGTATTCAATTCCAATTGGGCCATTGACATCATCTTCCTTTGGTTCAATCTTGTGTAGCTCTTTATGTAGTTTCTGTTGATCCCGCCCAATGAGAATGTCGATATTTCCTCCTTTTTGATCAATTACATTTTCCAAATGTGACAGATGACTGTGTTCTTTGAAGAATTCTTTCTTTAGTGGCGATGCTGCTCCACATGGTTTCTGTATTCCATATGCATTTATTGTACCTGCTTGCTGTATAGGTTGAAGACTACCAATTGTTAATTGAAAAGTCTTTGTTCTTTCAGTGTGACAATTACCTCCGACGACTTCATAGTTGATTGTGGTGTCTTCTCCCTCGATCCCAAGTGCGTCAGCAAATGATCTTCTTACCAATGTTGTGTCAGCTCCCCCATCAATGAGACATAGTGCATGTTTGAGTATTGGTGTACCGTCAGCATTCTTGAATCCTGTTTTTACCCATATTTTGACCACTGGCAACCGAACAGATTCTTCTCCTTTTGCTGTGGCTATGCCCTTGATGGATGATGTTGTTCTTCGATTGTTGTCTTCATTTCTTTTGGTGTTGGATGTTGAAGGTCGATGTAACAACGTATGGTGATTTCTTCCACAACTTTCACATGTGTTTGTAGCTTTGCAATTTCTCATGATGTGGTCTGCCTTCAAACATCTAAAACAAAACCCTTTAGACTTGCAATAATCAGACCTAGTTGGTACATCTTCAGCTTGAAATACAGGGCACTCTTCTAAAGTGTGACTTGGTCCTTCACAGTCCAATTTGCATTCATCATTTTTGGATACATTTGACGCATTCATCTTTGCTGTCTTTTGAGTTGTATCTGATTTTCTTTGGTGGTCGTTGTTTCTTGTATTCCTTTGTTGGAGTTGCCTCTTCTCTGATTTCTTGGTGTGAGATGTTTGGATTCTTCTTTCCAGGAACTCCAGGATATATTCGGCTGATAATTTTTCCTCTTGGAGGCCCATCTTTTTTGCCAATCTATTCTCAGTTGATAGTTGATCATCGATCTGTTCTTCTAGTTCTCTCCCAGCTTTCCTTTTAAGATCTCTGATGAATTCTTCATCCTTGAGTCGTTCTTGCTTGCCAAAATCTACTAGGTACATAATATGCGTTCTCATTGTAGTGACAAATGTTTGAATTGTCTCAGTATCTTTGTCTATTAGCGGTTTTAATTTTCGAAAGTTCCATGTCATTTCATCCGCTATTTTGTAATCTGTTACTACTAATTTTATGGCCTTCCATGCTTCTTCTATAGATGATCTTCCTTCTATAATTGTGTGATAAGACTCAGGGATTGTCTTTTCCAGCCACTGAATCTTTACGTCATCATCATTCACGCCTGCTTGTTTCATTGCAGAAGTAAATCTCTTCTGAAATGTGGGAAATGCAATATACTCCCCATTCCAATTATTCGGGGTAAACCCTGCCAGTCTTACAGAATTTCCTTTATGTTTCTTTTCTCCTTTTGAGTTGACAGCTGTAATGGTTGCTATAGCGACAGCTTCTGCAACTGACTTTGATATTTCTTTTATCATCTCCATGTTGTAGTTGCTTGACACAGGTATTTCTTTTGTTGATATCATCTCCATGTTGTAGTTGCTTGATGCAGGTATTTCTTTTGTTGATATCATCTCCATGTTGTAGTTGCTTGATACAGGTATTTCTTTTGTTGATATCATCTCCATGTTGTAGTTGCTTGATACCGGTGATTCTTTTGCTGTTGATATTTGCCCCTCTGATTGACAGGTATTGTCTTCATTGTCTACTTGGTCGTTATCGTCGGCGTCGTTGTTTGCATCGGTAACCATTACGTCATCTTCTTCTTGCGAGGCTATTTCATGATGGCTCGCAGGCGTGGTATTTTTACTCCTTGTTGACAATCTTGTCTCCGCTTGTTCACGCTGCAATATTAATTCCAACTTTTCGGTTTCAAAGATCATTTCTTGTCTTTGTATTTCTCGTATATTTTTGAAACAATCGTCATGTATTTCGTCGTGAGTTATTTGAAATTCACTTGTACGCGAATCGACATCATTTTCGACTTCTTCGCTCAACGCGTTGTTGTCTTCTAAATGTGTCAGGTATGTTTTTGTAATTGCTTCGTATTCAATGAATGTATTCATTATCTTCTCCTGCATAATTTGCCATCTTTTCATCGATGCATTGTCATTATGCGCTAACTTGTGATGGGCTTGGACTTCTAAGCTGAATAACTTGGATTTTCTTTCCCATTTTCTTCTTATGGCTTCGGCATCATCGGCGAAGTTCATATTGGTTTCTTAAACTTTCTATCGTTCGTTATCGACGTCTTGTTTGAAACTGTTTTGCCAAGTATAAAAATCCTTTGATTATTCTCCCTGGTCTTCTCTTGAATAAAAGGAAAACGTCGAAGACTGTACGCATTAAACTACAATCTCTTCGTAACAAAAACTAATAATATATTTGTAAACAATAAAGTGTACCTTTGTACAAATCTCTTTGATCGCTGTTTAATAACTATCGTTTAATAACTATCGTTTCAAACGTTGAACCTTCTACTGATTTACATTTGTGGTCTATGCCTATTTATTTACATTTAGAATAATGATTCAGCAATTTTATATCTGACAAGCTCATCAAAACATATATAGAATTGATATAATATGCACAAAACTAACTATTAAATTGTCTCAATAAGCACAATTTTATGTTTACGAAGTTTGTTTACTTTTGATTTACGCTTACATGTGCGTAGTTTATTTTTAGTATAACGTAATTCTCTATATTTAATGTTTCCGATCTATTATCTTAAAATAGAATGATGTAAGGCATTAATCAGCTTATACATTATTCACCTAACTTATGTTATTTATTATATTATAAAACTATTACTTATGTTAATCAAAACAAAACTCTTACTTTCTATTTTCCACTTTCTCAGTCAGTGGACTGGTTACGTAGGATTAACTCATGATTAAATCTAGATGTTTCTATGCAAAAATCCGATCTATGTTGGATCGCAGTTATCCTCACTTTCGAGTTCAAAACGAGATTTTGTAAGTGAACATCACTTGCGTGCGTTTTGTCAAATCAGCAGAAATTTGGAAAGCTGCAGGAGAGATGTTGATCCATTGAATGTGAGTAATCAACACCGCATTTAAGTAACCGAGCAATTCACTTATCATTTTGTATGTTTCTGGAGTTATTGTAGTCAAAGATGATTGGTTATTTTATGTAAGTGAAGCTCAAAATGCGTGTGGCTGTCATAGGCGCTGGCTTCAGTGGTCTGGCTGGTATTAAAACATGCTTGGATGAAAAGATTGACGTTGTGTGTTTCGAGCGAGAAAATGAAATTGGTGGCGTGTGGCGATACACCGAAGGTAAGGTTTGTAGGCTGTTTGTTTATTGATTTGATTTCCAGTAATTATATTCAATTATCGATTAAGAAGAAGTTTCAAGCTACTTCCATTACTGGCATGATTTTGGATTTATAACTTAATTTATAATTATGGTAACTTATAATAAATTAAATAACCATGAGTCAAAAATCAATTAGGCCTACATTGAGTTTGAGTGTAAACCCAGATACACATATGTATATGAATTAGATAGGCTGGTTATTTAAGCTCTTTTATCTTCGAATTTGATAACTTCTGACTGGATTGACTGATATTTGTTGTTTAGTTGTTTAAAGTTGTAGATTATCGCTGCTTTCTAATTTGAGGTTCCAAAAATCAGTGACAGTATTTTTCTTTGGCGGCGCTGTTTAAAGGGACTATGCAGACCGGCAGCTCTTATGGATTATTTTTGGATGCAAATTTATGACGTGCCAAAAGGCTCACTACTACTTCTTGTTCGACGCGGTACTTGTTTAGAGATCGCCATGCTTGTTTGTGAGATCGTGCTACTTGATTTGGAGATCCTGTTGTTTCTCTTGGCGATCGCGTTACTTGTTTGGAGGTCTCGTCACTTCTTTGGCGATAGAGCTACTTGTTTAGAATTTCCGTCACTTGTGAGAAAATCACGTTCAATCCTCCAGCAAATTTTATATAGTCACAAAAGCGCGTAGTAACTATTTAGGCCTGGTGTCACTACTTTTATCTTAGTTCACATAGGTGATGTTTGCCAGTGAATGTCGCTGTTTTCATTCTAACATTTTCTGGTTTACATACATAACATGAACATAATATAAAACAGTAAGAATGTAAATAATATACCAGGAAGAGTACATGTAAAAGCAGTAACTAATGAATTACTTTATTTAGATATGAGTATGTGTAACTCCGCTAATGTCACAAGGCTACGAATATATTAGTCAATAGATTTGCAAAATTCTGCACAAAATGTCTTGACTTCATCATCGGTTTCATTTGCTTTTCTTTGGCGGGAAATATTGCTCTTATCTTCAACGTTATCCTTTAAATCAGCGTGTCTGACTGACAGAAAATATTCATACGGACAGTTTCGACCTAAGCGCAACAGTCGGCATCTCAAAGCTAATGCCGTAATGATCATATAATCAAAGAAGTTGTGTGACCGCCTACCCGTTGTTTTGGACACTTCACACCACGTGGTAATTTGAGGTCGCTGTCGTCAATATTTAGTCATGCGTGTTGACTGTTTTATCGCATGCGAAATGGAAATGGCAGTTCATTTGGCTAGACTACTTCCGTAAAGATTTAAGTCATCAAATTTAAGCAAACAAGTGACGCCAACATGTGGTGCTGCGTAAGTGTCGTGAGTGAACTTGGTGAGTTTAGGAAATTTATGCAAAGCTTCTATGGTGTTAGGAAGCATGCTCTCCTGGACAGAATACTCCAGGTAGTCAGAGTGGGCTGTGCCCCATCTAACTGTTTTGTCCCAGCCGTGTGCACTATCCATGGAACCACCACTCAATCCTCCCTGGCCGGCGACATAGACCATGTCCATGCTATAAGCATAAGAGGTATCGACAGCGAAGTAATTCCAAGAGTCAAAAGAAGAGCGATCTCCTCTGACTGAGACAATGGACAATTTATCCAAGTATGAGTTACCAGTTAAGGAACATTCCATGCTCATATGTCCATACGAGCCAAAGTCAATCTGAGATGAGACTTCTCTATCTGTAAACCTGATTGCTCTAGCATGCTTAGCTCTTTCTTCAGTGGGCTTCATTCTGGCCAATAGGTCATAGTCAAGTCCTGAAAGTATAGTCTTGTTGAGTTGAGATGTGTGGTGAGCCAAATTATCTATACCATTTAGTATGTAAGCAAAAATGTACGCACTAACACTAGCATCATCAATCTTCTTAACATATACCAGATTGCCTTCAGCCTCAAGCCAAACGCAGGTGAGTGTTGTTCCTGTTCCAAACAAGCCACAACCATTCCCCCAACCTCGAGAGACAGGAGCTCTATGGCAAACTGATCTTGGATCATTCTCACCACTAACAGACGGGTCACTACCACCAGGGCAGCCATCGTCACTCGCGGAACGAGTAGACTTGACTGAAGCGTAATAAGTGCGCATGAATGTAGAAGAGGTCATGGACGTTTCAACAAGTTCAAAACCAACTGATGGTTTACCGTCAACAGAGAAAACTATGCAGCTGTCTCTAAGCAGAGCTATATCTGCCCAGACGGTGGTTTTGCCTGTCAAAACATCCTGTTCTGATCCTAGCTGACACTTTCCTTCCACCATGTGAGCTCCTACCACAAGAACTGAAGTCAAAACTGCAGACTTGTGGCTTCCAGTTACTAAGAAAACAGCAACATAGACAAGTGAGCTTGCCTAATTGTCAAATCAGGGTGCTTTGGCTTACCCATCTCATGTTTCATTTGCTTAACAGCTTTCCAGTATCCCTCCCATGTCATTTTACTACTTAGCCCATCTTCTAAGGAATGGTTTCTCCGTTGTCTGTCCAACTGTTGCAAATTGCAAATTTCAGAAAGATAGGGCAAATGTCCCCTTGACATGGAGACCACTGAAGGTGGGTTTAATGACAAAGAATTCTTTGGCAAAGTGTAATTTACTACATTTAATATGGCTTGATCAAGTTTAATTTTTTTCTTGATTTTCTTGATTCCTTCCACTAAGAAGTTACGGCTATCAACGAGGAACCTATCCACATCAAATGGGTTGGCTCCGACTTCAATTTCATCTAGCGTCTCTCTGGCATTAACACCAAGGTAGACATCTCAAGTTTACGTATTCATCAGTCAAATCTGGCTCGATAGCTGTGGCTGAAGTCAATTTAACAAATTCGGTTTTCATGAAATCAAATGCCATCGATTTAATGAGCTTCTGCTAATACGCTTGTTGGTTTAACTTGGGTCTTCTATACTTAAGTTAAAAAAATACGACTTTACTGCTACATATTGCTCCAAAATTCTTGTAACATCTGCCTCTAGAGATAACCATCTTGTCTGTGCTCTGAGCGTAGTAATTTATGTGGCTCAAGTTCATAAAATATTTTAAATTCTGCAAATGCCTCTTGTCTCTTTGATAAGCGGCTAAAATGGGCAAAAATATCATGACATAAATCTTCAAGGCTTTTTGGTAGCTTAAGAGTAGCGGCAGATGAGACTAAATGTATCATATGGCACGAGCATTTAATTGCGTACAAGTGTGTTATATGCTCTTTCAATTTTTGCGCCACTGAATTATGTTCTCCGGACATTGTATTAGTTATATCCAATGAATAACCAATAATGTTTTCCATTGGAATCCCAATGCTAATAAATAGCTCTTTTAAAGATTTGAAAATTCCATCAGCTGTCGTGTCCGATACCTCAATCGATACCTCAATCATGTCTACTAATATATACTGCATTTTAAATGTATCTGTGCTAAAGTAGCAAGCCAGAACAGCTAACTGTTTTTTGTGGAAACATCAGTAGTTTCATCAATGATGATACTAGATTTTTTTGTTCTTAGATCTTTCACAGTATTCCGCAAATAATCAAAACCAGGAACTTGTTGTATAATGTTTGTTGCTTTTTGTTTCCTTAATTTCACAAGTTCTAAAGCATTATTCTGTGGGAATAAATCTTCCAGAAATTCTACTAACTTTTCAATGAGTGATATTGGCAGATTATTCTCTGCCAGAAAGCGCATAATTTTATCTCCATAATCTTTTTTTCTTTTTCAAAATCTTTATTTTTCCCAAAGGCGCTAACAATCGACCGATTTGACGGTTGATAGATACTGCATCTTTATGTTTCATGCTTGCACCGTGCCTTTGTATGTCTGATTTACTACTGTGTAACTCTTTATAACATAGCTTTCAATATGGTAACCATTTTCCACAAAAGCTGTCAACCCTTTGTCTACATGCACCAGTCGTCAAACAGTCAAACACAAATGACAATATGTTGCCAAATCAGTTTTACTATAACAAATAATAATCAATACAAACATTACAAATCTAATTAATACTAAATATGAAATAAAAGTTGTGAAACAGCGTTGTGAATGTTAATACCTTAGATCTTCACTCACGGCACTAAATGATAACAATACCGACGATTCTTCAATCGACTTCTCTCTTCATATTCTCAAACACATCTACTTCTTATCGCATCATTTACAAACAAAGTTCACAAATTCTATTGCAAGATGTGTCTAAATTCTACCAATGAAATAAGTTTGAGGCCATGGATGATCTAGTATTGATTTATATTTACGTTAAACCTTTATTTAGCGTGGAAATTTATTTCAATACTTTACGATAAATAGTGGCATGTTGATGGAATATAATCCAATTTAAAATTGGAGTTAAACGAAATGAAGTTTATGAATATAGGCTATGTAAAATAAAAGTAGTTAAAATATCAAGGTAAAAAGAAAATTAAACTTAAAATAATATAAAACATAAGTAGGGAGTAGTGACGTTTAACAACTGTTTAGTTTTCTGTGTTGTGGTTTTTGCATTTTTTTCTATCCTACTAATTCTCAAATTCTACTCACTGGTAAAGTAACAAATCTTCATGTGTCCAATTCTGCTATTTTTATTTTAGTAAGCAAACCCAAAAAATTATAAACAAGTGTCCACGTAAGGAAACCAATGGGATGATTGACGTTGATGACGATCTGACGAAATATGTAGGGATAATAGGTCTGATCAAAGCTTTTATTTCATTAGTGATGTATCGATCTCCGCAAATCGATATGTCTATTTGTATCATGAAATTTCACAGGTCCCCCTTGTTTAAACTCAACTAAAAAAGACACAATTTGTATTTTGCAACATCAGCTTATAATTTAACAACAATTTGATTAAATTAAAGTAGCCCATCACGTAGTATGGTCATTACATACACATTACATGTAATAGTGTAATACAGGTCACATCAGCTCATATCTATTGCCTCTAACATTAACATAATTTGTCACAAAGCTTCACATATATATAAATTGACTGATATGATTGTACTAGCATCCTGACGCTATGTTCTTTTCGTTTGTCTTGTACACTGGAAAATACATATATAAATTTGATCAAAATATACATACAATACGCTTGATACTTGATTCAAATGATCAAAACAATTTTATGCAACCTGTTTGCAGGTAGGCCCACTACCACTATATATATCTTTATGGTATAATTGACAGGTATAGACTCGCCATGTCATATTCAAACAACCCATTTAGATCTTGCAAAGTATTACAGTTTGAAATATAGCAGTTGTTTAAATAATGTCTTTATATTTAATTGAGATTTTAGACATTTCAAACCTGTCTCTTTTGAAACTTCTGTTTGTATAATATTTGAGACATCCATTTGACTATATTTTGTTATGATTTTTAGGTTTGAATTTTTAAATTGATAATATTTCAATAGAAATTTGAACATGCCATATTAATACTAAGAAACATGTGTTACAAAAGTGTTGTAAAATTATTATTGCAGTGTTGAAAATAGAATGAGTGAAGATTTTATTAAAACCCTAATATCAAAGCCCTGTCAAAACACCACACCACACTTTTCATTTTGTGATTAGAAAGGAATTAGAACGTCATGACGAACAGTAACCAGTGTAAACAAGAACACTGCTACAGATAATGGTTCGACGATTCGACCTCTTTTCTAAATATTGAACGATACTTGTGATAATTTGCAATCAATATTGAACAATGCACATGATCATACATGCACTTGGAAGGATTTGTTGGAATATTATAGGATATTTCTATTTTATAAACCAAATATTAAACCCTTTCTGTGCAGTGCGGGTGATATAGACACTCAGGCTGCAATGAGGCACTCAGAAAGCTTCAGAAAATCACTCGCCACAGTGGTTCTTGATTCTCTTACGCCTTCATCGTGCCTCATGACGCAAAACTCTTGTTTATATCACCCGCACTGCACAGAAAGTGTTTAATATTTGTATAACAGGTCAATGTCTATAGTTCATGACTTGCTGTTACTCAGCTCAGGCAGTCCAGACGTTTGAGAAAGTGGAATGGGTGTCATCTTAGCTAATTTGTAGAGTAGGCTTGCTATGCTAGTGGCCTGTGTATCAGTCCAAAGGTTTTTAGGACACCATTATGATTAATGTGTAATTTTTTAAACATAATTGATTCATTTCATTAATTTAAATGTTAATTAGTCACATTATCACAAAACAACAATTGCCATAGAATCAAAACTATATGATATACCTACTGTGTTCAGAATGCTACTGCCCGCCTGTCTACCGATAGGATACCCAGTCTCATGTGGTACTCGGTGTTGGAAAGGGCTTTATGATAATTTTGAGAAATATTTTTCCGATATTGTTCTTAACGCTTGTATTGAAAGGTGGATTGAACCAGATAATCTATCTCCGTCTATTTTTCCTGCTATTAGTAGTGCGCGGAGCGTACTCAAGAATTCATTTATAGATCGGTCGGATAGTCGTTGATTAATTGCTGTTGGAATATGTTTGATGTTGTTTGTTGGATGGTTTGACTTGGTTTTATTATTTGAAGATTGATCACCTGGTTTTCTGTAAGGGTAGTGAATTGAGTTTGATAGATTGAAGGTTATGTCTAGAAAATTAGTAGTTTTTATATTAATGTTAATCGTTATCTTTTAGCCAAGTTCTTTGATGGTTCTAATTATTCTCTTCTTAATGCTTTCTGTTTGCGGTCCTAACTTTCTTTGTAGAACAACTAGTCCGTCGTCTCTGTACAGGCCAATGCAGAATGCTGTTTATCCCACGTATCTTTTCGAGCTTGCTTATACGAATAGGCTTACCAGTTCACATATCTCGGCACCATCAAAGGTTCCCATTGTGCTGTCAAATAGACTGCCGCTATTCTTTTTATCCATGCTTCATTGCTATCAAATAGAACAGATGTCCTTGCATGCATTATGATATTATAGAATAGAAAGTAGAAGTAGAATACATATTACACATGTATAGAGCATGTTTTGTTCATTTTATTATGTTATTTCATTCAAATTTGGAACTCATCAACAGATTTAGCTTACCAATATTGTAATAGTCTAAATGTAATAAAATTGTAACCTATAAGAATGTAAAGTGCATCAGATTAAAATCAAAATGTGCTAACTAATATAATGATTATAATGATTGAGTGGTTGCTGTCTACGTTGACAGAGCAGACATGTAGCATAATGAAATAGGTTTACATTCACTTAAATTTAACCATTTACGGATTTAAAAGTTACATTAACGGTCCTACGTAGCGTATGCACCTTTCTAGTTTTAATCAATCATGTGAAAATCAATTAATATGTAATCCATGTACAACTATTTCTATTAAGTAATTAACGATCTATAACTCCTGTGTACCACTAGCGTACTTGTGTTCTTCAAATGAACAAGTATTCTCGCATATGGAGTCACGATAAACATATTTCAACATTACTATTTTATCTTATGTTTCTGTTAATCATTTATTCACGTAGATGGTAGTATGTTTGAAACATCTATCTATCTAGTTTTGGGCCTAACCCCTGTGAAAAAGATCCATGAGTTCATGAACAGTTCATGAACAGTTCATGAACATTTTTTCTGGGTTCATGAACAGTTCATCAACTGTCACAGAGAGTTGATGGACTTTTCTTGAGCCGGTTCATGAACTGGTTTGTGAATGTGAAATTGCCTGAAAGTTCATGAACAGTTCTTGAAATGTTCATGAACTGTTCATGTTCTTTTAGACAATTTCACGGTCATGAACTCATGTTCACGTTCTTGAGCTCATGAACTTTTTTGACAGACAAACTTATAACACATAATTTACTGTAGTATATCTTGTAAATAATTACGCTACATGTACACTACAGTATGTAAAAGATACAGGGTCAAACTGTATAAAATCATATATATATAGATCCAATTATAATGTGGTCAAACTGTATAAAATCATGTCGCATATTTAAAAGCCTAATTATTAATTTTATGTTTCTGACATACCTTCAATGTCAACTATTTAAATGATTAGTCTGGGTAATAAATGATTGTAAAGCAGGTATGTCAATGAGTTAGTAATTCATTATACAGTATTGAATAATTTGTCTTGAAGGGATCTCGTGAAGACTTTGACATGTTTGCAATTTTTCTACTGTCCTGTGCATCTGTCACAAAAGAAAACTATTATTCCGGAGTTTAGCAAAATAATTTTATAGCTATTCCATCAAACACTTCAGGGAATGTCTGTGATGAGCCTAAAAAGCCCTGTAGAATGAGTCCTGCTTTATAGAACACAGAACGTTCCTCCTCTTGAATCTGTATGGCATCATGGGCTTCAGCAGTATCGTCGTCGTCGTCGTCAAATGATATCAATTTATTAGCTTCAAACGTTTCTTCTGTATCAACATGTCAATGTACCTATTTCAACATCCTCGCAATAGACTATCTCCTTTGTTTCTATTGCTGGTTTGAAGAATATTGCGTTGAAGCAGGACGTGTTATAATCTGCAGAATTGACCTTCTCGACTTCATCAACAATTTCAACAATGTTTTATCACTTTTCACGCATATTGAACATTTTCTCTACAATTACACCATTTGAAAATATTTTGTAAGTGGTTTCGTATAGCCTAGAGCCCTTTCTACTATTGTCTGTTTTCTACTATTGCCTGTTTTCTAAGTTTTGCTAATTGACTTAAGATAATTAGTAACAAGTTTAATTTCTGAGACAAAAAACCTTACCTTGTAATAGAAAAACAAGTATTTCTTTTACAAATTATACACATCTTTGGTAGCACATGTGTATTTTTACTGGCAATTCCATTCGAAGAAAATATTTTTGATGATCGTGTTACCTTTGCTCGATGACATTACTGGCGGCGTGCAAAGTGGAATCGTCATTCTGTGACACTGTTGGAGGTGCAGCACTTTAACGCTTATTTGTCTGAGAAAGTTCAGTTTTATCAGTAAAGCGTTGATAACATCTTTCATGGTAATGATTAAGACTTCATGGTTTTATAGCTATAGATTCAAGGGGACACAAAGAAGAACTTCGATGTGTGTATATTTTTGTTGTTTCTGTCTCCAAACTTCCCCCGCGGGAGCTGTAATTCCTTTTCAGGCTTCTAGAAGTATTTTGCCTTTTGGCCCACAGCTCATTTGAATCTGTATGCCCTGAAAGTTCACGTTTCTTCTCATTTTGTTTTTCATTTTGTTTCTTCTCAATTTCCTTCATTAACCAGTGGCTTTATCTCTCTAGCATTAACTGTTCCTGATTATTCTTATGAATCAGATTGTGGATCCAAAGACAATTGATCAGTATAAATGACATTGCAACTTCAGCTTTCAATCGCATTAACTTGCTTACTAATATTATCACGTCGCATATTTTGAAGTGTCAAGATAAGGGTAGTAACGTTATGTTTAGCTGCAATGGAGTCATATGTTTTGCATTGTAAATGCTTAGTTATTGGTCTTGTTACTTTTAAACATTAATAAACAATAACAAGACTAATAACGAAAGAGAACTGAGATAGGCAATGATATAACGATTCTGCTTTTAATGTTGGTTCAGGCAGCCAGCGGCGATCTCTGATCGTTCTTACTTCTAATATTTCTGTGATAGGCTGAAAAAGATCGAAGATACCTCAAAACCACCTATCCACTCAACCCAGCGAGTTTCACAGTTATTTTTTCTAACAATTTTGAATATCTATTCGGAGATCGACTAGAGAAAGATGTTACAACTCTAACTCGGTTAAAAATATTCTGAACGGGTTGGAGCTTACAAGAAGCAGCAACATACAAGCTCAGCTACAAGCTCAGTACATGTGAGCTGCAATGGCACCAGCATGAATCCCAGACATGGCACTAGCACCATCATATCCTTGACCCCTACATCAACTCATAGATCATCCGTAGCTCTCGACATCGTTGAGAATAGTTTTCGACAGAGCTAAGCCACTCATTCCTGTAGAGCAACTATGGAAACGAGTGAATTCTTCCGGATATTATTTTTTTCTCAACAAAACGAATCAAAATGGACATTTGTTAGAAATATCAATAGCTTCGTCAGCCAAAATGGAAAAGCAATTGGGCACTTTTAATTACTGAAATAATGTTTTTCCTTCAAATTGAGCCACAAATTGAAAAGGATTTGGGTTTTAATAGTTTTAGAACGGTATGTTGCATTGGCTGGCATGGAGAAAAGGTCAAACGCAGAATTGTTACCCACACATCTTGATCCAAATTTCAGGATTTCAACAAAATTACCTACATTGAAAGAAGGATCATACAAATACTTTGCATCATCACGATGTCCTCTGAGAGAAATGTTTTGACGACCACACAAATGTATTGCATCAATTATTGGCCTAAGCCGGGCTGCTCAATGAATCTCCGGAATTCGATAGCTCGAACAGTGGCTAATGAATGGACTGGAGATTTTAAAACATGGTCTTGAAAGTAGGGTAGTGCCTTATGCCAATTCTTAAATGGTATAGAAAGAAGCCGTTCGATTTGCATCCATTAAGAAAAGAATCATTGCGGTTCTCAATAAAGGGAATATAAGGAGTACTATGACAAGGTTGAACACACGCAATATCAGGGTCCACCACCTGAGGTATGTCAATTGAAGTTGGCATTGCATCATCTGAATGATGACTATGCTTCGATTCTGGGCATACCTTTTTAGCAAAAGAATCAAAAAAGTGTGGGGGGCTTTCACTTTGGCAAAGCTCTTCTATTCGAAACTACACAAGGGGTAAATTGTTATGTAAATTGAATTTTGATCAAGTAACCAAAAGCAGTATTACACATATTTCTTCAGGGGAGACAGAAACGTCATCCGACTGGTGCGAAATTGAGCCAAACTATGGATGAGAAATCAGATTGGAGCGAAAATATGATCATCACCTGGCAAAAATAGGAAAACATACTGTACATAAACAAGCCAATCATACGACGCTTCCAAATAATTTCAATGCTACTTTCAAGCTACTACGAAGAAACATGCTTGTGGCAGGCTAGTCTAGTGAGGGAAATTGACGGTAAACGTTATTCGTCATAGTTAGAAGTCATAATTGTTCAAATAAATTAATAAAGTATGCTTTTTAGAAGACATTAATTCAAATATGGCCTGTGTATTTCAATGCTTTGCAATTTGTTTATGTACTTTTATAAGGTTTAAATTTATTATTATTGTCAAACAGTTTGAACATGTTTTTTATATTTTCAGGTGGTGACAAGGGCTCAGTCTGCCAATCAACTGTTATAAACACATGTAAAGAAATGATGTCATTCAGTGACTTTCCAATTCCGGATGACTATCCCATGTATATGCACAACACAAGAGTCATCAAATATGCTTTAAGCTATGTAGAGGAATTCGGGCTCTGGAAATATATCCGATTTAATACTGATGTTGTCAATGTTGAACAAAGTGATGATTATGCAGCAAGCGGTGCATGGATGATCACGCATCAACTCATTGGTAAAGAAATAACAAGTAAAAAGACAGAACGATTTGATGCGGTATTAGTTTGCTCTGGACACCATTGGAAAAAATGTTACCCATCATTTCCTGGAATGGAAAAATTTAATGGTTCTCAAATTCATAGCAAGGAATACCGGAATGTGAATGGATTTCAAGACAAGACTGTTGTTGTTGTTGGCGTTGGAAATTCAGGTGGTGATATTGCTGTTGATTTGAGTCGTTACGCAAAGAAAGTTTATCTAAGTACAAGGCGTGGGACATGGGTGAGCTCACGCTACGTCAATGGCTATCCAAGGGATAAATATTTCAATAGAAGATTTCTAATTAGTTTTGTTCCTCATTGTGTGAAGAATACAATAGCGAAATATGAGATTAATAAAAGGTTTGATCACAAGCAATACGGTTTAATGCCTAAGCATTCTGCACTAGCTCAACACCCTACGGTGAATGAAGATCTTCCAACTCGTATCCTATCAGGATTGGTTAACATCAAGCCAAACATTAAACGATTAAATACAGGAAGTATTGAGTTTGAAGACGGGTCAACGGTTGAAGATGTTGACAATGTAATATACTCAACTGGTTTTCAATTTGGATTTCCTTTTCTTGATCAAAAAGTACTTAGCGTGGAAAACAATATACTACCATGCTACAAATATATATTCCCAGTGTCATTGGATCGCCCTACACTGGCCGTTATTGGTTTTATTCAACCGTTAGGTGCAATTATGCCAATTAGTGAGATGCAATGTAGAGTAGCATTGAAAGTATTTACTAAACAATGCACATTACCATCAATGGTTATTATGAAAAAAGATGTGATTGAAAAGGAACAGAAACTTGCCAGCACTTATTATGCATCACCACGGCATACTATTCAGGTAAATTATATTGATTATATGGATGAATTAGCCGCCATGATCGGTTGCGTGCCAAATGGATGGAAACTTTTATTTAATGACCCTCAAATGTGGTTCCATTGGTATTTTGGCGCTTGTATACCTGCACAGTTTCGACTGTTTGGTCCTGATAAATGGGAACGAGCAAGAGAAACTGTATTGAGGACAGAAAGTATGACTTTTGTAGCTAGTAAAACACGCTCTGGTAGCACCGAATTAGCATCATACGTAAATGGAAAGATATTTATTGGATTTGCTTTATTACTAGCTATACTTTATTTCTTTGTCAACTGTACTCTGCTTTGATGTAATCCAGTTGAACTCAATTTTATAACGAACGTCAGCGCTTTCTCGATACACGGCAAACAAGATTATATATACTGCGGTTATGGATGAGTCTCCTAATGATTGGTTATTGGATAATTATAGTTAAGTGAATGATAACAATGAGAGATAAAAAACGTCGAAACGTCAATTCACTTCATGGCTATCTTTTATCATAAAATTACTAATCAAATAGATACTTAATACGAATGATAGTTATATAAATTTTAATGATTATATTAATTTTCTATGTATTGATATACCTCATCTAGATATTTTAAACATGGCAAATATAAAGTAAATTTATTGAATATATGAATGATGAATTATGAATGATGAATTATGAATGATTGATTTATTGATGTATATATTATCGGCAAATGATTATAATTCTTATTTTCATATAGGATTGCACTGACTAGTTAACTGAATATTTTCTATCCATAGCCTGCGTCACAGACATAATTCATAAATTCATATTCGAAAGAATATGATCTGATAATTCCCTCTTTTCTATCCCTTCACATGATTTCCTATTCAGTGATCCTTCCCCAGTGGCAATGTACTTCAACACTTTTTGTATGGGAGTGTTCCAATTTGGAAATCTTGCTTGCACCCTAAAACTGGAAACCTTAATCCCAAATTGTACTATTTGCTGACAGTTTGCATCATAAATGCCATTTGGTGCCCTAACAGCGGGGTCCGGCTCCCTCACAGCTTCATATGTTCACCCTAGTTTGGAAACCCTCCTTGTAAATGTTCGTTGGAATTTTTCTATAGAAGAAATATCTTTAGTAAGCCATGGATTCCATATTGGAGACGATGACTCTATAGTAAAGGACGTACAGGAACTTTGAAGGCTCGAATGTACAAATCAATTTGTTTAGAGAGAAGGCATTTAAATATTGAATATATTCAGATATTATCTAGACTTTACTCTAGCAGATATCATTGAACAGTGCTTCAGTGATACCGATCAACAATGAAGGAATTGGATTTGTGCCGTAGACTACTTCTTCTATTATTATTATTATGTGGGTTGTCGATCATAAATAATGAACCTAATTCCTCGGCTGTTAATGGTCTGTTAATGTTGCAGATAATTTTTAGTTTCTTCGGCTACGCTCATAGAATTGCAGACAATGTTTGGTTTAGGGTTCTCTTTTTGTGCAGTGACGGCTTACATCGTAGCCAGTGAACAAATCTCAAACACTGCAGGTGGTCTGGGGTCGATTGCTTTCTTGTTCATTTAATAACACCTTGCTCTGTTCTCTCTCGAGTCTCGGTTTAACCAAATAAAATTAATAATATTAACAAAGAACTATTATTAGTATATATGAAATTATTCGTGAACGTCTACGCCTAAGTAATGAATCGTCTATGCCAGTAAGTAAAATCTCAAATGTAGATGTTCCTGATAATTGTTCAAAACTATTTTCTTTCTTGTATAATTCCAACAATGTATCACTGCACTTTATTTTATTAAGATTTTCAGCACTTGTTTCAACTATTTACATTTATTTCCAAGGTTGAAATACATTGAAATGTAATACTGTCGCATTTGAGAGTACCATTCAAGATGATGATGTCAATTTCTATGCAATACATGGCTATGCTATTTTGTGTTTTGTGTAAGTTACATTTCATCATGCTTTATATATAATGATAATCTAGATAAGATACAGTTATTTTACTCTGATGAATATATATGTGGAAAATGCTTCATATATATATATGTATATATATATAGAAGTTTTCTAGTGTAGATTTCTTTCGCATTATTTTAAGTGTATATTGATTTGTAGTTTTAAGTCCACTAATTAAGTCTTTAGCAAAAGCAATCCATATCCTAGTTCTGGTTGTATACTTACTTACTGGGCAAAATGTCTAATGCCGCTATCTCAAGAGTATTCTGTTCTTATTATCATCTAAATTGTGGCGAAATTATATCTGAGGTGTACTTCAACCGGGACTGCGTTTGATTTTCAAGCGGATAATGGTATTAATCCTAATATCAAAGTGAACATATATTGATGTCCTTGTATACGTCCTGTATATGCATAACACGAGCATTTTACTATTGTATTTGTATAGCCGATTTGTCTAATTTAGTAGTATTTGTATAGCCGCAATAAAAGGCATCATTGCATGTATACAATTTTTATGGATAGATCCTACGCTATTTACTGTTAATAGAACATTCTGTTGTGCCTTTCATTTCAGATGTCTTATTAATCACACATTCCATCTCAGTATCGGGTAGTAAAACATGGAAAGCTCTTGGTCGACCAAAATCAACTATCCTCAGGAAAACTGAATCAGTCATCGACCCAGGACCATTGGCTAATAAAACAGTTTGTAAGAACTGCCGTGTCAAAGACGAGGTTCCAACTAAGACTACAGTTAGAAAACTTCATAAACCAAAACGAAAGAAAAGATCGATACGCCAAAAGCAGCACGACGCTAAAGCCCATGTAAGACAGACCATCCATGGTGGGCCAGCTTTTATGGGCTTACCATCTCATGATCATATACATAGCCTTGTTGATACTGTAGATCAACATGAGACTCGCAATTACATGCAGATGTTGAATGGTCAATACAGTGATGATGTTGAACATGAGCTATCCTTAGCATCAGATGGTGGAGCAGGGGTTCGAAATGATATGAGTTTCACAGCCCCAAACTCAAATAGAGCTGTCAAAGGCATACTATCTCATGATTTTATAAAGAAACTTCAAGAAGATCCTAGTTGGGACATGATTGAAAATAAATTAGCTCCAAGTAACAGACTTCAACCAGGGATGAAATTTGTTGCACCTCAACCGATAGGTCGACCGATCTATGTTGACCCTGTTCATACAATGGATAAGTTCCATGATACATTCATACCCCCTGTATCTTTTCATGGTAAAAACCGTCCAGTACAAGAACAACATGTCAGCCATCATGCCATGAACGCTCTTGCTCATAATGGGCCTGGGTATGGACAATATCACTCAAAGCAGAGCTACAATCTGGAAGGAGCAACAGGTAAACAATTTGTCATGTCATATATGTTTTCCTAGTTGTTATAGACTTGTATAGTGACTCTATATAGTATAGCTTCTATTACAGATCAGGAAGCAATTATGTCATGAGAAATAATTTTGAGCAACAGATTACATTTACTGTATTGTTGTATGTAAATCCAAACATTCAATTAATCGATGATTAATCGTGAAAAATTTCAACCACTAGCGATGCTACCGTACAGGAATTTATTCGCTTGTCCATTATCTCTATGCATGGAAACTTCCAAATATCCGAACTGCCGATTTTAGAAATCTTGTAGTTTTCATGTAAATTTAGAAAACAAATCAGTAATCATTTCTTTCAGTAAAAATATCCAGGCTACTAAATTACCGGAATTAACATACTGAGTTTAATTTCAAGTCATTTTAGTTCCATATATATGTTTAATGTATCTGATGTAGCTTATAGCACATACAATCTCATGTATTATCTGTTTACAGTTAACACTTATAGTGATCCTTGGGCTGGCCTTCGTCTCTCATACAATACCGAAGGTAATACAGATATTTTATCAGTTTTCATATTTTCCTCTATATTAATTCTTCTGCTCTGTATAGGTAATTGTAGAATATATGTTTAATATTGTTTGTAAAGCAAGCGTATCTATATGAATAAACAGTGAAATAAATAATTGCTTTTGACGTCCTCACATGGTGAATAAGCATGCTTTTAGTTTTTGCTGATTAGGTTCAAAAACATTTCTAGTTATTATTAAATTGATTTGGGCTTGCCATTATCTTATACAGTATTTACGAATTTACTGGTGTTAATATTTCTGTTTTCACAATGAAAGAGTAGACATGAGTTCCCTCCAAATAATATTGTTGAAATAAGACCTGAAGTTTACATAATGGCTGAGTGCATAACATTTTAGTTTGTGTTATTTCTTCGCAGTTGTCAATCATCCTTATAACCCAGCACCTAAACCAGCACCCCCTCCCACAGATGAAGGGAGTGGTGACGGAGAAGATAAGGCTGCTGCTGCAGGCCCTCTGGGAAAGCTCCCAAAGACAAAGAAGCTAGTATCACCTAAGAAAGCCCCAGCAAAGGAGGTAAGCCAAAAACAAGTGTCATCGGCATTGAAATTTGCTGACATGCTAGACAAAGGATCTAAGGCAGACAAAGCTATCAAGGATACAGGCCACCGTCCAATGAAAGCAGGTCTCAACAAGATGGAACCTGGAAATAACGCTGGGGTAGAAACAGACGATTCAGTGAAGGCAAGTGCGCCACATCAAGGCTCTACTAAGTCAGTTGACCATCTACATCATAAAGGAGTCACCGCAGCGTTTGCTGAAGAATTGAAGAAGGTACGACCTGAAGGTACAACGCCAAATGACGCAGATTTATCAAAGTTTGCTGCTGGTATCCAAGAAGTGAATAATTTAAAGCCGCAGAAAGTGCCTGGTAATCCTAAACAATTAACTACAAATTTTGTTAAGTTCATGGTCGATATGGCTGCCAAATTAAAAGTGGACAAGTTGAAAGTTGCAGAAGAACTTGTAAAAAATGTTGAACACACGGATAAAAAGACGGATATTACGGATGATAGCGATAGTAACAATAATGAAGATGATAGTGAAAATGATTCAGATGAAAATGAAAATGAAGAAACTGCGGAAGTGTCACCATCCAGTTAATCACATTCAAACATAACAGTTTAATGAATCTTAACGAATTCATTCCAATGTAGTGTTCTACGTCATTCTTTACATTGGGCAAAGGGGTAGTCCGCAATTTATTCGAGACTTGCGGACTTCAAACTTTTACTGAACCACTCACAAACCCTCTTAAAGGAGCAAAATTACCGGCGAGCTCTACGAGCTTACAGTCACATGCATGTTTGTCGATCGTATTGTTTCTGTGCCTGAAACAACGCAGCAACTGAAATTTGAAGCCATGCCGCAGCTATGACTGACGTTGATTGTTGAATTTACGCTTAGCTTAAATCAAATTGAGCTCCTAGTGACCGCCGGTCAATTTTGCTCCATTATTTAAAGTAATGCAACAATCATACTGATGCATGACGATTTATGTATGTTATGTACTGATGAATGTTTGAACTTTTTTTGATTGTAGATTATTTGACATATCTATTATTAGAAGGTCCTTCATTACGATAGATCATTTTTCATTTGATGATAAATGATAGTTTGAATAATACATATCCTCTACGAATGTGTTTGTCTGGGTACTGTGATGTATTTTTGATCCAAAAATAAATTTATATAGAGATTTAATTACAATTACTATCATAATTGAAGATACGTGATATTCGTTTCGTACCACTGTTCGGTTAAATAGCGTTTCAATCATGCCAAAATCATGTTAAAAACCAAACTGTTGAATTGAAAAGATTACTCGAGAATATATATCGATTCAAAGTTGAGAAAAAGAAAATCAAAAGTTCAAGATTAATAATGATTGAATTTTTGTATGGTTGAAGCGGTTGTAGGCTCCATTCTCTATAATATACTTTTTGATTTGGTTCAATCACGTGACAATAGCTTACAATGCACACGCGTGCATTTTTATTTGTTACTTCCATATATTAGGCAAGGGCCATTGAATATTTTCAGTAAATTATTAATTCAGACAGTCACTCCGTTTACAACTCGATCACTTCATTAAATTCCATGATATATACTTACAGTGTTGTCAATCACATGTCCTCCTCGTTAATAATTATCAAAAGCGTAACATGAAGCCTCTTCAGAGTTCTATGATTTAATTAGTTCTAGGGAAACTCCATTGTTCAGTGTTTTTTTTTCTCTGCTGACCGACCAGTTCCTCTAGACCGCTCCATGCACCATCACAAAGTCGGTATAGTCATGATTGCATGTAAGCTAGAGTCAGTGGAAATGCTAATCAATAGCTTCGCTGTACCGCAGGTAATCATTATGCAAATCATTATGCATCACACATTAAGGATATCGAAGACATGGCTTTGGAATTTCAAAGTTCTGTTCATGCAAACGAATTGAAAAAATGCTACAAAAGTAACAGTTGGGAATGTTTATAATTGACGAACTCTGCACTTGACTTGCTTAAGTCTCACTTCTGTATTATGCCGATCTTGATGGATTGAGTGCACTCAAAATAGCATAATGTTTGAATTTATAGTTGTCTTGATTTCGATTTGAATAAATTACGTGCTTGGGTTGTATCACTTTTTCGTTTTTACATATTTTTACATAAGAGTGATGATTAAAAACTACAGTGATACGTGTAATAATCGAAATAAAGTTTTAGGAATACTTAGCACCCAGAAAAGGTTTCTTTAATTTCAACGTTATGAAAGCTGAAACCTCATTTTCACTGGCGCAGCCTCTTTGGTATTAAATGCCTCCGTCACACGGCTCAATGAAAATCATTCAACGTACAATAATTTTTGATTTCAATGAACAAATGCGTTTTCAATGATAAACAAAAACGGATAAACAGATTGTAACCGTAATCCAAAAAGTTATTTACGAAAGACTGATATAAAACAATTCCATATCATCTATGAATATGCTACCCCTATATACTAACTTATTTGAATTTAATCAGCTAGTAAATTGACAATTTCTCTTCAGATTCCGAGTGCTCTACGTCAACGAAATAGTATATGTGATTGCACTGAAATATATACCCCATTAACTAAAGCACGAGCGACCGATCATGCGCTTAGGTTGTGAACACCACCACGCTACTACGACCAGAGAGAAAATGCAACAATCAATGTGAGTGCTCGATGGCCAGCATGGATTCCTCTGTTTTGGCATATTTCTGGTTTAATTGGAGAATTGAAAGTTATCTTTCCCTAAACTAGAAATTGTAAATTTAAATTACAACAAATTTGCTATGAATTTTACGTATGGATATTTGTGGTCCTTTCTATCATTTGTACAATTTCTGCTATTATTGTCTGCTTCGGGTAAGCTTTAGCTTTCATAGCTAATTCTTTCTGGTAATATTGTTGTTTTCTTAAATTACATGTATTATTTTGATAATTTGCAGCAGAGTATTTAAGGAGACATGTAGCTGTATGCATTTAAGCGCTCTGGTCGTTTGAATTTTCAAACAATGTTTCAATGTATGTGCTAGGTCGCTTTTATGATAACAACACACATCATTAATTTCAAGTTAATATTATATCTTTTTCAGAATTTAACTGAACTCACATCATCCTTTTATTATATATTTTTTTATTAGAAACAATAATTTCAGGAAATCAACGTTTTCAACATTAGAATAGAGTTTTCATTATACAGTAGCTACTGAAAATTCCGAATAATTTATGACATTTATACAATTTATTTCTGGCACTTTTGGCCAGAAAAGCTACTGCCAACTGACTTTTTTTCGTTGCCCAAAACACGCCAACTCAGATTTCAATGAAGGTTGGCCCAAAAAAAAACTATTTGGCCACCCCGACATTGAGTGAATCGGGATGAGTTTTCGTGTGTTGGCGAAGCAATTTAAAGATGATCAAAAATTTGGCCAACGGGGCAACGGCACCAACAATCTATTGTTTTCGACCTTTTTCGAAGTTGTTTGCGAAATCAAAAAGTAATTTGACAGCCTCGGTCAACTCACGCCAACAATTTTTTGATCAACATATAGTTTTCATTACAAAATTTGCATGTCCGTTTTGGGTATGGAATGTCAAAGTATCTACTAATCTGAACCCCGAGTATGTGTGCACTAGTTCGTAATTTAGTAATTGCACGCATAGCGGAGGCGTTTGATGAGTAGATAACTTTGAACTTCAAAATGTTCATAAATACTTACATAAAAATTTAATTGATTTGATCTGTTTAGGTTATTAATGATTCAGTTTCTAAATTTAATAAATTATTTATAAATTAATTCTTCTTGAATTGTATTGATTAAGTTTTTACTCCATTTACTAGCAGTATCTTTGGATCGTAACATAGTTTATACAGTGATTCTCACTATATAAACTATGATCGTAATAATAGATAGTGTATGTCGACTTCTGAAGGAAATGATTTAGTTCTTCCTAACCAAGATGGTGGAGAGTGATCGAGCATTTGCTCAGAAAAGGATTTATATAAAATTGTGCTTCTATCGGAGTTGATCATTCGTAATAAGTACTTCAATACAGTTTTAATGTCTATCTGCAGACGTGCAATACCTAGATCTCCTCTTACTGCTATCTTGTTGGTATTTCCCTTGACGCTCAACATTTGATGCATCCTTTTTCTTTACAGTTCTTCCAATATGTTACTCTCTTCGCTGTGAACTATGGAATGTGAATCCAACATATTTATAACTATCAGATATTTATAACTATTGTATGATGATGATGATGATGGTAATGATGATGATGATAATGATAAATATTATCTAATATGTAATTTAGGTAACTGCTATCATTTATTTCTGCCTCTGACTTTGTCAGTGAGTATACACTCTTTAAATGTGCCTTGTGCGCCTATGTACCACTTGAACATTAATATTTCTCAATAATGAGAATACAAAGGTTATACAAATATATTTATTGGTTACTGAAAACATGCTATCATAATGATATCTAGAAGATAGCATTTTTCTATGCACTTCCTTTCAGTGTACCCAGTCGAAAGTTGCAGACATAAAACTAATGGAGATCAGGTGAAATCAAGTCATGTTGCTGTGACAACTCATCGGCGAAGGAATACAACGTTGGGTAGCTACATATTTCAAGTTCTTGACAAGCCAATTCAAAATCGCCATCTGATGGAGGGAAGACACCATCAACCTCACAAAGGAGCAGCAAGGGCAACAAAAAGAGGATATCTCCATATTACAAAGAAAGACAGACTACACGAACATAAAAAACAAGCCATTGTTAACGAAAGAGGAACAAAACATTTCACTGTCAGAATATTTCCAAAATCAAAAGATGGAAAAACGCAAACCAAAGACGATTTTGTTATGTATGAGTTACCAGATGCATATGGAAAAGACAAAAGCCCTAAAATCAAATTCGTATCATCTGATTCTGGTACTAGTATGCAGTATGGAGATGAACGACAATTAGATATAACACAGGCTAACTCATACGGCAACGGACAAGGTAGTTCTTATGGTAACCAGCCATCCCCTTCAGGTTCAGGGCAGCATGTAAGCAATGGGTATAATGGATTTAGCCAAAACAACGCTAATCAGAGCACTTCTACCCAGACACAAGGCCATAGCACCGGTGGATATGGTTCAGAGGCTGTTAACAACTCGAGTGCATCTTATGGTGGTGCAAATAATGCAAGCATCAACGGAGGAGAAGATGATGCGAAGTCACAGCAAGCTTATTTAATAATGGCAAATGAAAGTCAAAAGATACAAAGTGGTAAACCAGAAGGAGGATGCTGTGATGAAAAAACAAAATTATCAAAAACAGAGCAAATGGAAGAAACAAT
This sequence comes from Haliclystus octoradiatus, assembly GCA_916610825.1. Classification (NCBI taxonomy): domain Eukaryota; kingdom Metazoa; phylum Cnidaria; class Staurozoa; order Stauromedusae; family Haliclystidae; genus Haliclystus; species Haliclystus octoradiatus. The sequence goes on from OU744452.1 coordinate 4,217,129, forward strand.
GATCCAATTTATTAAAAAAGTTAGTGCAAAATTGGAACTCAATTTAGTGAAGATTGCAACTAAAATAATTGAAAGAGAAAAGTGTCATAAAAATTCAAAAGAATGCTGGTGTTCTATGGGAAATAGTAGCTACAACCAATCATAAAAATAATAGTTAATAAAATTATATAGATATTTTATGTATAACCAAATAAATAAAACATTTTGTAACTCTGGTAATCCTTGTAGAACTGACTATTTATGTTTTTCACTATAGAGGGGTTTTCAACTCAGTTCATACTAGAGTGTAGAAACAAATGAGACAGTATAGTTAACAGCAGTTGAATCAAATCTATGAGTAAATTTGGAAGAATGAGTACCTGTCGATCTTTATCCTATTCGTAATTCGTAAAAGTATAGAAGAATGACCAACTTAACAAATATGATGTGATTATCAAACTTACTCATATTATATTGCATACATTCAGGAGGGTTTCCACTAGACTAGACGAAACTCTCGCTAAAGCGAATTTGTTCCTGTTAAAAATACTAGTACGCATGCGTAGTGTGATGTATAACCCATGCAGGATCAGTCATGATAATTCACTCCAATTAAATTTGTAGTATATAGGAACTGTTCGATTCCAATCAGATCATTGTATTGATGTTGTCATTGTATCGCTACTAGCTAAAAATGCCGGATAGATTCTGCTGAAATTTCATTAAATTTAGCAAATCTTCAACGACATGCCACTTGCAAACAATACTAATTGATAATTATCTATCAAATATCTTTTTAAAAGAACAGATGTTTATGATACTTGACATGTCTCCTGTATTTGCCAAAGGGTTTTGACATTCTCTTTTCTATTCCCTTTTCAAAAATCAATTCTTATCCTGAAATGCTTTCAATTTTTAACTGAGTTTTTTTATAATTTTCTATGTAATATAAGATTAAATATTCGCTACACGAAAGTAAAGTTAATTTCCTAGAGTTCTCAAATTTCAAAAGATACTCAAAATATTGCCTAGTTCCCAATACTCCAAACTTCAGAAGACCTTCTAGAATGTGTAAGACTACCCCTCATTCCCAAAAGACACAACATTCTAAATTGCCTCTTCAGAATGTTCCTGACAATTCCTATAAGGGCCATAATGATAATTTCCATAATTATTTGAAATCTCGAAATAAATTTTAAATATTCAGCAGCAAAAATTTCGCGGCGGAAGTAACGACGAAAATTTACCTGCAGCAAACTTTTGGAAACCCTTGTTAATAAATCTGGATAACAAATCATTTTGATCCATAATTGAAAATCTTCATTAGTCAAAACATTAATTTACTGGTTGAAAATTTGGCATCGTGGATAGATTTCGGCATGTTAAACTTTTAAAATCCGTATATTTGATCATCGTTTATATTGCCTTAAATTGGCTCGTTCTGTATAACAGCCTACCGTTTCTACTATTTCGTTATCAGTGCTAAAATGCCTTGCATTTCATGTGAAGAATGTCGTGCATTGCATCTTTGTCAGTATTTTCAATGGCATTCATGAGAGGCCATAAAAGAAGAAGTAGATCATCATTAATAGATTGTTGAACAATGGAAAGAGAACAAATCGTTTCATCATAATAAATAAATTGTAAAATATGGATCCAAGTAAGAACAAACCTTTTTCATTTTCAAATCCCCTTCTATGCTCTCTATAGAGCCTACAATAACATATTTTCGACTATGCACTATCAATATGAATGAATTGACAAATTGATGAATGAACGAAAAAAGAAATTATAGTTATTTCACATGCGTCAATCAAATATGGCCCTGATACAGAGTTTATTGTCTACAAGCCCGGGGTAAGTCAGCCTTCGGCTTAGTAAAACAGGTCGCTTCACTCACTTTAGTAGCCTGCAGTAAAACTTGTGAAAGTGAATGTCAATAAGAAAGAGTCAAAAAAAAGAAATTAAAAATACAGAACAACACTGATCATGCATTTCAGTTTTGATAATTAACCCTCACATATGTGTAAAGTATATTGTCTATAAATCTACACAAGCTATTGCTCCTCTACGTTCCATTATTCTATTCTATATAACACTTTAATTTGCTTTTGCTGGTTACATGCTGCCAGGTCAAAACGCATGCAAGCAAGTCATTTTTAACACTATTAGATAACTTATAATCATTTACGGCAGTTGGCTGTTGAAGACCTTGAAAAAAAAGAGAGAAAATGTTTAGCAATCTTTCTAGTATCTCTGCTAGCCTTCAAGAGCTGGTTATCACGCTTTTTCGGAACTTGTTCCTCCTCGTGACATTGCCCGTAGAATAGTGAAATTAGATTGAGAAGTTGATTCAGTATTATTTCTCTTCCTCATGTTCAGTCAATTCAATGGTTGATTCTACGGTATATTTAGGATACACTAGATTTCGAGTTGCATGCAAATGCATGCTTATATTGAGTTGTGAATCATCTGACTTAACTGGTTCAAATAAATGCATGAAGAAATCAATGTAGAAAAGATGATTGAAGCCGAAATTTAATTCAGAAATTATTCTATTTTATTTTTTGCTGCTCAGAGAAGCAAAACGTTGAGAAGTGAAAAGTGTAAGTTAAATAGCCATACACCCCCCCAAAAAAACAAAAATCAAAGAAACATTTCCAACCAGAGTGTCATAAAGCTGCAAGGTAACAATTTTTGGGTTTTGTCTAAATTTTATTATGTTCCACCTAACAACACTGTCACATCCCGAAAAATTTGATTGATTATTTTTTATCCATAACGTGGTTATTCAACATTTGATTCAAGTGACTTCTGAAAAAGTATAGAATGAGAAACTATTTATCATCTTTACATCTTATTTCATTAATTACTGTCAATGCACGTTCTTTTATTATATTTTAGTTTATTTGTTGTCACTGATGAAGTGGAAGTTGGTATTGCACGAATTGCTGCTATATTTTAATTAAATTTCATTGCAGTACTGTACAATTTAACACTGGCTGTAATAATCAGGAAATATTTTTAGTTTATATCTTCGTAATTTAATTTCCATAAAGCGGGTTTGTTTACAAATTTCATAACCTTATATTCAAGTCATTTTCAAATAATAATTTATGATCAATCATTAAATAATTTCCAACTGTTCTTATTTGTTTCACTTTCATATAAATATACGTGCTGTTTTGTTTGTTTACGTTTGAATTTCATTCTGATAATTACTACGATGAAAATACATAAATTATATGTCACGTCGCAACAAAGGATTGTTTTGTATTTGCGAGACAATAGAAATTCATTCAAGTGCGAAACTGCTTAGTTAAGCGCTTCAGTCTGAGAAAGCATTGTTGTTGAAAAGGAAACAGTTTTCATTGGTTTATATCAACTTCGATGTATTTATTTAAGAAATGAAGCGGGCCATGTACGCCTCTGGTTAATAACGAATCCATTGATATATGTTTCAAGTCAATTGCATCAAAAATGGCATCGTGAATCCCCGCCTTACATACGGACATACAAATGGAAACAGCGTAAATTTAAAAGTAGATTCATGGACTTAGCAACATTTTAACTATTAGAAAGTTTCTAAATATGTTGATCCTTATTTGGTTAGTCTTACATATTTCTGTAGTGAGTTACCAAATACAATTGGATCTATAACGGAAGTACAACCAATAATTCGATGCTAACAGAGAGCCAATACAGATTCAACATGACGTCATAATTTGATCCTATATTCAATCGGAGGTGTTGTGACCAGTTCGTTTAATTTTCGACATTGTTTATAATCATATTCATAAACAACCTGTCGACTCAATGGACCAAAGTAATCCTCTGTGTTTTTAGCTTCTATCACTTTTGTCTGTGGAAACGGAGAGGCATAATGATGGCAAGAATGTAAGTATTAATCTAAACTCATTTGTCTACATACTTGCGACACATTCACGAAATTTTAAACGGTTAATAATGAATTATCAACAAGCCGGAATCTACAATTCCCGAAATCCAGAATTTTGTAGAAAGTAGACATTGAAACGAATCAAAATTTGTTACACGAATTATTCTGAAAAATCCATTGTTTTACAAAATATATCAAACACAGAGACATATTTAACGTCGGTGTATAATCATCGAAAAATAACAGCAAAGAAGACAGAACTTATTAGTGTAACTAATGATATCAACACCTGATATGGTATTGTAATTTATGCCGAGGGGAAGGATTTAGGAAGGAATATTTCGACATGTAAATAAAGCGAAAATTTAAAAAAATAGTTTATACTATAAGTTTCATATAAATTAAGAATTTGAAATGTTACATATTATCTAGATACAAATGGAAATGAAACAAATTCATGTCCCTCACATTCTTGCATCACACCTTTAAGGATACCAAAGTGATAGATTGGGGATACAATAGTTAACAGTGATATTATGTTAATTATATGCTTAATTGACAATGAAAATATCTATTTTGTATATCCACTGCTTTGTTTTTTTGCAGAAGTACATGGGTTCTCTTTTTTGGAGCATTGGTTTTATTAACAAATGGTATGTTTCCAATCAAAATTTGTATTAACTACATTGCTAACATGTTCTGTTTGTTTATACTTCCGTCATCTGAAATTCAATAGGATTTCAAGTTTTTAAACCTATCCGGTTGAATATCGTAAGATAATCTAATTATTTTTTGAGGAGACTTGCTATTATCGCTTCAATGTGACAATATGTTACTTTTATATATTGAATACTCCATTGAATATCTTATATGCCCAACCACTACAATGAATTCGACAATTACCTATCCCTACATGTAATTATGAAAAAGTTGGATTATTAGAGAGTTGCCACATTTATGATATCACGTGAAAAGTGCAAGACCATTCTTCTAGATTAAAACTTTCATTTTCTAGTTCCAAGCAAAAGTTATTGTGTGTGCCCAATTATCAAGCGTCTTGTCTCGTCAATTATCAAGTTACTTGGAAATTGGGCATAAACAATCATTCCTAAATATATAAACAAGAAATAAATAACAGACTTTGAAACAAGAAAAATATTCTTCTAACAACTAAAGTTTTACTGTATATAAGCCACTCAGCTTAGTTCCTAGGGAAAATTTGGCATTCGCGAAATTAGTATTATCAATGAACTAGAATTAGAAAATAGAGAAGATGCTGGCGGGGATGTGGACAAATCAGAAAATGTAATGCAGTCATGATGGAGCCTCTCGATGATATTGTTTATCAAGAATTTGAACAAAACTAATAATTTATAGGGTTTCAGATAGTATAGGCCTGCAGTTAGTCGGGAATTTCACTTATTCGAATTGCAGCGGGTTACACAGTATATACAATTGACTAAATATCTGCAATTATATTCTGACATTGAGACAAAATTGAAGGAAGTGAACAATAATTGATTGTATTCACCCAACATTTTTATAGTTTAAAATCAAATCAATAGTTATTTTTTATCACAATAGATTACCTTTCTACTTTGACATGATTTACAAGTGTGAAATACATTAGTATATACTATGATAATAATAAATTTTTATCTTTATCTCATAGCATATAATATAGGGCTCTATGTCTTCATTTGACAGAGCGGTAAATAATAATAAAATATGGTGAAAGAGTCAAAGAATACACATTCCACAGTGTAATGTGTACTCTTTGACTCTTTCACCATATACGATTGATATATAATATCATAGATATATTCAGTTTATTTACTAATTGATCATTTGAATAATAATGTTTCTGTGTTTCTTTAGCTGCTCCAGCAAAACATAAGCACAAACATTCAAAAGGCACAAAGCTAGCGAGTGAAAATGGCAATTCAAGAAGCTACATTGACATTGATGCATCTGACCCCTTCAAAGTGCCCCAAAACAGCAAATACGTTGACCAACCAATGCCTACATTTAATGAAGATGATTCCAACAAAGCTGAAGCCCCTACAGCACCGAAGCAAGAAAGCAGCAATAACAACGAAGAAGCTCCAGCCGCACCAGAAGCACAAGCCCCATCTGATGACGTATCTAAATTAACCCAGACCGAGACTGACCCTGCTGCAGCTGCCATGGCAATGATTGACAACCCATCAGCTTTGACACCAGCCATCAACGAGAATGATGGAACAAATGGCAAAGAACAAGCTGCCTCCGAACAAGGCTCAGAAGGACACTCAGATGAGTTAGAGTCAAAGCCAGAGGCTGAAAGCAGACAAACAGTCCCAAGATGGACTAAAGGAGAACAAGAAGGAGATCAGTAAACACAACTGAACACCTCAATTATGAGCACATTTAAATCGTTAAAGCTTAGTAAATTATACTAAAAATGATTAACGTAAACAATAGACATGCATGTATAATTAATTGATTTGATTAAAGATAAATACATGGTATCATTTATTTAAACTGCTCAATTATACACATCATTATAGCATATTGCATTTAATTTTAGCAGTTAAGAGTTGCTAATAAATACATACATTTTGTTAGTCTTTGTTTTTTGGATGTGTTATATTCTTGAGAACAGAATGGGAATGAAAGATAGTGCAAGATAATTATCGAAATACTTTTAATTGTATAATTTGAGTCTTGGTGGTTCTTTTCTTTCTTCCATCGTTAAGTAACCGGGTTTAAACATCACACGAGTATACATAAAACTCACAAAGCATCGCACATGAGATACCAACCATCGCAAAAGCGAATTTGTACATAAACAAAGACAATATTTTCATAAATGTTGCTGTGTTTGGTATAAGAAAATGCTATAGCTAATCTAGTGGGATAGACTTTTTATTTTGCTTCTGATATTTGTCGGTAGGCTGTGCTTATAATGATTTTCACATCGACAATGTTTGTGTGGCATAACAATATTATCCCTTGGTCACAGGCTTTTCAAAATACACCAGCAGGGTTATCAAATTTTTCTTCCAATAATTATCAAGTGATTCACTTGGAACTTGTGTAAAATTGAAAATTGTATATCATGTCCCCTTCCCATTTATATTTATATTCTCCTTTAGCAAATGTTACCAAAAATACCAAAAGGTTTGTGTTTGTAGGATACTTTTACTTGACTATATAAAAATGTCGCTGGCCTATTATGATTACTTGCAACATAGCAGTTGCATTCTATGCTTGATATAGCACGCTCATCATGCCCACTTATTTCATATTGAAATGTTCATAATATCAAATACGACGCCTAACCGAAACACGATTTATAGCATCATCATTCTAATAGAAGATTCAACAAAAACACATTATGCTTTTTATCGCTTCCCAATCTGTAGCATATCAATGATGGAAATGATTTTAAAAATAAAACTTTCCAGTTAATATATACAATGTGCAACATGTGTCGTCAAATGCTAATGTGTCGTCAAATGCTAATGTAGCAGCAAATAACTGACATTAAGCAGATTTACTCCATTGCATAGCTTTTCTGTAGAGAACTTTCTTTATGAAGCATATGGGCAAGATACTGATATGAGTTGAATAAAGAAAATACAGATATAGAGACTCTGTCTGACCTTAGTTTTCAGGTTACTTATAGCTACTCAGTGGAGCCTTTGTCTGTTATGCACCCATTGGTTTTTGATTTCGCTACCGCCCCCTTGATTTAGTAACGGGTTGTTGTGTAAGCAAATCACAAACATCATGATCTCAGAAATCACAGGGCACTAATCGAACATATCGAAAAAACTTGGACTTTCAATTTAAGAATATACAACGATATTTTCTGTAAAATTATTATTGAAATATAGGACTATATTGGCAATATGAACATATGGTATAGAATGGATTATTATTAAATCAATAGGAGGTGAGGTTTCGTATTTGCAATTTGAAAATGGGAGACTTATGATGGCTGATGTATTTTTACATTTATTCGTTCAATCGTCGTTCAAATACAATAACCATATAATGTCTGATAATGCATAACTGTTTATTGGAGAACACATGGCTACTGCAATATTGCATGATACGATACAACAATTTGATTTTTCAAAGCGATTTCAAGTTTTCATCAGGCTTACCACTGCTTCACATTTGCGAAGATAATATGTCGGAATTAGATGTCAGATTGAATACAATAAAGATAATGTTGTTGTTTTCTAAATTCAGTAAAATCAATCTAGTTCTTTTAATATCATTTTATTTTGTTCATATATATTAAACTAAGACAATAATGCTCTCTAATTCTAAATAGCTATTGATGAATTAACGCAATGAAGCTATACATCTAGCTGATGATAACACAGTTATAACACCATATCCTTTCAGTCATCGTTGTTGTGTTTTTTCAAAAATTTAGTCATATATCAAAGAGCGTTGATGTTCTTCAAATGGTTCAGCATAGATGATGAAGAATATTTTCTGCAGATGGCTGGCAGTGCTAGCAATAGCAGGTGAGTTTCATCAAAAATTCAACTTTACTGTTAGAATTTGAAAGTATAGCAATCTTAATTATTTGATTTAAGTTGTCACAGGGAGGTCGCGTAGTCTTGCAATAGGCGCAACAGCATATTTCAATAAAATACGACTTTATCTATGTAGCAAAATGCCATTGTTGGATATCCTCTGTTTCAAGGAATGTTCTGGAATAGGCTGCAGACAAACAAAACTTACCTTCGTTTGCTAGATACTGGATAAGTGTACCTGTACTTTCCGCTTATTCGTGAAAGAATACAACAACTTCCAGATTACAAACATTTTGCGAAAACGAGCCGTCCTTGCAATGGATTTTTACCCATTCAAATGTTTCATATAACCCAGATGTTTTGGTGAAAAATTTGAACTAAAGAAAGTGAAAAATTTGGATTTTTAAAAGTGTTGGTATAGTTTCTTCAATTTCGAGCATTGTCATTTGCAAAAGTGAAGTACCAATCAAAGCATTCATTATTTCAACGGATGCATTGTATAATATGTGGAGTTATTATGGGTAAAAGCGTATGACCTTTTCAAGGTGACATCGCGACAGCACTTGAGAATTATTTATATTGCATCTAATTCATCCGGAGCTCCATATTTTAGTTGTTAACAAAGCAGCGTCATTTATAATACTTTTGTTTTACAGGAATCGTCTCATGCAAAGTGAAGGTAGATAAACAAAATGAAAAAATGACATTGTCTAAAAAGCATTTCATAACCGAAAACGGACAACTAAGGCAACAGAGTTTACCATTCCAGCCTTCCTTTGCAACTAGTATTGGCCCCAAAGATAGTATATCAAAATCAGATGATATTCAACAAGGAACAGATCCTGCTGCCTCTCTTCAGGACCGTCCTCATATTGATGTAGCTTTCAAAGGAGACGAGAAGCTTTCAATTGATAATGATCCTCTTCATCTTGGATCAACTGCAGCCGTTGCACCAATTACACCGGCCAACGATAAGCCAAAGAAATTGCCTCATCATGCACCGCTAGCCCAAACGTACCTGGGTGAGGATACAGACGAAGTTGTCACACCACAGGAATCATTGGCTTCAATGGTGTCCAAACCCATTTATCAAGGTGGCTCAGTTAGTATGTACATGAGGAGAACACCAGGAGAAGAGAGTAATGATGGTGATAAGAAGTATATGTATTCACCAGAAGATACAGAAAACAATGAAATGATGAGAGAGAGAGACCATGAGGGTGAAAGGGAATCAGAACACTTTACTGAACCAGATAGGGACAACAGAGATGGGGGAGATGGCAGAGAGAGTAGAGAGGGAAGAGAAGGTCAGAAGAATCAAGAGAGTGAAAATGAAGGTTACAATAGAGAAAATGAAGGAGGAAGACATAGAGAAGAAGAACGATACCCAGAAAGGGAAAGAGAAAGAGAAGGGAGGAATAATGAAGATCAAGGAGAACAGAGGGAAACAGAAGGCGATAAAGAAAAAGAAAGATATGTAGAGGAAGAAGAACATCAAGACAGGCATATAGAAGATCAACAGGGATCTCTACAATCACAAGGGCAGCAAGGACAAGAACCAGAAAGTGACCAAGGTAGGACCCCATTTAGGGAGGAAAGCTCATTTCGTAATGAAAATGATGGTGGTTACCAAAGGATGGATAACAATCAAAACCAAGATCACGGAGACAAACTTTACCCTGAAAGAGAAAAATATTTCAGAGATGGGCAAGATAGTCATGCACAAAGCTTTGATAAAAGCGATACTGATTTCCCCCAATTTCATGACGACCCAATTGGCGAGAAACCAATGATGTTCTCTAATAATAATAACAGAGATGGCTATAGTCATGAAGATCAAGGGGTATCAGATGGAATTGACGACCGTGAAAGAGAAAGAGCACGAGAAGATAAAAGAGAACGTATATTGAAGGCCAACAGAAGAAACAATCTGGATGACATGGAGCCACTGAGAAAACATTTGATTAATAAAATGCCAATTCACAAAAAATCAAAAGCAGGAGGTAGAAGGCATTTACGAGCGCGTAAGACATCCGGTTTGGTTCACAAATCTATCCAGAGGATGCGTAATCAGAATAGAGCAGACGATGTCGAATATAAAGAAGTGGAGGATGGCACAGAAACGAGACGGAGAAGAAGTGAGGATTCTTCATCATCTTACGATGCATACGGAAGTATTGGAATGAAAGTACCACAGAATTTACCGACATTAGGTAACGGTGCCGAGTTTCCCGCCATTGTGTCAGATCGCCCTGTCGAAGCTGAGGCACTCGTAGAAAGAACAGGCTTTGGAGAGAGCCCAATTGTCCATAAGAAAAAATGTGGAGAAGACTATGAGCCTGATCAATCTAATGAATATGGATATAAACGCAGAATTCAGCATAAGAAGAAGAAGCTCATCAAAATCAGAACACGACGATCAACAGGTAAAGATAGCCATACAACAGCAAAAAAACCAGTTGGAAATAGCAAAAAAAAGACAGTTTCTGTAACATCAGATGGAAAAAAGAAGAAAATGACAGACAGAGATTATGTTGGTAGCAGACCAGACGAAAGAAGTACAGAACACAGTGGTGGTATGCTAGAAGATAATGAACAAAGATTTTTACAAAGTAGGTTAGATAGAGATGCAGAGCCGTTTATTATGAAAATAGCGGAGCATGATAGAGATGATTTTCATAAACTTTGGGATAATTCACATTCACCAGGTAATGGTTATTACGCTGGAAATGGAGAGGGACCAGCAAGACCTTACTTAGGTGATTACTTAGATCATAATGTTGAAGATGCACATCACACTGATCGCTTTGATCCTTTAGTACCAGTCAACAGTGCGGAACATAATGTAGAAGCTCACGCTGCTGGAGATCAGAGCAATGAAGATTCACACACTTCACAGTTAATTGATGCGATATGGGATCACGATAACAATGACGAAGATAAATTTAATCATGGTAGTCATCATGTCGAAGACCGGCCAGGACATTCTCAAAAAGTGCTCAGCTACTTCAATCATCGTGACCATGATGTTCTATTACCAACAGAAACGTTGGATGGAATTGCAGGCCACTGGGACGGAGGTGGTGGAGGCGGTGGATATGATCATGGTAACCATTGGAATGACGAATACCCTCAGGGACATGCGGAACACCATGAAGATCCAAATAAAAGCAAGGCAATCCAAGCAATTCAGGATGACCCATCAATTGATTCTGATTTACAGACATTAGGCGTTGGAATTGAAATGAATCATGCTCGACATGGAAATCACGGTGGTGGACATGAAGGATTACACGGCTTGCACGATGTAGGTGTACTTCACGGTGATGGTGGAGGGGGAGGCGGTGGGGGTGGGGGTGGATATCACGAAGGAGGTGCCGGTGGAGAATATGGACATGAAATGCCAGAAATGCATGGTATGCATGACGTCCATGATTTACATGAATCACCACATCCGGAACACATGGACCATCTTATGGAAGGTCTTGAATCCCAAACACAAAGCCACGAACAACAACAAATCGAAGAGTCTCATGAAGAAGAATATAAACAACATAATGATGCTCTACTTCATCATTATCATAATTTAGAAGAGCATATGAAAGGCTTACACGGAAGTATCTTCAATCATTTAGACGAAGGAGCCCACAACCTACATCATCATTCACATAATCGTTATCATTCAGGAGTGGATCGTAAGTCAATCAAAAATCCACTATCCTATGATATACTTCTTATTTTGTTAGTCACATTTTGTTAATGAAGTAAAAATAGGGTTATATTGAAATAATTACTAATAATTAGTGTTATTAAGCGATTTGTATTCCTATTCCCTACTAGCGTATATTGAATCATGACTTATGAAAATCTACTTTACTTTGTCGTTAGTGACAAAATTACAAGATACATCGATTTGACTTTACCTTGCAGTCTATTGTGTAAGGTTGTTTACTAATTTCCTTGATCAACATAAATTACTTCATGTACATGTCAATTCCACATGTTAATAAAACTCTTCTTATCTGAGGATTTCTATTGTATCTATTTTCAGTCTATGCCTACAAGAATCCATGGGATAACATTCGATTACCTTATCATATACCAGGTGAATTTATCATTATAAATGTATTATTATTCGTAAAATTGACTGAAAAGCAATTGTTTTATAATTAGGAGTTTAAACACACATTGACATCTGATGGAATATGACGCAGCACATTTAATGCCAACTCTACAATTCATTCTTCAATTTCATTCATATGTGGCGATATGGTGTTCCAAAGATACTGGAATATCTGTTCTGCAAAGTGGACAATTTCTTTTCGCAAGAAAAAAGTAACGATTTTTTGAAGTCTAGAAATCACTATTTTTCTCTCTTGTTTTTTCGACATGACTTCCGACTTTCGAAGGAGCACTATTTCTGAAATATGGTCACATCTACGAAACAGATATCATTTCTATATTCATTTGATTAATAGGATTTTTATTGTGTAGATAGAATGATTAGAACACATGACCGCGTGGCTTAAAGGACAATGCGTCTGACTTATAATCAGAAGATTGGGGCTTCGAGTCCCTTTGTGGTCACTTCTTTATTACTCCAAATAGGCACAAAGGAAGGGTAAAACTTGGTATTCCCCAATAAAAATACAAACAGCATCGACATGGGCAACGGTCAGTACCCGAGTCAGTAATAATCTACAGTTTGAATATATTAAGCTGTAGCAAACTATAAACACCCCGAAACCAAATATGATGTTTATTTTGTTTCGATCATTGTTCAATAATATCAATGATTTCTTGTAGTCAATTGCCCTCGAAATTTTTCTCGTGATTGTATTCCAAATTTCATCACTGTGGAAACTCAAAACCGATTTGGTGATGTCATAACTGATATTAAAACATGAGACTTTAACACGGTTGAAATAAATGTGCTTTTAAGACATCTATTTATTATCCAAATTCAACAATTCCAATACTTACGTTTAGGCTCCTATCGCGTAATAACAACCCGGCCGAGTTTAAATTATTTCTGTTTCAACAACTTTCGTCGGTATAGCGCATTGGTAGTGCGCCTGGCTAGAGTGCGCGGATCATGCTAGTTCGATTTCAGGTTTCAAGTGACATTTTTGACATTGCTAGATGCGCTGATGTTCTGGCTCGTCAATAAAAATGAATCATCTCTCTTTTTAATGCTGGAAGTGGCGCTAGAGTGTTGGATTACTGTATTACAAAGAGCAATAACGTCTCAGATCTCTGTATATTATCAGTGGACCGATTGATGGAAGGGTGAAGTGAGAAGGATATTTATAAAGCAATTTTAAACATGCCATCAATTTTCAAATGGGTTTTAATGCTATGTTGCATATTTAAATCCTATAAAATAAAAATCCTATTTGAATTATTTTATTCATAGCTTCCTTCTCCCTCTTCACATAGTCTGAGAAGCATAGGTTTTATTAAATGGTTGAAGAAAAGTCAATAATTAAATTTTTTATATGTATCAGATCCAGCATAATTTTCAAAATATGAGCACAACAAGACACAGACAGACAAGTCGGCTTTCAGGCAAGGGCTTACACGAATACGATTGAATTATATTATGAAAGATTGCTGGCTTTGAACAAACGGAAAATAAAATAATATTCTGATTATAAAAAAACAAAGAGTAAATTCAAGAGGCATATAAGGGTAAATGTTTCTTAATTCATGTTACTGCTTTTATTTGTAGTTGCCAATCATCCAGTGGATTCCCCAGCAGAACCTGAAGCAGGTGGTGGCTCTCACGAAGAAGGGGGGAAAGGCGACAACAAAGGAGATGAAAAGGGTGGTCCATTAGCAGGCGAAGGTGGAAAAGAAGGCCCACTCGCGGGTGATAAACCACCAGACCCAGTGGATGATAAAGCAAAGGGAGGAGAACCTGCAAAAGAAGGAAAAGGTGATAAGAAACCTTGGGGAAATTTGCCTTTGCCTGTCATACCAAAGCAACGAGGTGGACCAGAATTGCTACCGGATTCAGAACTCACCAACGCAACCGATCCTACATCCTCAAATGCATCTTCCCCAGGTAGTTCCGCTGAGGAACAAAGTGCTGCTCAAATGAGTCTATTACAGCATGCATCGAAGCAGTTCATGGCTGGTGCTGTTGCATCTGATTCCGCAGCTGCCCAAGCCTCTGGAAACAAAGTAACAGCAATGCAAGCGATGCTAGAGTCCATGTTGAAGGATAATAAGCCGAAGAATGCAACTGATTCTCCCAGTGCAGCGATAGCATCGATGGATAGTCCAAAAGAGGCTGCTGCATTACCAGCCATGGAAAATGCAACAGCAGCAGGAGCATCAAACCTAGACCCCTTGCAAATTGCTAGACTTCAGCAGCTATCGATGATGCAAGAAGCAATGCAGAAGTCCCCTCCTTCTCCATCTGCTCCTGGGCCAGCAAAGCCATCCGACGCATCAGCAACAGCAACAGATATCCAAAGCAAAATTCTTCAATTGCAAGCATTGGCAGCAGTTGCATCTTCAGCAGCACCTGAAGTTGCCAAATCACCAACAGGTCTATCTCCAGCCAGTCTTCTATTGGGTCAGATGAATACGGCAGGGACACAACCCTCCATTGAGAAATCTGCAAAATTACCTCAGGTAGGAGCCAGGAAAGTTCTTGGATCTGTTGATTCCAGTCCAACAGCAGCCGTAAAGGCACAAAATGTAGTCCCATCAGTGCAAGCTAGCAGCTTTAGCGATATACTAAAGGGATTAAAGCAAAAATTGGCAGTTGAGCAGGCGAAAGTATCCCCACTTGGAAATCTTCTTCAAAGCAATCAGTCACCTAAGCCAGGAATTGAGGAAAAAAGCTCTCAAGAGATGGCACTAGCAAATGTTGCCAGATTGACAAGCTCTCTATCTCAAGAAGGTAAAATGAAGCAATTCCTAGGTGGAATGGAATTACCGAGAGGTACATCAAAAGATATAGTCACTTCTTTCCAGCCAAAACTAGCAATAGAGAGTCAAGCAGACATAACTAGTGTTGAGCATGCAGTTGAAGCAGGTCATTCTGCATCCTCATTAGGTTCTTTACTTTTAAAGAAAGCAGAACAGGCAGAAGTATCATTGAAACAATTGAAACCAATTAAGCCGACAGAACAGGACATTGCTACACCGAATGCGTCATCAGCTACCCTGTGGAAGGATGCTATACTGCAACAGCTTAGTGATAAAGGAAAAAGAAGACATCATCTTGGATTAAAACTTGTTGCGAAATCTAGATCAGAAAACCCTTATAGTACAATTGGGTTTGAGCCTCCATCCAATGATGCCATGGAAGAGACTGGCAGCAAACGAGAGGGACAATTGGCTGCAAAATCAGTTGCAAAACCGGACAGTTCATTGGAAGCAAATGAGCTCGATAAAGCACAAGTTGAAGCCCAACTACAGAAATCTAGTTCTGATATAAGTCTCCACGATGATGCCCGTGATACTGTTTATAGTAAAGACGCAGAAAAAGTAACGACAAACGGTGTAGCGAAAGCCAAAGTACCTTCAGCGCCAACAGAAGATGATGTTCAATCAAAGAAGAGCCAGATAAAAGGATAGATGATTAATTATTTAGAGCATTGAATATTTTACATCGCAAGATGGAAGTGCTATTGTATGGCAGGAATTATCGTACATGTTTATAAACAGTGTACGAAGCGAAGAACAGCTCCATGCTTCTTCAATTTACGACAGAAAGAAAATGTTCAAATTCGAATACTTCGATACAAAGCGTTGAATGCTTATTAATATGACTTTGAAGTAAAATGAAACCAACGAAATACGAGAGTAAACAATAATTAAAGTTCTTAACGTAGTAAAATGTCAAATGGTAATAACTTTATTTTTGACATAAAAATTGTTCATAGTTTAAATGAGACATGCATCTCTAACATAATTCAAACTCTGTAATTGCTTAGTGATCGTTGTTAAACAAATCGTTTACAGAGTGTCTGTTTTCCCCTTTGTGAATCTTTAGCCCAAACCAAGTAAAGTGTACCCTTCATGTACCTTTCATAGTAACAAAGAAAGAAATTACGATTCAACAGAGACTGATTATTAAAATGTATGTAGGTTTGATCTAAAATTGCACACGAAGTAGAGCAAAGAAGGACAACCAAAAAGAAAATATATTATTGAACGAGAGTAATTATACTAAACCAGTGGCGGATCCCAGGGGGCACGACAAGGGCAAGCGCACCCGTCAGATTTGTAAACTGTTTGATGGCGCCGCGGCTGTTGTTTTGCTTTCATTCTTTACGAAAACAATAACTGAGAAAACGACTTGTAAATGAAATTTCATCCTGAGTACGTTATACTTTTTCGTAGCAGATTGGAAGTAGCAGTACGATTGTTATAAATAATCGTATGATTGGACACTAGATTAGAAGGAAGTCAACCTAATTTGACCAATCAACGACACTGATTTCGCTACCGCGGAAGTATAGCATCCAATAGATTGCTTTTGATTTCGCTCCCCTCAGATGACGTGGCCTTCGAAGAATTTAGCTATGAACCAATCATAATGCTCTATTTCACATTCCTGACATAGTTCGCCCCCTCGGCACCCGTGAATAACAAAGCTTGTCTTGCTTACTGTCCTGCTTGTGCTTTCTTTTCTCTTTTTGTTATTTTTAAACCCTTGAATCAGCCATCGTCATCTAGCCTCCTTTTATTAACTTAATCACAAATGGCGCTTAGCAAAGGATTAAATTCATAATCATTGTTGGAAGTTAAAACATTTAAATTGCGGTCTTTCTCATGATAAAACTGAAGCAGTTTGAAAACATATACTCCAAGGAGATTATTTCACATGAGTTCAAGGTGTCATTTTATTTGAACGATGCTGGTAGAAGTTTGTGAATTTTCAGAGTTGCAGTTTGCATCGTCAGGTCGGAGTGCAAACTCATAAACTCATAAGGTCATCTCAAATTTGGTGGAAACTTATCTTGGTATCATGATTCACGAGGCATCCTTATCCAAACTCTTTAAATGCTAAACAAGACAAATGTTCTTCTTTCTCCAGGGTACATTGTTTAAATTTGTATTTACTATTTTCTTACAAATGCTGATATATTTAACTTGAATATATATTTGTTTTTCTTGGTTACAACATTTTTGTCGCTTTAATTTTGGAATAACTATGAGATAGACCATACTTTGTAGCTACTTGAAAGTCCGATTTGGATATTCAAAAACGATGCTACAGAAATGCTAAGAAATTTTAAATTTCAAAAATTTTCCGGGGGGCATGCCCCTCGCCCCTCTACCCTAGAATTCTGGCATCCCTCAGATTTTTGGCTGGATCAGCTCCTGTACTAAACTTAAATCTAAATCAAGTTGCGCCGAAGATGATTTCCACTTAGAAATCTTTTTCCGGCTCAGGATGTTGTGAAAATGTGGTTTCATTTTTCCCTATAGCCAGCATTTTGTCAGCATTTAGCCAACACCAGCGATTGATGTTGTGATATTGCTGGCAAAAAACTGGCTGAGATGGCCAATTGAAACCAGCATTTTCACAAAATTGTTGCGAAATTTTATCAAATGTTATGAAAATGTTGGATTCAATTGGCCGGAGCTTTTAAATGTTGGCTTAATTTATATTGCCGGATTAATGAAAAGTGGGATATCAAGTGAGGTAGGACCATGATATTTTGTATGGAGAATTGAACATAGTAATGAGTTTAACATGGAGATTTCTAAGCAAGGATGTATTGAAAATATTATTTAGAAATTCATGTGAACTCGAATTATAGAATCTATAACGGAGCTGTATTCTTCGATGTTCATTTTTATATTGCTATGATCCTTATGCATCCTTATCTGCATGATGAAAAAGACAGAAGGAAAGTATCTGAATTTAAAAGTTACAAGAAACGTTTCTCGATCCTGCCAATAGTTTAGTTTCACTGCTAATATTGCATTGATAACGTTTAAAATGTTTCACATTAGTATGAATGATAACCAATTTGAAACCGTTAGGTATTTGATGGAGTGATTGGGTCCAGAAATTGAATCATCATCATGGTTATGTAAACATGAGGATGCATCCATGCTATATAGAGAAAAAAGCGGTTTTCACAGCATCCAATTTTCCTTGTGAATTTTCGGAGTTGCCTAGAAATCACAGTGCAGTTCAGAAAAAAGTATGTACTGAATATTACAGCTCTGTGCAGTTGCTAATTTTATATTGTAACTTCCGCCTATACTAATCACGTATTCTCTGCCTTGTAAATTGTAATGTATTATCTGTGTTCGTCCTCTGACTCTTGAACCGTCATCGTGTGAACATCAACTTGTATAGCTGGTTCACCGTCATAGAGGCTCTGTTACTACAATCATATGATACTCATTATTCATCCTCTCCCTGTCGGTGGCCAGCTACTTATATACAAATATATTATTTCATACATACTTATGTGGTGTTCTAGTCTCAAATTAGAATACTACAAGTACAAAATATCCATTTTACATTCAAATGCTTAACTGGGGATGCACCATCATATTTGAAAGATATGATCAGTTGGCAAACATCAAAAATAACACTGAGATCCAATACATTGCTATTGTTGAACATCCCTCTCGTTAAATGTAAAACGTTTGGTAGTCGTTCCTTCAAATATTCTAGTCCATATACATGGAATGAACTCACATTAACTATAAAACAATCATCTAGCTTAGAACAATTCAAATCTCTTCTTAAGACCCATTATTTTAAATTAGCCTATCATTTGTAAGTTTTAGCATTGTAAATTCCCTAGAATATCTCACTGATAGTAAATGACTTAAATAAATATTATTACTGCAATAGAGGATTCTATTGCGAAAATATTAGTAATGAAAAAATGAAAAATAATTAATAGAATTGTGGTGTAATTAGTAATGTAATTAGTAATTCATACAAAGTGATTTATTCTGATACATATCAACTTAAAAAATTGATTTGTAAAAGTTTGGAGTCGATCCGCACATGAAATGACAGAGATATCGATGTTTCACTTTTACCGATCAATTTGATTATGATAAATTTTTCAGTTGATACATCAGAATCAATCATTACTTTGAAAAATATTTTTTCAATAGAAACCTATATTATGCTGATGATAATTAGTAATAATCGGGTCACGATGTAATCCAAATTTTGTATGTATCAGAGTGAATCGGTTGGTATTAGAACGTAAGAAAAAACAAACTTAATGTGCACTTCTTTACAGCAGTCAATATAAGGTACATTATTGCATCGCAACAATATTATTATGTGACATGTTTACTAACATTATAATTTTTGTTATTACACTTGCGTGAGCAGAATAAAAGGCAAATGGTATGGTAAGCGTCGTTGTTGCATGGATAAATATTCCATTGGCTTGAATCCAAACTGACTATAGATTTATGTGATGCCAGATAAATATTCTTAGTGGGTATATGAATTTATATTTATAATAATATTTGATACATTTCGTTATATATATTGTTCTTGATATAGGATATTATATGTCTCTAATGTGAAATTGTTTTAGTCAGCCTCCTCGTCTGTATGCGAAATTAGTTTCAGATACTCCAATGCATAAGTTGTCAGATTCTTTGCATGGTTTAAATTCAAGAGAAATGCATTCTTCAGATACACCGTTACGAAGGTGGGTTATAGACGAATCAGGGCCACTCCAGCATTCACCTATAACCAAACAATATACTACTAAAAAAGTGTCCGTTATTTATTGATTGTTATTTAATAATCTCTCTCGACAATATATATATTGATATATTTGTAAGCGATGCTGCTCAGTTGAACAACAACTTCCAAAATTTGTCTCTCAACAAAATCATAGCATTCGAAAGGGTTACCGATTTTATGGTAATTTCATTGTCAATTTATTTTAGAGTAACAAGTTACAAAATCCCACAGCCCCCCACATTTTAATGGCCTCCCAAAAGCTCTTATCAGTATTGATGGAGTACAGTATTGACGCTCCGTATTTGATAATGTATTTCAATCAAGATAGGTGCTAGAAAATGAACTGAAAAGGAAATCCCGTAATTTTCATGTGCAATGGAACCTATGAAGAAGTGCAGTTCCACGGATATCGTTGGTCAGCTGATCTACAGCGTGGAGGTCAATCTAAAATGCAAATACAAATCAAACTTACCATAGAACTGGGCACTGAACACAAAGTATCCCTTAGATTTGGCTGCCTTGGCGCATCGACATACAAATTCCTTGTAATACGTATCCCAATTATTCCAGTCAATTAGAATACCAGCAGGGTTGAGGGGTCCTGTAATTCTCTCGTTGAGGATTAATTCAGGAATTGGACGTGGGACCCTCAGGTCGTCTTTGTAGCAACCAAGTTTTTCAAATGGAACGTCACAGACCATATTTTCTAAAAACAAAGGTAAAAAGAGATGATATCAAATAATAAGCTTGGAAACAGCAGGTAAATTTCGTGAAATTAGTATTCCCCTTTGTACGTTTTGTTCTGTTAAAGAGTTACTAATGCCTCTTACGTTATCGTTGTCAGAATCCAAGCATCAGATTGCATGAACAATTCAAGCGAAATGATTTTAGTATCTCAGTAACTTAGCAGCTTGGAAAATTCATTACCAACACGGCATTATATATTTGGGATGCTGGGGAATTACATCCCTCTATAATAGTTTTTGAGTCAAATTTCTGTCAATTTGGAGATGAAAAATTACACTATCTTGCAAATTTGAAGCTATTGCGGAAGAAAAGTGCTGAAGTCTCCAAATATGCAAATGTCACACACTAGGGTTGGGCATATGTTCGGTTATCCTAGTCAGGCAAAATTTTCGAATACCCTCCATGTAAGAAGTATGTAGCTATACTCCCATGATTGCCAAAGTGCCATTTTTGAAAGGCAGTTACTACGAATGTGATATTATCTAGGTGAGCTTGAAAGCTCTCAATCCTGATATTGGATATCGATAATAGGATACTGGAGGCTTTACCAATGAAAGATGGAAGATGCAATCCAATATCTTATTCCACGGCATTGTGATGTGGAATGGTAAACCCATTGCCTGCTTTTATTATGCCAGACATTATTATCTCAGTTTTTGTTTATCATAACGAAATAAAACATACCGTTTCAACTACATTGATAGTTTATTAAAGAACACATTACTTAATTTGAACATTTATCATCAATTACCTTGCATGTTACTTAGATCAACCCAGCATCGCAGTTGACTCATTGCTAGTATGGTATAAACTGATCATATAATATGAAGTTATTAATTATTTCAGCAATATACTTACGACTTCCGTCCGTTGATTGTTCCTTTTCTTCACCTGTGGAAAGGTAAAAAACGTATACAATAATATTTAAATGTTTAATAATAAAAATGTGTCCTGTCACAAATTTCTAATGCGATTACGGAATTCAATGCAGATATGTATACATCCCCCGATAGATGATCATCTGTTACTTGAACAAAACTTGAATTGATAATTATTTGTTGAGTTGCTTATCTCGGCTAAGTCAGAGTGAACTTATCATCGGTTGGAAACGTACTGTCGTCTGTTGTAAACGTAAAGCAGCGATATTTGCTGGTCTGGCTTGTTATCCTTTGTTAATTATATTTCTTCATTTCCCCGGAGTTTATTTTAGCATGCAGTTGCTTATTGGATTCAGCATTATTTATGTTATTATCATTATGGCAACCACGTCAACCAACACTGCAGAATCAGAATCACCCACCGTTAGAAATATGTATGAAGACCTAAACGATCAGTTAAATATACCAGGACTAAATATAGGGCACATAAACGTAAATGGATTGCAAAACAAACTCAATGAAATCAAGCTGTTGCTCCAGGAAACAAAACTTGATGTCTTAGCCTTGACTGAAACGCACTTACAAAATCAAATACACAATAGAATAATTTCTGAATAAATATTTCAATAGAAAATAACACATATTTTTGCTCTGACTTTGATATAATCGATTTAATTAACGTCACGTGGTCAGCAATCAAACATTCACACATACGTGGAAAAACAAGAAAAAATAAAAAATGTCATCGACTAACAGGTCAATATTCAAATCAAGCAATTCGGTAGGTTGAAAAGCGGCCAATGACTCAATTCCAAAGCTGTATTGATCACTGCATGTTTTTGACTCATTGCATTACATATAAGTTTGATGCAATGATTATATATTACAGAATTGACCTGTTAGTCATCTGAGCCGCTATGAATATAGGCATAATGACCTCAGCGGATATCATTCATTTTCAGCCGATATTTAACTCGCCTTCGATCAATAGCTGTTTATTGAATATCATCTAACATTGAATTTGAATACTTACAAGGAATAACACGGCTTTCAATCTGAATAGGAGGATTACAAGTACTTTTCACGGTACTACAATCGACAGCTACAATAACGATTGGAGATGATGTGGACATCCTCGCTCTTGTTGCTGGGCCACATTTTGTGGACCATTCACCCCATTGAGTAAAAGTACACGTAACTCCTTGACAATTTCCTGTGAATTAGCAAGACAAGAAACTTACAGAAGATTCACTATTTTCGAATGAAACGTTTTTCGGCGAGAATATGGATTCTGAAAATTAATTCAATGATTGTATCAGTTTCAATAATAAGGTAACTTTAATTAGAGACGTAAAATTAATGTATTCCTTCTTAATATTTTAACCATGCTGGTACAATATTCATGCCATGGAGAGAGTAATCAACACAAAGTTAAACTTACGTGTGCATTTGTTTGCTAGAAGTTTACTTTCCTTGACCTCAACATCACATGTGTTTGATAGACCGGCGCAACCAGCAACACGCACAACCGAATGGCTTGTTTGGCTTATTAATGTTTTAGATCTTTGAGCTTGGTCGCATTCACCAGCCCATTGGCTCCACTCACCATGAACACACTTTTTGAATGGACATTTGATCTCTGGAACAAAAATGAATCGTTCATAATAAGTTTATAGTATGGATTATGGAAACGTCTTGGATCAAGCTCTATCACACGGTTGAAATTGTGTTGAAGCGTTTTGCATCAGATATAATATAGCAATAAATATCAAGAAAGTCTATAAACATTGTCCCTTCAAATTTACGAATACATAGCAAGTTACGAGTTTATGCCCGGGGTTTATGCTTGAATTGGCATGCGTATATTGGATAGTAAAGACTTGAATAGGTGAAATACAAATGCTAAAATTCTTATTCAATGTCCCAATATGGAATATGGGAACGTGAATGGACAATTTTCAACCTAAACAGATTATAAATGTATGTAGCAAAGAAGTTTCCAAAAATCTCGAAACAATGTCGCATTAAAGTTTACAACAATATTGATTACCCTGAAGCATAATATGAAATATAAAATAATATAATATCTCAATCGAAATACGGTCTTCATCGAGAATCCATGTACGCACATCTGAGAATCATTCCATTACTTCCTAATATTATTATTTCTTGAAATGATACTATATCCAATCTATTTTCATTGTTCTTTCTTACCACTGCATGCCTCTTTTCTCACATTTGAAATGATTGTTAGTAGCTCCTTCGTACCACTGACTTTAAATACATGATTATTAACTGGTTCTGATGCCATTCCTCTTAGCTCATCCATATTTGTAGTGTCACCAATGCCAATTACAATGATATTTGTTTGATCATTTTTAATTGCATCTGCTGCAGTGGAAAGAACTTTGAGTCCAGATTGACTATTACCATCAGTCAGTATAAGCAATACCTTTCAATCAAAATCAAATCGATTTTCTCAACTGCGCATTATATGATTATACTATATACAATGTTTGCAAAATAGTTCCTTAATAATCAATTACAACTGGCTGTGAAATTAACGATAGGATCTGTATAGTTAGCATTTATTATCATTGATTTAAGAGAAGGGAACCACTCTTTTAGAAACAGAAAATGATTGGCAGCACAGCCTTTTTACTGTGTCAAATAAATTTGTTTAACAAGCTAAAGCCTTATTTCGGCTGACTCTACGTTAGTATACTATTTTTGTCTCGTCCATGAAAGCCTGTCACACCTTAGTCTACGCCATATAAATTATATTTAATTGTTAATTGATCGCCCTCGATCTTTGGCGCAGAAGGTTTTCAGATTGAAATGATGCGCGCTACAAATAGATTATTACTTTATCTTTGCCTGCAAAAAGTTAGCATCTTGAATTTACATTCGACTTGATTGAAATATTTGCTCAGTTAATGTTACCTTTGAAATGAGATTACGCTGTCCATTATCCTTAGCAAACATAGTTGATCTAGCCATTTCAAGAGCAAGATGAGTATTGGTAGATCCGCCTATCAAAATAAAGATGAATCAATTAACTAGCTACTATACGAGAGTGCATACTAATCCAATTTAATAATTTTCAAATGTCTATTTTGGAATACCATGCAGAACTGTTAGTAAAGAGATGGAGTCAGTAAATAGACATTGTTATGCTTAATTCGAAACTATGTGTTTGAAGCTCCACGCTATATGCGATCATCATTGTTCATCAAGACTTCGGCCTGAAGATTGTTCAAAGCGTAACGCTCACTTGTTGTAGTTGATATGTATGCTATTCTACTAGGGCATGACTGTCGTGCGAGAATATATATGTATGATTTTATCCGTGTGTCTGCAT
The DNA here is from genome assembly GCA_916610825.1 of Haliclystus octoradiatus. Lineage (NCBI taxonomy): Eukaryota > Metazoa > Cnidaria > Staurozoa > Stauromedusae > Haliclystidae > Haliclystus > Haliclystus octoradiatus. Next base: position 4,242,237 of record OU744452.1, read on the forward strand.
TGCTGATATTCATGGTGACGCTTCTACAATAGTCATAGGGCTATTAACATGAAGTAGGATAGGATGGATAGACTCCATTAGTGAAAATTATTATTCCAAACTTGTTATATGCTCTATTATTAATATTACAAAATTGAAATGTGATTCTTAATCAAATTTTATACATAGAACAAACTAATCAAAATCTTCTTGTATTCGTAGTCTTTAGTCACTTCTTTCAAAACGGTTTTAAGCTTGATCACATAGTAATAATTCTAGCAGAAGAGTTTGAATTTATTGGGGAATTTTGGTTTTGATGAGAACCATTTTGCGCCTTAGGGATTATTGCAAATTTCAGGAACTTAAAATTTCTACGTCTCCAATCGGAAACCTCATTTTAAAATTAATCTCATAATCGCAACCACAATATTGCAACAAAATCTTGAGGGTATACCTAAAAATATCTCGTGCACAAGATTTTTGAACTTGAACTTGAACTTAGACTATAAGAAGTTTATTACTTTTCAAAACTGTTAAGCCGATTAAGCCGACTATAATCATTTATATGATACCTTTAATTTGAATTGCATCAATTGCACCATCAAGAAGAGCCCTGGATTTAGCAGCAGGATCTTTGAAATACAACTCCATTGAACTAGTTGTGGCAAATTTTATCATCGAAACGTATATTCCTTCATCACCGATTAAAAACGTGTGTGTGAATTGCTTAATAAAGTTCATCTCTTCTGCAAACCCTGACCTTCCTAATGATGAAGATTCATCGATGACGATACCCAAATCTATTTTACAGTTCTTGAATACTTCCAATGCATCCAAATTGTTTATGCTAACAAAATTTAATAATAATAATATTAATAACAACAAAAGGAGCAGTATTATTAATCGATACATACTGCACGATCAAAAGAAGTGTCTGGAATGTAATACTTGTCGCTGATTGGTGTTGTTGGGGTTTGTGTCAGGCTGCTTAAAATCGTGAAATTACATTTTTCGTCTTGAAACGAAACAAATTAGCAACAAGAAAACACAATTACTTTTAAACCAATCACAAATTAAACATAAAACTATTAAACTCCCTTGTTTAGTCTCTCTTTCCGCAGTTCTACAGCATTTTTGTGTTGTTGATGAACGCCAAAGCGGTATGTTACTATAAAATTCAGTGCTTCTCTGCTTGAAAAGTGTAAACCCATAGGATCATCTATATGAATAGTTGAGTAATACTCTATTTTCCCTAAATCTTGTATAAAAATGTTGTATTCAGACCCAGACCTAAATATAAAATAATAAATTTTTTATAGAAAATCAAGCGATAATGACCGCTTGCCTTTCTATCAAACTTATTAAGCAAAAACTTTTTTATTCTCAATTTTATTGCAATTGCTGAATTTAACCACTTAGTGAAGTATTGATGGTTAAGAAGATGTTACATACTATGTTCCGATTCACAAAGAGACTGAGAAAGACTGTGAGAGACTGTGGGCAGGCCACCGTTAAGGCAAATAACCATCATTGCTAATTTTTTCTGCCAATAAAAACACTCAGAATTGATTGCTTTGAAAACGTGAATTTCAAAAGGTTTGCAGACACTAACTCGTTGCTGTTGGCAACAAGCTTGAACAAAAACGAATAATTTGGTGATAAAGTAATTAGAAAGTACCATTTTGATATTGATGAAATAGCTATGAGTGTCGTAGGTCTGGATTGAAGCATTTTTCTCCGAGGCAGATCATTGGCTTCCGTAATCTATTGTGTTCTTAAACAATTTAATAGTTAACTCGGAAATACACAATGTCTCAACACATCTATTGGAAACTTTAGAGATTTATATAGTTGGAAAATTAAATTTAAACAACAGCTATTTTGAAATTTACTTTCCTTGGAGTTTGTGACAATCATTTAGGAACGAAATTGTATTTATGCCAAATGACTCCGATCGAAAAAAATTAACGAGTGTGCGAGTTTGCGAAGTTTTAGAACGAAACTTTCTTCACCAGCTTGCTGATAAATTGTAGCTAAATTTACGTTATTTAAATAAATATATTTAATTTTTATTTTGCATTTTTTTAAATAACATCTGGCCACCTTGCATCAGGAAGTATATCGGAACAACCACTGGAAACTGTAGATCTAGCAGCAGGAAGCCAGAAATGAAAATGATGAATTGCCAGCCCTATTCAAAAAACGCACTTTGAAAATGGCATATATTCCATATGATTATAGCGTGTATATGGAAGATTGGTCGATTGACTTGAAGATTGATCCATAGTTCCACATGGAAATTGACAGAACTGATTTTGAGATGTATATGACTTTCGTAAGTATGACATTATATTTAAAGATTTCAGAACTCAATTCTAAGACAAAGGCATCAATTAAAGTTTAAATGACAAGCCGAGCAACGCCGTAAATATCAAAACACTGAACTATTGCTCTATCAGTAATTGCCATGGTAATTACTAAATGCTACACCAAAGCGTTGTTTTCTCATAATCCTTTAATATACTATTGCATCGTCTAGATTATGTTAATCTACTTACACTTTGTAAATATAAACAGTGCAAATGCAAACGTAAGTATACAATCTAATGGAAATATATCTCTGCAAGCCTAGCCGCAAAGGTTTATTTGGCAAATTTAAATAAATCAATGTTACATAACGCTTTTCATTGAGAATACATACCTAATCAATGCAATACCAGCCAGTACCAGCAATCTAAAGGAATCCATTTTATGGTATGAGGCAGCTAAAACAGGAAGAACAATAAAATTATAATTAATTTTCTTTAGTACTTTCTTTGCCTCATTACGACTATATAAAAGAGTAATGCCGTAATGATTAGCAATGAGTACTCATCTTAAGTACTAATTAGAGGGACTCCAATACACTATAGGTGAAGTGTTGGAAGACCATGCTTAGGGTTCTATTTTATACGACAGTCATTCTCTTCATTATCTTAAAATTGTAGAATTTAAATTTTGATGTTTAAGTATATTGTTCCAGGAGCCTTTCCCCTTGATATACTCTCCTTCGTTTTATGACACATCACAAGTTATGAATTAAGTTTGTACGAACGCATATCGTAATCGATTCTCTATAACCATCATTTGCGAAATAAGATTAAAAGTAAGCTCCAATTTGCTAATATAGGGCGTGAAGATTTTAATGAGTATAGATAACATAATATATGAAAACAGTGGCTAAAAATAGAAAACAGGCTATCTCTGCGTAAATTATTGTGTTTTAAATGTTGAACTATACATGCAGCTACATCATGTCGTACTTCCCTCACGTGATGTTCTGCGCGACCCTCCAACTGGCTGCAAAAGAAGAGGCCACATACATGTCGTACTTATATAAACTAGACGAAAAAATTGACGATGTAAATGAAGACCAGAATTCTGGTGGGTACGATTTTTGGCACCATGCTTGCAATTTTGGGATACCAACACGTCTTGAAGAGTGCTGTGAAATTCCCGGCTACAAGCTGTGAAACCGAAAAATATCCTGCTGTGAGATGCCCCGACCAGTACTGTGAGGATCAAAAATGGCATTGTTAATCCAAGATGACAGGATATAATACATTTTTGGCAATTTTGGCGTATGGTTTCTAGCAAAACGTGCTACTTTGAAGTACTAGCGGAATTTTCAAAATGGCATATACCTTTGTAAATATGACAATTTCTTACTAGTCGTCGAAACCACCAAATAAATCAGCATTTATGCTAAAGAAACTGAGAAATCTCAATAATTTCAATTGAGCTGAAAAAAATATACTGACATTGGGCTTTTTTATATGTAGTTAGATCTTGCCTTATTTATTGCTAAACATTTCAATGCACATCAGTACTTAAATGGTACTTTTTGCAGTCATGTATAAATTGACAAACTTTTCGAATTAATTATGAAAGTTTCCAATTTGTTAAACTCCTTTTCACTTTGCCTTTGTGGAGCAATCTTTGGTATTCTGAGAAGAACTGATAATGGCTAATGGGCGAATACAAGTATTTGTTTGCTTCTATATCTATTTTGTAGATTTATTTGATTGATTAATATTAATATTGATATTATATTGCATCAGTTACAAGGCTTGAGTATTTAGAAGCATAAATGAAAATGATGAATTGCCAGCACGATTCCAAAAAGGCAATTTGAAAATGGCATATTCCATACGACTATATTAGCGCTACATTATATTATTACATTATACCGATGATAGTGTTCATGGTCGATTGCGGTAGAAGCTGGTTGTTAACAGAACGAGAAATTTCTTCATTTAGAATGCTCATAACTTGTTTTGACAAAGTAAATGAGAAAAGATAAGACTTTTTTTATGTAAAAGTCACGAGAGTAGATATAGTCAAAGTATAGTATAAATTATATTTTCTGTGTAAGAGAATTTATGTGAGATTTATATTGCAAATTGGAACAGATCCTAAATATGCGTGCAAATGCTAGGGATGCCACTTTTAATAAGATGCATAACGTTAAAGTTGGCAGTTATTGACAGACGTCTGAAGGTGATTGATTTAACCATTTTGTCATGATTTTCAGTGGCGCCAAACATCCGATTGAATTTGAACAGTTCAAATGAACATTGATCGGTATTTTAAATGCAAAAGCCAGCAAATAATACATTGTTAGCAATTTTAGAATATGGTTTTTAGAAAATCAAATTTTTGAGTTGCAGCTATTGTTGAAAATGCCCCCTCCCCAGCCTCTCCTCCGTACGAAAAGTATTAAAGTAGCCTTCCCTGGTTTACGGTAGTGCACTTGCTGGCTCGAATTCTTCACCGCATAATTTTTGATAATTGAGCAGTGTTAAACTTTGGAAAGTGTCAAACATCATGAAAAATGTAAAACGGAAAAGAAATATGATGTATCGAACGCAATCGTTATATGCATGATTACAAAGCTATTTATTTCATCGTTCATTTCTTCAACAATATATGATAGTTCTTAGTAATCATTAATTTGCTAATCAATTACGAGAGCTAAATGAATCTTGAAATAGCATGTATAACATCATCCTTAATATTTTTATATATTTCGTCCCCTCTTCGCTGTTAACAGTAATTTTATGTCCAACTAAGCATCTACAACCTAGCCTATTTTTTTACAGGTCCTGTTTTAAGTACAATAGAACATTGTCAATGGCATCGTAAATATGCTTGTTTTATTTCCACTATTTGTATTACCAACTAACTAAATTGTATCGTTTTCCCTTGCTTCAAACAGCAGCTTATGATAACAGCTGATCCCGTTACTCCTCCTGCTCTTCATGCCTCATGCCCCTGTTTTCAGTTTCTGACAAAACGTGTTACAAAACTCGAAATTCGTAGTATAAAACTGAATGTACGCCACCAGTACCTGCCATTAGGATTTACTCCCAGGATTAAATTGCATCTTAATGTAGAAGTTAGTATGACTCATTGTCGGGTCAACTACATGAGTTAAAGCAAAGTTTGTACTGCATTGTTATATGATGTGCAGGACGCTGGCATTGTAGAAAGTCGCGTTAAATGAACACGTAAATGTCTTCGTTTCATTTCTTTAATACGTTTTGGATATAGTACAACTGGAAAACGATAAGAGTTAATAAGTGTTGAAAACAAAGGATGATTTTTTATGAGGACTGTGAGGGGAGAGGATGGTCGATAGCAAAGTTAATTTCCAATGTAAGATAATTTTTATGAGATTTTGATTTCAAATTTGAACACATCATGTTATAAGAGGGGGACATTTGATGTAATTGATCAATAGAATTCTTTCTGTAAAGCGATATAAAGTATCAATACTCGAGACCCTTTGTTTGAGCTACAGCTACTACAATCCATATAAACGTTTCATAAATATAATCAAGCTACTATCATTTATAGTGTATATATTCAAGATATAGAATATCTGATACGTTGAGATATGTCTTCTCTAATAGATATATATATTTAATGTGAGCTCAACCATAATTTTGTCTTATTTCTCTTAACAAACATAACAACGTAACGTATCAATAAATGTACTGGATATGTTTTTAATTAGCAATGTTAATAATACATACGCAATTGTACGATTAACACTTTCTTTCTTCACAAGATAAAGCTCCTTCTAGCTATAATAAACCATAAAGGTATCAATTGAAATCCGCCTTGGTACAAATTTCCTATTCAGTGTAAATGGAAAAACTCGAGGAGCTCCAATTAAACTTTATTAAAAAAAACACGCCGTTTATTATCTAATCAGTACTAATCTCTAATTCAATTGAGTAACTCTTATCAGGAAAAGACTCAGATCTTGAAAGTCAGCTTTACCGATCGCTTTAAAAAGGAGAAGATAAGTAAATAAATAAATATCACAAAGTATTTTAAAAAATGCTTGAAACTATACATTTACATTTCAAAGCTAATTTCAGATCCATTTCAAGGCAGTATTATGTAAACATATTAATGCTCATTATGTAGAAAAAACGTGTCAGACATAATAATTTCACGTGTTCATATAGACGTACTATTTAAGATTGGATAATGACTCAGATAGCATACAACATCCCAATTTTCGTTTCTCGCACATCGAACAATATTCACATAAATAGATTTTATGTTCTCTAAAAATAATGAGATTTCTGAATTAGAAAACTATCCGATATAATTGAAAGGAATATATATATACATTGTATATGCTTTGTCGCATGTTTATTTTAGGAATTATCAGCAGGCTCTTATCAATTGGAAATTATCTAAACTAATTCTAAATGAAATTGATCTGAATCGGAAATTCGATAAGCAAATAATCATTCAGGTATAACTGAATATTTCTGTTTGATTTCGGTTCAAAGATTCCTAATATAAGAATATGCTGCCTAATTCAAGGTCTATTTTTCTTGCTTGTGCTATTAAGCGTTTGTTCTGTACAATATGAAGTATAGCTTAAACTAATTAAGCAAGGGTCCTTTCGAATCAAGTAAAATGGGTTAACTATCAAGTTTTCCTATATAAACTCACAACATAAATGTGCTTAAAACTAAATAATATTTTTTGAAATTAATGCAACGTTTTCTTATTTTCAGTCAAAAATTTCTTAAGCTTTGTTACTTTGACACACAAAAGTCTTTCAAAATAAGGAAACTATATCTAGCCTATCAACAAACTCTACTATTACCTATTACAGGTAAAACTTATCTAACACTTTATGTATCTAAATAACATTTGTTTTGTCTTCATTCATTTTCATCTTTAAAGCTCAGTTGTGAAGCCATCCTTTTGTTTTCATCTCCTGAATTAAACAAATAACAATTTGAATATTCATAGGAATAAAATTATTGATGTTGGAATTCATTCTAAGCATTGGTATTCTCTTTAGCTGTAGATAGGCCCAGATAATTGTTTTGAAGCAAGGAAGCAAATACTCTTTTTTGTTGCGAGCGTTATTAACGTTCTGGGTTTCAAGCAATATTTCAAAATCAGTCTCGAAATCATAGTTTGTAGCTCTTTGAGAATTAAGCATCGCGTATGCCGACTTCGTCGGTCCGACTTCAAACTTAAACACCATCATTTTGTTGTATTAGATCTACATCATTAAGCGATAATTAATAGCATGCGGCTCTTTTTTCATGAATGTAACCACAAGTTCTATTAACTGACCGTCAGTGAAACATAAATTGAAATGGAGTGAATAAATCAAAATATTTAAAGCGCCATGAATAGCATTTGATTAGTATTTAAACTTTACTTTCTGATATGAACTATACTGTAATTACTGAAACCAACTGAAACTGCTATATATTTTTGCAGAATAATGTCTTTTCTGAATTTCACCTTATGTTCGAACTTTAAAAACCTTGAAGATATCACGCAAAGTTCATTTCTAATGGCTAATTGCCCTATTTCTAGTTGTTAAGATTTGTAATCTGTATTGTAGCCACGGGGAACAAATCCCCAGAATACACATGTTTGTAAAGAAAGGCTTTCATAGTACAGTTGATACCAGCTTTTTGGAATAAGCGACACCATTCAAACAATTGACGTCGTCTGTATATGAAGAGGGTGGTAATTTCCTTGCTGTGGTCAGTGAAAATATTGATGCAATTTATGGTTCAAAATCGATAATTCACTTTGGAGGTTCATTAAATGCGATCTTTCGTTTCCAAAATATCTTTTCATAACTTTGCAGATAGTAAATTGTGATAAACGATTGATCAGAAGCTGGTAAAACGTTTGATTCTAACTAATTTCATAACGAAGCGTGATCCGGCACCTGCAATATTAAGGATAAAAAAAATGATAGTCAGGCATATTATTTTGAAATTGTCAGTTGCAATTGTACCAAGCAAATCGAAAATAATCTCAAGATATTCAACGGCTATTGTAGACGACCTTAAGCTCTAATGCTTGTTTATTTGGGGTACAATGATATGTTATATACTTTAACTAATTTTACAATTAATAACATTTATAGATTTAGATCAGTTAGATACATAACTGATTTTATAATAATTAAAAATGAAAATCAGTATCTGCTGGATCCTCTACAGCTCGTACAGACATAGTCAAAATAAAAACCGACAGTAAAGAAAAAAATAAATGAAATATGATAATATTTTGTTAGTATATTAATTATAGGATGAAAATGATAGTGATAGTCTCATTGACTCGACATTAGTTATTTGAATTGTTAGTGATTATGTTTAGTTAGATTGTCGCATGCATAACAGTCTTCCACGGTGCATTCAGAGTATAGTATCAAGGAGGCTACTCTGTAGGTTTAATGTAAATTGCAAACAAGAAGCAGGAATTTCTTTTAACATATTCCAATGATTCCTGATTATAGGAAATTGTTGTAAATGAGTTAGTTTTACGACTTTTGTGGGCCGTAAATGAAATTAATTTGCTGTGAATGAGTACTGGGAATTTCTGTGAATTAACTTAATGGAGGAGGGATGCAGTGTTGGAGATGTGTAGGTATGCAGTATGCTAATTCTAAAATAGTTGCCCTTCACATGAAACAATTTGGATGCGATTGCATAAATAATTAATAATCCAGATCTAGACAAACTCTTTGTTTTTGACTCGATAGTGTGTTAACTTAGAAAGCAGTCTAGAATGGGAAATAGAATCAAATGCCTTCTTCAGATCTAGAAATTTTGCGTTATGATGCTTATCATTATTCATTTGGAGTTTCAAATAAATTATTCAGAAAATTAATAACACTATGAACAGTTTCTGAGAAGGTTTTAAGTGCAAACTGAGAATGTGTAAAATAATTTTCAATATATCGATTATTTATCATTAAAAACTTATGTACATTTTACTCTTTTTATTATTTTGGAAAACCTGGCTAATTAATGCATCTTAATACGTGCGTACTTTATAACCATTCATGCAGATAACAAAAATGTTTCATCATATTTGACGGCGACGATAAGAACTATTCAAACAGAAATAATTCGTCAATTCCTTGTTGAACATGCTAGATTGATTCTATACACCTTCACAATCTTGTTCCACTCAAAAAACTTCTTATAAGAATACATTGCTTTATTGAGTGTTGGTTTCAATCGTTTTGAGCAAAAATGAACTGTTGATTTGAAATTTTTAATTTGATTTTCAGTGTAAAATTTACGAACAAAAATCAGCTTCGACGTTAAAGTTCTCATATTCAAACTTCGGTTATAAACTATTTATTGGAAATTTGTAACCAGTCTTAAACAGAGCCATCTGTCTGTAGGAGTTGAGCCAATTCATTGAGAGGCCGCAGGAACCCATTCCCATTGAAGTGAGGAAACGGTCTAAACACTGTATTTTACAATTTCTGCAGCCTCACGTGCTACATATCTACATGGCACAGCCTTGATTTATAAATGTTAGTGTTTTATTCTAGTTTGACTGATAATAATAGTTGTTAATAATAGTTGTTAATAATAGCTTTATTTGTATCTTTATCTTTGTTTCAAAATCCACACACCGCATGTCAAATAATTTGTGTCGTAAATATTGTTTCTTTTAAAATATTTAAATTTTTGAAAACACTGGAGTTTTGATGTTTTGGCGATCGCGTTCAGGGTGAGAATAGAAACATTAAAAGATTGAAATCCACCTTAAAAAGAGAAAGAACAGATTGAAGTTGCTTATTTACATGTATGATATGTAAGATAATTTTATAGCTTATGCGTGCATTTTTGAACAGCTATAAAATACTTTCAGACAGAAAACCAAATATTTAAACCCAGTATCACAATCGCTGTCACATTTAATTGCATAGATGCTAATCTCAAAATAATATAGCAGTCGACTAGACATACATGCGAAGCAGAAAATGCGATCACCGCCGTAGTTTCTCGTACAAACTTTGTAACGAAACTTCTCAAGTTGGAACAAAAAAAGTCACTTGACGCTCTTAAACCAATCAGCGCTCTAGGCGGCGACTTCACAATTTATCTCAACTCTTATAGATCGATGGCTCTGGTCTTAAATGGTTCGATCCTAAACTTTTCAATCCTAAACTTTTCGATCTTAAACTTTTCGGCTTTAATCTTTTTGTTTCTAAACTCTGCAGGGGTAAAACTATCTGCCATAATTTGTACTTTAAACGAAGTGTAAATTTAAACTTGAATCAATAAATATGTTCTTGCCTAGAAGAAAAATCAAGAAAAATGTCATATCCTTTTTCTGAATCTGAAAGACATCCTTAATAATGTTAAAGGTTATACTTTTGACAAATTCTATTTTTCTTCTCGGGAATTAATTGTGCGATCATTCTTTGTGAAACATACTAAAACGAATAATAATATACAATTTGTATATTTGGTCTGAATTATGATTTTGACATGAAAAAGTAAATTTATAGACAACGGATCATCCAATATCTCCCTTCATTCGTTGTTTATCGCCTTTATTTATAAAAGTTTCTATTATACAAATTTCTGGATATACGATCATCCACTCGATTCTTATTTGATATGTAAAAACGAAGTTAATGGAGTTCATAATTCAACGAAGTAAATTTTGTGATTTCCTTAAACTTTTGCGTAGGCTGCTTCTGCACAGCTCTCCGATATGCCTCGTTAACTTGTCTATGGTTTCTATTGCAAATTAGTAAAATTTCACTGATAGCTGATGAGATTTAAATATAAGGTAAGAACTTCACTGTGAAATTCATTGGAGGCCTTTCTATCCAGGGGTAGGTTGCAGGCACTGTCGCTTTCATAAAAATGCACGATTTCATATTTCCTAGAGTGAAAACTACTAATAGAACCAGTAAAAGTCCTAAAAATGCCTCTGTTTATAGCAATCAACTTAGTATACTTTATTGTACTGGTAGGTCACTTTCTAGCGAAATATTCGTAAAATTTTATACAAAACTCACAATATTACCGCCAGCATCTCCACTATCCTATAAATTCATTCGCAACAAGGCCAGCAAGTTTGAAAGGCAATGAATTATCTTTTGAGTATGGTCTCCACTTAGCCTTAAGCTATAAATAGAATGCAACGGGCTGGCAATGATTCGTGAGGCTGACGTAGTTGTCAAGCAATGTCATGCCGCTACTGTGCAATCACGCTTGTTTAAAAACCATATGCTTCTATAATGTGGAGAATTATATACTGTCGAACCAGCTAATCCATCTTTAGAAATCTAATGGTGATAGCGCCTTCAACGTGTCTCGTTTAATTTCAGATCAGCAAAACAACCGAGTAAATTAACAAAAGATATGCTATAAAATTTAATATTAAAAACACTATTACTAACAATAACATCGAATTTCAGATCACCATGTACAAGAAACCATATCATTACTTTTTAATGATATACCCTATTCGTTTGCTTTGAGGGCCATTAATAAGGGATTACATCACTAACAACAAACGAGAAATCCAATCCACTCGGCGGCCTCGTTTACGATATGGATTTCGAGTTTGTTGTTAGAGAACGAGTGGGTCTAAATTTCGATGGCACAAGAACAAGAGTAATGTAATCATTTTAATAATCATGTCACATAACCTCTGTCTGGAACATCAATTATCTCTCATCATTTTCACTACAACAATGATTTGTATTCTAATTTAATGGGTCATTGATTTTTCATTAAATACAATTTGAATGAAATTGTTACGAATATCATTTAAAATTATAATGTTTGCAATATTAGAAATATATAGTAAAAGTGACATCTGAATATAGCAAATCCCAAGCTGTTACTTTTTAATTTCCCTATTGAAATTTCAATTACAGAGTATACACTTAAGTTGATTTTATGAAAAATACTCAATCTATATTTTTGGTACAAATCCACCAATCATGACAAGTTTTTTTCAAGTGATTATTAAAAGCATATAACCTGCTGCCACTTGACACAAAGCAATCGAAGAGCGTACGTTTATTCAAAAAAGCAAACTAAAGTGAATCGCTCGATAGATCTTTATTTAAATTTTATTTTTAATTTAATTTTTTACTAAAGCATGTCATCTATGTATTTTATCTTAGCCTATTCCTTTTTAACATGTAAATCGCATTCCGATTTTTAATTGAATTATATGCCACATTACATTGCATACTTTGAACAACTGTATAATGTAGATGTATATAATTGATAACAACGTACATAATTGTTTATTATTTGAGAAAATATGGTTTGTGATTCAAAACGAAACGAGATACGGTAAGATAAAAGTACATCTTTATAGCAGCCAAGTTTTGTTTGTGTCTATATATGCTTGACTTGCTTAGAGTTTATATATAAAGTTATTTCAAAAAATTAGATTGGAAGAAAGATAAAAAAGCAAATAATTATTACTAGGGTTACAGATGTCCGAATGGTTATATTGTAAAGGATTCACAGATGCATTATGATGAAGCGAGCATGACAGGAAAAATCAAGCTTAATTAGAATACACAAGACTGATTTATTTCCATGTTAACTTGATACCTAGATACACTTTTTATAAGAAATAGACTTTTGGCTGTGGATCATTCTTAACTTTTTCAATTTTACAATTATATCTGAATCTGTACATCCATACACGGTAGAAATTGAATTCCTATGCATGTAATGCTAGGTATAACTAGGTAGCGACATGAATACTGTTACAGTTTTGCTAGCTTATCAAGATATATTTCGTTCGTTGATTTTGAAATTGAATTTGAATTTTTAAAATGTAATGTGTAAGATACAGATATATTGATGTTAGCATAACAAATTTTTTGCTTCTGGCTACTTCTCGTACGGCTTATCGAAAGACCAGGGGTTGATGGTTTTGCATATGTACAAACGTTTTTTACGAACTTTATTTATAAAATCTAATTAACTCGGTATAAATTAGGAGCAATCCACAACTTGCCAAATTACTCAATCAACATAATATTTGCTTTTTGCTTTTAACCAGATAATTCAATCAATGAAACTTACAGATAAGTTTATTCAAGGAAAACTACAAACACATTGAAGAACATTGTCAACTTCCCGAGACCTACATATAATTTAATAAGAAAGCTAATCACAGCCAGGCTCAGCTCGATGATGTCGACCTAATCTATTATAGACTTTTAAGTAAACTTACACAACATCTTGATTTGATTGGTATAGATTAGATTAGCAATATATAGATTAACATTGAAGAAAATTTCAAAATCAGCAAATTAGTCTTAGCCAATGTTTTGGTCATACAATTTCTGTCAATTGACAACACTTGAGACCACACATTCGCGTCGAGGAGGGAGGCGCTTGCAGAGATACTATCAGAAGAAGAAAAACAACATCATATCGAGATAACATAAACAAAACATGAAGCAATCTATTGACATACACTGTAACTAGAATGGCTGTGTTGGTTCTGTAGTATGCATATTCATTTTATTCATCAGTCCAATATAAATAAACAACTGGTTAAATATTATAATTGGTAATTGGTAAGGAGAAGAAGACTCACCTACTCTACTGCAATATTATTCTACTGCTCATGCAGAACTAAAATTATAACATCATAATTCGACTATATGGCACAAAATTTATCTGCACGGTACACTGGTATATTTTCATCCAAACATAGGCAATAAATCCCGCAATAAATAAGCTATAATAACAAGCAGTTTCATCAATCGTAACGAATTTTGCGATCAATCGTTTAGTAATTGCAATCTAGAAAAAGCTTCCCATAATCATCTTATACACCGAGATTGAGATTCTCGTCTGATAAGCAAGCTAAAGAAAAGTTAAAATCGGAAAATAACTTTGTGATTTAAAATCTTGATAAATATTTACATAAAAAATTAATTGAGTGGACCTGTTTGAATTGATTACACTATTAGTGATTGAGTTTTTAAAATGTTCAGAATATTTATCATCGAATTCTTCTTTGATTGTATTAGGTAATATTCTTTACTCCATTTCTAGCCTTATATAAGGATAAATAAATATCAATGTATATACAAGCATTCCAGTTTCTTAAAACTGGTTAAACACAATAACAAAATGGTGCATTAAACCAAACGATAATTGAAATGGTGTGTCATATCTTCGTGAGCTTTCCTCGATGAGAAAATTATTTTCTCTTCAAGGATCCTATTCCTACTTCAAAGGATGAGAATTGCATCTATTTGCGCTTTATCCACTCTTCCGTTCCTCTTATATCACCTACATAGAGTACATATGAAATATAGTATACATACATAGAGGTTTGACATATGAAATAAAATTGAGAGGTCACTATATTGTTTGGGGCACCGGGGTTGGTCGAACCCCCAAATGTCTTGGGACCAAAATCTGCGCAGTGGTTTGATATTATCTCAAAATCAGATGAATATATGAACGATACAGATCTTTAAAAGAACCGTTTTCTTATTTTTCCATTTGTTCTAACGAAGCAAGCTGTCATTTTTGAATTTTTTTTTTCATATGATGTTTGGTGATTTTATGACGTGTTTTTATGCTTTTATGTTTTAATTCAATAATCAACTTAATATTCAACTATCAAAATGTCACTGGCTGGTACTTCTTATCAACAAAACAGTACTGGAGATTTATTAATTGGAGGTTCACCAAATTTAAACTTTGCAGGAGAAGCAAATGTTGAAATCATTCAAGACACGACTTCAAATGTTCGAATCCATGAAGGAAGTTTATTGAAATCTTACAAACAAATAATGATGCCAACTCTAGGAAGAAATTGATTAAGGCAAACAAACTGGAATTGATTGACTTATATATGTATTTATTTGAAATAAGTCGTAAGGAAAAGGTTAGTTTCGTAGACAATTTTGAGAATATATTAACAACCGCTGTTGATTCCAATGAGCAAGTGGTTTTCCTGACAGTGATTCAAATCTCAGAAACATTGACCCGGAATCAATATTGGCTAATGATACATTCCTATTACCAGACATGTCGCCATCAGCAGCTTATCAGGATATTCCGGATACGCAAGTAGAACAATAATCAGGTGTTGCTTTCAGTCTGTCTCGGTCAAGTGATTTTCATTATAATGCACCAAATAACTCAACAATGTCAAACAATGGAACAGAGATAACCAAAAAAGATATTTGCAAAAACTTACTACAAGGTATATGTAAATTTCAAAATTTGGTTTATCTGGAAACAAGAATGGTGATTGTTCTTACTACCACCCAAAATTGTGTTACTTCATTTATAAAAGTTTCCTGGAGGATGTCCATATTCCAATGATAGATAGATATAGATAGATAGATATTTATTTCAATCATCATTCATAAGAAGCACATGCATGGTTAACCTTTACAAGGTATATTGAAACAATGATTGTGGTCATCCCTTAGGCATCGAGGCCTGTTTATTGGGAGACACAAAATGTATTTACAGGTTAAATGATTTAAAACTAAGAATAATAAAAAATTAAAAGAAAAAGTATGAATTTAGAGAAATGGTAAGAGTTAGCAAGTGAGTGTTTATGATCGAGTTGAGAAAATTGGAAGGAAAGGCAATTGTTCAAGGTTTATAATGAATGTCTTGTATGATTTGTATATATATAGTAATTGTGTGGGCAAAACATCAATTTGAGTGCTCAATGCTAAAGGCAGAGCAATATAAATAGTAGATCAAAGATCACGAGTTTATTCCGTTACTCTGAGTTTCGCGTAAAGACGCTCTTCAGACGGTTTTATTAAATGAAAAATCATTACGGTGTGCTCAAGCATATACATGAGTTGATGAAGCGTTTCTATTGTTTAAATATATTTATTACATTCTATTGTATTATCGATGCTATTGTTAAATATCTACTTGTTATTCTTATAGTTTCTTAAAGTGCACATGACACCAAAAAATTTTATTCCGGAATCAAGTATCCCATGCAAAATAAATAGGAATGGCGGCAATAAATTTAGATTTGGACTCTTATAAGCGGAGATATTTAATTTTGAAAGTACCATATTTCAGAAATTGTGCTCCTTCGAAAGTCGGAACTAATGCCGGAATGACAAGAATGCCCACTATGGAAAAATAACCAAGTCTAGACTTCAAAAAATCGTAACTTTTTTCTCGCAAAAAAGAAATTGTCCACTTTCCAGAACAGATATGCCCATATCTTCGGGACACCTTGACACCATATATGACTGAAATTGAACGTAAAATGTAGAGTTTATAAAGGTTTTATTAGACTTCGATAAAGTTTTTCTGTCAAAAAGGTGTTAAAACACTGGATTAACGCATGTTACGCATCAAGGTGTTGACTACTAAAACAGTGGCAAAACGCTTTGTATTCACTTCGCCGCGGATGATGGCTATAAAATTGAAAAAAATTCATTGCGCTATTTTGGTCGATCTCCCGCAGCTTAACGTCAGTGCTTCACTGATTTGTTAGCTTCAATCTCAATGATTGGCTATTAAAAACCATTACATGACCCCCTGTTTGCCTTGCAGCAGACGCGTTTCTTCAACAAAAACACAATTACAGAAAGATGAAATCGACACACGCAATGTGTTTAATATCATACCTTAATCTAGTTTTATATTCGACGGACAACGGTTGTTGTCGACTTCTTCACAAAGCTATCCTGTCTAAAAATTATATTTAATCAATGAATTTAATATGCTGGAGATGTTTTTATCTGATATATAAAATACAATATTTTTTATAGCTAATATTTAATATGGTTTTTAATAGCCAATCATTGAGATTGAAGCTAACAAATCAGTGAAGCACTGACGTTAAGCTGAGGGAGATCGACCAAAATAGCGCAATGAATTTTTTTCAATTTTATAGACGTTAAAATCATCATCCGCGGCGAAGTGAATACAAAGCGTTTTGCCGCTGTTTTAGTAGTCAACACCTTAATGCGTAACATGCGTTAATCCAGTGATTTAACACCTTTTTGACAGAAAAACTCCATCGAAGTCTAATAAAACCTTTATAAACTCTACATTTTACGTTCACTTTCAGTCATATATGGCCAACAAGGTGTCCCGAAGATATGGGAATATCTGTTCTGGAAAGTGGACAATTTTTTTTTTGCGAGAAAAAAGTTACGATTTTTTGAAGTCTAGACTTGGTTATTTTTCCATAGTGGGCATTCTTGTCATTCCAGCATGAGTTCCGACTTTCGAAGGAGCACAATTTCTGAAATATGGTACTTTCAAAATTAAATATCTCCGCTTATAAGAGTCCAAATCGAAAAATTATTGCCGCCATTCCTATTTATTTTGCATGGGCTACTTGATTCCGGAAAAAAAATTTTTGGTGTCATGTGCACTTTAAATAATTTTTGTTCTCGTGTCGATTCGGCACTTAGAAATGAGTTTCGTTCTTTTATTTAGTAAATTTTCATGTTTATAATAAATTATATGGAATTTCTCCGTTAGGCATAGGTTACATTTTTTAATTTTGTTACTATAGGCAGCCGCTGTGGCAAGTATTGACCATTTTATGCTGTAATTGATATGCTTCTCTTTGAGCTTCCAAATGTGTTTGGATAATTCTGTGCTGTTTGCATATTTCTTTGTTTTGAAGGACATATTATGTTGGGCTGCGCGCTGCTTGAAAGTGCCTTCCGTCAAACCGATGTAGTTTTGGCCTACGCTGTCATGTGCCGTTGTGAGGTTGGCCTTGTAAACGAGACTTGAGGATAGGCATTTTTTGTCCAATGGGCAATTGTCTTTGTTGCGGCAGTTGCAAGTCTTTTTAGATTTATTGCTGCTATTGTCACTTAGGACTTTATTGTTATGGCTTCTAATTATAGTTTCGACATTAGCCATACTGCTGTAGGATACCTTGACATTGTTTCTATTAAAAATTTTGTGGAGTCTATGGGCCTTCGGAAAGTGTTTGTCAATCATCGCTAAAAATTTCTTTGCAATGTTGGTATCCACATTTTGGCTGAACGGCGGGTTAATCCAGATTATATTCCTTTTTATGTTAATGGCCGGCATTGTTGAAGGGCTGCGTTGCTTGTAGGTGAACTCAGGGTTGTGCCCGCTGGATTTCTGAAATGAAATGAAATGAAATGAAATGAAATGAAATGAAATGAAATGAAATGAAATGAAATGAAATGAAATGAAATGAAATGAAATGAAATGAAATGAAATGAAATGAAATGAAATGAAATGAAATGAAATGAAATGAAATGAAATGAAATGAAATGAAATGAAATGAAATGAAATGAAATGAAATGAAATGAAATGAAATGAAATGAAATGAAATGAAATGAAATGAAATGAAATGAAATGAAATGAAATGAAATGAAATGAAATGAAATGAAATGAAATGAAATGAAATGAAATGAAATGAAATGAAATGAAATGAAATGAAATGAAATGAAATGAAATGAAATGAAATGAAATGAAATGAAATGAAATGAAATGAAATGAAATGAAATGAAATGAAATGAAATGAAATGAAATGAAATGAAATGAAATGAAATGAATTGAAATGAAATGAAATGAAATGAAATGAAATGAAATGAAATGAAATGAAATGAAATGAAATGAAATGAAATGAAATGAAATGAAATGAAATGAAATGAAATGAAATGAAATGAAATGAAATGAAATGAAATGAAATGAAATGAAATGAAATGAAATGAAATGAAATGAAATGAAATGAAATGAAATGAAATGAAATGAAATGAAATGAAATGAAATGAAATGAAATGAAAATGTTTCCACCATGACAGGATAGACTCAAGGTCACTTACGTAACCATGAGTCAAAAATATAACCTATGCCTAACGGAGAAATTCCATATAATTTATTATAAACATGACAATTTACTAAATAAAAGAACGGAACTCATTTCTAAGTGCCGACACGAGAACAAATAATATTTAAGAAACTATAAGAATAACAAGTAGATATTTAACAATAGCATCGATTATACAATAGAATGTAATAAATATATTTAAACAATAGAAACGCTTCATTAAGTCATGTATATACTTGAGCACACCGTAATGATTTTTCATTTAATGGTTTTGAAATTTTTTTTTTTTTTTTTTTTTTTTTTTTTTGTTTATTTGTCTGATGATTGCGTAAGCATAAAACTATTAGTAACAATTATGAATGTCTAGTCTTTGACTTCTTTTATTATATATATATATATATATGATAATATAATAGTACTTATGTTGTCTGTATTGTTTTCATAGTGCTCAATGACATATGTAAATGCAGAGCAATATATAATTAAATTAATTGGAAATTAGATTGTCTCATGATCACTTAGGCGTGAAACTTAAAGTAGCAAAAATGAATGTTTGATTTTTTGTGTTTTTCCAATTAATTTAATTATATATATGATAATATATATAAATATAATAGTAATGATGAGTGTCATCGTTACCATTTAAAAATATGTCCAACATCATTCCTAAAAAAGCAATGGTATGACCAAAAATATCCCCTCCCACATCCTCAAGGAACATCTAGGATATTACGTAATCACAATCAATATAGCAAGTCACAATGTTTAATACCACCCACATCAATTCAAAATGGATACGATAACCAGTGTCCTACATCACTTCAGAATGACACCCATATCCTTCCAACATTATCTATTTCTTCTGATCAATTGCACTCACAAAATATATCAGTACCAACCACAAATGCATTTTTTGTGCAATGTACGATCACCGCCATCTCCCCACAAATATCGACAGGGGCAGATAAGGGGCATTCAGCCATCTCCTCCCTTCATGCGGAACATGCCTCTTTCATTTTCCATAATTGAGCTTCCATCAAAGTTTTCAGACATCAAAGCACTTATCATTGATACTCATCTATCACGTTATCTGACTTATCGCACCGCTTGTATTTACCATCCTCTGTCGTCTTCTGGCTCTATGGAAGAAAGAAATCTTTTATGCAGTTTTGTTAATTTTTGTTCAGCCTTTGATTTTCCTGTTGATTTCAATTACCTTGCAATTAATTGGCAAATACCAGAATGTACTAGTGGTTTTAATACTGAGTTATTCCTTTCTGCTGTTCTTCAAAATAATTTACATCAAGTGGTTCCTGATCCCACTCGCAATGATAATATTTTAGATCTGGTTTTAACATCTACTCCAGAATGTATCTATTTTTAGATACCTTGCTCCTTTTTCTAACTCCTTTTTCTAATTTCTAACTCCTTTTTCGATAATTTTTCCTATACATCTTCCTACCGACATTTGAATCACAACACTCATGACGTTAGTTATAATTTTCGAAAAGCTGACTACGAGTCTATCTCATGTGAATTTGCTAAAATTGACTGGCCACTATTTTATAGTAATTGTCATGGTGATGTTGATATTTTTTTGAAAGAACTTTTTTTATTCTGGAGACTCGTATAAGTAAATATGTACCAAAATTTCATCGCAACGCTAGGAAGTCGAAAAGAGCTAAGATCATACGTTCCTTAGCTATAAAGAAAAAGACAGCATACAGACAAAGAAATACTTCATTACCAAACATTCAAAATTATAAATAAATTTCTCGAAATAATGACGCAGCTGTTAAAGCAAATCGTATAATTAGAAGAATCTATTGTTAACAATGGTTCTCTATCAAAGTTTTATTAATTTTTTAATTCTAAGTTGCATTCGCATCCGCAAATACCTTCACTGAAAGATGACAATGGATTGCAGCATTCAGATGATACTGCAAAGTGCAATCTACTAAATCAATGTTTTTCTAGCGTCTTTACTACTAACGACAGCATTAGCCCACCATTTAAGAAACTTGTTTCCAGTGATGATGGCATGGGTTTTATCCAATTCTCAACTGAAAATATATTGAAAGCGCTCAAGAAGCTACCAAACAAAAATTCAAGGACACCAGAGGCTGATGGCTATCCAGCAATCTTTTTGAAATCCATTGCCAATGAAATAGCACTTCCTCTTTCAATGTTGTTTGAGATGTCTGTGTTGTCTGGTAAATTACCTGATATCTGGAAGACTGCTATTGTCATTCCCATCTATAAAAAGGATAATCTAGTCTATGTAAGAATTATCGACCAATTTCTTTGCCGTGTATATATACCATGTAAATTGATGGAATCAATTATTACTCAACAGCTTCGTGATAAATCTAACCTCTGATGCCCAATATGGATTTTAAGTAGACGCTCGACCTGTACCCAGCTGCTTCAGTCACTATAGACCAATGGTGTGCCGCCATAAATAATCGATGCAGAATTGATACTGCATTTATCGATTTTAGTAAAGCTTTCAACATTGTGTCTCATCAGAAACTATTGCTGAAATTAAAATGTTATGGAATTAACTTTGAACTTTTCAACTGGATATCCGCATACAGTCTGTCGTTATTGGTGATCATTATTCCCTATCTGAACCTGTAATTAGTGGAGTACAACGAGGTCTCTGCACTGATCTCTGCACTGTTTTTAAAATCACGCATAACCTTATAGATTTATCAATAAATAACTTAAGCTTCAGATACGATAGTAACAAGTACTCAATGCGTGGTCATCTTACAAATTTATCGTTCCACAAATACCGCGTTGATAATCCGTTCAGAGCCAAATTTGTAACCGTATAATACCCTGGTGGAACAATCTGACGGATGATATTGTAACATCAAACACTATTGCTCAATTCAAGGAAAAACTACGATCATTTAATTTGTCAGCGTTTTGTAAAGTGTTTATATAGATAAAAAAATCGGTCGTATAGTATTACATATAGCTAATATATATAGATACATATCTTCACATTAACAGTTGTTAACATGCTACTATGTCATATGTATTTATGCATATAGAAATAGGGTCATATTCATGTTTACTTAAAAACCTTTATTTAATCTAGTTCTTAATTAATATCAAGGCTGTATATAAGTGACACTTTCTATAGCGTAAAGGGTCCTTTATTTGCCGGTCAAAGCCTAATTGACAAATTCAAAATGGCTTTCCTGTCGCGAACCTCCTTAAGTGATCAGGACATAATGAGACGATGATGAAATGATAAAATTATGACATCGAAATACAGCGTTGGATGTCTGTCGAATTTATACTCATCACAAAGATACTAATGACTATTTAACAATTAGACAACGAGCCCGAGTTGGCTGCCTTCGAATAGCTATACCGAGGTGACTATTCAGGACGGTAGACATCAAGAGCAAGTTGTCTAATTGTTTTAGTAGAAACCAACTAGTGGTACATGCCAAACATATTAAAAGAAATAAATTCCAAATATTTGTTCGATTCTTGCACAATTAATTTCAAGTACCACGGTCAATCAAAGGCATTCATGACGACTGCAGCGTCGTGATTCGGAGGATAAATTTTAATTTGACTTGTTTCAGATTTAATTTTTTTAAACAAAGCAGTTCCATATTAATACTGGCTACAGAATACAACCCCTAAAAATAGCGAACTTGAGCAAGGTAACCATTGAGTATCTAAAAATATATAAATGCTTGCAGTTTGTAATTTAAAAGTTTGTTGTCTATAAACTTTAGCTGACTAGCGAACTAATCATTCTGCAATAAAGAAGCGACGAAAAAATTGTGAGAAGATTGTTAAATAAGATTAAAACTGTGTATGCATAGCGTATTATTATACAAATTCACTTCATATTTTGTCAATTGTTTTGTTTTCTCGGGCACGGAATTCATAAGACTCTCGTATAAAATCGATTCAAAAACATTTGCGAATCACCTGTTTACTTTTTGAAATTTGCGAGGGAACTTGCCAGCGTTCACTATGAGAAAATAGTGAACGATTGAGCAGCCAATCAAAATGCTGATCATCGAATAGTACCCTAGTCGTATAGTACCCAAATCAATGACCAAGGTTAGTTGAGAATATTACTAATACGGAATAACTTCGTACTTTTTCTCATATGGGTAATAAGAATGGTGCTTATACGTGTTTGCCTCAATCACACAACGACATCACATATTTCACGAAAATGCTGTGCAGCACCGTGCTCAAACGCCAAGTCGGTCGAACCAATGTTGTATTCTTATTTTACGATTTGATAGCGTTTCTTTGCTTTATTAAATCATTATTTATTGTGAAATTTATTTGATTATTTGAATTGTTTATCATATCTTAATAAAATACATACATACATACATACATATTATATCATTTGTGATTTGATTGTATATATCATAGCATTGTGGGAATTGAGAATGAGAGATTAATAAACGCTCAAAAGTCGAACTTGAACAATTAGTAGAGGAAATATTGGAAATCAGTCAAGGCTCACTTCTCCCACGTTAGAATATGCTATTACTAGGTGTACATTCACCACCTATAAATAGTCGAGTACGTATGGCCGCGTGGCCTAATGGATATGGCGTCTGACTTCGAATCAGAAGATTGAGGGTTCGAGTCCCTTCGTGGTCGTTTTGCAATTTCAGTGATAAATAACAGTTTACGAGCTTTAACAATTTACGATCATTACACAGCAAAACACGCCGTGAAAATTAATGCATTAGGAAAGTGTAGATTATTATGATAACTAACAAGCTTTCTAATTCATAATTATTTTAAGTGGATAATGGAGTAGCTAAGTGGTCTGGGCGTAATAAAAACATGTAAATGTAGTCACACAAATAATGTTGGATTGAGTCATTTTGATTTTTCGTGTATTGACCTAGTACAAGTTGAAACTCAACCCAATTACAGACATGTCCAATAGCAGATAAACATATCTACTAAGTAAATTATATATTATTTATGTTAGATTTATTTCGCTTTATATAGTTCTTAATATAGAATATATTATACGTCTCTTTAAGTGATATCTTGTTAGTGGTTTTTAGTTTCCAAATTTTAACCTCCTCGTCTGTATGCGAAGTTAGTATCAGATTTCCCAATGCACATTTTGTCAGATTCTTTGCATGGTTTAAATTCAGCAGAAATACATTCTTCAGATACACCGTTGCGGGCGTGGGCTACAGAGGAATCAGGGCCACTCCAGCATTCACCTGAAATTGAAAATTAATATTTTTCAATTTCATCATAAAGTTGATGTTAAATATATACTTTATCATTGGAAAAATGGACTCATTGATTTTGTTACTAAAAGGATTAAATTATAAATCAGACTTACCATAGAATTGGGCACTGAACACAAAGTATCCCTTAGATTTGGCTGCCTTGGCACATCGACATACAAATTCCTTGTAATACGTATCCCAATTATTCCAGTCAATTAAGATGCCAGCAGGGTTGAGGGATCCTGTAATTCTCTCGTTGAGGATTAATTCAGGAATTGGACGTGGGACCTTCTGGTCGTCTTTGTAGCAACCAAGTTTTTCAAATGGTACTTCGCAGCCATTAGTTTCTTCAAAACAAAAATATTTAGTTAATATCTAACACTATACAGAGGTGACGGAAAAATTCAAGAAATCATTGCTTGCGTATTTCTTATTTCCACGAAGTATCAATATAGCTTTATCAAGCTGTAACTGCTTAGACCAACGTAATTGAATATGCATATATTGCAGAACAATCAATGTATATACTGGGCTTAAAAGTGCATGGGTTAGAATATCAACAAATTAATTTATATACCTCAGTAAGTTTCATATTTTTAGGATTATTAATGTCAATAGTACCTTGTTTAGAGCAAGACATATATTTGAGGTGCATTTCTTGCGGCTTTATTATCATAATGCTCCATTCAAATAATTGCTTAATGGATAGGCAATATATAAAGGGTAAAAAATTCACAGGCTTCAAAGGCGTGATTTTGGTCATATAGCTTTGTATGTTATCTTTCGCAATCACCGCTCGATTAAATTTTACTTCCCACAAGATCGAATAGCAGCTCTTCCTACAATTGTCATTTACAGTCGTTACTCGCATAAAAAAAATTGTTCTGTTTCTGATATATGTGCCTGGAACAAGCACCCGAATAATCATCATAAACCGCGGAATATATCATATATATATATATATATATCATATATATATATATACAAAGAGACACTAGTGTTAAATAAGAGGAACGATTAATCAACTTACGACTTCCATCCGTAGATTGTTGGGCTTCTTCACCTAGATAAAAATGCGAGAGAATATTCTACCAAATTCATACTGTTCATGTTGGTAATAAAAGTGTGGTTATTGCAAAGAAATACCACAATAATCAATTTAAAATTTTCTGATTTTGAGCTAAAAATCTCGTTGATGTTCACTTTCAAGCGATTTGAGATTGGAAATCCTAATGCTTTTCTGTATTTGCAATTAAACAAATTAGTCAATTTAAAGACTTGAACAAAAAACATCTTCAGAAGATATAATAATAATAATAATAATAATAATAATAATAATAATAATAATAATAATAATAATAATAATAATAATAATAATAATAATAATAATAATAATAATAATAATAATAATAATAATAATAATAATAATAATAATAATAATAATAATAATAATAATAATAATAATAATAATAATAATAATAATAATAATAATAATAATAATAATAATAATAATAATAATAATAATAATAATAATAATAATAATAATAATAATAATAATAATAATAATAATAATAATAATAATAATAATAATAATAATAATAATAATAATAATAATAATAATAATAATAATAATAATATTATTAATTTAATTATAATTTTTGACTATCGTTCTAATCTAATTGTACCAATGATTGAATGTTATCGTCGAATAATATATGGAGCTGATTTATCCTTAAGGACTAAATATCTTGAGCTGTTGCTTATAGAAAAACTATTACATAAATTCCATAAACCAGACGCAATGCGCAAGAAAACATTGCGCTACTGGCTCCCTCTCGGTTTCCGTATTGAATTCTGAATCTTACATGTCTGAGTTCTCGATTTCTCCTATTTTCTATAAATCCTTAGCTATGGATTTGATGGATCACATATTTGTTGGTTTTATTCTTAAGTTTCATGGTAACGTTCATACTTACAAGGAACAACTCGATGATCGATTTCAACAGCTGGGCTGCAAGTAGTTTTGACAGTACTACAATCATAAGCCTCGATAACTACTGGGTTTGGTGCCCAATGCCTGGCTCTTGTTGCTGGACCACATTTGGCTGACCAATCACCCCATTGTGTGAGAGCACAAGAAACACCTGGGCATTTGCCTATAGGAAACATGTAAAAATATTAAGTTAAAAAATTCACTGGTCGATTTTATAATGTTCAGGGGCAAGTGTATAATTATCAGTTACGACTCAATGCAAATGGAAGGACTGAAAATGTATATAGCAAAGATATAATGAATGTATAAACAAGTCAAGTGTATAATTATCAGTTACGAATCAATGCAAATAGAATGGCTGAAAATGTATATAGCAAAGATGTAGTGAATGTATAAACAGGTCAAGTGTATAATTATTAGTTACGAATCAATGCAAATGGAATGGCTGAAAATGTATATAGCAAAGATGTAGTGAATGTATAAACAGGTCAAGTGTTTTGTGAATAGCAATATCAACAAAATCATGTGTTTTAGTGGGATTGATTATCGATGGATATGTACTCGTATGATGAGCAAGATGCACAATTATTTTGAAATATAATTGAATTCAGTGCAAATGGTATGAAATCATTTGCATTCATGGGATTTTTCTGGTACATCGATGCGTAAGCTTCGTTATAGATAGGGGAGGGTGATTCATTCCTTAAATCTTGATCTATTTAAGTTTACATTAACTCACATTTGATTTTTCTTGTCTCGACCTTTTCCTCTTGTGTTTCTTTGCATCCCAATTGAGCTTGGAGATTACCACAATCGGGTGATTGTTTGTAGATGACAGATCTTACTAATGAAGCCTTTCTTGTGGCATCACCACAGCTCTTTGTCCAGGTAGAAAAATCAGCCCATTTGCAAGCGTTGATTGTGCAATTTTCTAATGAACATTAGATATACAATCAGACAGGTGGACAAATGCATAATTTAGAGATAAGTGATACATTATGTTACGAAAAAGCAGGGATGAAACATGTGTCCAGCGAAACCTCATCGAAAAAACAATAGATTTTAAAAACATTATAATATGAAAATTGTTGCTGAAACTAGACACAACATTCGTAAGAAGCTTTGATAATACAATAATCAGGTCTATAGGTGCAATGAGTTAGTTTTAAGATTATACTATGACGACATCTGTAAAACGCATACCTGGGTAATGAGGATCATGCTTAAGGCGTATTGTGTGATTTGTTAGTTTTAATTGTCGTGAATTACATCTGAAGAACTTATTTGATTTGGTTAGCAATAGCGGCGCTGTGTAATATCTTATTAAGGCCAAGTGCCATAATATTAATGGAGTTTAACACAAACAGATCTTCTGCTGCTTGATTCGATATCTCGAAACCGTTTTTCAATATGTACGCAGCAGAGAATAGAAACTTGCAAGGAGTATTATACATTTTCAATGTTAAACGAGTTTTATCATCTTATCATATATATAAATATCTGCTGGTATAGACTGTCCAAAAGAGTTTATCAAGTTCAAACAGTGACTAAACATATTAGCTCAGACAAGAAATCAAAACATGAGTAAGTTGCATATTTGCTTATATAAAGATGTATATTTCTGCATATAAACGGATATAAACTTACGTGAGCATTTGTTTGGTAAAACTTTTGACTCTTTAATTTCACCCTGGCACGTGTTGGAGAGACCAGCGCAACCAGCAGTACGGGTAACTGATTGACTTGATTGACTAACCAATGTTTTGAATCTTTCAGCTTTTTCGCATTCACCACTCCACTTACTCCATTCACTGTGAACACACTTTTTGAATGGACATTTGATTTCTGAAATTGATGATACAAATACATTGAGACATTATTACATGCAGACATGTCACAATGAAATGTATAATCATGAACATTTAAATTCTTGAAAGAATATTTTTAGCATTAAGATAACAAAAAATAAATATTTATTGACTACATTTATATACTGGAATAGCCACCAATGCAAGTGAAATTGTTTGTAAGATTGTAAATTAGCCGTCTACGTATGTGTATTTGAAAAGTATTTAATTTATATGTATGATCTTTTAATTATAGTGAGTAGATGCTGCGCTTTGTTGCGCGTTGACAATCGCCATGAAATCTGCCATGAAATCTGTTGAAATTGATCAGCAGTGTCGCGGCTGAGATCAATAAGGAGCATTACATTATTGCTCTCAGCGAAAAGAGCCATGACTCATCAAGAATATAGGAGTGGTACGGGTGTCTTTGGTTGGGAGTTACCGTCTCAAGTACTGCTACTTCTATATCTAACTTTGATCCTATGATGAATTTTATAATTTTGTATCGTGTTCCATTATTATGTTATTACCCCTGCATGCTTCTTCGCGCACTTTTGCGATAATAGATAACAGTTCTTTGGTACCACTAACTGTAAACACGTGATTAGCAATGGGTTCTGAGGCCATTCCTTTTAGTTCATCCATGTTTGTAGTTCCACCAATACCAATAGCAAGGATATTGGTTTCTTCGTTTTTGAGTGCATCGGCTGCAGCGGAAAGAACTTTAAGTCCAGATTGACTTTGACCATCAGTAAGAATCAACAAAACCTATCATATAATTTAAACAGTTTTCTCAATGATGAACTTATGATGAAGAGGCCAACACAATTCCAAGAATACTGCATTCCATTAGCTATATTTCATCTCAGCAAGACACTCATACTCAATATCGATTCATAGTTTCAATATCTTTTCACATTACACATATTTAACCCGGGTTCGAACCAATTACGCTTACCCGGTTAGTTTGGTTTTGTTCAAACTAGCCATTGTGAAGCAAGGTCAAACTAGGGTCAGACTAATGCGCATAAAAGAATTCGACTTTTTCGACGTCACGTTTATAATAATTCTTATTTCCTTCATACTAAAAATTTTATCCGATAAAAGGTTAAGAAATTGCCAGAAATGTGTTATATTTAAAATAATACAAGCTTTTTAGATAAAACAGTTTTAAAAATTGTTTTTACTGGTTTTTTGGCATTACTGAAATAAACAACATAATTAGAAATAATTGCGGAAATTTTTGATCATGATATTCTTTGATACTTTTTCGACATGAAACTGTTGAAATTTGATGTTCAATAGCCTGTTTTAAAGGCATGTTTATAAAATCTAGTGCTATTGTCCATGTACATGTAAAAAAAACTAACCCAGGTTCGACCTTACATTACATTCACACTACAGCTAACCCAGGTCGAACCCACTTCAACAGGAAAAATGTGTGATTGTATACATAACAATCTATGTTCCTGATTATCTTATCCTTATACGTAAAGAATAGCTATTTACTGTGATGGTCTATATATATTTAGAACATATCAAGGATCTGCTATGATTTATTCTTGCAATTTGATTGATTAACGCCAATAACGCCATTTCACCACAGCTGAGCTTGACTCCGTCGATTTCAAGAAATTTATGAAAATACCAAACAGCCGATAATTATTTAAATATGGCATTATAAACTGGCAAGTAATAAAAAGTAAAAAGCAAATACAGTGAATATTTGTAGAGTCATATACAATTTCATTGAGTTATTGTTTCATGCAGTTTCTCAGTTGTTCAACATAAATCAAATGGCTTGCAGAAGAAATATCTAACAGGTTTAAAGTGTATAGAAATATTTTGCACAAATAAACAATTCAAAAACAATTTGCCTAACTTTTAACTTTTACAGTATTGATAATTGTAGAAACATAACATAATATAACTTCATTTCATTAATACATCCCCTCATCCTTTTATGGCCAATTTTTGCAAGTTCCTAGATATAAGTATAAGCACTAAATTCCAGGCATAGAAAGGAGAGCTTTCGATAAACCACGAAAACCAAAACATTCAAATAATTAAACCATTTCTCCAAATGAAAGTTAGCAACATATTAGATAATCAGTTAGCTAAAAGGTTATCATAAATTCAATAATCTGCTCTTTTAAATAGGCAATTAGCAAACATTTAGTCAATAAATCTTTCTTTGTTTCATTTCTCACGGCCTTTTACAAAATTCTTCAAATTATAGGTAAGAAACATGTTCTTTCCTTTTCAAGTTTTTCTAGTCAGTTTTCCATAGTGAATAACACACATAAGAACATAGAAAATATTGTTTAAAGATAAGAATCAATGACTATATGTAAGAAAACGATGTTAAGCATCCATTCTTTTAATTCCAAGAAGAGAAATCCGAGAGAAATATAACTTTCTCGATATCAATTTTTCTTCCCAGCTTTTAGTTGATTTATTAAAAACGGCAAGTGTACAGCTCTCGACTCAGCTTTCTCCCTGTGACGTCACCAAAATAGGAGAATTACATACTTGATCATGGATTGTAAAGATCAGAAAATGCTCTGAAAAAACGTCCCCAACACAAAAACGTGACTACAAATCAGGGCTGGCTATGTTGTAAACCAAATAGTTCATACTTTCCGTAAACTATGCTCTGATAGCACCACGAGAGGCACGTAAGGAGAAAACGAGAAGGCAACAGAAAATTACGAGACGCCTCGGCGAGTAATTTTCGCCTTCGAGTTTTCTCCTGAAATGACTCGAGTGGTGCTATCAGAGCATAGTTCACGGAAGTATGAACTATTTGTTTAATGATCTAGTGCTGCGAGTTGTCAGTAAAAATATGCACTCGGATAAATTTACCTTTGAAACATGATCACGTTTTCCGTTTTCCTTTGTAAACATGCTCGATCTGGCTAATTCGAGAGCAAGATGAGTGTTCGTTGAACCACCTGTAAAAGTTTTTAACAAATAACGAGTTCACTGACAGATACATACAAAGAACATGTGTGGATTATGATCGGCCTGTGCACCGATGAAGAATTGAAGTCTTTTCTCCCGCACACTATGCGGACATTCTGCTAATGAGCTATTAGTACACACATGTTGTTGCAAGCATTACAGTGTACATATGTAGATGCACTTGCGATGGAAGTAGGAAAGAAATGCATAATTATCCTATCATTTTAGATAATTTCATCAGGACAGCTCAATCACGTGACATCGTTCAGTGTCATAGCAACGCAACTAAATCAGTTGATCACCATCGGGGTCTCTTGACTGTCTCTTCAAGCGGCATATTAGATTCCCGGATTTGATACACTATTAAGCCAATACCTCGATATTGGGATTGAACTTCTTCTTCGTTTGGAAATGAAGATCTCTGAAACACACTCTTTTTGTGCTCAAAATTAGATTATAATTTCTCAAAATAGACACGCTTTTGCAGAAATTAATCTGCCCTACCGCATATTTTCTTTTGTGGAGAGAATGGATTTGATTGTTTGAATATGAATCTATATACCTTTAATTTGAATAGCATCAATTGCACCATCAAGAAGAGCCCTGGATTTAGCAGCAGGATCTTTGAAGTATAGCTCCATTGATGTCTTTGTGGCAAATTTCAAAATAGAAACGTAAATTCCTTTATCGCCAATGGCAAATGTATGTGTAAACTCTTTAACAAAGTTTTTCTCTTCTCTAAACCCTTGTCTACCAAGTGATGAAGATTCATCGATGATAATACCCAAATCAATTGTGCAATTCTTGAACTGTTGTTGGGCGATTATATTGCTCACACTAAAAAAACAAAAGTAATCATCGTATAGGGTGTGAATTTGTAGTGGTACTGGAAAGGCTTTCAATAAGTATCATGATTTCATTTCACTGCTTCCATGCAGAAAGTTTATCTAGTTTGTTTGCTCATTTGATCAAAATTATGAATCTTAACCAATTATACTTTCATTTTCAAAAGTTTTAGGTATCGAACAAAACCTTTGAAAATGAAAATATAATTGGCTTAGATCTCTACATTTGATCAAATGAGATGCCAAGAAGCGGAATATGGGGCACTGCAAATGACATTGAATTATAATTGAAAGACAATTGTTTCAAATTTGTTTGTAGTAAACAATGCTGAACGGCATAAGAAAAATCCCACATTGCAAAATTCAGGACTCCGGATTTAATGTCTATGTGAAGACATTGTGTCACTTGTTTTTGCTCAGAGGTCTATCTAGGAGTTTGATTAGAATACATTTTCGTCTAAAACTTCGTGTTTACTACACATTTACTACACTTGAGAAAATTGAAAATATTCGGGAGTGGTTGAAGTTTTCCAACTCTTCCCTTAATTGTGTCTCCAGTGTGTAAGAGAGGCATGAGCTGCTATAAATTGTCAATTTTCCCTTATATTCGGTCTGTTGGCTGTGGTGCCATATAAAGCAGTCGTCAGGCGGAGGTTTCAAATAAGTAACTGGTAAAATTACCTTGAAAAATACTCTAAAAACTCGTTATACAATAAATATTATAGAAAAATTTCTTTTTTCAAGCGATTGCAAAAGAACTCATAAAATGTATGATGTAAAAAAGCCAAAACAAAATCAAAATATATGCTCAAAAACTTTTCTTTAAATTCAAAAACCACCCTTTTATTATCTATTTTTATTTTTGGATTATTGAAATATGCTCAATCAATGAAAAATTCAAGTAAAATTGCCAGTATGTTACACTATTACCTAATTGATTACTTCAGCATTTTAAAACCTCCAATTGAATGTTTTTTTAAAACGATTTGATGAATTAATTAATTAGGTGGGATGGTTTAAAACATCGCACACAGTTATCGTCGTTACCCTAAATACAAGCAACGCTATTGAAATGTTCAGCCAATAAAAAGACTCAACCATGATAAGGTTTAATTGCATTGTCAACGTGGATTTCACAAGGTTTAAAGACTTTCACTCGTTGCTGTTGGCAACACACTCGATGGGCTGAAAGAGCTTCCAATTACGAATTAATCAATTGAATCATGTTCAAATTTTGCCAAATGTCTGATTTAAATTATTTTAAATTACAGATGATCGACCTGTGGGTTATGTTAAATGTAACTTGTACTTCTAAAGCTTACCAAAGCAGCGTGATTCCGGTCAATGCCAGGATATTGAAAGAACCCATTTTAAAGTAAACAGCTAAACAGAAATAAACAAATTATTAAAATGTGTTATGAAGAAACAGTATCCATCACAAATCACAAAAGATCACAAAACTCCTTAATTTCTCCTAGCCAGCGCAGACTATTTCCCCTGTCATATCTATATAACGCGCAAAATCGTTCTGCTGCTTGAGAGACTATATGCCGTTGTTGTTTTGCTTGTCAGAGAATCGAAAGGCAAATGAAGGAAGGACTGGGGTATCATTTATTCAGATGTTGTTTAGAAAGAGTACCTAATCGAGGTGAGGTAGAGAATTGTACAAATGATTTGTAATTCAAATACATACACTTGAGCAATCTCATTAATCTCGATCGAATATATTGAAATGGGCAAATTCCAACTTCTGGTCAAAAATGGGATTTCAAATCAAGTTTTAACATACGTAGTTTTCAATATACGTTTTATTCTTGTTACGTTTAATTTTATCCAATGTCACACAATCAGATACTATGAATACATTCGGCCTGTTTCTCTATTCAATATTTCTGTAACTTTTTTTGTTTTTCATTTCAAGTCTAATTGATATCCACTAAGTATAGCAAAAAATAAAAACACGCGTTAACATGCAACGGTTTCGATTTATTCTTAAATTGTTAACTATAAAGACGATGTAGACCTTTTTTCACTCGTACAAAGAACATAGAATCACACATGCTTAATAGCTCATATCTTTCATTGTCTATTCTCAAGTCTGAAGAATTCACGTAACAATTTTGGTACCTCCCATCACCTACTAATGGGTATATATTTAACATTTATATTTATTTTGAAGACAATTTATAAGATTTATTAACAGATCATTTATCCAAGTCTAACAAAACTACCTTACAATTTCTAGCTGATGAATAGAAAAGGTTCATTTTCGCGGTTTCTTGAATGGGCACATGTGAGTTCCTTCATTCTGGATTCTATGTTGCTGACTGTTTGTTTAGTTGTGTTGATTTATTATGAAAATTCAAAACTATATTTCTAGATATTTACGTATGTCATAATAAAAATAGATACAAACTTACGTTATACCTAAATGCAAGCCACCTATCTATAAATGTTAAAAAGAAATTAGAAAGCAAGCTATGTATGCTTAAAAACATTAATCGTATATATATAGAAACAGCTCATTGATTTTAATCGATACTAATCGTTAATTAAATTAGAACAAGTTTTTTTAAATAATGTTTGCTTATCCGCACTATTTGATGCAAGCACTCAGACTCATTAGTGGAGCTTTTACTATCAACATAATAATTTTAAATGGTTGATTGAGAATTGGAAATGTATATTTAAGTTGAATGCGAATAATTAATATATTTTCTAATCAACCTGCCACCTTCAACGTCGCAATATATAGGGCAAATAAAATGTTACTTGTATTACATTTACTAACAGCATTATATAGCGTACTCTAAACGAAGGAATTGGAATATATAAGTAGTTTCTGATTCTAGTATTACTTGCATTAAAACGTATATTAATTATTAATCTTACCGTTAAAACAGTTTGGATGGAGTTCCTCTTCTTACGCTGCGAAGGAGAGTTTTGAAATCAGAGAATCGCCTCAAATGTAACACATGTATAGGACGATTAGTGGACTGGGTAGCAGTTTGTCATAAACAAAGGCTTTTCATTTGAGCAACTCTTATCAAATAGAAGACTCAAACTTAAAAGTGAGATTTGAAGCCGATCTAATCACTTAAACCAATAAAAATATAATACAAAATTAAATAAAACTATTTGAAAAATATATACAACTAAGCCTTAATCGTATTCAGAATAAAGTGAAAAGTAAATTCAAAGTTACAATCAGGGAGTCTATATATAAGGACTTAAATGCTAATTAAGAAGCGTAAACGTGGGACATCATAATTTTCACGTGTACATTTATGTGTGTACCATTTAAGATTAATGACTTTAGATAACATAAGATCCAATTGTTTGCGATAGATATAACTTTCACCACAAGACTTATTATTAAACTATAGCTGATTACAGCGTAGATTGAAATCAGTGAAAATCGATTAAGTGTTTATGATTAAGATTTTTATATATTTTCGCAAATCTAAACACTGTCTCTTGCCATAAATTCTACGTCATCGGATCATAACAAAAGTTTCTGATATCTCATCCATTCGGGCCAAAGAAATCCTCGCTAATAAATGTTCTAGTCAAGTATATATATTATATCAAAGATGAAATATTTGTTAAGCAGATATATCTGCAAGTGCTCAATGGTTAAATAGAGCATAAAATTTTATTAAAGGATGAGACAGGTTCATTTTCCTATAACTCTTGAGTTTCACGCGTTTACTTTACGATCATCGGACGGTTGGCGATCGAAAATTAAATGCGTGAAATCGCGAGTTACGGAAAAGGATGTCAAATCAACTTCGTTCTTAATTGTATACTTTCAAACGTATAAATACATCATTTGTGCTGGCCAAGAATGCTTCAAAACATCCAGTTTTAAAGGACAAATGTAATTAACAAGCTTCAAATAGATTTCTAGAACATTTGGTTTAATTATTACCGTCACAAAATCAAACCAATCGATAAATAGAGCTAGAAGGAAATTCAGCTTGTATTTTAAACATTAAATATTTTTTCGCAATTTCGAGGGGTATTAGCATAATACCATATACATGTTAGCATATTAATCCACAAAATGTGAAATAACTAGTGAGGAATTACATCACTTTGGTGAGTAACTTACTGGAATTTAGATGCACGAGTTCCATAAAAACAAACGAGAAATCCATTATAGAGAACTCGTGGGTCACAATTTCGGTGTCAAACTCACAGGTCAATCTTTATCTGGAACATCAATTATATGTAATCAATTTCACTATAATTGATCGGTTTTTTCTAATTTAAATGGGTCATATACTGAATGTAGCTATACCAAATCCATATCATTTTACTGGTGACCATCAAAGTTCGAGGTTGTCATGACATAACTGGATATCACGTGGTATAATTCCATTAATCAGGAACTGTGTTTATTTATAATCCGTGTTTATGCAAATTAACTAATTATCATTATACATCGTTTCATCATCGTCAGGGTTAAAAATATATTGTTACTGTAAGTGAAATTTTGGTCATAGCCGAATCGCCAACGCAATTAACGACCATAAACTTTGACATTTATGATCTCAACACCCACGAGTTATAAATGGTGAATGTATAAACCTTGTCGTCATATATCTCTAGCCTGATCTACTTTATTAAACGTCAATTAGAGGCAGATGCAGTAGACGATCCCATTCAGGAGAAAGACCCATTTAATATTTCTCTGATACTGAGTTTAATTAGAAACAAGACTGCAAACAAAAGCGAAAGGGTTCTGATATCCATCACAATCGGCAACAAGGCAACGCAACCAAATTCAATAAAAAATATCTATAGCCTTGTTCAATGCACGTTCGATTAACAATAATTCATCATAGATTATAGATTATGTCGTTTGCTTCACTTTGAGGCACGTCAATTTGTCTACTATAGTTTTTCTAAATAATTTCGAATTTCTCCCTTGTCCTTCTCAAAAATTTTACAATTTCTAAAAACATTCCATTCGGTTCAGCATTCCATTTAAAGGTATCACAATGTATTCAGGGTTTGGAAGTTCGCACCATTGCCTGATCGAATAGAAGCCTGATGTCGTTATAGGAAACAACCTGTCGGACAAAATACATATTGCAATAGACCAATTAGGCTAAGAAATCACGTGACAAATGGCGGGTGCTTATATCACGTGACTCACGTAAAATATCAGGTGAATTTTCGCAAAATAGAGTGATACTAGGTTTATTTTTCTTCATTAATTAATCAAAATGAGCTCGGATCTTATGATTTGTTAATCTGTAGCTAATTTTAAACGTTGAATCTATGTTAAACCTATTTTTATTGCTGTGGGGGAAAATAAACATACAGATAAATCGGTTACAAAAAAGGCAAACTGCAAGTGAATTCCTATTGATTTCTTACTAAAATCCAATTTCATTGTTACTTAAAAACACATATCAGGATCATATATGTTATCACAATGCCATAAATTTGACAGGAATTATACTATTTCAATGTTAGTTACAAATGACTTGGATTTCAAAAAAGTTATACTGTTGAGTTCTTCACGAAAAAGTCAGATTTAGTTCATGTAGCTTTTCACCCGTGTTTGACACTCTTAGCGTTTTACACGGCAACCCATATATTTCTAAAGCCAGACCATACATTAAACTGTAGTCAGATTACAAGTATTTTCAGTTTCATAGTGTTTTGTGAAGTTAAACTTTCATAGTAGCATTTCTCAAAAGGGTCAGACGGCTTGTAATTATCAATAAGTCAGAATCCACGCATAACTACAAAATTTAAATGTCATAATGTTCCAAAAAATTAATGTATTCACCGCTAAAAGTTGGTTGATCTGGCAGAAAAAAATGTTACATCTTTCAATTCCTGTAATTTTTCTCCCAGGAGAATAAATAAGACATGAAACACACCAGCAACAATGTCGAGTAAGCAACTATGCACAGAAGTAATTTTTTAAACTTAGAAATTGAATAAATCCTACAATAACACGAAGTTATATCCATTTGATAATTGCAGAAACGTATGTGCGACCGCATGCAATCATTCATTCGTCCGACTGTAAACACCCACTACAAACCACGTGACCACCCATTGGAAACTTAACCGAATTGTTCTATTACCTTCAAATATAAATATCATAAATGAATAAACAAATAATAGAAAATAGAACAATTCTAAATTCTCGTAGTCCATTGGCTGATGATCGAGTAAAGCCTGCAATTTTATGTTACAGTATAATCGTTATGTTTTATACTATGTGCTATATGTATAATAATTATAATTTGTACTGAATATACTGTTATATGGCATTCTTTGTAGACGCTTTGATAGTCTCTTCGATCTTTGAAGTTTTTTCGAATTAGTAGAACGCCGACGTCAATTTAGAATTTTCTTCCAAGTTCATTTATTTTTGCTTTGTTTCAAAAACAGATTGTTTTATCAATGTTCCCACAGATTTATTTTGAAGGAGCCCTTAATATTTGAAATGTTTGTATTTGAAATTTTAAAGAAGTAATGAACGGCACTTTGTTTCATTAATAAATTAAGGACCTAAAGTCTGTTTAATTTTCATTGCATTTGTGTGCCCCGCGCTAGATTGCTGATATCACCGCCAAATCAAATAGATATACGTTTCTTTGATTTCAAAACATATCTTGTTTGACTCAGTTATTCTGGTAATTCAATGCAATTCAATATTTTGTATTACTTTAATTATAATAAAACTGATTGACTAATTACTTCAACTTGTTCAAATTTCTTTCTCGCAGCATAAATTCGAAACATAACGTTTTCCTTCTGAATATTTTAATTCCTCTTCGATTTTTTCTATACCCACTAGATTATAAATCTATGAAATTCAAAAAATCTCTAAATTTTTTAATACAATAATATCAAATAAAGTATCAAAGGAATTTTATTATTTCAAAACAATGGCCAGAATATGATAGCAATGATACAACTAATTTGTTACTGTACATGGTTATCTCGACACAACACAAATATGTATCCATAATTTCCCGATAACGGATTATCTGTATTATTTCGCAAGTGAGATGCACATAAGTCGCGAACAGACACAGAAATAACGAAATATAGGAATAATTTATTTACAAACAGACAATAATATTAGTATAAGTAGATTTCTCTGATTCTGATAAACAAAGTAATTTCAATCAAGTTATCTCGCGTTTTGACGTTAGGGACTGGTATTATTTTCCTTGGGGACTGGTACAATTATGAGATTTGAAAGGAATAAATTCTAAGATGGACTATCATCAATGTGATATTGCCTTGAAATTAATAAAAATAAGTTTTCAATTTTGATTTAAAATCTGGTATATGTTACCGTATATAAAACGGTAAGATCATAAAACGTTATGGCTTTCATTATTATCATTAATTTAGCGGTCGAATAATGAATGTTCAATAAGTCTGGAGTAAATTCCCTGTCAATTACAACATGACAGCGACTGCCAAATTTAGCCAAGCCAGAACTTTTCCCATAACATTGAGACCCTAAAAATTGCAAGCGGTGTCGTAGTCAAAAATTTTAACATGTTTCCAGAAAAAGCACGCTACACGCACGCACGGACACAAGCAAGCTATATACACTGGTAGGTGGAACTTCCAAACGAGGATGTGCCAATTTTATGGTTTCCAGTTTTGAATCATATTGGTGTTTTTTACTGTTTGCGGCCTGATTCAAAATTTTTTGTTTTCTAGGAGTGAATTCAGCACATTTCATGCCTTGAGATGCCCAGAATGTTGATGCAAGGTGCCGAATTGGCATACAAACTATTCAATCATTCCATGTATGGGAAAGTTTTGAGAATCCTCAGTGCAATTTTTGGGTACTAGTAAGACTTTCAAATGGCTCATCTCCGTACAAAAGCGCCGATGCACCACCCCCGGGGACACAATCATCTCAAGTTAATAGTGCTCCAAATGGAGACATAAATTAGTGCGTTGGCAATTCGATTTTCACTTGAGTGGATGACACTGTATATAACCTGTTATAACCTGTTATTATATTACGGGTTGAACACCTGAATATTATGATAACGATCATGAAGTGTTAAAACAATACACTCGCGGAACCATTGTAAATTAGCAAAGTTAAAACATATAAATATTCATGTATTTTAAATCTCAATGTTTTTAATGTTAATCTCTTGAAAATGTAATATTAGTATAATTACCAAACGTGGCATAATAGGATTAGACGTAAAAG
This sequence comes from Haliclystus octoradiatus, assembly GCA_916610825.1. Classification (NCBI taxonomy): domain Eukaryota; kingdom Metazoa; phylum Cnidaria; class Staurozoa; order Stauromedusae; family Haliclystidae; genus Haliclystus; species Haliclystus octoradiatus. Next base: position 4,282,517 of record OU744452.1, read on the forward strand.
AACAATTCGTTTGAGCAATTTAGATATAATTTTGTATTTGCTTATATTTAGTCCCTTGAATAAGTTTTGTAAATCTTATCAGTGTTCTGAGTAATTGATGTACTGATGAATGACGATGGACTGTGTGCGCATTAGAAAGCATAAACAATCATAAAACTCTGTAATTTCTACGAGAAAGTCTATTAATATTTTACTCATGCTAGCTACTTATACAAATGTATTACTACAAACAGAATTTCTTCAACGTCCAACAATTTCTGCTAAACCTATAAAATGAACTTCTATACCTTTTATTCATTAAACCATAAATAAATGGATTTAATGAATGATGAGCAATAGTAAAAAATGTACATGTAAAATCCAACCAAATATTAATGTTATTTGAAAATGTAGCTGGTGATAAAGCTTGTATAGTATCTATAATAACACTTGGAAATATAGCTAGTATGTAAACAACAACTAAACCCATTAACAATATAGAATTACGTTGAAATTCTTTATGATAAACTTCATTCATTTGTGTACGGTTTGATTGTCTGTTTTGCGTTACATTATTATGACGTGATGACGGCACAACGGCGTTTTCACAAGGTGAAATAGATACATTTGGATTTTTGCACGCAATACGTAGATTTCTACGTCGTAATTCACGCCATATATAAAAGTAACAATATATTATAGCTGCTGATATAAGTATAAGGACTGCTATCAAAATCAAATAATAGATTAAAGAATCATTAAAATCAACAGTACATTTACAACGTCTTGGGAAAAATTGATACTTTCCAGTAGTAGTGATTAATGGTGGTAAAGCCAGTACAATTGATATCACCCACACAAATAAACACAATATAATCGTTCTTTTTGCAGTAAATAATTTAAAATATTGCCGAGGGGAATGTAGTACAAAATAACGATTCAAAGCAATAATAGTTAATGAACAAAAATTTGAAAATACTAATAAAAACAATGTGAAGCCAAATAAGGAACATATAATCTCCCCAGTGGCCCAGCGTCCAAAAAGCATGACATGTGCAATAATTAACATATTAATAACTTGTAAAATATCACTCAACGCATGATTTAATAATAATAAATGAATACCATTTCGTAAGACCTTCGATGTTATTATTGATATTATTACTATGGTGTTACCAATTAATCCAGCTAATGCCAATAACAAAAATAAAATGCCAAATACTGAACGAAATGCTATCGTCGCTTCTGACGATAACAGCATGTCATATGACATTATGAACGATGTAAAATCAAGCTTTAAAAACTATCAATTCTTGACTTGGTAATCACGCTGTATATAAATAGAAAGTATCTATAGAACAATTAAATGTAGACACTACACTCTTCCCAAGTAACGTTGTCTAAAAAGTATTAGTACTCAAACTTCGTTCAACGGACAAAATTCGAGCCATCCATTGGCTGAAATCGAACACGTGATTCGATGGACGTATCTGTGGACAACACCGATGACATTGTCTATTGCCATTGTCTAATATGATTAGATAACGATTGAAATTGCATTAGACAGAAATGATCAAAGAAAGTGACTAACATTACTTGATAATTTAACAGCCATGCAGAAGAAGCACATTATATTGACTCGAAATTGTTGGCAAACTACAAATAAAGTCTATATAGGAGGCATAGGAAATGTTTTAAATGCCGTTTTAATTTTCAATCAAACTCGACGGCCTCGTGGATTATACAATTTCTCGTTCATTATACAGCCAACTGGTACAGTTATTCGTAAACCAAAACACTCGCGTCAGTCTCTAGCCACTATAAACAGAAACTTTTGTCCAATATTACATTTTTCCTCGATAAATTTTAACTGTATATATACTGAATTGATGTCTATTTCTGTTATGGAATAACAAATGTTGTGCTTATATCGATTCATGTTATCTTTTGAGTACTTCCATTTCGAAATACATTTCAAGATAAGGATATCGACAAGAAAATTACAGACAATAGCTTAAAGTGCGCATGACGCGAAACATTTTTATCACAGATTTGAGTAGCTGAAGCTAAATTATGAAGAATGGAGACAATGATTTCTTAGGTTGACCGCGTGTAAGCAGAGATTTTAATGTTGAATCTACCCTATTTTCGATCAATCACTTTTTCCAAACTCGGAACGATAGCAATAATGACAAGAGGGCCTACTATACGAAAGAGGACAATTGAGAACTTTAAAAAGTCGTATCTCCATGCATGCGGAATTAAAAGTTTCTAACGCCCGAGAGCTATGCGGCTATGCCTACACCTTTGGGTTTTGGACACCTTTTCTGCTTGAAACGAGTTCATTTAATCGAGAAACACATGAGACGAAAGGACATTTAGTAGGCCTGGGTTATACGCCGTGCTTTTCATGTGCCGTGCCTAAATAATGTTTTGGCAACGACTGATGCACGGCCGTATAACTGAGAAAAGCACAGAACAATTGAGCTCGAGTCACTGATGATGGCGCGCTGTTGCAGGCGTGCCTGCACCTGAGCCATCTATTTACAAGAGTTGGGACACGCTTTCATGTGCCGCTATCGTCCCGATTGGACAGACTCCCAATCATGTGATGTTTTTATGAAGTGCCAAAAGGCTCACTACTACTTCTTGTTCGGCGCGGTACTTGTTTATGAGATCGCGTTACTTGTTCGGAGATCCCGTTACTTCTTTCAGAATTCGCGCTACTTGTTTGGAGATCCCGTTACTTGTTTTTGAGATCGCACTACATGTTCGGACATCCCGTCACTTGTTTAGAGATCCCGTCACTTGTGAAATTTTAAGATAATTATAGCCGTGACAAGTGCGGTTGACCGTGATTTTATTCAAAATCTGAATCTAGATCGCAGATCGTAAGGCTTTGGTAAAAATATAACACGGGGAATAATGTACCAAAAATATTAATTTACAATAGCTTGTGTCATCATTTTTGTTTAATGGTTATAATTCATTAAAGGTCATGTTTGTACGTTTTTGCATATTTCAATAACGAATAATGTATTATTATTTAGTATAATCTAATAATTTATAAATGACAGTCGACAATTTCTAAAACTACAATATTGTATTTAGATTCGATGAAATGAAAGTTTGAATGACTTTCGAATTTACTCAGTATCTGCATACAAGTCTTACAATTATAAAACCTTGTCTTATAACTTTATAGTGAATAATACTCCGAAACGACACAAAAACTTCAAGTAAACAAAATGATTGAAAGGAGAGTTTGTACAGGAAATGGAAAATATTCTAGATTGAGTGATTGTCATATACCAGTTAATTAATATAAGTCTCATAACGAGTACAAATATTTTAAGGACAACCTAGCTACAACAGTACACTGCACGTAGCTGATTCTTACTTCCCGCATATTACCCCCATATATAGTAAATTAAAATTAAAATTATTCATATCAGTGGCAAACGAAAAGAATAAATAATTCTACTCAATTTGGACATTTTGATCAATTGACTTCTTTTTTCTATACAGCAACGCCATATGAAACTAATTTGGCTCTATACTAGTAGACATAATATTTCATCGCAATAAAATTAGTATATACTAGTACAGTGGCATATTACATTTAAATTATTGTTTGTGAGTATACGTATTCGATTCGACAATTGTCAGTCAGTCCTAATTAAATGTAAATGCAATCAGTGAAAACAGAAACAGCTAAACGTATCATGGTAAATAATCGATAAACGCACGGACGCGATGACGCGACGCGATCGCATACAAGTACCGAGCACAAGTAGTAGTGAGCCTTTTCGCCATACGTGCCAAAAAACTCACTGCTACTTCTTGCTTGGGATCGGCACTTGTTTAACGAGATCGCGTTACTTGTCTGACGTTCCCGTCACTTATTTCGGAGATCGCGTTACTTGTCTGGAGTTCCCGTCACTTATTTTGGAGATCGCGTTACTATCATCAGAGAGTCATAGTTATAGTTTTTGTCAAATCATTTTATACTGTTATAATTGTAAATTCTACACAATTTATATCTTATTAAATAGTGTAATAGTGAAAGTTCATGTTTATTATTAATACATTTAAACATACAAATCAAAATCATATTATATCTTAACAATTATTTTATGTGTATTCCTAATACACATAAAATAATTGTTAAGATATAATATGATTTTGATTTGTATGTTTAAATGTATTAATAATAAACATGAACTTTCACTATTACACTATTTAATAAGATATAAATTGTGTAGAATTTACAATTATAACAGTATAAAATGATTTGACAAAAACTATAACTATGACTCTCTGATGATAGTAACGCGATCTCCAAAATAAGTGACGGGAACTCCAGACAAGTAACGCGATCTCGTTAAACAAGTGCCGATCCCAAGCAAGAAGTAGCAGTGAGCCTTTTGGCACGTATGGCGAAAAGGCTCACTACTACTTGTGCTCGGTACTTGTATGCGATCGCGTCGCGTCATCGCGTCCGTGCGTTTATCGATCATTTAGCATGATACGTTTAGCTGTTTCTGTTTTCACTGATTGCATTTACGTTTAATTAGGACTGACTGACAATTGTCGAATCGAATACGTATACTCACAAACAATAATTTAAATGTAATATGCTACTGTACTAGTATATACTAATTTTATTGCGATGAAATATTATGTCTACTAGTATAGAGCCAAATTAGTTTCATATGGCGTTGCTGTATAGAAAAAAGAAATCAATTGATCAAAATGTCCAAATTGAGTAGAATTATTTATTCTTTTCGTTTGCCACTGATATGAATAATTTTAATTTTAATTTACTATATATGGGGGTAATATGCGGGAAGTAAGAATCAGCTACGTGCAGTGTACTGTTGTAGCTAGGTTGTCCTTAAAATATTTGTACTCGTTATGAGACTTATATTAATTAACTGGTATATGACAATCACTCAATCTAGAATATTTTCCATTTCCTGTACAAACTCTCCTTTCAATCATTTTGTTTACTTGAAGTTTTTGTGTCGTTTCGGAGTATTATTCACTATAAAGTTATAAGACAAGGTTTTATAATTGTAAGACTTGTATGCAGATACTGAGTAAATTCGAAAGTCATTCAAACTTTCATTCCATCGAATCTAAATACAATATTGTAGTTTTAGAAATTGTCGACTGTCATTTATAAATTATTAGATTATAGTAAATAATAATACATTATTCGTTATTGAAATATGCAAAAACGTACAAACATGACCTTTAATGAATTATAACCATTAAACAAAAATGATTACACAAGCTATTGTAAATTAATATTTTTGGTACATTATTCCCCGTGTTATATTTTTACCAAAGCCTTATACGATCTACGATCTAGATTCAGATTTTGAAAAAAATCACGGTCAACCGCACTTGTCACGGCTATAATTATCTTAAAATTTCACAAGTGACGGGATCTCTAAACAAGTGACGGGATGTCCGAACATGTAGGGCGATCTCGAAAACAAGTAACGGGATCTCCAAACAAGTAGCGCGAATTCTGAAAGAAGTAACGGGATCTCCGAACAAGTAACGCGATCTCATAAACAAGTACCGCGCCGAACAAGAAGTAGTAGTGAGCCTTTTGGCACTTCATATGTTTTAGACGCCATTCGTTTTCACGCATCCTGTTTCTAAAGTCTATTTTATCGCTTACTTTTATTACACAATTAATACGTAGAAACTTATATAGGACATAATTAAATAATTACTTCAAAGTTACAAAACTGTTTTATATTAGTACTGGACTATAATTTGTAAATTACAGCTATTTGAAGATTAACTACTGTTTGGTGAAATGGCCGTTTGGAGTTTTTTTCTTCAGCAGCGTGGTGAAAGTCCACTAGAACTTTTATAAAGCGCGCCTCTTGGAACGACATACAACTGAGTTTATGATAAAGGCACATGGACTCAACCGTGCCTAATTCATTTAGGCACGGCTCATGAAAAGCACGGCGTATAACCCAGGCGAAGGTGATTGACCTATCTTTGACAGAAGAAATCCAACCACCAAAACCCTTGTATTTCATGTATTTCTTAATAAGTTATATTTATTTCAAGCAGAAAAGGTGTCCTTCTTAGCTGCATAGCTGACTTGAACGTTAGAAATTTATTACTTGGCGCGAAAAGAGATAAAAAATTTTACAATTCTGACTTCAGCTTTTTCCTATAGTAAGCTTTCTTGTCATTCCGACTATCCCGTTCGCGATTTGACAAACAGATAGAAGTTGTGACCACCTGCGCGCGCATGTGCCGTAACATATCCAAAGCGGTCAATTTGCTCTAATTGTGCGGCCAAAGCCTAACACGTAAGTTATCTTTACAAAATGGCGATCAGAAGCAGACGTTAAACCACGGTTAAACGAAACCTTTGACTTGTATTATTAAATTACACTTTATATTTCTTAATGAAAATTGAACACTTGATTACACTTCACAATAAAAAATTTACGATTAAATGGATTCAGAAAACTTTTATTATCAAGTCAAATAGTCGACGGCATAAATCTTAATTCCTGAATATCATGGCCTATTATTTGATTATTCTATGGTTCTAGACACACTGTAGTCGAGAATCTATATCGCTAAATAGGTAAGCACATAATAAACTATGACTTATCTAAGTTTAAAACTATTGACGGTATTTGATAATGCTTCAACGAACAGCAGCTCGATATTTATTCTGCAAAAACACGACAGTCGAGTTAAACAAAGTCTAGAAACCTTCTATACGTTGGCAATGAAAACTGTGTGGTTCTTTTAAAAGCGCGCACTAATTTATCTAAAACTGGTTGCACATTTAAAATAAATAATAAACTACCATGATTCTAAGTTTGACTATAATTGCTTGACTCTTTTATACCAAAGTTATTTACTTTGCAAAATACGAAGTATACTATACTCTTTCCGCTTTGTTGACAAAGTCTCAAAGCCATTTTTACTTTTTGAATTATAAGGTCTCTCAAATCAAAGCAAGGTAATGCCGATGACTACATATCACTCAACATGTATCACATGCATACACATGTATCGACGTAAATTGATAAAATTTCATGAAAAAGTATCAAGTTTAATATGTTTAGATATATAACCATCCAAGTTGCCAAAGGTTTTTTTTGGGGAGGGGGTGTCAAAATGTAGGTCTTTCACTTACTTCAACTTGTAGGTCTCTCCAAATAAATTGAGACATGCAGATGACTAGATATCACTAGGTAGTACTCTTAGACATGTATCAAAATCAATTCAAAATATTTCTTGAAAATCGACCAAGTTTATATTTAGATAGGCCTACCGCCACTTAAGTTGACAAAGGGGGCATTTGGGTATTCAAAAAGCTAGGTTTACATTTTTTCCCACTTCTAGGTAGGTTTCTCAACATAAAACAAGGGATGCCGATGATAAGATATCATTAGAGATTACTCCTAGACATGTATTCAAGTAAATTCAAAATAATTCTCGAAAATTGATCGAGTTTATATTTAGGTACCGCCACTTAAGTTGACAAAGCGGGCATTTGGGTTTTTCAAAAAGCTGGGTTCACACTTTCTCCAGCTTTTAGGTCTGTCAAATTAAAACAAGGGGTGCCAATGATTAGATATCATTAGAGATTACTCCTTGACACGTATCGAAGTAAATTCAAAACATTTCTTGACAAAATATCTAGTTTATATTTAGATTGAGCCATTCAAGTTGACAAAGGGTGCATTTTGAGTTTTTCAAAAAGCTGGGTTTTACACTTTTTCCAACTTCTAGGTCTCTGAAAGTAAATCGAGACAGGCAGATGACTAGATATCACTAGATAGGACTCTTAGACATGTATCGAAGTAAATTCAAAATATTTCTCGAAAAAGGATCCAGTTTATATTTAGATATAGCCGCTTAAGTTGACAAAGGGGACATTTGGGGTTTTTCAAAAAGCTGGGCTTACACCTTCTCCAACTTCTAGGTCCCTCAAAGTGAAACAAGGGGTGCTGATGATTAAGTATCATTAGAGATTACTCTTTGACAAATTATATTGAAGTAGGTTCAAAACATTTCTTGACAAAATATCAAGTTTATATTCAGATTGAGCCATTTAAGTTATCAAAGGGGGCATTTGTGTCTTTTCAAAAAGCCGGATTTACACTTTCTCCAATTCCATGAAATTTGTGCTTTTTATTTAGTTAATTAATTAATGGAATTCCTAATTTATCGGCCTCTTTTTATATTATTACATGATTGTTTAACTACAAATGTTAAACTTGGATGACGTAGCTACATGAATAGGTATTCTGAATTATGCCTAAGTTTGATTATGGTGTCGTTATTTGAATGTAATAGATGATAGCATGTCATATCTTTAACTTATAACGTAATGTTACTTCGGGATTGTTTTGAGAACACTATATTCAATCATTACGTAACCCTATTTTTAGAATGCTGAGCAATTAGATAATTTAGGTATTTTGCCTATATAGGTAACCTAGTTTAAAGAGCACATGACACAACAAATTTTTAACACAGATTCAAGTAGCTGAAGCTAAATGATGAAGAATGGTGACAATGATTTCTTAGTTGAAACTGTATAAGCGGAGATATTTAATGTTGAATCTGTCCTATTTTCAATCATTTTTTATGCTTGAAATAAATATAATTTATTAAGAAATACATGAAATACAAGGGAATTTAGTTGTTGGATTTTATCTCTCAAAAATGTGGCAGTCATCCTCAGCAGCATGCAGTTGGACTGTGCATCCGCTGTTTTACGTACACATCACCTCAATTTGTGACAGTTGTTTGTCAGGTGTTTGGGTGTTCTACGACGACGGAATTATTAATTTGAAATAGTTAATTTTAATAGTAAAGATATTCATGTGTTTAGTGTTATGTTGTTTCAATGTTCTAACAATTTCATTTGTTCCTCAATGTTCTAATAGTTGAACAAATATACAAACTGTAACACAAATTAAACTCCACAGATGCTGGGTGTCGTTTACAAGTAATATCTGGTGATATCTAGTCATCGGCATCCCTCATTTTAATTAAAGGGACCTAGAAGTTGGAGAAAGTGAAAATGCGGCTTTTGAAAACCCCAAATGCCCCCCTTGTCAATTTAAATGGCTCTATCAAAATATAAACTAGATATTTTGTCAAGAAATGTTTTGAATTTACTTCGATACGTGTCAAGGAGTAATCTCTAATGATATCTAATCATTGGCACTCCTTGTTTTAATTTGACGGACCTAAAAGCTGGAGAAAGTGTGAACCCAGCTTTTTGAAAAACCCAAAATGCACCCTTTGTCAACTTAAATGGCTCAATCTAAATATAAACTAGATATTTTGTCAAGAAATGTTTTGAATTTACTTTGATACGTGCCAAGGAGTAATCTCTAATGATATCTAATCATTGGCACCCCTTGTTTTAATTTGAAGGACTTGGAAGCTGGAGAAAGTGTGAACCCAGCTTTTTGAAAAACCCAAAATGCACCCCTTGTCAACTTAAATGGCTCTATCAAAATATAAACTAGATGTTTTTTGAAGAAATGTTCTGAATTTACTTCGATACATGTCTAAGAGTCCTATCTAGTGATATCTAGTCATCTGCCTGTCTCAATTTACTTCCAGAGACCTAGAAGTTGGAAAAAGTGTAAAACCCAGCTTTTTGAAAAACTCAAAATGTACCCTTTGTCAACTTAAATGGCTCAATCTAAATATAAACTAGATATTTTGTCAAGAAATGTTTTGAATTTACTTTGATACGTGTCAAGGAGTAATCTCTAATGATATCTAATCATTGGCACCCCTCGTTTTAATTTGACGGACCTAAAAGCTGGAGAAAGTGTGAACCCAGCTTTTTGAAAAACCCAAATGCCCGCTTTGTCAACTTAAGTGGCGGTATCTAAATATAAACTTGGTCGATTTTCAAGAAATACTTAAATATATATATAAATATAAACTATATTTAAATATAAACTCAATCAATTTTCGAGAATTATTTTGAATTTACTTGAATACATGTCTAGGAGTAATCTCTAATGATATCTTATCATCGGCATCCCTTGTTTTATGTTGAGAAACCTACCTAGAAGTGGGAGAAAATGTAAACCTAGCTTTTTGAATAAACCCAAATGCCCCCTTTGTCAACTTAAGTGGCGGTATCTAAATATAAACTTGGTCGATTTTCAAGAAATATTTTGAATTGATTTTGATACATGTCTAAAAGTACTACCTAGTGATATCTAGTCGTCTGCATGTCTCAATTTATTTGGAGAGACCTACAAGTTGAAGTAAATGAAAGACCTACATTTTGACACCCCCTCCCCAAAAAAAACCTTTGGCAACTTTTGGATGGTTATATATCTAAACATATTAAACTTGATCCTTTTTCATGAAATTTTATCAATTTACGTCGATAGATGTGTATGCATGTGATACATGTTGAGTGATATGTAGTCATCGGCATTACCTTGCTTTGATTTGAGAGACCTTATAATTCAAAAAGTAAAAATGGCTTTGAGACTTTGTCAACAAAGCGGAAAGAGTATAGTATACTTCGTATTTTGCAAAGTAAATAACTTTGGTATAAAAGAGTCAAGCAATTATAGTCAAACTTAGAATCATGGTAGTTTATTATTTATTTTCAATGTGCAACCAGTTTTAGATAAATTAGTGCGCGCTTTTAAAAGAACCAGACAGTTTTCATTGCCAACGTATGGAAGGTTTCTAGACTTTGTTTAACTCGACTGTCGTGTTTTTGCAGAATAAATATCGAGCTGCTGTTCGTTGAAGCATTATCAAATACCGTCAACAGTTTTAAACTTAGACAAGTCATAGTTTATTATGTGCTTACCTATTTAGCGATATAGATTCTCGACTACAGTGTGTCTAGAACCATAGAATAATCAAATAATAGGCAATGACATTCAGGAATTAAGATTTATGCCGTCGACTATTTGACTTGATAATAAAAGTTTTCTGAATCCATTTAATCGTAACTTTTTTATTGTGAAGTGTAAACAAGTATTCAATTTTCATTAAGAAATATAAAGTGTAATCTAAATATAAGTCATAGGTTTCCTTCGTTTAACGTCTGCTTCTGATCGCCATTTTGTAAAGATAACTTACGTGTTAGGCTTTGGCCGCACAATTAGAGCAAATTGACCGCTTTGGATATGTTACGGCACATGCGCGCGCAGGTGGTCACAACTTCTATCTGTTTGTCAAATCGCATCCCGTTCCGACTTTGGAAAACAGTGAATGATCGTAAATAGGGTAGATTCAACATTAAATGTCCCCGCTTATACGCGATCAAAAGAAATCATTGTCACCATTCTTCATCATTTAGCTTCAGATACCCGAATCTGTATTAAAATTATTTCGTGTCATGTGCACTCTATTTGCATTTAAGCAATCAAATTTATTGGTGCACTTCCTCGGTAATGAAAAAAGATGTCCTGAATTTTTGATGTTTTTATTGTGTGTTTGTAACTGTAAACCGGCTGCCGACCCAGATTGTAGCGAGGAAGTGCACCAACAAATTTGATTGTGAAGATTCCGTCCAGTCTAAGCTATTTGTATAATACTATACCAAGTGAATAATATACTTTCTTTGTTTTGTATTGTTTTGTACCCAATTTTATAATCCTTTAGCCTATAGATATTTACTATAAATACTTTGTAATTTTAATATGTTATTCCTTTTAACCTGAATATGCAATTAAGCAATTGCGAACGTTGTTTAAATCTAAGTCTGTTAACTTTTGTCGCTATCCTTTATCTTGAAATGTTATCTTTTGTTCGTAAAACATGATAAAGCTGATTAACAGAAAAGTCTATAGAATTAACGTTTTTGAAATCTTGACGATTATATGCGTTGCAATCGAAATTTGATAGTCTTTGTAATGCTGAACGCGTGCGGTCGAAAAGACATAGCAGAGTTTGACTGGGACTTCGGATTAGTGTATTTGGTCTTAGAAAAATCAGCAGAAGATAAAAAGAAAATCTAAGCCCGTAAAAAACAATAAAAAAATTCAGCCTTTCAAATATTTAATATTTAATATTTAATATAGAAAACCAAGCACCCCGACACAAACAATCAGAGTTGAGGAAAATTTAAGATCGGATAGACATGGCGGTGATGGTCTTGGTCTAGGAATAGATGCAAAATAGGTCAAATGATCACATCTCAAATGGGCATGTCTGAGGTTATAATAAGTAATGACAATAAGTAATGAGACAACGAAATCATACTTGGCATTAACGCCCGTATTCGTCTTGAAATTGAGTTTGACCAGTCAAAACGTCTTGGTTACGTCCTCTGGAGTGAACATTTCAGTCGTTCCAGATGTGTGACTGACACCGAGCCCCGCTACTCAGCGACAGAGATAGAATCCGCTGATGTCATCTGGGCTGTTCAAATCCGAATCAGATCTGATTGTAGACCACAAGCCATTGGTCTCCATTATCAACTCCATGATGCTGAGTGAGTGACATAGACCATCTCGTTTGATTCGTCTGAAGGATGTAAATGATGTATGGAGACAATTAAGGAGCTTTACACACGATTGCCAACTGTTTCTCAAGGTACTCCATCAACAAGCCTTGTATCGAAGACCTATCAGCAGATTAAGACATGGATCAGTTTCTCCTGATATCACACAAATGCCATTAACAATACTAATTCACTGATCTTGGAAACCCCTTGCTATCAATAAGGTACAAAAAGCGAAAATGGAAAGAATTTGATACAAAGCAAGCTACTTCCTTGGCCAAGCTGGCTTTTCACCTTTGAAAAGTCAACTGGGTGTTGACCTTCATTCTCATTGGACGCTTCAACCTGACCTGTCGTTGATCAATGATTGCTTGATTTTATATAAAGATCGAATTGTCATTTCAACATCGTTACCATGAACAATACTACAAGAGCTCCATGTATCACATCTTGCTTCGACATGTACGCTGTCTCGCACCAGACAATGCATTTAATTGTCCAACACAACACTGCGAACGATATTACCAACGTCCACCATGCTCAAAACATGTACTGAACTCCTTCCTTACTTTTAACCAGAGCCAATAATGCTACTGCGACGGGCCAATTTTCTCAATATGGTAGCGATTGCGAATTCACTGTCTGGCCAATGATGGTAAACTGCCGTGAAGGTAAATGACATTTATGCTGTTCTCAATGTATTTCTGCAACGGCTAGCGCAATTTGAGTTCCTGTCCGCCTTACAATCGTGGACATCAATTGTGTAACCTCGAGTTTTTTAAGTTTCTGTACTGAATGGGCTATCATTATGCTTGATTTTATGGCTACCATGCATTATCCGTCACCTCCATACCATAACGTGGCAAATGGGTACACAGGAAAATTTAATTCTTGTAAGATTCTTGCAACCTAGAATTTCTTAGATGTTAGACATGTAAAATATATAGTTTGCTTAAAACAAGCAATTTTTCCTCAAAACAAGATTATTTCGGCTTAAAGTAAGCTAACATAACGTGAAATAAGCAAAATATTCTTGCAAGAATTAATTTTTTCTGTGTTTTAGCAGCGGCAGCTGTCAATGTCATGAAGGGAATTGTAAAGTTACATGAGATGGAAATATCTGCAATACAAGATTCCACAAAACAGTCCTCCGATATCGATTTCTTATACACAACCCAATCATCCAAGTCATCAAGAAGAGGGGAGTATAATAACACTAGCTATGAGTGTAGTCCATAATGGACCTTCTATGATAAAACTTTCAGATCACTTATAATTAAACAATTGACTAAGCTGACTATCGCTGTATAATACGGAGTATGAACTCTGGAGGAGAACATGAGAGACAATATGCATTGAAACGATGTAGCATTAATCAATACATCTTAATCATTCCTTTAATAAAAGTTTAATTTATTTCACATCAATTGAGTCGATTGAAATGTATAATTTAACGTAGCTATATCTACATAGAAAAACATTATTTTATGTGCTGAAAGGGGGCCAGAACACATTAATTATTATAAATTACAAATACTCAGTCAAATTTCGAAATCTGAAACTATCCATAAAAAATCACTTCAAATCCGATCCGATCCGAAGATCTAAAATATTAACCCGAATCTGACCCGATACGATCGGATCGCGTTCGGTTCGGATTCATAAATCTTTATTGCAATATATACAACACTAATGTGGTGTTCACAAAATAACGCCGTCAAGGTGTGGCTGGTCAAACTCATTGCATGCAATATATTCAGTATTAAATTAATTTAGCTTCGACAAGACACATGGTCCACTAATTTCTGTTATTAACATGATCAAACGATATCTTTTGTTAATTAACAATGATTTACTGCTTCATATTAAAAAAAAATCAGAAAAATCGTTGATAAAAATTGCCGAATGGCGGATTTGAACTGACGACCCTGACATTGTAATACCAGAGCATTAACCAATAAGCCAACCCCTTACATACTGTTGTACCCGCTTTGACTGTACTAATCAACAAACCTACTGCTTCGACAACGTATTACTGAACAAGGCGACAGCGCGTGTATTGATTTCAAATTATGAAATTATATATATATTCTGAAAATATTATGATATGATAGTATATGAGCCTATATATTTTTGATCTTTGCAATCTCTGCAAGTATGCCTGTGATTTTCATGGCAGTCTATCAAAATACTAAGAGTTCGTTGAAAATAAAATTTTATAAGTAAAAAAAAGATCTGAAAAATTGGTCTGATAGTGGTTCTTGTTATCAAATTTTCCAAAATAATAGCATCAACATTCTTTTAAAAGGAAATAAAATTCTATAATAAATCGCTATACTAATTCGATATTGATATTATGTTACATCTTGTTGTCAATATTTCTACGCGCTATTTATAAACATTACAGATGTCGAATGAAAGGAAAGATGATTATGAATAAATTAATTATTTTGATAGAAAAACGAAAACAACTCATTTTGCCAGATTCGTGATATGCATATTTATTCAGAATTTATTGAAACGGACACGATGGTTTAAAGAGTTGAAATGTTTAGTGCAGCTTCAAAGATATAAAATACCACAGCCGATGGTAATAATTAAATGCTCATGTTATGATGTCTGACGAAAAGGATAATTTACTATGTAGAAAATGAATCTACTTTACCATGCATTTGATCACGATATGAAATGATCATTTTTGTCAGAATTATTTCGAGTTAAAGACAATCTTTATTTTATTCTTATCGGGCGTACATTCTCCTTCGATAAAATATGGTTGTTAACTTATTATTGATTGGTGTATTAACTCAGAGAACCCGCTATTATGTATTTAAATGTTGTTCGGAGATTATGCCGCTCGTATAGTTTTTATTTGGATCTCATTTGGAAAATGGTAAGTTGTATTTTAATAAATATTGTTTGCTATGATCGATTATTTCATGCAAACTTTTCGCTTTTTATTTTTGTAACACAAGGTTTGTTACACTCATCCAAAGTGTATTAACTATTTAAAAATGTTTTTAAATTATGTTTTTGTGCTTTTAAATTCAAAGCAAAATTTTTGAACGCTGAAAATATTATAATTATTATTATTTATCACAAATCATACGCTCAATTCAATTTAACTTTGTTAAATTTGATATACCTGAAATTTACTTTATTAAATGTTGATCAACGATAATAACAAGACACCGCTATTTTTATTCTCGAAACTGTAGTAACATACTGTGTCTTATTCGTATAGCAAGTCAACAAAATGAAATTTTAATTTTTATCGATGCCTATAATTCCTTCGTTAATTATGGAAGCAAAATCTGAAAATAAATGGCTGCCTGCTCAAAACCAAATGATTCATATTTTTATATTAAATAATAAATTATAGAAATACTTTTGTGCAATGCCTTGATTAATTCTAAACTCTATAATTTTAAACTGTAGACAGATAATCTATGCGAACTTTGAATATTTTTCGAATTGATCGAACGCCAACGTCATTTTGAAAATTCTTGCAAGTTAATTTGTTTTTATGCCCCGCGATAGATTATTCATTTCAAAACAGATTGTTTGCTCAGTGTTCTCACAAGTTATATATCAAAATAGCCTTTTTAAGAGTGAAATGTTTTGTATCTCGATTTTGGTAAAAGTAATGAACGGCATTTGGTTTCATTAATAAATTAATTTAAGACCTAAAGTCTCTTTAATTTCATAGCGTTTGTGCCGCGCTATATGTATTGCTGATATCAACACTACATGAAATAGGTCTACGTTTCTTTGATTTCAAAACATATTTTGTCTGGCCTAGTTATATTGGTAATTCAATGTAACTCAGTATTTCGTATTGTTTTAATTATCATAAAACTGATTCAGTTTTAAGTTTCACTTGTTCAAACAATTTACACGCAGCTTTTAAATTCAAAGCAAAATATTTTTGTTCTGGGGATTTCAATTTGACTTCGATTTGGCTGCCCGCTAGATTATCGACCTATGAAATTTTTCAAAATCTCTGAATTTTTTAATGCAAGGATATCAAATAAAATATCTGATGAAGTATATTATTTTAAAACAACGTCATAGACCCATACTTTTCATACAACAAATTTGTTACTGTACACGGTTATCTCGACACAAATGTTTGCATAATTTCCCGACAACGGATTATCCGTATTATATCGCCAGTAAGACGTACATAAGTCGCGGACAGACACAGAAATATCGAAATATAGAAATATAGAAATATTGTGATATATAAACAGACAGTATTATGTATATAAGTGATATTCCCGCACTGTAATGTCAGTGTTGCTGGCGTCTGGTGGGGACATGACTCTCTGACGCTAGTCAGCTTGTGTCTGCAATGGCTGCAACCCCCCACTCAAGCACCAAGGCCAAATTTCAAAAATCAAATATCTCAGGCAGTTGAATTTAACAAACAAACAAAGAAATAAATAAACCAGTAATCAACATCAGTACATATATATATAAAGGTATCAAGAATTCACACCATGGGGTTAGATTCCTTCATATTTTCATAAAATATTATAGTATACAAATGAAGTCTTATAATTCTTATATATAAGTCTTATAATTGACTGTTTACTACATATATATTATTGAGATATATTAAAAAGGAATCATTTGAGTAAAGTAAATATATTGATATACAATGCCATATAGATCAATTAAATTTCAATATCTTAAATTAGAATTACTTAAACAAAATAGAGGGTTGAATTGAAATCCGTCATCGATTGATTCATATACGACCCTACACAGAGAGAGAGAGAGTGCAACATCTGATAGTGTATATACAGATAATGTGAAATCACAAGGTGATATAAATGCCCAATTACCGTTTTGCCCCTGTGGAGGGGGAAGCTGTTGCTGATAGCAGCTTGCGCTGTAAACCATCAACTAGAATACAATCAGCAATAAACGTTCCCATCAACGTCATTTGGACTGTCTTACGGCCATGATGGATACCCTACAGCGTTACAGAAGCATTGCAGTGCTTGGTGGGAAACATCAACATTTACATTGTAACACAATTGGAGAAGCATGGTTTTTATCTCGTCCTCCCGAGTGCACTATGCCACCTATCGCGTACTCAATGTATAATTATTCCACTTTTCTCTATAGAGCCAGGGATAAACCATGACAAATAAGATTTTACACGTGATTATGATCCATCCAAGTTCAACTAGGTTAAAGTTAGCATTATCTGCAAATCAATTACGTGTCCGAGAAATAGTAAATACATGTGTTTTTGATTTATCGCTGATAAACATGATGAAATATAATCAAAGTATTACCTATTCTATCGATATTAAATCAATATCATTAATCCTTCAAAAGTACTAGAAAAGTCTTACCTAGAAGGCAAAGTACATTTTCGATGAAAAGCCAAGTTTTTCTAGGTTAGGAACGCATGCGTATTTGATCATTGGAGGTGGACCACACATCAAGATCAGAGTAGAGTTAGATGGAGAAGGAAGATGTTTAGATATCATATCAGTGTTAACAAAACCAACATCATAGTCCCAATCTAACATAAACAAACATCCACGTAAACAAACAACAAAATACATGGGATGTTATGTAAAACTATTTTTAGATATCATATCAGTGTTAACAAAACCAACATCATAGTCCCAATCTAAGATAAACAAACATCCACGTAAACAAACAACAAAATACATGGGATGTTATGTAAAACTATTTTTCGACAACATTTATTGAGTCCATGTTGATCTTAGGGAAGTAGAAAGTAATAGACTCATCATTGCTACATGATCATAGAAATCCCAGCAGACAAATGCAAGATCGTATCAGATCACTTCCGTTATGGAACTTACGTGTGTTTACAGCGGATGTTCGACGTTTCCATAGCAATTTCACAAATGCAAATGAATCAAACATTACATCATCCGATAGATAATCGCAAATAGTTGTACCTAACAGGCTTTGTTCTTTCGAATTTTCCCTTTGCTTTTTGTAATGAAGGAAAATGTGATTTCACGCACTGATTTTGTTTTGCCTTTTTGGAACGGCCATGCTTACGAAATGCTTTGTTGCGTCGTGTTCTATTGTTCGATATTGAAATTCACATGTGTTCCCAATTTCGTTTTGCACATTTACCGATCGGTGGCAAAGACTGACTGTAAACGTGTTTTCATATTTATTGTTTGTATTGACAACTTTAACACCAGCACTACATGGACACAGGAGGATGCCATTTTGGAAAAAATTGAAGAATCAAAACAGTTCCATAATCTGAAAATTCTTAACAAAACGCACATCTCTCAGCTGGAATATGTACCCAAAATAAGTGAAACGTCCCTGTACAGACGTCATACTGTAGTAGAGTTACCAACAGGCATTTCCCTCTTGCATAAAATACTTAAGTGAAAATATTTTAATTCTAACCAAGCGTATATTCTCTTATGTACTTCAGGTTTGAACATTTTTTTGACATTAAGGAGATCTCAAACGTTTCTGTAACTTAGAAGAATTAGAACTTAATTTTTTGAACCTTGAGAATGGGACTGTTAAAAGGTCTATTGTTGAATTAAAAAACTGCAAATAGGAAATGAAGTAGCAAATCTTTAGTATAACTATTGATTGCCCGGTTGAATGCGTACAGTTTTAATCTGGACCATGAACAAATACATTTGTAAATATTATGTGGTTCAGATTTTACTGTACCGGATTATCAGCAATAGGTGATATAGGTATATTTCAGCCATGTCAAGCTATCCACAAACCCAGTAAAAACATGAGTGAAACGAGTGGCGCCAGTAAGAAAGGTATACATGAAATGATCATACCGTTTGATTAGGTCATTGTTTCTGATAGAAAGTGCTTCTGCAAGCAAATGAAGATTTTGCAACTGGATTGTTGTAATTCCTACTTGATTAGATACATTTTGAGGCTGCATATGAGACATGTTGAATTGGTGGTTGCACTGTACGACCGATGAAATATTCATGTCAACATATACACTAAAATGGCTACTGAAAAATGATACATCAATTGGAAAAGGGGTCAGGGGAGGCACGAGGATTCTCTATCAGTGACAATATAGGAGAAGTAACATAATCATTGACATGTTATCATAATTATGCTTACCTCCATCAGATTTATCAATGGTATACCACAATTTAAAACGGTCAGGAAATTGTGTAGCTAATACTTCAAGTTCTTTCCTAACAAGAATGTCTTTAACCGACTGCAATAACACAAAGGAGACCCAATTATTTCAATTCACAACTACATTGTCTTACAACAGCCCTCCTCAATAAGTAGTGGCGGATGAACGGTTAAATACTTCAAGGTGAATCACACCATCCTTAATAAGACACATACTGTTCAAAACACTGATCTAAGAAACGTCGAGGAATGACAGGTTCCGCTTTGAGCAATGCAGCTAGGAGTTTAGGCACGTGCCTATAGCCTAACTATTACGGGATCTTTTTAGTTAGTAACATGGGAAGCAAAACAAGGATAATTTTAATAACAAGGTATGTGATCATTTATCAGTTATCAAACAACAAAGCAATCACAGGAGGAAAAAATAACACTTAAAAGCTGCAATATTTGAAGTGCGCTATCATATTATTACGTTTATTGGAAAGCCTATGTGGTTGACTGCATTTCCAAAAAGGAAAAAGTTTTTTGTAGAGTTAATCGCAAACTGGAAAAAGTCTACATTACAATTTGACAGTGAGAGTTCTAACTGTGCTCTCAATGCATTGTTACATTGTTGATTCCAGCTGCATGCAGTGGCAATTCAACCACAGTGGAATATTACCTCTACTGGCATTTAGAATTACCTGGTTGGCAAACAAAAGCCACATCTTTGTTTCGTCACGTGGGTTCTTCAATACAGCTTTGGCAACTTGAAGCATTGGGGTGATTCCTATAAAGGACATTAGAAATAAAACCAATTAATTTAATCCATTGAATATACGAAATATCAACTCTATCAGACTATGTGAATTGATATTTGACTTTTAGTACATTTTTAGCCTCCAGGATGATTACGGATTTATAATCAATCCACCGTCTAATGAGGGTGTTAGGTTGTGAGTATCTTGTGTGTCTTTTTTCCGCTTTATATCTACAGACAGTGAGTTCTGGGAGAATAATGATGGTTGTAATGGGCAGTTTAAACTTTCTGAATTGATTGTTTATCAAGCAGGGGAAACAAAGCACGTAAGAAAGATGAGTTCAAAATGCTGAGTTCGATTTTACATCTAGTCAAACAGTAATTTAATGATTTTGATAAAATATAGTGACAAAACCTAACAAGTAGGTCTAGTGTATGTAAACAACTATTCAATTCTTTGTCAGAGACCACTGTTGAGTCAAGAAAAAAAGTTAGTGTTTTACAAAATACTTGACAGTTTTGGAAAATATCTACAGGTTATTTTTACATGTCCCAATAAAACATGCATTGCGTCTATAAATATTTTGTGAAATATCTTTTAACACAGGATTTTGTATTTTTTTTTGTGTTTGTCATTTATCCACAAACAGAGTAAGGTTTAAGCTTTTTTCAACGGGGTGGTTTGTAAATTGATTAGTAATTTCCGAAGCGTTTGTGCCTTTTACGGCTGTATGGACTTCCTGTACGGCCTTCCAATAGTGCTTCAGCGAGGGATTGAACCCAAGATCATGCGGGCAGAGGTCCAAATCCCTAACAACTACACCAAGGCTGCACTGGTTTATCATGAAGGCACCCAATCATATTTTCTCACCTATTCATTGATTTTCGAATGTTTATTTGGAGAAACTGTTAGTCAATTAACTTTTATGGAATATCTCCCCCAAAACAAGAGATAGACAATGAATTATAATCTATCATTTTTATGAATCAAAACAGTGTTGTACCTGTTCCACCAGCAATCATTCCAATCTCTTGGCATTTGTGATTCTCAGTGACTTGATTTGATTCTTTAATTTCAAATTCACCTGAAAATTATAAAAATATAATCCTCCAGTTCAATTGAACAGCTAGATTACATCAAAATAATATATGAGCAGCAGAGAGAAAATGTTGTTGTCCAAGTTTACTCATTTGGAAGAATGTTTGAAGTTTACAAATCGTCTATGGACATTTGAAAACAGTTTGCAGCAAGAGTTTGTGAACACTTTTCATTGGCATTTCCATTGATTTCATGAATTGTCCATTAAGACAGTCATTAAGATTGTTCATGAACTGTCCATTATAAGTTCACCAATGCAGGACCACCTAACATCAAAAACTTAAAAGAGTTGCTGCTTAAAGGGGAAACGAGGACCATGAAATAATATAAAAACATTACAAGGGTCATTGAGAGGGGGATCAACGGGGACTTAAAATGTTTTGATGCTACATTTTGAATTTGAAATTTGAGATCAGTTGCAAATATAATAGTAACTTAGTAAAAGTGAACTTAGTAAGAGGATCGAAAATATATTCAGGTTCAACACCTGAAAAAAAAGTTTATGAGTTCATGAACTTGAAAATGCCCAAAAACTCACAAACTGTTCATGAGCTCTCAGGCAATTTCACACAAGTCAGACATGAAACACTCTTTGAATCATCTGAATATTATAAACTCGGAAAAACAGGATTGGCAAACAGAATGTTTACATCCCCGAATGTAATTTTTCTGATATGCAAATTAATGACAAGACTTCCTGCAGTTGCAGAAAACATTTGTTTGTGTTTTTGTTCTTGGATGGTAACAATAAGAACAAAAGATTTTGATTAAGCAAAACACAATGGCGATCGAGAAGCTGCTAACTTTCAGCACTTTATTGTGAAAAAACTAACGGAAGAAAAGCGAAAATGTAGTGAAAAAGTAATGAGTAATCGTTACTTTATAACGAATAATCGTTACATTATTTTTAATTCTTAATGTAACTAGTGACAAGTAGAAGTTATTAAAAAGTAACGATTCACAAGGTTCTCCTTGTGAGTGTGAATGTGAGCCTCAGCAGCGGATGTATTTCGCAAAAAATTCCTATTTGAGTAAAAAAAACATGTTTTCAGGACTACCCCTATGAAAAACAGTTCATGAAAATGTGGGGCCATTTAATGTACAAGAACTGTTCACGAACTGCTGAACTGTTTTTCGCAGGAAAATGTTTGCAAAAATCCCCAGTGTCCGGAAATTTGCTATTTTGCTCTGCTCCAGATGCTTTTCACATTGAAATATGAGCAAGAGAGAAGTTCAATTAAAATTCTCTTGTTTAGCATTAACCTAGTACTATAAATGAGTGAATATTTGTATTTTCCTAACCATGTCCATGATATGTTAATTTGCCCGATGGTCCACGCACGTCAATTGTATCATCGTAATTAAGCGTATCTAAATGCTGTGACATTTTACCACCATCAGGAAATTTTGGATGGACATTTTTGAAATATACCTAAAAACATACAAACAAAATCTGTAAATAAGGCTATTCTAATTGATGGATATCATTGGGATCACAACTTTTCACTAAATGTGCAGTCTAAATACCATTATGCTTCCATACAAAAATCAACTGTTATACATATAGCTTTTGAGAGATAACAAACTGGCTTTGGAAATAGAAAGCCATCTTCAAACAAATATCCATAGAAGCCGTACATAGAATTGTGAATAGAAATAACCTAGTTCAGAAGAAAAAACGCAAATGTGCTTCAAGAGTGAAATAAGATTCAATAAAATGTAAATATAAATATCAGTGGCATTAGTGTAGTGGTTAGGGCGTTGGACCTCAGCCCGCAGGGTCTTGGGTTCAATCCCTGGCAGGTGTACTATTGGTCCGTCAGGAAGGGCATCTAGCTCTTGAACGCACATAAGGCCTTAAATACTAACAAAAACTTACCAAAGGTCCTGGTGAAAATAAGCAGCAAGCTTACATAGTTTGTGGTTAAACGATAAATTGCCTCCCAACATTTCTGAAATGTGTCTACTAACTTCCAAACAAGCACAACAATGAACATAAAACATGCAAACAAATAAGTTAAGGCTGCAACAAATAAACTACTAATAAGCATACCTTGATAACAAGATCAAAATGTCCTATGTCATCATCCGACGATACTGGCGTATAAGGTCGAACAACTAACGAACCATTGATTTTCGCAGACAAATAAATATGCTGGCCTGCATCAAACAAATGTAAACAAATTAATGTAATGGTGCAGATTTGGTAGCTGAGGTAGTCATTAAGCATAATAGTCAATTGATTAATCGTTGGATAAATATTCATCAATATACGGTATGTCGTAATAATTATTAATAATCACTTGAAAGAAAAGCGATTCATTATTGGCGGATTTGTACCACATGGCTTGCAGCTATGTCAAGACAGCCCACGGCTTTCGTTGCTTATATGGCTTGAATTATAGGGATTTCATTGCTATCTAGGTTAATGGCTATTAACCGACAGCTAACAAAGCAGCTAAAACACATGTTTTGAAAATGGCAGAGGTGCAACAAATTGGATATCTTTTCATAAAATCAAATCAAATGTACTCTGTAATTAAAAATTCAACTAAGTAAACAGCTTAGGAGTTGCGATATTCAGATGTTACTTGATATATATATTTAATAATGCAAACATGTTAAGAGTAAGGAGTTTGAAAACCATTATGCTGAATTTTATGCGTTCTATTTTGAATTGATATTTATGAGAATTTGATTCAAATCGGATTTTATGATAAAACAATGACCCATTAAAGACCATAAAATGACCAGCAGCCTTTGCATATTTTTGTCTTTGAAATCTGGACCCAGATTTCAATCACTCGTTTTCATGATACACGGCCCGCCTTTGTGTCTCCTTTGCACACACGCGCAATTTTGCAAAACATTTCGTAAAACGAACATGAAAGCATTCTGCCAAGTTATTTATCAACGAACTGGTTTGGAAAGTTACAAGAGCAATAGAGGTGGACATCGTAAGGGCTTTCGACGCTTGAATAAATGTGTACCAAGAAAATCAATTCACTTGTTACTAGCGTCATACGAATTGAGGAAGGAAGACAGAGTTGAAAGCTGCAACTGAACTCGACTGATTCAAAATTTCATGTTGGTGTTTACTTGATATAAGAATATTAGGGATTGAAAGAACAGGAAGAGATTTGTTAGCATTCAAAATTGAAATTTATCGCCAAAACAAAATTAAATTATAACATCAGGTGAATTCGATTTTTAATGCAGATACTTTGATCATTGATTCCAAATTATGTTTGTAAACACGTAGGCTTCGTCTAAAAATAGTTAGTTACATCCCTATGTATGTTTTATATTGCATTGTTTTTCTGAAGTATATATGCACGTAAATTGTAAAATTTAGAATCATATGAATTTATTTAGTGTTGATTTGAAAGTACATTTTATCCAAGTTGTTTTGATTTGCGACGAACTTCTCAAACATGATCAAACTGTGACTCCCATTCCGCTATTTATTTTGAGCCGTACACATTTGTTGGCTATCTATAGCCATAGACTTTGAGTTTCGACAAGTAAGAGTTGAGATTTATCCAAAACTGAAATTGATAAACCAGACTATTTTCTTGAGCTTTCTGTCGTGTCTTTTCGTAGCAACAGCCACGAGGACAATCCTCTGACGTCACTTTCCAGAGGATTAGCCTCGTTTCTTGTGATCAGGACAACAAAACAAATCATTATTTTGGTGAAATTGATGAGAGATAATTGATGTTCCGGATACAGGATTATTAAAATGATTAGTGATTACAACACTGTTGTGTATCGCCGAAATTAAGACCAACTTGTTCTTTAACAACAAACTTGTTGATCTAAATTCTGGTAATCCATTCACAAGAGTGATGTAATCCTTTATTAACTCCGTGCAATGCAATGACAATACGAATGAACTCAAAATTTTCAAAAGCAAACAACAAAATACTGTGAGTTTTCAAGACTCTCAATTTGCTATGGCCCTTTTAGAAAGCTATTGATTATCTGGAGAAGTAATTTTTTATTGAAAGGTATTTTTATGTTGTTATATAATGTAACTAATATTATACATGTCTTGTATATTAATCGGCTATTGTTACCATATTTTGTTATTTATTATTGTGATCTAAAGATCAAGGAGGCGTGTATGTGTTAAATGACGTGTATGAACTGTAAAGGTGTATCTATGACTGCTGAATTATTTGTTTGGGGCTATTGTGACGTAATGCATTATAAGGAATAGCTGACTTCATGTAATAAGAGTTGTTGTGATATGTATGTTAAATTTAAATTATAGTGGAATGGTTAACTGTGACGATGTGATGTAATTATGTTTGGTATTTTATGCTGAACTGGATTATATGACGTTTTTGTATTAAATTACTATAGTTTCTAGGGATGCACCGAAATTCCGTTTCCGCATAAAATTCCGGCATACCGGCCGTTTTGCCGGCATTTCGGTTTGGCCGAAATTTGACCTTCAGTTTCGGCCGTTTCGGTTATTTCGGCCATATTTTATAAACACATAAAATGTAACATTTAATCATATTTGATAACATAAATCAAAATAATAATTGATTCCGTTCAGTTTTCAATGCATCATAAAGCCTTTACTGTCTTTCATAAGTCTTGAAATGGAATCGTATAAAGTTTTCCACCGATCGCAGCCATTATATTGTTTTGCCTAATTTTCAAAAAAACCTCGCTTTCAAATAAATCATCAGACCATGTGCTCAAATAAATTGGACGGACATGTTTGTTGCGTGAAAGTTATGTTTCCTTCGGATCAAAACATGTACTTTAAACAATGTTAATATACAACTATGGAGGTTTCCAATAAAATTGCATTAAATGATCCTAATAAACAATGTTGGATTAATTTAATCGTTTATTTTATCCTAAATGAACAAAAATATTGTTCTTTTCAACCTTCGATTTATTTTACGAAGTAGTACTACTGGAGTGGAGAAGAGATAAATTGATTGCCTTGTATGATTAAACAAGAAATCAAATGGTAGCCATCACTTGTATTGATGGTCAATTTGTTTTAAAAAAGTTTCTATATTCCAAAGTAAACAATTTCAACTCGGTTTTAGTGATCAAATGTCGTATAAGAACTTAAAACAAAAGAAAAAATTTGCCGAAACAAAACCGAAATTCGGCCGAATTCCGGCCGATCATACCGGCATTTTCGGTATTTCGGCCACAGCCGGAATAGCGTTCCGGTGCATCCCTAATAGTTTCATTAGTTTATTCATATGGTTTATTAGAGCTGTTGTTAACAGAAAGTCATTTCGAATAGAGTAGCACGTTGACGTCATATATGTCAACATCGGAACACAAATGATGATGGATTGAAATTGTTCCCGTGTTAATAGTTTAATGTTTAAATATGGTTTAGATTGGATATGTTTATTCCGTATCGTGTAAAATTGTTCCTGTCTTAATGACTTTGTTTTGTTTTGGACTTTAGCATTGACGTAAGTAGAATATAGTATAAAAATAGAGTAATTTGTAAGTTTGAGGGAGAGTTTGGAGTTGCGTCGTGGTGGTGTTTGCTGATAATAAAGTTACAACTAACGTAAAAGTGTGTCCTGTTTCTGTCTCCTCCCGCATCTGCCGATAACCAACTTACAAGCTAACGGGCCAATATGCCAATGGTAAGATGCGGGAGGAGAACACAGGTTATGATGCGATGTTAATGTGAAAGACAAGAACATGAAAGATATGATTATATTTTAAAGTGGAGAACCAGAAAGAGACGTCAGGAGTTTGCCAGACTTGAAAGATTTGTTAAATGAAGAATTAATTTGCATGAAGTCCTATGAACGCGAATGGATGTGTAGGCTGTGTAAACTGGAATTAAATTGAACGTTATATTGGATTCGTACATATGTATTACGTGAAATTTAAAGATTATCATGATGATAGAAGGTTAAAATGATATGAAGAAGAAGATGCCAAAGTTGGTCATAATGTGCGATATTGAATGCATTACTTTGTGAAACATTGATAAGTTGAAAAGATGAGAAAGATATGTGATCATGGTGAATTGGTGATTCAATTTTGTATCATATGTTATGGACTATGTCATAGAAGTTGTTATGTTTATAGTAAGTTACATAGTTTCGTGTTTTGTGTTTATTGACGACAATTGATTTATAGTGTTTTGTTGGCTGGTTGCTGTCCTGAAAGGCTCGTGCAGCTAGGTACACAAACGCGTGAAGCCGGCCTTGAAGGCCCACGAGGAACCAATTGTTAAGGTGAAGTGCCGATGGATGGGGCGAGGTACGTATGTGAGACGCTGCACGAGATAAGGCAGGCGGAATCAGTCAGCAATTTATTAAAGTTGGTTGTGGATGGAACCTATATGGTGTGTGATCTAGAGATCAAGGGGGCGTGTAACATTAGTGAAGGCACTCTGTTCGTATACACGTCCTCTTGGTCTCTCTGTTGATGATGATGAATTGATGAGATATGAATTTGGTTGTCGATGGATCATAAATGATGTATGATCTAGAGATCAAGGGGGCGTGTAACAATAGTGAAGGCACTCCGTTTGTATACACGTTCTCTTGGTTTCTCTGTTGATGATGATGATTTGTTGAGGTATGAATTTTGTTGTGGATGGATCATAGATGATGTGTGATCTAGAGATCAAGGGGGCGTGTAACATTAGTGAAGGAACTCCGTTCGTATACACGTTCTCTTGGTTTCTCTGTTGATGATGATGATTTGTTGAGGTATGAATTTTGTTGTGGATGGATCATAAATGATGTATGATCTAGAGATCAAGGGGGCGTGTAACATTAGTGAAGGCACTCCGTTCGTATACACGTTCTCTTGGTTTCTCTGTTGATGATGATGATTTGTTGAGGTATGAATTTGGTTGTTGATGGATCATATATGTTGTGTGATCTAGAGATCAATGGGGCGTGTAACATTAGTGAAGGCACTCCGTTCGTATATACGTCCTATTGGTCTCTCTGTTGGTGATGATGAGAGTGAAAGGCTCGGTTGAAGGTATTGGTATGATCGGGTTTGTGTGATATATGATATGTGATTTGTTATTGTGATCTAGAGTTATATATGATATGTGATTTATTATTGTGATCTAAAGATCAAGGAGGCGTGTATGTGTTAAATGACGTGTATGAACTGTAAAGGTGTATCTATGACTGCTGAATTATTTGTTTGGGGCTATTGTGACGTAATGCATTATAAGGAATAGCTGACTTCATGTAATAAGAGTTGTTGTGATATGTATGTTAAATTTAAATTATAGTGGAATGGTTAACTGTGACGATGTGATGTAATTATGTTTGTATTTTATGCTGAACTGGATTATATGACGTTTTTGTATTAAATTACTATAGTTTCATTAGTTTATTCATATGGTTTATTAGAGCTGTTGTTAACAGAAAGTCATTTCGAATAGAGTAGCACGTTGACGTCATATATGTCAACAGCGGGAACACAAATGATGATGGATTGAAATTGTTCCCGTGTTAATAGTTTAATGTTTAAATATGGTTTAGATTGGATATGTTTATTCCGTATCGTGTAAAATTGTTCCTGTCTTAATGACTTTGTTTTGTTTTGGACTTTAGCATTGACGTAAGTAGAATATGTTATTTTATTTCAATGGTTTTATTATCTAATTGTTGGGTTATTGTTATTACATTGCTAAGTTTTAGCAGCTTTAAAATTTAACAAGTAAAACTTATTTTCATGCCAGCATTTTGAAATCAACTCTGACCTTTTATTTTGTACTTTTCCTTTGGTGCAAATTATGTGATACTTTTCTGCAAGGCATAGGTAGCATCTTTTTGATTTATTTGAGTAAGCAGCATCGGTACATATAGGGCTTTACACTATTCCGTAGTCAGTGTTGCTGTCCTTGAGCTTCCAGACATACTTTGATAGCCAGGTTTTGTGTTCATATATATTGTTTCGAAATGACATCACATGTTGATTGTTGCGTGCTTTGAATGGCCCTTCCGTCAATCCGTATATTTACATATTTATTCCTTTATTTTACACTTTACTTCTAATCATGACCTTCTGCTTTTTATGCATTTATTTTTATTGTCAAATCGATAAAAATGTAAATAACTTTGTACATTTCCGATGATTGGAATGAATTTCTTCTTCCTATAGTCCATAAGGGCTGCCTGTTCGTATAGTTCTTTCAAACTGACCAGGGTTGGACAAAAGGTCAAGTTTTCAGAAATCCTTGAGTCATTTCAACATTTTCTTCTGATTTGTTGTTGTAGAAGTTTGAACTATAGGCCATAAAAATATCAATTTTCTATTGAGTTTAATCAAACCTTCTGCAATCTAGGAAATAGCAATTTTTTTTACAGAATTTACAGTTGACCATAACTGCCGTATTTCTGTAATTTTAAAGGTTATTAAGTTTCTTTTTCAGGGAAATAACTCAAAAACGAAATGTTACAGATGCAGTCTAGCAAGAAAAAACACACAATTTAAATGCAATATTTCTTTTACAAAATCTTACCAATTGGAAGTCCTAACATGTGGTTTGGTGATTGAAGAGCAAATCTAAATCTTCTTGTGTCATGGCTGATAACCTAATTGACAACAGAATACAATTAATGATAGAAACAACAACAACAACAATAATAATAATAATAATAATAATAATAATAATAATAATAATAATAATAATAATAATAATAATAATAATAATAATAATAATAATAATAATAATAATAATAATAATAATAATAATAATAATAATAATAATAATAATAATAATAATAATAATAATAATAATAATAATAATAATAATAATAATAATAATAATAATAATAATAATAATAATAATAATAATAATAATAATAATAATAATAATAATAATAATAATAATAATAATAATAATGAGACAAATGACAGCGATAAAAGAGACATAATTTAGCAACGTTTCGTTATCTTCTTAATAACATCGTCAGGCGAGTTATTAAAAAATGTAAGAACCGTTTTGATTGCCTCATTCATGAAATGCTTGCGATTCGGCAGATCAAGCCTACACTCAACACGCAATTAGACTCTGTTAAATCCCGGCTCTTTGTTTGATCACTGACAGTCTTCCGTATCGATGTCTGTGAATTTAACGCTCTATTAGAATTATGTTAATTAGTTTTCTCTATATATTTTATGAAATTTTCAATATCACTCACTCGCCTGACGATGTTATTAAGAAGATAACGAAACGTTGCTAAATTATGTCTCTTTTATCGCTGTCATTTGTCTCAAAATTAATAAGTAAAAATTTATTAATCAAAATAATAATAATAATAATAATAATAATAATAATAATAATAATAATAATAATAATAATAATAATAATAATAATAATAATAATAATAATAATAATAATAATAATAATAATAATAATAATAATAATAATAATAATAATAATAATAATAATAATAATAATAATAATAATAATAATAATAATAATAATTAGTAATTGGATTAACATAGCTACCTCTTTGTGAATCAATTTGAAAGGTATTTTGGTATTAGCTTCAAGCGCAATTGGATGTCTCTTCTTCCAGAAGTAATGATAAAACGCAAACAGTGCACCACCCACCGTCAATGCAGAAAGACCAGCAACGAGGAGAGTTTGTTGCTTCTGTAAAAATAAGAAACATAAGAAGAACTTAATAAAGGGATACCTTCGACAGAACACAAATGCACTGCAGAAGAAAGCCAGTTACATTCTCATTGTTATTGTTAAAATTCAGTTACATCAAGTGATCATAAAAAAGAATGATGTATCTAAGAAAGTTATCAATGTAGGCTACCAATCAATATCGGTCTGTGGAATAATTCTGACGTGCTCTTTGATTAATTTGACGGTTGAAAAGTATGTTACTGAAATGAATAATTTTCCTATATGAAGACCGAAAACAGAGTAATTATTTTAACTAGTCTAGGAATGTAAGGCAGCTTATCTGAAGAATGTATTTAGAATCATTCATACCAACATTACTATCCTTCTGAAAACTGTTCATGTGATTTTTAGTTTGTTTATTTTTAATTCTTGAACACCTTCCTCCGACAATTAATGACATGACATGAAAATCGCACCACATTTAAATGAGAAATGAGTCAATCACAGCCATTTAAATGAGAAATGAGTCAATCACAGCCATTTAAATGAGAAATGAGTCAATCACAGCCATTTCCAAAAGATGAAATATGAAAGATGAAATAGGATATTAAATCTTCTGCGCCCTAGACCAGGTTCAGCAATCCGACTTTTAATTCAATAAGGTTCAAAGATTACAACAAAGATTCAATTCCAAGCGAAAATAGATTAATTAAAGGACGGAAAAATAGAGCATAGCGCGGCATTGGTGACAGCAAGTATTAGATCGCTTTTCAGGTTGGCAGCTTTGTGTGAAAATTCACGCAAAACGAATCATATTTTTACCTTTACCTGTAGTTTTACTGCTTATTTTATTTCGTTATAAAAGGAAAATTCTGTAGATAGGTAATTTTAATCAGTTTTATGTCATAACTACTTAAATATATAATTCAACATGTTCAGTACATTACACACGTTTTCCCAAATAAAATAAACAAACCAATCTTGACTTACTTGAATTAGTCCTCCCAAGCTTATAGAAAAAGCGAACTCTACATTGCTATACCATAACATTCGTTATTCATGTGTATTTGGTGTTAAAAAAACATATCAATAAAAACACAGGTCAACGACCAAATAAAACGTGAATAAATTATCAAGTTCGGAATTACAAGACTTCAAAGATCTCAAATTTAATGTTTGTTGATTTCATTATTTGTGTAGCCTTGATGAATGATGCGTATAAAAGTGTGTGCTCATTATCCTACTGTCTTGTAGCTATTATTGGGCAGTTTAAAATGATGAAAATAATAATAATTGCATTTTTAATGGTAGTTGGCTTACAAATTCATAAAACTGATGACTGCATGTCTGCATTGTATATTTGTAGGACTTCCAAGCAGAATTGCCCTGCTGGAATCCGGTTTAGATTGAAGGATGATTTACAGACTCTTCAAGCAAAACATATCGAAGACTGAAGATATATTAGAGGTATATCCATTACAACTATTTTACAACTAATCACCACTTTCTGGACCTATAAGACATCTTACGCCTATGCCACTATCTAGCAAGACAGAAGAATAAGCCAATTGATCTGTGACTGATATGTAACATTGACATTGTACCAACTGCATTTCTTAATTTGAATTTGACTTGATGGTTGATGTTTGTTTTGTAGGCTATTTTCAATCATTTAACAAGACAATGCAGATTGGAAGAAGTAAGTAAGATCGGTTGGAAGCAGAGTCCTTACAATCTGCCAGAGTAGAATACCTTAAAAAACCAGTAAAATTTTATGCAGATATTTTTAACAAAGCTGTGAGGGAAATCACAATATTTACATAGCTACTAAACAATTTTTTTGTCATTGAAAATTAATAAATTTTTCCAAAGAGTTTAATAGTAATATATTCTTTGATTATTTGTGAATATTATCATGCCAAACCTTCAAACCTTATCATGTACCTAATTAAAGATGACACTCCTTCCTTACATCCTGTTAATACACACTTGTGTGCTGTTATTACTACAAGCATCTCCGCACTCTGTTCTTCAATTTCTCAAGTTGATGATGAAGAAAATGCTGAAGGGCATTTATTGTGTATATTGGGGAACTAGAAACTAACCCAACCCTAGAAGATTCTGTTATATAATATTGAAGATCTTCAGAAGAAATCATAAATTTGGATATTCTTGTCTCGTTGATGAAGTTAAAAATTGAAACATCAAATTGACAGGAGAAAATTCAAGTATTGACCATTGCTCCCACATCGTGGTCAATCTCGAAGACAGCTCAAGAGTTCAATGTCACCCAATGTATGGTAAAACAGGCACAAATAGTAGTAGAAGAAATAAAAATTTCAGAAATGTCTCAAAGAAAAAGAGGCAAGATGATGCCTGAAGAAGTGAAAAAGAAAGTGGTAGATTGTTTTTCTGATGATGAGTATAGTCGACAAATGTCTGGGAGAAAGATTGTGTTAACACTAGAAAAAATGTCTTGATTAGAAGCGATTATTTCTTTGCAACATTAAGGAACTTTATTCCATGTTCAAGCTACAGCATCCAAAAGTTGGATTCTCAGCGTTTTCCAACTTAAGACTAAAATGGTGTATATTGGTTGGCCGATCTGGTACACATTCTGTATCTGTGTGCACAATGCATCAAATTTTAGAGCTGATGTTGAATGCCGTGAAATTAGGTAAAGATTGTCATCAGCTCATAGACTTGATGTTTTGTGACAGATTTTCAAAGCAGTGCATGGTCCATCGCTGTCAAAATTGTCCATCGCTCGGCCCAGTAGCAGATTTCATCAATGCAGAGATACATGGTATAGAGCAAGATCTGCCAGATTTTGATGATGAAAAAATTTCATGGACAGCAATGGGCTGGTGTTGATCGGGTTAAACTTTTGAGCCACTCACTCCCTAAAGGACTTGTTGAAAAGTAGAAAAGTTAAATGCTCTTTCCATCCATTCATTCATTGCAAAGTTACAAGCAAAGTTTTTTAAAAAATGCAAAGAAGATTTAAATACACACAAGGTGGATTCCCTCGTTACGAATGAAGAAATTGCAAAACTATTTTGCTTCTAAATTTTTAATTATTTAATTATTTGCCAAACAAATTCATCAAATACAACTTAAGGGCCATTTACACTGCAGCAAAATAGGCAAGGTACTCGTCAATTAACACATCAAAGGTGAGAATATGTCAAGTGGTTTTGAGCACGGGCCAAGCAAAAACACTGTCTAAACGGCTTTTTGACATTGAAAAGCGGCACCGTGCCTACTGTTTTAATTGTGCCGAGAACATTCCTAGAGGTAGTCTCGGCCCGCCCAAAAAGTGGGCACCGTGCCGTTTTGCAGTAATTATGACGTCATCGTAGAAGTTGCGTCTCTTTACAGTGGAATTCTGAGGTTTTCTAATAAAATCAGTAACAGACTAAAGATTAGCAAGTTAGATAAGCATATTAAGCATATTTTGTTTCGTATTTCAGTAGAAAATTGATGAAGTTTCTGTAGCATAAAGGTTTAATTATGCAAATTGTAACTGCGAGTGCGGAGCGTAAATTTAGATGTGTATTTTGTTACAGAAATACTGCTTTAGCGTGGTAGCATGTCCAAGAGGTGAAAGACTAACTCAAATGTATATGAATTTTGCTCAATTGAGATAAGAATGTCACAAAAATGTAAATATTATAATTGATGAAAAACATAGTGATTTTCAGTTCAACGGAATCCTGACAAGTTATTTAACTTGATTGAATCGCAATTTATCGAATTTCACCGATAAAACCATTAAATAATGAGAAACCTATAATTCAGTTTGTAAGTTTTCAATCTAGGCCCGCGAAAAAATAGGCATGGGCGATCTTGAAAACAGCTTTTAATAAGCTGTGTAAACCCTGAAAAAACCAGCACGGGCCGCATTCTTGTTAACACCTCGGGTGTTGATTGACGAGTGCCGTGCCTATTTTGCTGCAGTGTAAATGGCCCTTTGCACTATGTATATACAAGTGTGCTGTGTGAAATGATTGAATACCATTACGAACTTACCAAAAATAATTGACTTTCATGTTGTGACGAACGAATGCGCACGGCCTCAATCCTCCAATCAACGATAAGATACGTTTGTTTCGTGCGATTTCCGAATTTATATCAAGAAAATAACCCCGTAGTCAAAATAAATGATGAATTATTTCAACATGTTTGTAGTAATAAGTTTGTAAAATTGTAGCATATTAATCTTAGTCTTAAAGGTAGCCTATAAGCTGTATTCAGAATCTAAACACTTTTGCAATTAATGTGTTGCCTTGTGCTATCTTGCTTACTGTATTACTTTTGTTACACAATTCTTTTTGTTGTTCATCAGTGGAGCATGACAAATTAAAGAATACATTTCATGGAATGGATATCTGGCACAAAGTCAAATGCCTTAACAAAGCTTTGCACAGAGTTGCCCAAATAAAAGGGCACAACGACCTGCTGGCTTGGATTGATCCAATTGTAAATCATTTTTGGTATTGCTCTCAAGCATGTGCGACAGATTTCAAGAAATTGAAGGTAAGTTTTCATGTAATTGTTGATAGTGTGTTAGTGTGATATTTTGCAGTGGTAACTAGACATTTTTTACTTGGGACCAACCTCGTAATTTACTTCTAAAGTAGGGACGTAATAAAAGATGTTCAATATTCTGACTTTCTAAATTTGTTGCCTTTTTACTTGTATACCAGTATGCACATTGCTTACAATGTTTCTGCCCTCTATAGCTACTGTCGTACTATATATAATATGTAATGATGTGGAACCTCATGTAAAACATAGTTGTTGCTTGCTTGTTTGACAGTGTTCATTATTAATGTTTCATTTTTCCTGTGATTACAAGGAATTGTGGACAATTGTCCTTCATCATGTAAGTGGTGAGCATGAATGGACAGACGGCAAATGTGACCACAGCCCTCTTGTCTCAAAAGAACCAAAGAAACCCTTGGATAGAAATGGCAAAGCTATTGCTGCCATACAATTACTTGTTGGGATACAAGATTCATCAATACATTAAAATATTATACCAAATTCAGGTACTACACATTTTGATACTGTTACTTAAAGTTTCACGCTTTATGCGATCCTCAGACAGTTTTAATGTGTAGTCTTTGACTTCTTTATTATATTATTATTATTATTATTATTATTATTATTATTATTATTATTATTATTATTATTATTATTATTATTATTATTATTATTATTATTATTATTATTATTATTATTATTATTATTATTATTATTATTATTATTATTATTATTATTATTATTATTATTATTATTATTATTATTATCATCATCATCATCATTATTATTATTATTATTATTGTTGTTGTTGTTGTTCGTAGACTATGCATAGATTTATACAGTTTGCCAGGATCAGACCCTGATATTAAGGCCAGATGATTTTTAATGGGCTATTGACAGTATTCTTTGTAGGATGTGAGCAGAGCCAAGCAGTACAATCTTTTGAATTTCTTCAAATGAAATGTTCCCAGAAATTAAAGATATGTACTTATGTGAACTTTTTCGAATAAGTCCCAAGGAGCCGATGATGATTGGTACAATAATTGTCTTTGTATGCCACATTTTGGATATTTCCATCTCGAGGTCTTTGTATTTTGAAAGTATTTCAATTTCTTTCTTGGCAACATTGTTTTCTGATGGGACTGATAAATCTATCAAAATGCACACGCTATTACCATCATCAGATTTAGTTTTGATGACGATGTCTGGGCGACTGGCAGCAATTTCTTTATCGGTATGGATGGGCATATCCCATAATATTGTAACTTGCTCATTAGCCACAGGCTTGTGTTGATACCACTTTGATGAAACTTCTATGTTATAATACTGACAAATTCTCCAGTGGATGTATGCCAGGGCTTTGTTGTGTCGGTGAAGATATTCCGTTTTTGCCAAAATTGGACAGGCCGAAAGGATGTGGTCAACTATCTCGTTACATAAATTACATAGCCTACATTTTGGATCTGTTCCATTCTTTATGATTTAATTTTCGAAATAACTTGTTGATAAGCTTTGGTCTTGCGCACCTATCAATAATCCTTCTGTCTCACCCTTGAGACCAGCCTTACTCATCACCTATGCGTAGCCTCCTGGTCCACATCTTCTTTCTTAACATTTTTAGGGTATTGACCATGCATTGGTTTTTCCATTATTATTATTATTATTATTGTTATTGTTATTATTATTGTTATTGTTATTGTTATGTTGTTATTGTTATTGTGTTATTGTTATTATTCTTATTCTTATTCTTATTCTTATTCTTATTCTTATTATTCTTATTATTCTTATTATTCTTATTATTCTTATTATTCTTATTATTCTTATTATTCTTATTATTCTTATTATTCTTATTATTCTTATTATTCTTATTATTCTTATTATTCTTATTATTATTTTTATTGTTATTATTATTATTATTATTATTATTATTATTATTATTATTATTATTATTATTATTATTATTATTATTATTATTATTATTATTATTATTATTATTATTATTATTATTATTATTATTATTATTATTATTATTATTATTATTATTATTATTATTATTATTATTATTATTATTATTATCATTATTATTATTATTATTATTATTATAATAAGTATAGGTTTATCTAATAGCAGACAAAATAGTGCTCAATGTCAACATTTGGCAGAGCGGTAAATAATAATAATGGTGATAGATCAAAGAAAACACATTCTTTACTGTAACTCAAAGTTTCACGCTACTGCGATCATCAGATAGTTTTTTATTCTAGAATTTAGATTTTAGAATAAAAAACTGTCTGATGATCGCAGTAGCGTGAAACTTGGAGTTACAGTAAAGAATGTGTTTTCTTTGATCTATCACCATTATTATTATTATTATTATTATTATTATTATTATATTATTATTATTATTATTATTATTATTATTATTATTATTATTATTATTATTATTATTATTATTATTATTATTATTATTATTATTATTATTATTATTATTATTATTATTATTATTATTATTATTATTATTATTATTATTATTATTATTATTATTATTGTTGTTATTATTATTATCATTAAAGACACTGTGAAATGACTAACACTTATCTACGTTCTACAGGGTGACAGTCACTGACAGATTAATTAAATGTAAATATAAATTTTATATGACAATTTTTGTTTTTCAGGCATCCATATTTCATTACTCGGTCATCATTGGCTGCAATTGATCATAATTTCCATCGATCAAGGCTATTGCTTGTTACCAAGTCAGGTACAAAGGTTTTTAAAAGAAAATACTCAAAAAGAACAAAGCGTTGGACCGGTCAAGGCATCAAAGTCGTATAATTACCTCAGCTATTTGCAAATGAAAATATTGAAAATGAAGTTTTGTGACGAGATGTCAGGGTTTAGAAAAAAAGGTAGGGAAAACAATGATCCAAGAAATATTGCACCAACAATTGCCTGTTCCAAGAATGTCCCTGCAACACAAGATTTGGTAGAGAAACGGATGATGTAAGTCACTCTGATTTTATTATTTCAATATTAAAATGGGTGATATCCCATGTACTTGGAATTTGAAGCAGGGTATGCCTCTCTCACAACTCTTACAACACAAGAGGGGTTGACCCTCCTGTTACCCCTGCCTAATTTGACATGATGCCAAAGTATAAATTGCCTGTATGCTGCTTTTCTGAACTCATTGGCCGTAAACTCTGGATCTTCAACGTACATGTCAGCCCTGCACGTTAGTGCTATCTGTAATACTGATGTGCTCAAACATGCTTGCCTAAATACTCTAGCTGTTGTTACACATAGCCTTTTCCCGCAGCACTTTTCCTCTGTATCTGTTGGCATCTTGATGCAGACTCTGCATT
Source organism: Haliclystus octoradiatus (assembly GCA_916610825.1). Taxonomy (NCBI): domain Eukaryota; kingdom Metazoa; phylum Cnidaria; class Staurozoa; order Stauromedusae; family Haliclystidae; genus Haliclystus; species Haliclystus octoradiatus. The sequence goes on from OU744452.1 coordinate 4,321,526, forward strand.
TACACCAAGGAGGGGCATTTTTAGGTTGATCGGTTGCTTCAGTAACTTCATCTGTTTTATCGGTCCTAATGTTATCCAACAGCTGTTGAACATAGTTGAAGCTTCCTGCTCCCTCACATGTCAGCTTTGCAACCAGTACATGCAAATGATCTCGGCTTATTGTTGGAAGGAACTCATAAAGTGAAACATAACAATACCATGTTGATGCTTGTATAATGCAATTGTACAATAAAATTAAAATTTGTTGTTGCAGGTTTAATACACTAATTTTTCCCTATCAACAAACATCCTCACTTGGTGGTATATATTTTCACAGTGGTGGAGAACTTTGTAGGTTGTTCACGTGAGATTTCCCAAAAGCCTTAACAGTCTGCTGGAATAGGGTCATTTGGAATGAAGTTTTGGATAGCTATTGCCTGTTTTTCATTGAACTTGTCCCTACCACACTGCTCTCTACTTAGAGACCACCTGTTCAAGTTTGAGAAGCATAGATATGAGATTTACCCACTTGATAGTTTTATTTTACAGGTTGTAAATTCTATCAAAAATTTTCAATTCACTAAAAATCAACTTGGGCTATTGCATAGAAAGTGGACTGCAAAATTGTAGAGACAATTTCTGGCTTTTCAGCTTTGCCGGGAGCATGGATACTTCATTCGATCCAGGCATTAGCATTGCATCCGCCATAAAATGGATGTAAATAAAATGCACAAAACATTTCCCACTATTTTGAAACAAATTATGTAGGCTATGCCTAAACCATATCAAGATTTTACGTATCATTCTCATAGCCTTACCAAGATTTTTGACCATTCTTATTCATATTGCAAATTGAGCCGTTCAAACCCATCTGTCAGTTCGATTGGTAAGTTTTGCTGAGATGTGGCAGACTTTGATAGATTGAAAAAAATTATAAATTTATACTTTGTAATGAAAACAACTAAATGATTGATTGACGTTTGATTATTTTTGGGCAAATTATCACCAACCTTTCCATTTTTGCATGCTTTTGTTATTTTGCCTCCTTTTTTAACCCCACAGATACAAGATCTCAAGCATTCTTTCCCAGCATCTCTGCAAGGAGAGCCTTTCTTTTTTCCTGAATTTCTCATGCAAGTGCTATTGAAGTGCTATTGCACATGCAGGAAGGCTGATAAATTTAATATTTAATTTAACATCCATGTAAATATTATTTAGTGTATGTCATATTCGACTGGTTGAAGTTTGTAATGAAAATATTCTTACGTTTTCAGCTGACTGGTCTTGTTCTTGTGTCTTTTCCGATTCAATAGATGCATTAGGCTGTACAGTAGGAGAACCATAACAATTTGTAGGCCTATCTAATCCCATTTCAATATCCATTAATGTCGCTTCTGATTCTGCTTCTGATGTCATTTTCGTGAAAAGTAAAATTAGTCTTGCTTAGCAAGGTCTACTACAATCAGTAAAAAATAACCAGAAATCCGCGTTACTAGAATCTCTAATCTCTGTAAATTAGCAAATTCATAATTCATATAATTGCCATGTGGTTTGTTGCGAAATAATAGAACTGGAGACAGGACAATTCAGAGAAAAAACAATAACCATGAATCGAGAATTATGTAATGGCTTGTCAACAAATCAATCAAAATACAATAAACATGTGCAATAGTTAGATACATCTAAATTGCCAATTACCTTGACTTATATCTCATTCAATTATCACATACATTTCTTTACGGTAATATCTCTCCGCCAAAAGTTGTTATTTGATTATGTCGAAGTCAACGGCTTTCATTTCAATTTCTTATTTGATGCCATCTTGTTTACTTGTTGTTGCAATAATTGTGTCATATTCGCCTTCCTTTTCTTCGATTATTCATTGAGTTACATCTCAAAGTTTGCGCATTTTATTCATTCATTCAGTTTGCATATCTGAATCTTAGCTTGCAACATTCTGTCACAAATATCAACATTGAACTCCAAGTAAAAAATTATGACGATTTGCTTCGAACAGTTTAGTGCTTGCACTGCAGTTTCCAATCTAGCCCATCAAAATGCGGTGGCAATGTAGTGACATACAAATAAAATATGCACCTAAAGAAAATCCATAAGGGCTGCCGGTCTGCATAGTCCCTTTAATATCTCTCCTCTGGTACAGAAGAAAAACGGGACATTAAGCGAGGTGGGATATTAAGCGAGGTAGGATTATGAGAGTTTGTATGAAAAATGGAAAATAGAAATCAGTTTTATGTGGGAATATTAAGCAAGGTGGGACATTAAAAGAGGGGATATTAACCGAGTTTGACTGTATAAGAATTCATTATTATTGTTTTATTATTATTATTGCATCAATTTTTATGTTGATATCTCAAAACTAATAGGGGGTAATGCTATTAATACCAATTACTAACGGAAAACCATGTAGTTTTGAGTAAACAGATTTAAAATAGGAGATATTGCTAGTTTTAGTAAAAAATGATAAAGTGTAAACGGTATTATCTCCAAAATCAAATAAAGCTATATGCTTCAAATTTGGTGTATAATCTTAAGGCCAAGGAAATGCATTCAAGCCAAAAATATTCAGTAAAATTGAAGACCGTGGTGTCACTCATCCCAAATAACATGGAATGACCCACTAGTTACTAAGTACTACTTACTCCACCACATGAGCTTGAAATGAGGCAGTTATTACAAACTTTAAGCTTAAGGCTAATTCCCAGGTGCACTCTGGAATGCATTTCAATTAGTTAAGAAAAAAATAAATACATGTACTAAATGTTCTAATCCTTTGCTGAAAAAGATTATTGCGTAAGATTGAATGCATTATGATTTGTAAAAAAATTAAAAGACTTGAAGAGAGTTGTTATTTGATGTAGAGAATGCATATATCATCCAGCACAAAGTACGCTACTTTTCTTTGCCGAGAGCGATATCTATATGATTTAGGGGTGGGACGGTTAATCGGTTAGCCAGTTAATCGTATTCTAGAAAAACTACGGGTTTATCATAATTTTAAACAATTAACCATGTGTTTTGTTTTAATAAAGCTTACATTTCTTAATTTAGGCGAAGTTAAAATCAACCGATGTGTTGTTTGAGAGTGAGTTTTTTGATTCTTCCCCTTTGTGGGGGAACATGTATAAATTTAGGCGGAAGTTAACTTATCTCCATGGTACTAGTTGTGAGGTGAGCAGTGCCGATGTCTCAGCGTGTTTCTTGCCTTATTAGGTAATAAGTAATTTATCAGACTGTACAGGTCCTAGGTCCTAGCTTTGTTTGCGGAAGGTGCCAGCTGCGAGGGTGCACCTAATCTTTTGTGTTCGAGTCATTCCTTCAAGGGATTGAAAGCTGTCAAACGCATTCGCATTGGCATTGAGTTGTGTTTTTACTATTCGCAAGTGTTGGTGTTTTAAAAAGCTTTGAGTGCTATAGAAAAACGTGATTTATTATAAGTTTTCTAAGTTTTTTGGTTTTTGATCCCCTCCCTCCTATCCCATAATTTGTGTTGTTTTTATTTAGGTTTATATAGGTTTTTTGTTTGTTCTTTTCAAGTTGGTAAGTAACGTCAGGTTTGTATTCATTATGTGTAATTTCCACTGATTATCAGTGTGACGGGTGCTTGGTTGGATAGGGATCTTAGGATGGAGAGTGACAGGTTCGCCCATAGAAAGAGCAGCATACAGCAAGCATGTAGAAGTTGCAAGCATTTCAACATTGAAACAAAGATTCACAGTATTGATTTAATTTTTGTCGCCACTCTTCTTTGGCGAAAAAAATATATTTCGCTTCTTTTTTGAATAGCTAAGTACTTCATAACTAATGCTGGAAATAGGATAATAGCATTGTTACAACATTGATAAGTTATTTTATTCAAAAGAATGATGTGTTTTGCCTAGCTAGAATTCGCAATCCAGTCAAAAACAGATGAGATGATATTTTTCATTATTTTTCTAAATTTGTTTGAATAACGAAACAATACAGCTAGGCTATTGTTCTTTCGGATAACCGGTTTACCACCGGTTATTCATTTCGGTTAACTGGTTGTGAAAATTCCGCCACCGTTTCTCCCCTAATATGATTTATGTGCTCTAAACATAAATGTAATTTAACAGTAAGAAACTCCACCTATCGGTACATCGATAAAATTAATCTCAACATTAACATTTAGTTTCTCAAAATCAAACATCTAACAGGTTGTGACAAAGCATTAATAATATATGTTCAAATATGTCTTCTTCATTCTAGGTAACTTATTAGTAATTAATGAGATGAAAAAAAATCGATATGCACAGATAAGAAAGATAGACAATAAGGACAGATGGAATTACTGTCAGTTATCTTCCAAGCATCAGAATAAGATTAGCATTGAATTAATTCAGCAGCTGTGATCCTTTTAATTCTGAAGTCATTAATATACATAACAATGTACAATTTGGATACAGAACATTCAAAACATAAAATATGGCTTTGAGAAATTAAAATATAACAAGGCAAATTGTTCGATTTTTACTGAGGTCAAAATTATGTGAATTATGTGGTGCTATTTAAGCCTGTGTAGACTTTAATATTGACGTTGCAGTTGTTGCATATAAAACAAACTCAAAATCTCACTTACATATATCTTAGGTTGTTGAGGTTTGGCCTACTCCCAAAATATCAATTTTCTTCAGAATTTTCACTAGTCTGAGTCGTGATCTAGGATCCTAGGAACCAGGATCCCTGCCTAGTTGTCAACATTAATTGGCTTTGTATGCTAACAAGTTTACCTAAGATTTGATTATGTTGCTGTGGCTGAAAGCAGAACTATATGTAGAGAACAATTAAAAGAGTGATTGTTAACAATAAAAAATTGTAAAACAAATACAAGAAAGTGTATTGATAGATGAAATCTAGAATTACTAAAAATTAGTTACCCGTGTTGCTCTGCTCAGTGGAATAACAGAGATAAACAATAGTAAATGTTTTAAGATGTTGGTTCAATGAAATTAAGAAACCGGATGAAATTTCATATAACGAAAGATGTAAGACAAAAATTAATTCAGGTATTTCTTCTGTTATGAAAAACAGAAAGCGAAATAAAATTTAAGCATATCTGAGCCACAACTTCAAAACAACCATTCTTACATAACCTCTTAAAAAAGACTTTCGCATGTTAAGGTAGTCTATAGAGACATTTCAACTAGAATCAGAAGAATGATTAAGTCTGATGGAAGCAGGCTGTACTCAAGATCTTTTCGTTGAGTAGTATCTAGGGTTATGAAAAACAGCAGATGGAGGTTCGATCAAAAATTCAACTTTGTTGACAATTGACAAAAGTTTCTTTTGTATCATGCTATATCACCTGTTGCAATTTCAATGACATTCAGATAAATGTTGACATTAAAGTTAATGTGTCGGGTCTACAAATGTTTTGCAACACGGTGTGAAATAGTTTTGGATCCAATTGATTCAACCCAACATAAAATATTATAGGTCATGGCTATGGCTAAGCTGATACATTTTTCTAAATATTCAATAGTTTATAATTCTTTGTGTAAAATAAATTAGGTGGGGTTTGTGAATACATAGTATTTAAATATGATATAATGTTATAATAGGAAAACAAAAAATCTAACACCAATGACACTAATATGTTATCTTATGAAAATGTAGCCTATATATACATGTTGAATAATTGAAATTTCATGCTCATTGCTTTAGATTTGAACTGTATTCAAGTTTCAACATTGTACGCTTATAGAATGAAAATCATAATAAACTTGTAACTTCATCATTCATACCTTCCTAGTAGGCTACTACTTACATATATAGGCCCAAATTTGAGAAATTAGCCATTGCTATTCTTAGTCTAGATTTAATTCTAGTGTAAGCTTAGGCGCTATAACCAGAGCCATCTATTTACAAATAGATGGCTCTGGCTATAACTTGCAAGGAGGACAGCAAGGCTTTACGTACATTAGCCACGGGGCTAACATAGCCTATGCGTTGTCCAAAAACATTGAGATTTGTTGAGCATACCGCATAATTTACAACAAATCAAAATAAATGGTAAGACTCACCACATTTTGATCCATCACTGACCTGGTATACAATAAACTGTAATAACGACTTGCTTTACCAACACACCTGGCGACCTGGCGTGTCTTTTTGGGGTTGTAATCAGAAGTTGCGCTGTTTTATCAATCTCGTCCCGCCCCTGTACATTATTTTTCAATACGAGGTAAGCCTCCTAGGATATTTTGTGGGCGGATCTAGGTAAAGTAATGTAGACGGCGTCGCCACACCGAAGGCACCCTTACAACTCCACCATTTCCAGAAGAGTGGCTCTTTTCGCTAAGAGCAGTTGGTTAAATACTTTTTATTGATCTCAGCCGCGACACTGCATATCAATTTCAACAGATTTCATGGTAGATGGGTCTCGATTGTCAATGCGCAACGATGCGCCGCAGCTGCTCCCAATGCAATTCCCTCTGGACCATTCGATCCGCCATCCTCAGATGGTACTCATTTGATTTTAGATAAAGTCAAGGATGAGTTGACCTTCGGGGGATTTGAACAGTCAACCAGTTATGATCCGATCTGAAGTTTGGTTGCTCTGCCATCTTAGCTAATCCTAGATTGAAGTGGAATAGTCAACATCGGTCAATAGAATCTCTTCAATTCTAATATCCTCCTCATAGGCAGGTTTTCCTATAAACTATTACAGTTTTTATCTCATTCAATGCCCTTCTTTCACTTGCACAACAAGGGAGTAGCAAGCCAGCGTGTTCAACAATGTGCACGGTATATTAATTGAGGTGTAAGAAATGCTCCCATGTGTAAAATATCCAATATATAGTAGTATCAATTCGATAAAAATCTTAGGATACAAATTAAGAGACAGCTTTGAGATACTCAAAAATAGTTTTATCGTTTTGGCGCTTTTCTAAAAAATATTATTAATTATAAATAAATTGAATTGCATTCTTACCCTAGATGTTTAACAATGTGATATAATATAGTACAATTGTAGATATACAGCTGTGCATTAATACAGATGTATATCTACTAACACATCGATTACGTTTACTATAAAAGTAAATTATTGCTATTATTGTAGGAATTCATTGATTGATTGATATGTGGGTTTGGCTGTGACAATGATGCCAAAGAGGACTGGATAGGAATTAAAGGCGAATTGATGCCTGGATGTTGCTGCTGATGATATGGAAGGGATTGAGTTTGATTTACGCTTTGATTTGGCATGCCCCAGGATGTTACAGGGGGTCCATTATTTGGGACAAGTGGCTGTTGCATCCCCATAGTATGTTGCTGGGGCTGTAATATCGAAGTGGGTCGGATTACTGAGTTTGTAGGCATATAGCTTGAAGGTGGTGGCTTGTTAGATATTTGCATTGAAGCAATTCCATTTAAAGTCTGATTTGTCTGTTGATTGCTTATGGTTGAATCATTTAGAAGAAAATCAAGACTGGATGACCCAGATGCCTGATTATAGTTTGAAGTTTGGTTACCAGGTGCTATAAAGAAAAGATAGAGAATACCATAATTTAAATGTTTGTTTCAATTTAATAGGTGAATTCCAAGGTAGGATACATACAATGAAACATGAGTATCAATGTCACCCTATAGAACAGCCACCTGTCTATAGTGGTCACTTCATAATATATAACATTACAAATATTAGTCTATATTGAACTTATCCTCTATAGAAAGGGCCCCTCCCGTTAGTGGTCAATATTCTCTATTCATCAACGTGTTTCATTGTAGTGATATTTATTCAAATGCAAAACAAAATAGATAACTAATAAAACAATTTTCCCACTGCATATTGAATCAACCTTGCCAAAACGTACCGTTTCATGTAATAGTTCAAAACAGAAGAGCACTACAGAAACAGAAATTTATCACATGACAGCATGTGACAAGAGGTCGCCTCTGATTGGCCTTTCACGTTTTAGGAATAGAGAACAACTTTAGTGAGAAATTCCTCTAGATGAAACTGAAATCAGATGCAACGGATTTCAACCTGAAGTCAAGTGATGGGATTTGTTGTTGTAAATTGGTAAAGATACAGAAGCGAAATCACAGCTTGACAAATTTACTAGCTTTGCATTCAACTCCTCCTTATTTAATTGATTGAGTGGAACAACTGTTTCAAGTGATTTCCGTTACTTGTGTGCTGAAGGCCTGACGAGAACACACAGGGAAAGGAGTTGCCTGTTGTGTTATAAGAAGCTACGCCCTACTACTGGGCTACTCCTTGGCAGTCGGGGGCCTACATTGAATCAAATTTGTTGATCAGAGTTAGAGTGGGCATAATGCAATCCTAGCTAGATACTGGAAAGCAATAGGCCAAATTTCAACAAAATATTCAGAAGAAAAGAGTGGAAAATAATTCTTGAATTAGTCAACAATTTTAAACTTTATGTCAGCCACTGTTTGTTGGAGTCGCTCTGCAGAATTCAGAGCATAAGAAAAGGTTCTTACAAGCATTGTTTTTAGTAAAAGAAGAGTAAGGTATTTATCATCAAAATCAAAAAAGAACATAGCAGTGGTGTTAGAAATTCATTCTTGTTAAAATTTAATGCAAATTAAATGCAAAAAAGGACTTGTTAAATGACATCATTAGTTGTGAGCATAAACTCGGCATACCGGTATATTAAAACTAACCTCTCATTGGTTGCGTCATTGATTGATTCATTGTGAAATTCATAGGTTGTGCTTGTGACCCTCTATTAGAATTCATGCTATTACCCATTCCACTATTTCGCATCGGCTGCATTGGAAGTCTTCCTGATGTATTACTTGAAGGCATAGCCATTGGTGGACATGAAACGGAGGTTGGTGCTGGTTGTGCTTGTTGAATGTTTGTTCCAATTGATGAGAAAGGAGTGCTTGATGTTAAATTAGCTGATCTGTTGGGAAAATCTTGTGCAGATCGAATACCTTCAGTGGATGAGAGATTGTGTTGTCTTCCACCCATCTCAAGACCAAACACATCAGTTGCCTGTTCAGAATAATAACAAAATTAGACAACGTTTATCAACCTGTTTCATAGCCCTTTGCTTAACTTCTCAACTCAATCCTATATGCTGATTGCTTTATCCATTCACCATAAGTCTTCATTATACTCATACCTAGCCTAATGTCTCATTAGGATATATACCAAATTAGATAGTATCCTATTATTTTGATAGAAATACAATGTTACCTCGTTAATATCACTGCCAAAAAATTGTTATAATAAGCTGGCAGTGATATTATCTGAAGTGAAATAGTTGAGTTTGATAGAAACCGATTTTCAAAAATTAGTGATATTAAAGGGGTTGTTATATTAACAGTAGGGATATTAACACAGTTACACTGTACAAAAAAGCTTGTTTGAAGTCCTTTATTAACAAGGTCAATTCCTCCCATACATACAAAGAAATCTCTATTTCTTGACTTCCTGTGGTACTTTTTTTTATTCCAATTGCTAATTTGAAAAGTCATATCTGAGTATTACTATAAAACTATATCATCTTCATTATTTTATAATGTAATAGTGTCCGGTAATCTCTGGTTACTCTAAACTCTAAATTTACTTTGCGCTATATTTTTACCAGCATTGAAGCAGTACAGTTTGTCAAACCATGTGTGTTATATTTTGACTTGAAACGAACAACTTACATTTTGCCCTTGATTAGATGAGTGTTGGGTATCTAACAGGGAAAAAATGACGAAATGACATCAGAAGAGAATATAAAAAGGCTTACACCGTATTTATAGTTGAAAATCATTTACATAATCCATTGAAATATGGGCTTTATACACTACAGTACTAAGACACCAAAACCATGAAGAAAATTGTGGCATTTCATTGCAACACTTTCTAGGCATTTTTATGGTTTTGGTGTCGGTAGTGATACGAGCTTGACAATGTAGACACACTACACAATACGAGAAACATTGAGATGAAAGAAAACAGTCTACAGCAATATATCATGGATACTTTTCAGAAACAATATAAAATATAGTGATGAAAAATATACAGAGAAATAATGAATTATTAATCACCAAAAGTTTTTATTTATTGATTGTCAGGAGTTCAGATAATTTAAATATTGCTAATCTGAATGGCCCACAAAACTGCAGTCCAACATCCGCACCAATTATTATCAACTTCATCATACATCTGTATATTCTAGTTCTCTCAGCTATGCATGCAATAGGCGGTCCTTTGTGTTTCAACAATACGAATAGCTCATTCTTAAGTTTAGAAAAGTTCATTGATTGGATAACCATTGTTCTATTCCAATTACAGATATGTAAATAGCATTATTATGCATCAAATAAAAGAAAAATTTCAGATGAATTTTTGTAAAATGTTTACTTTGCTGGACAATCATGAAATTCGTTGTCAACCTGACGGAACATTTTGCTAGCGGTCTTTTGTATTTAAATATTTTATTTTGCATAGCATTTGTTAGTATTATAATGTACTGTTGTATTGTATCCGTAATTACTGTCTTCCGTCATAATGTGCGTTAAGTTTATCATGTTAACAGAACCATAGAAAAATAGATTATTATTATGCGAATTAGAAATTTAACTATATATAACATGTAAACTGTTATGTGTGTTAAGTTTATCATGTTAACAGAACCATAGAAAAATAGATTATTATTATGCGAATTAGATCTTTAACTATATATAACACGTAAAACTGTTTATCGATCTCTTTACAATTTGCTTGAAAATGAAAGAAGATTATATCGAAACTGTCGCGAATAACTGTGTTTTTGATTTGTTGCTGATCTACATGATTAAGACATAATATTTGTGATTTTTATTAACTTTCAAATGATATACCGGTAACCAACTAAGTATATAAAGCACACTAATAAAAAAGATGTTGATAATGAGAGTTTATACCTGCAGTAGAACCAAGAACAAAATCATCCACTTTACCCATCATATCGGCATCAACTTTTGCTTTGTCAGCTTGTTCAGCAAAATCTAAGGCTGACCTAGAAACAGGAGGAAATAATATCTCTCATAGGCTTACAGTATATCTGGTATACCTAACCTGCAATAGTGCCTTAGTAATAACATCTACATTAAATTTCGTTGTAAGGGAATATCAACCTTCGCCTGCATTGTACATAAATAACATACCTTTCTTACATTTCTGTAAAGGAAGAGAGTTGATGAAGACTGTATAGTACATACCTCTGTTGTTCTTTCATTTTGTCAAGCTGTTCAAGTTTTGTTCGATGTTCTTGTTCAATATTATCGATTGTATCTCTTATGATAGCCATGAAATTATTAAACTACATCAGCAACAAAATAGAATATGAAAATACTTAGCATAGAAAATGCTTTACAAATAATAAACAGAATGAAAATATCAAGAGGAGGGAAAATGTATAAATGATTGCAATGTGGGTATTTATTATTCTAAAATATTACACAATGGTTTGTCGGTTTTCTGCAATCTGATTTGTTAATTTAGATCTAATGAGAAGCTCTAGGGTGAAAACATTGTGAAAAGGCGTTGACTTGGAAACCTCACCGGGGCTATGAAAGAAAACTAGGAAAACAATAAATGATTGTGTATAATAAAAGTGGATGTAAAAGAGTTGCAGCTCAAAGAAAATGTCACTGTCAACAAAAAATTGAGATGAGCTAACTATCGAGAAAATGTACACAAATGAACACACATTGCATGACACAATATTCAAAACGTATTACAGTGTAAATGCAATGAAAATAATGGGCAATTTTGACTTGCACATAAGCAAGTTACACCGTATTAGAGAAATAATAAAAACATAACTCATCTAAATTTGATTTTTGACTCTTTCAAGGGCATTAAAACAGAAACGCTAAATTTAAATTTGAAGTGATTTTGAAGGGCCATGTATATTTTCTGTGTGTTTTCCAATAAAAATAACCTCCATGAATCAGACTGTCAGATACGTATCCTTCAAAGAGTTGACTTTCCAGACAAATTTGGTTATCAAACGTTTTGAAAATTGGATGTGTGGAAAATTGACAGCAGGAAATTAAAATACAAACAACTTTGAAATGACAAACATTGTACTTCCGGATAAAACGATAGATTTAATAATTGAAAAAGGTGTTTTGCAGGCATTCTTGCTACAAGATCCAGCAAATCATATGTTTTATGAACTGAGATCATCTGTGAAAAGTATTGGGCAGGTTCCTTAGTTAAGCATTAATTACCTACATACCTGACCAGCATTTAAACCAGGATCAACAGCCAATGGTAATAAAAACGGAACAACTTTTGTTGCAAGATAATCTTTCTCCAAATGGATTTTCTTATGATTTATTGTTTTCTTATAGATACCTTCAATTAATAAATGGAATGATATTTGATTCTACAATATCATAATATAGCAGCTATCTATTTGGTAACCTGTTCATGATAATGTTTGTGTACTAATTCATTTTCATAACTCATCAATTTTTTCATAGAACTTCTTTATGTGTAGCTCAAAACAGATTCTGAAATCTATGATGATAATTCATTAACAGACTTAATTTTTTGCGCAGAGCTGCATGGTTTCATTTTACCTTTGTTATTTTACCTCCCTATTGCATAATTCACTGACAGTTAATCAGCAATTCAAGTTATCTGTACTGATTCATGCCGATTGACATATCTTGAACGGTGGACTCATTTGACAAGAGAGGTTTAAGAATCCGTGAAAAACAATTAAAAAAGACAAACCAGTACGTATTTTCGTATTTGTAGAAAAGAAACAAATTCAGCCGATGGAGGACCTCTCTTATCATTGCATATCAAATACATTTCTCTGAAAATATGGAACTAAGCATTTCTATATTACATGACAGACTTACCTAATATCGCCATGAGAACAGCAGGCTCTTTGGATGGTGTTTGTGTTATAAATGGGAACACATGATCAACCATTAGAAATTTATCAAGATGATCAATAATCTTTCCTATGCAAACTAATGAATTTACTCTGACCTGATAAAAAAGAACATAAATTGGGCCTTAAACATTTTGCAGCTGGCCAACACACATGTTGGACTGGGATGAGTGTTGAGTTCATGAACAGTTTAGAGAACAACAACTACAACACACATAGTAGCAACTCAGATAATTTATAACTTACTGCAGTTTATCATAATAACTCTACTTTAGATCTATCAGAGTGGAACTTCTTAAATAAGCATATCTTTTTTTTAAGTTCTATCAATTGTTGGACACTATATTAAGGCCAGAGCAAACAAACTTTGTCTAAAGCAAAAGTCGGACACGGTCAGTTGAGTGGGCAAACGAGAATTCAACTTTTATCAAAAACATGAAATGGCCTTGTTAATTCTAGGAACAATAGTCCATGGCATCCTATTTTTTGCGGGAAGGACATTTTTACTTATCTCCACTCCATCATGCTCGATCATTGACCTGCGAAGGACATTTTCGGCAGTAATCCGTAGTTCTGCCTCGTTTTCTCTATCAGACACAAATGACAGATATGTTTTATCAAAATTATCATTTATATCACATCCATTTGGATACTTTTCTCGTTCAAAATGATCCATTTTAATTTAATATAATAAGACAAACTAGTAATATTTATGATAACAAACGTATTCTAGTATTAAACTAGCAATAAAGAATAACGAATCGATAGAACGAATGATTGGCAAATCTGAGAATTGCTAAGTTCATGTGTTATTTGTTTGCAAACTTTATAACTATGGCAACATGGCATTTAGTAATTACTGCGCCTGCGTATACGATCGCGTGAAATGCCCAGGCATAAAAATCTCATCAAAATTCCACTGCATCCGTCCGACCCTGAAAAAGTTTTTGACTTGAATCAAAATCTTCCGTTCGACTAGTCGAGATGGCAATTAGGACCCATTATCGACCATCCAACTACGTTAGACTGCATGGGCAAACGATCCAAATTTGTTGGTTCGACAAAGTCGAAGAGAGTCAAAACGACTAAAGTTGGATCGTTTGCTCGGACCTTTAGGTTCACAAACTTCAAGGCAGATGTATAAGATAGTTTGTAGAATAAGAGAACATCCAGTCATCTGTCGCATTTCTTAGTGAAAAAGACCTCACTCGTGATCTATCTATATGTACAGCAGGTGTGATCACTACATTCATAGCTTTCTTACTATGCTTGGTACTCATGGCAGGAAATCCGATACAGCCTATACCTCGTTAATGTCACTGCCTTGGTGCAGCCAAAAATCATGATAATAAGCAGGGTGTGATATTAAGGTCTGGTATAAACAGGGTTAGACTGTACAGGGCTAAGAGATACCTCTACAGTGTTTTTTCAACATGGTGATCAACAGTTAGATATTTTATTTGTAGGCCTATAGTCCACATTACCGCTGAGTATTGCATACTAATTGTTCTTTACACTACAAACATTTTGATAGTCTTTTACGATTGGTTTATAAAATATGTGAATAGATCAAGATAATTGACAGGTATTTTGAAAAACAATAAATATTTAACAGGGAAATGACTGAAAACCATCCTTTAATTACCAAAAGGCATAAAATTGACCGGCTGCTTTTGAACTGCTAATATGGTGCGTCACACACTGATTCACTTCACTACTTGTGGCTTGAGAAATGGCATTCAATCCATTTTTTAACTTTGAGTACAAATTGAATTTCAAATTGAATTCAATACTTTGATACAAATTGAATCAATACACACATTTGGTAAGCCAGTGGGTAGACAGATTAAGCAAAGAAAAATCTTCTGAAATGCATCATACTGAGTGAGTTGATCTGAACAAAACATGTCAAATATAATTTACTCACGGCAAGAGATGTTGTCTTTGTGACAAGTGTTCGTATCCTTGGTAATATTGAATTCTTCATTGTTGTATAATCAATCAAATGGGCAAAATTTGGGATGACACTCAAAACTAGTTCCTTTGATGAAATCCATGATAAAATTTCAAGAAATGAAAAACAATTAGATAAAATCATTAATGCTAATCGAATCACAGCCTAATGCATAATTAGGTCTATCTTTTAAAGTGGGAATAAACCCCCAAACTATCTGTACATATGTAGTAGAACCGCGCGAATTACGTAAAAAAGATGCAATTTGTGATTTCAGGAGCAGAATAAAATCTATTGAAACGCTCGGTCGAAATAATTTCTAGTGACACATATTAGTTACGTATTCTGTGTGACCGCAGTACTTCTCAAATCTTAATTAGTAGAGACATACCCTTCAAAATAGCTTGATCTTACGCTATATAAGTTTCAACTATTTTTAACTCTATGATCTGCAAGTTGTTCTTGATTAAATATTTCTACAGGATATCCTTTCCATGATCTAAATGTGAATGTAAACTGACTTGATTTGCAAGGGCATGCACAGACGACTTTTCCTCGAGATAGTTGGTACTGCAAAGTATTAATTGTACTTTTTCAGATTTAATTAAGTATTACTAAAACATTAAATAGACATTCTTCAATTATCATTTCAACGTTTAAGTTTGAAATTGATGTTTGCCTAGTAAAACTTAAACCATGTAATCGTATAGTTTATACGACTGTATAGATAGATATATTATACTCAATAGTCTAACAAAGTGTTCATCATTAATTCACCAAGCATTCAATATTTAAAAAACCATTGAGAATTCTTCAGTACATTACACTATAAAATTCTATAAAATATCGGAAAATAGTACAAACATGATAGAGGGCTCGGACGTTCTTATTCAAGTTTACAGCCGTACGAAATGAAATATTTTCTGATTTTTATTTTCTTCAAATTCGTGAACTTTAAAATCATTAAATCATCTGGAATTTTGCTACTCTTAAGTTTATATGTTCTTCCTTACCTCAGTTTTGCGGGAGAGAAAAATAGATTGCCGTTACAGAGTTACGCCATCTCAAACGTAACATCGCGTGATTAATCTGAAGTCTATTAGAAAAACCACACGACTTGTGACTTTGTCGTCATAGAGCTAGATCCAATCCTTTTTTTTTCCTCAGCGACATTTGGGCCAAAACACCACTTTGAAGGCATTTTTCACCAAGAAATAACTTCCAGATCGAAAAAAAAATTACGCCATTGTTTTTTCACGTCGGGTTCTACTATATATCTAAAGATAGTCTGGGGGTTTATTCCCACTTTAAGTTGTGACAGAGAACAATTTTTAATTGAGTAAAACCGTGTTGTTGAAAAAATCATTGCCTTGAATAGGCATCAACACAGAAATAATGTGAGCATTAATTTCATCATTGTATCACGGCATCAGCAAGCCACAGAGGCAAAAAGAATAATATAACACAATGACGTACCTAGCAATTTAACTGTAGCAATTTGAATTTAGCTCGAGTGAGCGTGGTATAATGGCTGCTTTTCCTGTTAGAAGCATCGATAGCAGGGCTTAAGATTGAAATCTTGTCTTAATTTGTCTCACAGCATCAGTCGAACGAGTCAGGTCCCTTGCGTAGCTGAGTGGAATGTTGTCTAGCTATCTATACCCCTTTCCATCACACATCATCAAATGAGTATCATAGCTTTTTTAACTAGTTCTTTTCAAACACTTTGTATTGCTGCATCCTCATTTCGATATCAAGGAAGTTGCCTGCATTCCAGGCACGGAATTGATTTGCAGACAATCGTAGTGATTAACCTCATTCAAATAATTGATTTAACACCAATGATAATAATAATAATAATACCAACTCACTTGAGCTTGAGCAGACGGACTATCAAGAGCTCGGAAAATCATAGGTAAAACGTCAGACTTGACATCTTCTGCTGGGGTAAGTTTCAATAAAAGTTCCATTTTCTGCATGAAGATTAACATGACCTAAGCAAAAAACATATGAACAAAACATATAAAATGTCATATTTATGTGATTTAAGTGGGCTGGATAGCATTACATCAATACGAGACCTATCTAGCGTGTCACAAGAAAGCATCAAAAAATCAGAGCCTTGCGGCAAGTGATTTTAGCCTTTTTGCATAACTCACAAAATCCCACATGATAGCAGAAGTGCTATACAATACACATTATTAACTTTAAAAATCGCTTTTTTGAAATAACTACTGGCTCAATTATTTAAAATTATATTTCTATGTTTATTTGATATCTCATTTTCTCAAGTGCGGTAACCGATATATTAAAATCTGTATTCAATGTGTTTGAATATGTTGCAATTGGAATCACAATGTCTGTATAGCCCAAATATGTGTCCATACATAGGGTTTTTAAAACTTCTTAACCAAAAATATTTGGTCTATGTGAACATTGAAATAAAGAAGAAGGAGTTGAAATGAGGTTTACTTCATAGCATTGAGGTTTGTCACTTTTGTTAATTTGACTTGTGTTTTTGATTAGCAATAATAATATTAATAAGCCCTCTTTGGCAAGAACATTGAATAAAATTAATTACAATGTTCACTACAAAATAACAACGCAAATAGGATAGCACAACGTTTTCGCTGATTGAATTCAGTCATTCCCAAATGAATGAATTACTCTCTCTACTCTGCGAAATGTTGATAAAACGCCAAAGTTTAAACAGAGTCATAAACATTCAAGACCAGTTTCACAACTGATTAGATGTTAGTAGATGTTACTTATACTTAACAACTTATTTATGTAACCGTTAAACTGCATAACTGTTCTGTAAATGTTTAACTGCAAATCCACAATCTGTGTAGTAGTATGGTCCCATAGAATAACTCAGCCAATCATATGGAAATTTTTACTAAGGGATAGTTGCTGCAAATAGTGTACAATTATTTACCATGATAATCTGAACCAATTATTGTTAATAAATATTTAAAAATGTTTGCCAGCACTAGTTCCAGGCTCTTTTCATTTATGTCTGATTTAACGTCAAAGCCTGGAACTACTGTTTGCAAACATTTTGAAACATGTTTTGATTCTTATTGGTTCAAAATATCATGGTAAATAATGGTGACTATTCTCAATAAATATGTAATAGTCAAAGTGTCCATATGATAGGCAGATATTTTGCATGGGACTATTGATGGAGGATTAGCTCAGATATCAGAGCAACCGCACTTCAGATCGGATCATATCTGATTGACTGTGGTTAAAATCCCCCGAAGGTCAACTCAGCCTTGACTTTATCTAAAACATTAAATGAGTACCACCTTAGGATGGCAGATGGGATGGTTCAGAAAAAACTTGCATTGTGAGTAATTGCGGTGCATCGTTGCGAATTGACAATTGAGACATATCTGCCATGAAATCTGTTGAGATTGATCTGCAGTGTTGCGTGAGATCAGTAAACACTAAAGAGTATTTACAATCATTGCTCCTAGTGAAAAGAGCCACTCTTCTGGAAATGGTGGAGTGGCACAGGTGCCTTCGGTATGGCAACCCCGTCACAACGACAACATGGGACTAACTACTACACAGATTGTAAATTTGCTTGAAATATCATTGATTATGTTTATTCTTTTTGTGTATAAAAAGCCACAAAAAATCTACATTTTATCATTGAATACTTAATAGTTGGTAAGTTTATCAACAACAAAAATAAATGATTATTAATTAATGTACCTGAACAGGATTTTGAACAGTGAAAACTTTTTTCAGTTCAGGTAAAATGATTGTGCTGTATTCTTGCACTGTGCAATCTTGTGCGATTAAGAGAACATTTGGTAGAACAAAGGGCAACATGGTGTGGTTAGGAAATTCAAGAAACAGCTGTGGTAGAACTCTTTGATGTAGGACACGCTGAAACATAAATATATAAATGTTGTAACTTTATTGATGACAAAAATTAGAATGCTCAATGTGGATATGCAGAACAGTATAGAAATAAAGTGAAAGACTAGACGTTGTCTCTGTTACTCAGAGTTTCGCGCAATAGCGTTTTTTACAGAAATAATTGCACAGTAACTGAACAATAGCATAATAATTTTAATAGAAACATTAAAATAAATAGTGTCAACTTTTTGTATGTATATATCTGATGGAACAGTATGTTTTTTAATATGAATAAAACCGTCTGATGAGCGCTATCGTGCGAAACTATGACTAAGGAGACAACGTCTAGTCTTTGACTTTATTTCTATAAAACGGTGTATATACCAGAGGTGATGAGATATCCCATTTTGAAAATATTGTTCAAGTCCAAAAAATAATTGGAAATAGCATCTGTTTTGGATCAGAAAAGATAAAGCCCAATCCCATCCCAACCAATTAATAATTATCGAACAAGATTGATAATTCTCAGTTAATTACAAATCCATACCTTGATTTATCTTGTGAATTGTTCAAGAACATATTGAGAAATATTATTAATTCATCGCAACAAGTTTGTTTAAATTTGTGTTCATAATCTAGATTAACAATATTGATTTGATTGGATAAAAAATTCTTTGCATTTCGTTGTCAATGTAGTAAATCTTTATTTTTTTAAAATGAACATTTTGTAAAACAGGGTCAATCATTTTGTCACAACAGTCTTCAAACCTTGAAAATGATATTGTGTCAACATATTTTGTGATCTGTCTAGATCGAGCTCTACCCTATTGTCCAGGATTATTACGTCACGTTCGAAGACAATAGGAGTTGAGTTTATATGGTAACTGAATATGGAGACCAGCTAAATATGGCATTAAGGTTGTTTCAAGGTAAATGCATAGTGACAGTAGGTACATGCGTACAGTCCAAGCCATCAGGGCTTTCTTTCAGGAAGAATGATAAGGATTTAGACAATTATTTGTATATATAAATAGTCCTTCACATAAAAATGTATATAGCTTAGAATATGTAAACAAATTGTACGGAGAAGGAATGAGCAACTAACCTTTGGTAGTTTACAGAGTACTTTTGGTAAACTTTTGAAGAAATTTGACTTTGTGATATCATCTCTTTGGACAAGTGAATCTAGATACTTCAGTGTCATCGATGCAACATCGTTAAAAAAAGAATGCTAAAATAAATAATATTAAAAGTCTGTTAAATATGTCTGTATTTTGTAGTCGTTTAATATTAAATCTATTTGTAGTTAAATGAGATTTTACTGAGGTCAAACACTATCTTTGAATCCCGCTGCAAGCTCTCCTGTTAAATGGCACAAAGTCTTCTTATAGACACCAATCTGCCTTAGTGTTGAATTGAGCACATGTAACAGCATGACCCTGTCAGTTCCTTATTCCTAGGACCCTAGATTAAGCTAATTATCAGTGCGGCTCAGGGCGATACTGTTCTTTCTTTGCTTCAACGCACCGCTGAATGGTTGAGGAAAGTTGATGAGGGTTTATGCTTATTGAATGGCTTGTTTGATCTGTGCTGCATGTATGCCTATGATCTGTTACGGAAAAGCCTTCCATCTAAACAATGATGTCAAGTTTGTATATGAACACAATTGTTATGCTGTTGCTATTGTATTTGTTGAAGCGGTTGATTTATGTGCTGCTGATATTTTACGCTGTTCATTGTTTACTTTCGCATTTTACTTTTGCATTTTACTTTTACTTGTTTACATTGTTCGCTGTTCATTGTTCATTGTTTATTTTTATAATGTCCTTGTGGTCTAGATAAATTTTAACATGTTCCGCTATGGATTATTAGCGCCTTTATTAACATTTGTTCTGCTGCCTGTAAGATATTATGCTCTCGATCGGCATTCGTTGTGCTGTGGCTTGGTCACACTATTGCAAAATTCACGGCCAGAGAGGGTGTTTGCTGGCTTGCTGCCACAGACCTGACTGTTTTTTGTAACCTGTAAACTGTTTGGCCAATTCACTTAGTTTATATATAGTTTCCAAGAGATTTTACTCAGAGGCACATTATTGAAAATGCATCAATGAAGCCAAATAAAGTAAACAAGATATTCCAACTCGACTGTCGCAAGCTTGCTTTGTTGGGATGAATGACGGTGACAAAATTTATGTAAACGATGTTTAGTTTTAACTGTGTTTCAAAACTGATTTATTTGATTGTTGCGCTGGTTTTGATTGTTTGCGATTCGAAGTAGGTTTTGCACAATCATTCAATCATTCTTAATTATTCACCATTCTGCAATCACAAAAGAATTTTAGGGCGGTTTTACCGCATGCAGCCAGCCCATTGTGTGAAAAAGGCGCAATGCTATTTCTGTCATAATGGTCATGATTTTTGTCATAATTGCACACTGTCGACTATCATTTTTTGTCGCGCCATTTCAAAGCTATTTTGTCGAAAGGTCATAGGTCACGCCTTCGAATTAATTTTCCATAAACACGCGAGATTCATGCATGAATTATCAACTACTTGTAAACAAAGGATCCACTGCAGGAAACTGTTTTCCCTTAAAACTGTTACTACGTGTGATACACTTTTGTGATTCATGTACGTTTGGCTCAATCCCATCGATTTGCTACTAACTGATTTCACAAGCGTAAACATTCGCGTTTATCAGGCGATAACATGCACGTTGTTTAGTATGTTTAGGAGATTCAAGGAAAATTTAAAGCTGTTTATAAAGTAAACCAAAGGTAAATATGAGCGGCTCTTGTTATTTTGTTATTTTGCTGCAGTTTCACACCGTTTTGACCGTTGTTAAAAAGTTGAAATTATGCTAGAGACCATTTTGAAAAAAATGAATTAGGCCGGATTACCACAGCAGCCAGCCCATTATGCGGAAAAGGCGCAATGCTGTTTTGGTGATTTTGTCATGATTGCGCAATGTCGAGTAATTGATCGTTTACTATCATTTTTTGTCGCGCCATTTCATTTCATTTCATATATTTGCAAAAAAAATAAACCATAAATGGTAATTTTTTGTACAGGCAAGCAAAGGGAAATTATATAGTAATATAATTTGCACTGATGTGCAGCCTAATGAGAGTGCTTCAAATAGCAATCTAAATCAATCTTATGTAATTTTGAATTAAAGGTAATCAAGGAGGAAGAAGTCACTACTTCAGAAGTCACTACTTTGTCGCGCCATTTCAAAGCTATTTTGTTGAAAGGTCATTGGCCTTCGAATTAATTTTCCATAAACACGTGAGTTTCATGCATGAATTAATTACTACTTGTAAACACAGGTCCACTGCAGGAAAAAGCTGTTTTTAAAGTAAACCATATATGAGCGGCTCTTGTTATTTTGTTGCATTTTCACACTGTGATGTCCGCTGTTAAAAAGTTGAAATTATGCTAGGGACCATTTAGACAAACACACTTCCTGTAATAAAAATTGAGAATGGGTTTAGTGAAATTGGAGACAGTTTTCTGCAAAACATCCATGCGCTGGAAGTCAGGACTGGTGTGTTAGTAGAATTCATTCAAATTGACTAGGAATTAAGGCCTTTCAATTTAAACAAACTTGTTTCAGAACGGGCTGCATATTATCATTCAGAATTAATTATTCAGAAAGCCTGTAATAATTCTTCCAAGTTGCTAAAATTTTTAAATTTTGTAAGTTTCGAAAAATATGTCATCGACTGTCTGTCCTGCTCTCAAATATGCTGCTGATCATGAAGCACAACATGTCTATTTATCCTGATGATGATGTTTATACTGATATCAAGGCTTAATTCCTGCTGCTAGAGTCCCTAGATCAGACAGAAAACCTCTGTCAAATGTTCTGCTCAATGAAATGAAAAGAGTCGCGACTCCAGGCTAAATATACTAATTACTAAAACTTTTCACATATTTCTAAAACAATGAGAGGCCGATCACATAAGCATACCAAGTTGTAAGAAGACAGTGACCTGTCAAGCCAATCGAGACATGAAATCACAGCAGGACAAAGATACTAGTTTGGCATTTAAACCCTCATATAATTGATAGAATGGGACGACTTTCCCAAGAGTTCTGTTAGCATGTATGCTGAATGTCTGTCATAATCATGTGGGTAAAAGAGTTTGCTTATTCCCAGCCTATCTAAACACAATGCCATGGTCCATGGTACCGGAAAGCTGGAGCAGTGGTTGGATCAGCAGGTTTTACCAGATATTTCCTCGAATAACTGTTTGATTAACTCTTGATTTGAAGAAGTCTTTAACGAAGCATTTGCAGCGTTTTGATACCAGCTTTGAAACACTCTATCGCAAACAACTTTCCAGTTTTAAAGAAAGGCATTTATCAAGCCTGATCAGAATAAGATTTGATTCCGTTGCCTTTTAAAATGTAAGAACCAAGAACAATTGGAGGTTTCCCCTCGCAGCCATCTTCAAATTTTGCCTCATTTTCAAACCAAACCTGCTTTTAGAAAATCTTCAAACATTGCTCAACTACTTTGCCTAGCTCCACAAGACCCACTATTCCGCTACTCTACAGATGTGCCTTGTAAACATTTCAGCAAATGGAATGATGTGCTATCTATTTTATAAATCAGAATACAATATACTATTTGAGACACACGAGTGTAATTTACATGTGTAACAATGTGCCCGTGGTGTGCGAAATAATTTTTAACGCGTTTGAATTCATAAAGACATTACAAATAATTTTTCAAGCTAGAAATTAGGCCAATCACCACCTAATTGAGGTCGCATATGCTAAGCTTTGATTGGCCATTCCGATTTTTGTAAGAAGCGCATCACTTCGTTCACTAAAAGCTACAGGGGCATGTGGCACAGGTCTAACAAACAATTTCCCGACATTTTGTTTCTTAATGTTTGCTTTGGTAAAAACGTTTTATCAGCAATATTAGTATTTAGATTATTGGATTTAATTATTAATGCGCATGGGTTCAGTTGACATAGAAGACGGATACATCAAATTGCCTGTTTATTACTGTATGTGAACAGAATATAGGAGCTTTTTGGCCTTCGTAATTTGCATTGGAAGACCAGCTAAAAAATGTCCAGGTTTTGCCTCACATAATTCGTTATGATATTCAAGAAGAAAAAAGTTACAGATTTTTGATTTGTGCTTAACCATTTTCAAAAACTCTATATATTTGTTTATTATGTAAGCACTTGTCTTGACTCATAATTTAGCAATCAAGGATCAGTCAAAAAAGAAACAGAAGCTTAAGCAAATGAACAACAGAACTTAATTGCTGTGATGACAGCAGGGAAGAGTTTTTCAAAACTGTCTGTGATCCGATGCTCTGGCCGGATCACGAAAGGCTCCTCAGGTATACCCCCAATGTTGTTGCTATGCTATCCTATTGGTTTAGGCCATACCCCCATCATTTGTGCTGTCGTTGTTGTTGCTATGCCAATGCTTTTGGGCCATGCCGCTATCATTGATGTTGTTGTTGCTATGCTATTCTATGCTATTGTGTTTGGGCCGTGCCGCTATCATTGGTGTTGTGTTGTTGCTATGTTATATTTTGTGCCATGCCGCTATTATTGATGTTGTTGCTGCTGATGTTGCTATGCTAATGCTTTGGGCCGTGCTGCTATCATTGAGGTTGTTGTTGTTGCTATGCTAATGCTTTTGGGACATGCCGCTATCAATGATGTGGTTGTTGTTGGTGTTGCTATGCTAATGTTTTGGGCCGTGCCGCTATTATTGATGCTGTTAATTGCTAGGCTAATTCCTTTGGGCCATGCCGCTATCATTGATGTTGCTGTCATCATCATCATCATCATCATCATTTATTCAGAACTTGAATAAGCTAAAAGCTTTTTTTCACAAGACTGATTTATAAATATATAGATATACATATAATAACAATACAATTTTACAACAATATACATTACAGGATAGACATTTGAAGAAAGATTTGATTAACTTAATTATGTTATTCCGTGTAAGTGCTTCTCAAGGAGACGTTTGAAAGTTGGCCTGTTTGATACTTCCTTCATTGTAGACGGTAGATCGTTCCACTTATGAGCACCAGCATGTTGAAATGAGTGGCTATGCTAATGCTTTGGGCCATGCCGCTATTATTGATGCTGTTAATTGCTAGGCTAATTCCTTTGGGCCATGCCGCTATCATTGATGTTGTTGTTGTTGATGTTGCTATGCTAATGCTTTGGGCCATGCCGCTATTATTGATTTTGTTGCTATGCTAATGCCTTCGGGCCATGCTGCTATCATTGATGTTGTTGTTGATGTTGCTATGCTAATGCTTTGGGCCATGCCGCTGTCATTGATGTTGCTGTCGTTGCTATGCTAATGCTTTTGGCCATGCCGCTATCATTGATGTTGTTGTTGCTGATGTTACTATCAGGGCCGGATCTATTATTTTGGGCCTAAAGCAAAAATCAAAAATTGGGCCAAAAAATTCCCCAAAACCTTTCACTTGACAATTAATCCACGAAAACAAAGGTGTCTGCAGATTTGAGGTAAATTTTCACACCTTTATGATACAATTGAGTTAGACCCTGCGTTAAGTGTTAAATACTGTAGCCTAATTAGCGTCACCCCTTTTTGTAAATGGAAAAACCTATATTAAAAATTATTAGTTTGCAATTGGTTGTGATGGAATGAAACACTACGAGAGATTCGCAAAAGTTTCTTTAAATCATTGGTTAATTGAAAAAAAAGGTGACCTTTAATTTGAAAAGGCCTATTATCGGAAAGGCCTAAAGCATTTGCTTATTCTGCTACGCGTCGTTTTCTTAGTCTACTGCCCTGAAAATCAACCCTGATTTATTATGTACCATCAGAACTAATATGCACTTCTCATGGTGCGTTTATGCATGTTTCTGTTTTCATCAATCCTTGTTTATCTGATTCAAATATTCAACCGGTGCTTGGGTATGTTTGGTGGGAGGTTCAGTCATCCCTAACCCTCCTCCAAGCACCTTGGAGGTAAGGTTTGGTGGTGTCAGGTCTGCTATTGCTCAACTAGCTATTGTATTTTGCTGCCAACCTCCCACCAACCAAGCACCTAGGCCAAATTTATTGTGATCTTAAGGATTCGAGATAAAGGAGCATGATCCTGTCAATTCCTTATTCCTAGGACCCTAGATTAAGCTAATTATCGGTGCGGCTCAGGACGATACTGTTCTTTCTTTGCTTCAACGCACCGCTGAATGGTTGAGGAAAGTTGATGAGGGTTTATGCTTATTGAATGGCTTGTTTGATCTGTGACTGCATGTATGCCTATGATCTGTTATGGAAAAGCCTTCCATCTAAACAATGATGTCAAGTTTGCATATGAACACAATTGTTATGCTGTTGCTATTGTATTTGTTGAAGTGGTTGATTTATATGCTGCTGATATTTTACGCTGTTCATTGTTTACTTTCCCCTCCCTACCCATCCCTTTGTTGGTTAATGAAGGTAAGTATAACTAGGAATTCCACTGATTTAGCAGTGTGACTGGAGCTTGGTTGGTGGTGTCAGGTCTGCTATTGCTCAACTAGCTATTGTATTTTGCTGCCAACCTCCCACCAACCAAGCACCTAGGCCAAATTTATTGTGATGTTAAGGATTCGAGATAAAGGGTTTAAATGTGTGAAAACTGTACCATGTAAATGTCCTCTTTTGACACTGTAACGTTGGTCGGTTGACATGGAGGCTCTGTTTCTACGCCTCTATGTACGCCTTTTATACGTCACTACTACTACTACTACTACTACTATGGTTTGGACAGATTTGTTTTTTTACTTTGCCTTCTGTTCTGCTTAAATGCTTATTATATGCCAAAGCTAAAGTACAAATTAAACATCAATGAGTATTTTTGTAATACAGAATACAAAAAAAAATTGCATACCTTGCTGGTAGCATCAGCATCAGGTCTTATACCAGTTGCGACATTTAAAAGCAGCATTATATGATCCCTAACACCAATAGGTATACGATTGATATGATCACTTCCAAATCGACTCAACTGGCGAATAAAATAAATTAAAACATTGATCAAATATGATGTGAACCAAAATTACACAAGTGGAGCACAATTCACAAATATTAAATTGTCCCATTGCCATGAACTTCCGTTGTTGAAAACAGTTCATGAGTTTATGAACATGACATTGCATTTTCTACTAAATCAACTCTGTATATAAAAGCAACCTGCATATAGTGGTCAATTTATCTATCTCTTTCATTGTTATACACAGGTGCATTGTAGAACTCAATAAATTTTTGAATGTTGTTCTAGTGATTCAATTGACTAACTTCTTTGTTGGGGTCATGCAAGCCAAAACAACTTGAGAATCATATTAGGGATAAAAACACTCTAAAAATCTAAATAATTGAAATAAAAATTGAATTATGTTCGCATCGTTGATGATATATATTTCAGAATATTATCATTCAAAGCATTCATCTTCTTTGTGTCAATTTGTCTGTCCAAAGTCCTATAAAACCGGCAAAAGCTTGCAGAGCAGCAGAAATGAGGAACAAGACAATCATAATCATAGCATTCAAAATAATCAAAAGTGTTTCGGAAGTAGACCTCTAGATCTG
The DNA here is from genome assembly GCA_916610825.1 of Haliclystus octoradiatus. Taxonomy (NCBI): domain Eukaryota; kingdom Metazoa; phylum Cnidaria; class Staurozoa; order Stauromedusae; family Haliclystidae; genus Haliclystus; species Haliclystus octoradiatus. The sequence continues at coordinate 4,348,841 of OU744452.1, forward strand.
CGATTCGAAGAGGGCAGAATATGACAAAGACATGAAGATTTATTAGGAGATAATTGATCTAATCAGGCAAATATTCAAGTTAAATTTGTTTAAAAATAGGAAAAATATATTATATTTCACAAAAGGGTACTGCATCACAGCCTTGTGTTTAGTTTCTCTGATACCACGACAGGGGATACTATGAAACATTTGGAAGCTAAATAACAAGAGCCCGTAGGGTGAGTGTTTTTCTGATGCTTTTTTATGTCTCCCAGCATTCCACGTGTTGGTATCAGATTTTACTTAAACGCAGCTGCCGTGTAGTAACCCCTTCAATACACGCGATAAACAGATATGATGATAGAGAACACTAACTGACCTACCTGTTCGACGCATCGTTTATATGATGAAACATTATTACATGCATCATACGGTGTTTTCATATGTGAGAATGTAGCACATAGTGTACATCCAAAAGCGTACATATCACTTGCACTTTCAACTCTATTTTCAATTATATATTCAGGAGCAATATAATTTAAATCAGGTTTCGCCAACAAAGGTAGACTATTATTCCATGCTGGTACAGGTGTTTGGTCCTAACATGATAAAACATAAGTATCATCCAGTTGGATTTATAAGTTCATTTATTTCTATAGTGCTTTACAATCTATAAACTTTCAGTATAGACTTATTATAGGTAATAGCTACGTACATTTAATTATATTTTTTAGTATATTTTTCTGCAGAGATTAAAGAACAATGACGTTCTCCGAGTCAATAATGCATAGTCGTGGCTATTGTAATCATATAGGGAAAGCACTTCATTTGATAGTTTACAGTGGGGAGCCGCAAAAGATTGCTATGGAAAATATTTGATTCGTTTCGCTACAAAACGATAAACCGAAAGTAGGAACAAGGCCTCTGCTATGACCTGGTTTAAATATCATTGATTCTGGTGATACTTAATTTACAAAATATTTGGTTGAAAAATGACAAATTGATTGATGAACATACGGTTTATGAAACTTCTCTTTTATATGTTAAAGTGGGAATAAACCCCCAGACTATCTTTACATATGTAGTAGAACCCGACGTGAAAAAAACAATGGCGTAATTTTTTTCTTGATCTGGAAATTCTTTCTTGGTGAAAAATGCCTTCAAAGTGGTGTTTTGACCCAAATGTCGCTGATAAAAAGGGATTGGATCTAGCTTTATGACGACAAAGTCACAAGTCGTGCGGTTTGTCTAACAGACTCAAGAGTGGGACTATAACGCGACGTAATCTTTGAGGTGACCTAGCTCCGAGAAGTCACACAAAAAAATTTCTGACAAGGCTGAGCCATGAGCAAACATATAAACTCGCGAATTACGTAAAAAGATGCAATTTGTGATTTCAGGAGCAGAATAAAATCTATTGAAATGCTCAGTCGAAATAATTTCTCGTAGCGTCATCAAGCGCGATGAATCTGATATAGATTGCGGATTAACACAAATGTCAGGCGATGCGACTGTTCCTTTCTGACTAGTCTAGTGACACATATTAGTTACGTATTCTGTGTGACCGCAGTACTTCTCAAATCTTAATTAGTAGACAAGTGCCCTTCAAAATAGCTTTATCCTACGCTATATAAAGTTATATTTAACTATTTTTATAACTCTATCTGCAAGTTGTTATATTGAGTAAATATTTCTACAAGATACCCTTTTCATGATCTAAATGTGAATCTAAACTAACTCGATTTGCACAGGCATGCACAGACGACTTTTCTTCGAGATAGTTGGTACTGCAAAGAATTGATTGTACTTTTTCGGATTTATTAAGTATTACTAAATTATTAAATAGACATTTTTCAATTATCATTTCAAAGTTTAAGTTTGAAATTGATGTTTGTCTAGTAATTCTTTAACCATGTAATCGTATAGTTTATACGACTGTAGATATATATATTATGCTCAATAGTCTAACAAAGTGTTCATCATTCATTCACCAAGCATTCAATTATCATCCAAGCATTCAAGTCTTGTTCCTGATTATATATACGCCATCAAATTTTTTCATCAGTCTAGTATTCATTCTTTTGGCTAGAAAGTAGAACATGTTAGCATCATGTCACAATCTGTAGCTTATATGATGCGGTAATACAGTGCAGAAGTTACTTTGCACAAAATACCTTTCTACAGAAACGATAAATCAGATGAACAGATTTCGTTTCTGTGAAAAGAGGACCACAAAACAAACGGTTATGTTGTAGCGTTTACCACCTCTACATTATGATTTTTACCCTCGAAAGAATACTCCATTTTCAGTTCAGACATATGCTTACAACAAAAAATTCTACTTAGCTGGCTATTGTGGTCACCAGAGAATCTTTTGATATGTGTTATAACACGCGCTACGGATGAAATTATTTTCTTCAAATTCATGAACTTTAAAATCATGTTCTTCCTATATGTTCTTCCTTACCTCAGTTTTGTGGGAGAGAAAAATAGATTGCGGTTACAGAGCTACACCATCTCAAACGTAACATCGCGTGATTAATCTGATCTAAAGTCAATTAGAAAAACTGCACGACTTGTGACTTTGCCGTCATAGAGTTAGATCCAATCCCTTTTTTTTCCTCAGCGACATTTGGGTCAAAACACCACTTTGAAGGCATTTTTCACCAAGAAATAATTTCCAGATCGAAAAAAAAATTACGCCATTGTTTTTTTTCACGTCGGGTTCTACTACATATGTAAAGATAGTCTGGTGGTTTATTCCCACTTTAAAGTGTATATCGCAGATATTGAGAGCCGTTTCTTTTTATAGAGAAACATTTTCTATTTGTACATGTTGTTCTTTTGTTTTTGCTTCGTGCGATCATTACCCTATCAAAAGAAGCAAGCTCCCAACATCCGGGATATTACACTTCTAGATAAGGTAGAATAAGATATATTTGAGTTAAAAAGTAATGATTCAATGATAGAACATAAATAAATACATCATGTGTTTCTTGGAATACGAGTAACAGGTATGCAAATTTCAGCAAGAAATCCACAAAGTATCAATGTAAAATTAGCTCCAAGCAGTTCCAAAGAGCAGTGATTTGAAGACAATACAAAAAATACAACTAGATATCCTTTGAAACAAGTGCATCAGACAGAATTCTATTAATTAGTTAAGTCTGATATATATATATATATATTGAAGTTATATACTGAAGTCAGTTCCTTGTTCGCTCACTGAGCAGTACTGATGAAGGCTAATGGCCAGAAACATGTACTTGTCTGCTGCTATGTATGTCTCAATTGCGCATGCGCAATTTTGAGCACTATCGACTTGGGATGTGTCTATACTATTTGCGATATGCATTGCCCACTACTTCGGTAGTTTGAGCACTCTGGTATGGCACAGGTGTTTTTTTCATGTGATGAATTTTTTCACCACATTTATAACTCATCTTGACTTGGGTTATATACTGAAGTCAGTTCCTTGTTCGCTCACTGAGCAGTACTGATGAAGGCTAATGGCCAGAAACATGTACTTGTCTGCTGCTATGTATGTCTCAATTGCGCATGCGCAATTTTAAGCACTATCGACTTGGGATGTGTCTATACTATTTGCGATATGCATTGCCCACTACTTCGGTAGTTTGAGCACTCTGGTATGGCACAGGTGTTTTTTTCATGTGATGAATTTTTTCACCACATTTATAACTCATCTTGACTTAGGTTATATACTGAAGTCAGTTCCTTGTTCGCTCACTGAGCAGTACTGATGAAGGCTAATGGCCAGAAACATGTACTTGTCTGCTGCTATGTATGTCTCAATTGCGCATGCGCAATTTTGAGCACTATCGACTTGGGATGTGTCTATACTATTTGCGATATGCATTGCCCACTACTTCGGTAGTTTGAGCACTCTGGTATGGCACAGGTGTTTTTTTCATGTGATGAATTTTTTCACCACATTTATAACTCATCTTGACTTAGGTTATATACTGAAGTCAGTTCCTTGTTCGCTCACTGAGCAGTACTGATGAAGGCTAATGGCCAGAAACATGTACTTGTCTGCTGCTATGTATGTCTCAATTGCGCATGCGCAATTTTGAGCACTATCGACTTGGGATGTGTCTATACTATTTGCGATATGCATTGCCCACTACTTCGGTAGTTTGAGCACTCTGGTATGGCACAGGTGTTTTTTTCATGTGATGAATTTTTTCACCACATTTATAACTCATCTTGACTTAGGTTATATACTGAAGTCAGTTCCTTGTTCGCTCACTGAGCAGTACTGATGAAGGCTAATGGCCAGAAACATGTACTTGTCTGCTGCTATATATATATATATATATATATATATATATATATATATATATATATATATATAGCAGCAGACAAGTATAACTCATCTTGACTTAGGTTATATACTGAAGTCAGTTCCTTGTTCGCTCACTGAGCAGTACTGATGAAGGCTAATGGCCAGAAACATGTACTTGTCTGCTGCTATATATATATATATATAGCAGCAGACAAGTACATGTTTCTGGCCATTAGCCTTCATCAGTACTGCTCAGTGAGCGAACAAGGAACTGACTTCAGTATATAACCTAAGTCAAGATGAGTTATAAATGTGGTGAAAAAATTCATCACATGAAAAAAACATCTGTGCTATACCAGAGTGCTCAAACTACCGAAGTAGTGGGCAATGCATATCGCAAATAGTATAGACACATCCCAAGTCGATAGTGCTCAAAATTGCGCATGCGCAATTGAGACATACATAGCAGCAGACAAGTACATGTTTCTGGCCATTAGCCTTCATCAGTACTGCTCAGTGAGCGAACAAGGAACTGACTTCAGTATATAACCTAAGTCAAGATGAGTTATAAATGTGGTGAAAAAATTCATCACATGAAAAAAACATCTGTGCTATACCAGAGTGCTCAAACTACCGAAGTAGTGGGCAATGCATATCGCAAATAGTATAGACACATCCAAAGTCGATAGTGCTCAAAATTGCGCATGCGCAATTGAGACATACATAGCAGCAGACAAGTACATGTTTCTGGCCATTAGCCTTCATCAGTACTGCTCAGTGAGCGAACAAGGAACATAGGAATATATATATATATATATATATATATATATATATATATATAAAAGTTTTAAAAGTATAAAATATTTCCAATTATATGTAAGCTAATTAATTTCAGCATAATACAAAATATTAAGATAACACCAGAATGTTACGGATACAGTAAAATAATTAAATAAAAGTTAAAATTTGTAGAAATTATATATTTTTTTATTTATGATGAGCACACATAGCAATCATTCACAGTGCACACATTGTAATATTTTTCAATGAGGCTATCTTTCAATTTAGAAAGAAATAGTTTTCTCGAGCAATTGATACTGAAAGTCCAGTTGAAACTGTTCCAAATATAGGGGAAAATGTGGCATGGCAAATTTTGGAGATGGCTGGTCTTAGCAAAAGGCACGACAAAGAAGTTGTGATGACGGTATCGCTCCTCTATAAAAGAGAACATGTTCACTATTGAACTTTGACTTCCTATTGTTGTTCTCTAGAACTCTACACAAGCTTCTACAGCATATTCTGCTCCAAGAAACAGAGAGTAGTGGCAGCACAGGTCAAGGACATTCCTTACTACAAGTTGTCTCGTAATTCTCATATTGCGCCATGTTGTGAGTTGACCAAAATGAGCTGTATAACATATTTTTAAGCAGAGAAAGGGATGGCAACTCTCAAAGTAATGAGTTAGTAGACCTTAAAAGTTTACTAAGTATCCGTTACAATGCGTTTGGTAATCTAAATACTAGGCTGCAACATTATTTGGACCTTGAATACCAATAAGTAACAGCTCATAACGACACCATGTTTGCAGTCAAGTGATGGCATAATCTACAAACACCGGCCATGGTTTACTTACATTAATTGAAGATGAAAAGAAGAAACCAGCTAATTTCCAATGTCCTTCTTTTGTCACCACGATATTCTCAGGAGTAACATTGCCTTCAATTAATTTAACATCAGAATGAAGAAAGGACAATCCCTCTGAGATCTAAATAAAAAGCAATATAGTATTATAGGAAATGTTTAGAATCAATCATTTATTATAGGAATATATAAATTATTATTATAGGAAAATTTTTGAATCATTAATTTCAAATTCGAATAACCTTCTGGTTCTCAACTTTGTTTTATTTTAGAAAGGGTTGCCACACACTTGCAAATGTTTTCATTCATATCTTTTATGACACTCGGAAATGGGGGGTTAAAAGCAGTCACCTCAGAGGCTCATGCTTTCAAAACTTAGTTTGTGTCTTCCAACATTCTTCATTGCCACAGGTAACCCTTTATTGATTCACTGTAAGTAATAAACTAAAACCAATCACCCAACAATAATTAAATACTTACTTAATGTAAATAATACTTACTTCTTTTCTTTTGTTAAAGCTTTTATTTATTTCTCATATAATGTATGTTTTATGTAGCATAATCAGTCCTTTGAAAAACGTTACGTGTAAGCTTAAAGGTCCTGACTAAATGATGATGGTGATGATGATGTTTACCTGGAATAGACCATAGCTTTTCTCAACATCATACAGTTCGTGACTCTGAAAACAAATCAAAGCATAAAATCAAGGATGTGCAACAGGTAAAAATCATATGATGAAGCAGTCAATTGAGTCTACCTAGATGTTTACTTATATTACTTTCAACTTTATTGTGTTGCGTAATTTTAGAAGTACACTAATGGGTTGAATTGAGACTTACAACACCTAGCATCATTAAAATATTTACGACTGATCCATCATAATGCATTCATAGCTGCTGTACACTGATGACCCAAATCAAAATATCTAACCCAACAGATGGATAGACCTGGATATGTCAATTTCACAAAGGATATACAATGTCGATTAATCATGGGTCATTTTTTGAAGATTGAAAATTGAAATTAAAAGTGCTATCACAGTTGATGTTTTACGGGAACTCAATATACCTGTGCATACTACATTGAAGGTAGCCAATGGGTTCTTAAAAATCTTGAAGCGTTCAATGATACAATGGTTTCAGTAATTTTGCAGATTCCCGTAAAATTAAATAGTTGCCACAATGAACACAAAAAATGGTTTTGCTATTGATCTGAATGAGCTGATAAATTTTGTTTCAGCTAGAAGAACGAATCAACAAATTTAATGATAATCAATGAACCGGTGCCATTTCGTATGTTAGAAAGAGGTATGTAATTTAGATAAAAATTAATGTCATCCTTGTATAAAATGTATAGATGATGCAATTATGTACATTATACATGTTTCAACTCTTTTTGTTCAAAAAGATCATTGAAGACCCAACTATACGTGTAGAACATCAGATGATGCCCCGATGCCAGATAAATGAGCTGTATAATATAATGGGTTCAATATACGCAGATACGTTGTTGTTAAAACTATTTCCTTAATATTTGCAGAATTTCAGCTAAGGGCATCAAAATTACTAGTTGAAATTCGGGATGGAATGAAGTCACCAATAAAGAGCAACGAAGTCGAAGGAGACACGGTGGATGATCTTGAAAAAGTTGACAAACTAAACTATGATCTCAATGACCCTGAAGTTAAGGCAACGGAGTAAGTGTTTCTGACATGACACATGAACACATGACTTTTAATGCCTATTAAGGTATTTGAAATTTCTGGTCAATGTATTTATTTCCACAGTCTTTCAGCTAGATTACATACCATTGTGAACGTTTCCGAATGGCAGAAATTGATACTGCCCACATATGTAGAAATGTTTTTCTTTCTATAGTGGTTGGTATTTGGTAGCAAAACTAAAAAATGTTATTATTATTTATGCGTTTGAAGTGGTTTCTACTAAACCATTTTGAAACTTTTTTTTCAGTCATAATAATTTTCATATTGAATCCTAATTATTATTGTTTATTCTTTAATTGCATTTGATTTCTTTTACTATAGGATGGCCGTAAAAAAGAACCGAACAAAAGAAATTGATCAATGTTGCAAAGTTGTGCGTGCCATCCAGATGTTGGGCGATGAAGCCTTGCCCAAAAGGTATGGGAAACCTGGGCTAAGCGTTACCAATGTGACAGATGAGTGGAGTGCGCAGATGACGAGTATCGGTGTGTTGAAGATATTTGTCAAAAGTCACATTTATGGTTATACAGTACATTGTGTGAAGAAGGTATTTTAATGTGGAAATGCAATACGTAAAAACATGAAGCCAATTGTTCTGATTTAGACATCCAGAGAGATTGACATTTCCTAACGAAGAACAAGCAGCAGTTGTAGTGCCAGCAGCAATTGTTCCAGCAGCAATTGTTCCCTGATGGCCTTAATAATAATATGTTTATAATAATTCAGATGTCACCATGTATGTAACTTGTTTGATTTAATTTGATTTGCCTTAATTGCCAGATGCAAAATTCGAAGTAATGGGATGGATGCAGCCAGCAGCTTGAGTAGATGGTGAAGTGGCAGCGGCCAATCGTTTCCACATTTGATATATAAAGCCTTGTTCAGATATATAAAGCCTTGTGACATCCACGAAAGATTGAAGTTTCCGAACAAGGAAGAAGTAGCGGTTATTGTTCTGTATGATGTAATATAATTAAATTAATAATAATAATAGGCTAGACCTAGAAGCGTCAAACCTACGGGTTGTCGTAGCCTCACGACATAGACAGTTACTACGCGCCTAGACTTAATATATGTAGACTATAAAATATAACCACGTTTTAGTATTATTGCATGAATGTTTATGTTTAACGCCTTGTTGAGCAAACTTAATTGACTTCTATTGTTCTATTATGTAAAATGAGAAGAATAGAATTGTAGACACCTTTAAATGTTATTTAGTATATAAACTCGTTAATACGTCGGTAAAATCAATTAGTAAAGTCGAAGAAAGAAGAAAGCTAATTCACAAAGAAAGAAGAAGAAGATCAACACAGAAAGATATGAAAGACAGAAAAACCCGTGGAAAATTACCGATGTAAGAATCTATAATAATGTTGTATAAATAGACAATTTCATAAGAATAGTATAATCACATAGTTAATAGCATTTATTTACGATTTGTATTTTGTTTCGTTATTTGGTGAATTTTACAGTTTAATATAATCCCAGTCATTCTACGACGTCTTTAATTTGGCATCAGACTTCAGAACAGTTATAGTGCCATTATACCATTAATAATAATGTATCTATCATAATTAAAATGTCACCATGTATGTAACTTGCTTGATTTAATTTGATTTGCCCTAATTTAGAGCTTCAAGCCTTGTATGAATGTACACTTTGAAAAGTATGCATAAAATTTATTAACATTTGGTTTTAATAAAACTTGAATTCAAAATCAATAACTGGGTTTTAATTAAATCTGCCAATCGTACAAATTTTATTAGGGAAATGCTATTTATGCTTTGAATAAATAATGCGATACACACATAACTAATCATATCTAATTAACATTTTACTTCAATATATACTAAACAGGGGTCGAAAACTTTTTTCAGTGCCAGTGACCACACAATTTCTCTGAATAGTGCCTGCAAAATTTTTCCAGGAAAGTTTATACAACCGTTATCATCTTGACAGGTCATTTATTACTGACTTCAAATGTATAGCATATATTATAATAATAATGTTATTACTATGGAAACCTAACAAAACTAATATGGGAATGCATTTAATACTATAATATTTACATTGTTCAATCTTTACTAAGCGTCAAATAGTTAATTAATATTTGAAATATGTTGTAATGTATCGTATATGTTATATGATGAGAGATCTCTATCAATGTATATACACGAAGGCAGGGAAATTAGGTTCATGTGATTTTGCTTCTATTCTCTCTTCTCTCTATACACAAAATAAGTACTTTTTAACAAGTTTTAAAGGGTTTGATTCTTCAAGTATATATCTTTGCATCATTAAAATGTGGACAATTTTGTACAGATGCAAAGCATTTGCAACATACACCAAATTGGTGAATGACATCAATAAATGATCTATGTATACCATTGTACATGGCTTTATAATTTAATCTGACGTATACAGTAAATGTGTTTGTAGCATACACAGAAAATCCATGTGCTTTAGAAAGCAAATGTTTTCTATTGAAATTACTATTACTTGAAATAGAAACATTCTAATTTGTGCAAAAAGAAATATTTCATATTTTAAGTACAAATTTACTTAAAATCTTATTATTTCAAAAAAAAATTCTCACACAAAGAACATTTTTCTACAATATGAATATCTTGTCTTTATTTGATATAGGAGTATAATTATGAATAACATTGGCCAAAAATGTAACTGTGCTTCACAATATTGTGAAAATGCTGGCTTCAGTTGGCCGCCTTGCCAATATTTCATAATCGGTTGTCGTAACCTGCTCGTAGACTCATTGTTAAAAAGTAGACTTGATAGAACAGTAATACACTTAACTGTTAATTCTGCCAAGTTTACATTTTGGCAGTCAGTCTGCGAGCAGGCCATTACTGTTGCTGCCAAAATGTTGGCAACAATGAAATCAACAAGTTCGTTTGTGGTTTTATAAAGAAAAGAAAAACATAACTTCAAATTAACTGCAACTTCATAATGATTCAAAATCATTATTTTAAAAAGTTTAAAAGCTTAGTTGTTCTACACAATTAAGTCATACTGGCCCATCAACCGCATCATCGTCATCTAACTCACACCAATATTCATCTGGTACACATACGGCATCATCTAGCTCACTGCCAGGCCCATCTGGTCCATGTGCAACATCACCTGACTCAAAATCAGGTCCATCTTGCCCAACTTCTGAACCATTGAATCTTTTCCTGTCTACTAACTTCGTATAAGGATGTCAAATGTGATACAAGATGCATTGTTAAATATTAAAATTTTGATGGAAGATGAATGGTATCCACATTTAAAGGTTAAAATTTGTTGGCAAGAAAGGGTCAGACCATGGAGGCTTTGCGAAGTTTATACTTTACTGTATGGTGGTCTTCAATTCTCTCAATTGGTCAGTTAAGAAACCCCTTTCATGAATTTTTTATGAACCCTTGAAAGAAAACGATATGAGACACAAGAGATTGGGAAAATTAGTTGGCATTTGGCTATACTGAATGGTTACGGAGCGTCAAGAGAAAATCACCCTGAAGCAAGCATAGGCAATTCATTAGATGCGACGTAGACCTTCATCTGTCTAAGAATTTCAATATACTTCTGCACAAGAATTTCAAAATACCTATTAGAATGTGATCGCCGAAGCCTGTAATTGACGTAGAGCCTTTTATTAAATAATTTTAGTTAATAGTTAATTATTATATAAATGTTTAATTAAATAGTTGTGTTAAATAGTGATTGGTTGTTGTATTTAATGTGATTTGATTGGTTCTTGTAAATGTAATTAAGATCAAGTTGTGTATCTTGTATTTTAAGGGCATGTTCTTTGATTGCGGCCAGTGGAGATGGTTCTTTCGCATGAGTTTTTATATCAGTTATTAATCATTATTATAGTTTGAAAAAATGTATAGACAACTTGCTTGGTTTTCATTCAGTTTATTTTCCTGTTGTTCTATATTTCTGTTGGCTGTGATCATTGGACATCAAATTAGTGCTGGGGGGACAAATATCCATTGGGTGACTCATTTGTTCTCATAAAACAAAAACATATGGCTTACAACCATACATTTTGTAAATACAGTTAATCTGTAAAGTTGCCTTTCAAAACTTCTCATAGAAGACCTTGGTATTCTTCAAAACAATTACAATGTTAATTTTCACAGTGCTACTGATAAAAAAGAGTGAAAGACTCAAATGACACAGATGTTTCAGAAAAAGGGGCAAAAATGACAGATGAATGTATCAGCTATAAATCTATGCTAGGAGTTTTGGCATAGGACTTTTACTTTTCTGATAATTGTAAATGTGAGAATTTATAGTGACATCCTACTAATGTTTAGAATAAAAAACACACACATAAAGTACATCTAAGATCCTAGGACTAACAATAATGGACCATTTGATAAATACAATTTGGAAAATTTGAAAGAAATACATTAGGAAACAATATGATGTTGGCTTTATTTCCAACGACATTGGCTGATCAGTTAATTCTAGAATCAAATATGTTACAGCCCACTAGGTGCCCTACAGCTGAGTATGTAGAATTCACAGGGGTTTATATTCAAACATTTTTTTAACACAAATGTAAAATAATGCTATGCAAGAAAATTTGAAGTATGAAATTCCCCAGTGGGGAAGGTATGAAAAAAAAGAAATTTGTCACTCTTTAGCTAATACAAATAGGGTTGGTTTTAAATCATTTGATTTCAAAAAATAATTCCAAGCCAAATTTTATCCAAAGAAACAATTTTTGTGATGCAAAATGACATATTTGTAGAATAAATACTTTTTCTCAAGTCATAGGTAACTTTTCTCCAAGCTGAAAGTGGACAGAACGTTGCTCGACTGTTGCTAAATATCTTTTTTATGTGGAACCTGTTAAATTGGAGATATTAATATTTTGGCGGTTCGCATTTTCTTAAACATACCCTATACATATCTGAGAATGATCAGATGATGAAAATAACACTTTCAATGGATACATACAGCATATCATATAGTTCTATAAAACATCTTTTCAGTTTCATATTCGAAGCAACACAAGTTTATATGACATATGTTCCAGGATCATTGAAGTGATAACTGATTCGAAATCGCGCATTTTACTATTTTTAGATCAAAACCGTTAAAACATGTCAATGTTGTCGATTTCACAACCTATCAGGCGAATTGACATAGAATGACCCCATACCAATATACTGATAGACATAAAAAATGTGATTACAAGCATTAAGCAACTAACCTTTAGATCATCAGGCACTGTGGCGATGTTATCATGATTTCCAAGCATGTTTGCAAGGGATGCAAATACAGGTTCACTAGCAAATTCTAGAGTGTCCCTACAATCAAGGAAATGAAAACGTAGCTCAATCCCTAGGTCTCACATCATATTGAAATTGATTTTCTTTATCTATCTTTTGAATAATATCTCATCGGAACATTGAGGGGGCTCCTGGGGTGTGCAATTCTATATCACAGACAAAATGTTTATAGAAATTTACGTATCATGCATGTCAAAATCACCCAATTCCTTCTCGTAAAAAATAAAGGTTTCAAATTCACGAGATTATGTTTTTTGAAACTAAGAAGACAAATAATTCCTTTAAAATATAGAAAACCATGTTATTTGTTTCGCATTTCTACTAATTTTGCACAAAAATAATAATGTTATTTATCTTTTTCAATACAATATCAGTGAAAAATGATACAAAAACTCCAATATTTGTGAAATCACATTTTCGTTCCTCGCGCCCATTTCTTTAAAAAGGTGTGATTTTCAATTCATGTTTATAGGAATCCCCCTCCCATTGAGTAGTGACAGGAATGAGGCAGAGGTAATTGCATGCATGAGAGTCCAGTTCAGTCGGAAATTGAAAATCCAATAGTAAAACCAGGACATCAGCTGGATTTTCACAGGGTTGCAATAGCTCAGGAAATACCATTATAGCATTATGTTTAAAATGTCCATGTAAGTTGACAACATTTTCTAATGAAATATTGGAGAAAGTCCTTATAGCCTATAATGATAAAAAATAGCCTTAGTAGGACTACCAGGAATATCGCCTCAATGGAAAATTACAAATCACTTTTTCGTAGGCAAATGAACAATTTGATGTGAAATTTGGTATACCAAGATGAAAAATGAAGTTACCATATATTACCATTCCTGTAACAGTTTGACGAAATAGAGAACAGTCAATAATGCATGGTAACAACTACTTTGCAGTTCTACAGAGGAATGCAGTTCATGAATCACCTTGATTTCAGAGGTGGTTGAGTCCTTTATTTTGAGGATCTGGATTAGGATTGGAAATGGATCTGAAAAAATCAAGCCCAATCCCATTGCAACAATGTACCTTATGTTATTTGTCGAATAACTGTTATCCTTGTGTATGCTATCTCAAGCTCAAGTTAAAATTACAATTTTGTTAGCTTGCGTGCAGACAGATTTATTCTTCATATAGTCCGTCTATGAATTGGTGCTGAGTATAGCGTAGACTACTGTCCTGAATTCATATTGTATGTATTTTGTGTAGCACAATGGCTAACAGGCAAATGAACAAAGGAGGATGTTTTTAAGTGTATCCTCACTTACATGTGACAAGTGTGGTTTGTTAAAAGTTGTTATCAATACAACATCCAATAATAGAACTAACTTGCACTAATATTATTAACACTCAAAGTATGATAAACAGAAGACTTTATTATAATGATTAAAACGTACAACTTCATATTCTGTAACTCTAGAATATAAACATAACACAAAAAGACGCACGAGGTAATTACACAAGAACAATGGATCAGCAGTCCACCAATCAACGCACATTAGTCATATACGTTACAGCCAATAACTAATCAGCGGTCTCATCACAGATAACTATTATATTCACAACATGGTTTCCTGTCATTACAAAATTTTCATTAATTTAAATTACTTGTCAATTGGCTTGTTATATTCCCATATTTTATTAGCCAATCACAACATACTACCAATAAATGGTACTGGAAAGAATAATCAATACGCTAAACCAGACTATACGAAGAAAAAATATGTCTGCCTGCAGGCTACTAGTTTGTGTGTTGTACTGATTATCACATACCGGTAAACAAAACAAAGTTCAGTAATTTGAATTTTACCTAGATTCTTCAAGAGGATGTTGAATGGTTAAAAGACGTGGATGGCGAAGTTTTGTAAGTTGAACAGGTCCTTTCCGCATTCTATCGATGATAATTTCTTTCTCAGCTTTACCAACACGGTCAAGCTTTTTATCAAATATGAACACAGAAACATCCTAAAGCAAACAAAAACATTTGGTTTGTTTAAAATTAGATTACCTATAAAACAGTTTAAGAAGTAGCAGATGTAGTTGACATTGCATAGTTTAAGGGGAATAATCCAACCAAGGTCCGACAAAGGGACAATCATGGGATCCTAGAGAACTCGATTCTGGAATGTTAGAGAAAAATTTCAGAAGAAAATTGAGAATTTTCTGATTTATAGGCCAAACCAAATTTACACACGCGGACGCGTAAATCAACATCACGGAAAATTTGTTTCTGAAACAATTTTAAAGTTCTGAAAAAAATGCAAAGACAAGTTTAATTGCTTAATTCACGAAATGCTTGAAATCAGGCAAATCAAGCCAAACCTTAACACTCAGTCTGACTCAATCAAACCTTGGCTTTTCCCCGCAGGATATTGAAAAGCTATTGTTCTTGCCTTTGTGTGAAATAAGCTATTGTTATCTAACGCATCCTGTTTTAACACTATATCTAGCACTTTGTAAAACTTTAACATTTTTAAACTCATGTATTTTAAGTAATTTTTCTTTTTAAATAAATTTTTGAAGATGACATAAGCAATGTCGAAAGCTCAAACAATGTCTATTTTATCGCTTGCTTTTATTACACAATTAAGAAGTAAAAAAAAACGAAAACTCAATACAAAAAAACACTTTTTTATTAGAAATTTTATTTTCCTATTTTTTAATGATTTTAATTTCATGTATACCGTATTGCTTTTTCCTGTTGAACTTTTTAATAGACCCCTGCTCACCTCACGGTAACTAGGATACAGCATAACATGGCTTGGTATTTTCAGAAAATTGATCAACCTACTTACCTGCCCAGTAGATTTCTTTTTACCCTCGTAGATTCTCCATGATAAACCAGGACCAAAACTACCAATCTGCCTACCAACATTGTATTCCCTAGTAACAGCATTTCCCAGAACAGCACTTTTAATGCTGCCAAAGATTGATGATGATTGTTGAAGGTATTTATCCATTGTATTCTGAAATTAGAATAATAGTCTCATTAGTCCTGGTCAGCGTCCAACAAAAGTAGGAATCCTGGAATCTTAGATTTCGCAAGGTTGGAGCAAATTCAGAAAAAAAAGAAGATATTTTTAACGATTTATTGGTGAAACATCGACAAAATTTACAAAAAATTCAGAAGAAAATATTGAGATGCCTTTAAATCTGATTCCAGAAGTCTGCATTCTTTTTGGGACCCTCGGCCTGGTTCATCCACCGTTCTGACATGTGCTAATCACTTTCCTATTGATAACGCCTCCAATAAATAATTTGGTTTCAGGCGCCATTCCAAGGATTATAAGTTTCAAAATTTTAAAAGGTCGACTTACTCACAGCAATGTACAGTACATTGTGGTAGTTGAATGCATAATAAAATAGAATGGTCGATTATGTCAATAGTATCTACTGCTAAAGTGTACAGCAAAAAATATAACTTATGCCTCACAGAAAATGTTTTGATAATATTCTACAATGATAGAAACCTACTGAATAAAAGGTCGGGACTGAATTCAAAGTGAAGCAACAAAAAATAAATATTACCTCCGGAACTTCAAGGACAATATCAACAATAATACTATAACAGATATATAAACAGTGTTGTGAGAATTACTTGAAAAAGTAATTTATTAGCTTACAAATTACTTTTACTAAAAATTCAAAAATTACATTACTAATTACTTTTCCGAAAAAAGTAATTAATTACAAATTATTAATAACTTTGCCAAAAAAGTAATTAATTACTAATTACTTTGTTACTTTTAAAATATTCAAAATTATGTGCATTTTAGGCTAGACAGGAAGCGTTTCTTAAATATGTTTACTGTCTGTAGCTGAACCATAGTCAAACAACATCGAAATAATCAAAACTTTGAACGACCAAACAATAAATATACACAGGTAAAAAAGAAATTATAAAATAAATGAACATTTTCGGAATAGTTTGGTCAAATTAATGTGATTAATCTCAGTGTCAATTTTCGTTTTTGAACGTGATTTTTTCTGGCGATAAATTGTTGTAAATATTATGAGTTTTTCATCGATAAAATATCAAATTATCCATTCATAAGTCAAAAACATTTGCGTGTTTTTCTCATTAACTCAAAATGTGTTGGTTGACATTTTCATCTTTGAACAATAGAAGTGTCAAATGGCGTGACAAATAAATTCTATGTAAACAATGAAATTGTTTATTTCGAAAATCTTACCGCTGTTAATATAATATCAAAATCAAAACATTTAGAAAACAATAATCAACTCACACAAACAATAAATCATTTCAAATCATTTGGGACTTCACAGTGACAGGCTTAACAATATCGCACTGAAACATTTATGCCTTCTTCATAATAACAAAACAATAAATCTTTTGTAAATAAATCTGAAAAAATTATTTCGTAAAGTAATCGGAGAGTAACGTCAATTACTTTATCGCTGCAAATACTTGTTACTTGAAAAAGTAATTAATTACTTACTTATTACTTTCCTCAAAAAAGTAATTAATTACCCCTAAAATTACTTCAAAAGTAAGGAGTACCAAGTTACGCGTTACTTTTGTAACAAGTACTCACAACACTGTATTTAAAATGGATAATACATATAAGCGTGAATCATTAACACCATAAACTTTTATATGTGTGTATAATGAGTAACTGGGAGAGACTGACCGTGGTTACTGATTTGATTTTCATTAGACTAAATTCTGTCTGAAGAATGCACAAGCGCAAAACTCAGAGTCACGATAAAACTTTACTAACCTTTGTTTCTTTTAAAAATAGCTCTATGTCACTGTATCAAGCACTCTCTTAAATGGTTTGCATATTATCATTATTATTAATAAAGTGCAAATATTCTACAAGCCTTAATATCATCTATCGAGTTATTAGGCTACATATGTCCATACCATAGTGGAATCCATGCATGTTACGCCGGATAAGCCGGATATATCCGGCGTAGAGCTGAGTTGATTTTACGCCAAGTTGGTTTCTTTGGCGTGGAAATTTAATAATTTTCTATAACTAAATTTGGGCTTTTTGGCGTATTCTTGAATACTGACTTGGCGTGGTGTAATGTTGGCATAAATATTTGGCGTTCCAAATAAAACTTAGTAGGCCTGATGCCATGCCTAGCCCTGTGGGAATTACTATACAATTAAGCAGCTGTCAGCTTCGTGAGCTTCGGATTCTAGAAGATTCATTGCTCTGATGTTGGATAAGCAAAGTAAAATCAATCGAATTATCCCGCGTTTTTACGCTAGGGACTGGTATTGTTTTCCCTAGGGACTTGTTTTAACACAGAGCAATATGAAACTGACAACAGACATGGAACTCCGAAGTCCGAAGAGGAGTATTACTATTTATTTACAGTGTGTTACCTTCAAACGTTCAATAGAGCTTATGTAAGGATTAATATCATCCACTAAGTTAGTAAATGTGTCCAAAATGTATTCAAACAAGTAGTACTAAGTAACCCTGTAATTGACAATTAAGGTCCTCACCTAAAGTCATTGGCTCCTTCCTTGCAGTTCCAGGTTTATTACAAATTTAACTGCAGTTTAATCGTCGTATTCCAGTTAAGTAGGGCTAACTAGAAATAGATGTACCACGGATAGCTCAAATACAATTGCAGAATAGTAAACATCGACGGTAACCTAGTGAAGTTGAATCAATTTTACTGATTTCGACGTCAAAGTCGTTATTCGCTGACCTCACTCGTCCGCCATTTCAAAGCAGTTTCAGAGAAGCAGGCACTTGGCAGGCACTGGGTTCGAATGATGTCCAAAATTGAGAAACTTGAGCAACGGTAAACAGAATATTCAACAGGCTGCATGGAGTCATGCGCAGTAGCACCCTGTCCCGTCTGATATTTTGGCCACATCTGAATTAAATCTGAATCTCGCACGATTGACTGTACTTCGGTTTGATTTGTATTTCAAACTCAACTTGACTTTGAGATTTCTGATGGCGGCCAGAAAAATGGCGGTCTTGTCCGAAAGTAATGAGATTAAAGTTTCAAAATAACAGCTTTTGACAGTAGTCATCGTCATATAATATAATTTGTGTGGATACAAAGTTCTTATCCTGGTCATCGTAGAATTCCAGTACAGTTGATGTAATATTTATCAATTATTTCCACGTCTACGTTGTTACTTATCAACGAACAGTCTAACAGAGACAGAGTACACGGTGTATTTTTAAATAGCTAATATTGAATATTGGACAGGGTAAGGGAAGATATTTGAAAAATAAACATGAAGTATGGTGTAATCTAACTCAGCGCTTTGAATAGTAAGATATGATAATATCAATATAACATCAAAACATGAATAGATTGTACACATAGAATCTGGCATAGAATAGGCTAGTCTATATTTTCTAAAGTCATTGCTCATTGACCTTCAAATCATAGTCTATAACCTACATTAATCAGGCAAGTAAGGGAAGGAGCTCACTCAATCAACTGCGGTAATAATTGATGATAGTGAGGCTTAATGATCCATTGTCTATGATATGATTATCATATATACATGTATTTATCAGCTTTAATTTTAATCAATTCATTGAATAAGAAATTGATTTTTTAAATCTTTATAATTCTCAAACATTCAATATATTTCAAAATGTTAGTTATGATATGATATGTTAATATAGTACTTCTTATCGATAAAATCTCTACCAAGCCACAGAGTTTTGACTGAAACAAGTCAGTTGCAGTGTATTGCGCTGAAAGTCGTCATACCATAAACAATTATATTGAAGCTTCAAAACTAACAGCGTGCAGTATTAATCAATTCAGAAAATATCAATTATCTGAATTCCATAAAACAATGTAAATATTTAAAAATGCATGAATGAACGATAGGCTTTTAATCAATTTATTTCAATTTTAAAAACTACAAGTAGGCGTAACTGTAGTATAGTTCAATGATAGCAAGAGCCAGTATATATGTTCATGCCATCTTGAAGCAAGACCATACGCATTGAAGTGTGCATCAGATCGAATTAACACAAAATTGATTACGGGTATGAATGTTGTAATGATCCGATTCCAATCCGATTTGAAGCAATATGCCAATTATAAATATAATCCGATTCGAAGCAAATAATTTGTAATTAATGTAAACTAATCCAAGTTTTTAATGTATAGATTTATGGATGATTGCTTGATACAGTCTCAGGCGCTTTAATCAGATGTCTTTTCACTTGATGCTGGATGTTCTGCGTTAGACACTTAGTTACTACTACTGTGATAAAATACAAAACTACCACACAGCAATAATAAATACCAGCATGAATAAATGTGACGTACTATCACTGTATGTCGTATAGCTGGCTTTGCTATAACAACAACTAATTGATTTGCGAGACCCAATGGATAGTGAGCACAATGAAGGCTAAACTGTATCTCATTTATTATTCAATCTACACATAGACAACATAGATAGATTACAGGAATTATATAGGGTGCTGACATGAGACAGTCACATACAGCACATCAAAATGATAATACAATACGTACAATGAATCAATAATCTTGATCATTTCCTTGAAGAAATTGTATAATTGATTTCACATCAAACGTGTAATTGATGTACTAGAGAGTGGAATACTAGAGAGTGGAACATGAATGTCGCTATATGTACAAGAAGCAGTCAGTTGAGAGGAAACTAGAACACATTGATTAATCGCTACAAAGTACAAATACTCTTCCAAGTTTCAAAATCCAAAATCATCTGGAATCAATAAATACAAATTCGACCCAATCTGGTTGGATTCGCACATCTTTAATACGCAGGTGCAAAATAAATGAGGCTCAAAACTTTCAGAGGTTAAATTTGTTATTCACAACTAACATATATATATGTACTTTTGGAATGGACAAATTCTTTAATTATTATATTTTCTTATTCGTAATTGACAATATTGTCACTTTAGTTATACTTTCGTTGTGGGTTTGATTTTAAACACAGCCAAAAAGGTTGAAGGTTGTTCACTTAAATTATACCTGTCAGATATGACTCTGTGATAGTATGATTAATGTAGATTCTATTACAAAGTTTATATTATAGAGGCCAGAGGGTATGATTCTTCATTACTCAGAAATTTGGTCCTGATGCTTTTAAGAAAGTTTCTTTTAAATTTTATTTCATTTTATTATTACAAAATATTTCATTAATTATTATCATATGATTTTCACATAGATTTATCTTTGGTTGGTGCTACGCAAATAAGTAGGCATATTCCCCTACGAAAAATTTGTTGAGTCCATAACTATTCATGAACCTTAAATACAGGCTGTTTTACAAATTCTGGGCAGTAGTCACTTTTCTGAGAAGTTATTTTAAATGTAGTTTTTCGATTTGAATAGGCCTTTCAAGAAACATTAGAATAACTATTGTGTTGAGCCGTTTCAACTTTTCAAAGTGCAGTACTACACATACTGATCTTCATACTATACACTTATTTTTGTGCTGCTTTCAATTCTTCTTACTGACAATTTTTACAGCCTTGATAGTTTGGGCTGAACGTAGCTATAGCTGGTTAAATGACCTGTTTTTCATGAACAATTCATGAATATTTGTTGGTCCATTTAAAGTTCAAGAACTGTTATCACAGCCTGCATTTTGCGTATACTTTTACGGATTAACCAAAGAGCAGCAGACTAGGTGGCAGCCATGGGCCTTGTGAGAGGATCAAAACAGACGGGGAAACTTGCACTAGCGCAAGTTAAATAGGCACCTTCTCTAAACATTCTTGAGCACGAGCTTTACTTAGCGTATACTTTATTTCTAATCATCGATAATATAAAGGAAACCAATGCCATGTATCCTTGTTCAGTAGATTATGTAGGCACTTAAGGTGTTTTTGCATACTGTTGGTTCTCCCAGACGTCAGCACAGTATTCGAAATGATGGAAAACAAAGGCATCAACAAAATCTTTCTTGTTTCTAGATGTAAACATCAAGTGAAACTATGATTGGTAAATTGATAGTTGTTAAATGAATTCAATTAATTTCGACAATACAGGCAAAGAGAAATTGCTCCATAATTATTGTTATCCTGTTTATGAATATATTTGTGAATAGGGCTAATTTGACTACCTTGAACAATGCACACTGAAAATACCCACGTGACAAGAGAGAGATTCAAAACTCAGAGGGGGTGTAAGAGGAGAGTTTCCAACAAAATCGGTACAAAATTAGAAATGCATTTGATTGATTCTGAAGTGACTTAAAAGAAGGTAGTAGGGGAGACAGATTAGCTACAAGACTTGAGTAACAATGGCTTCAAAGGTTTTGGTACAGCATTGTGCTGCCCAGGGTTGCACCCATGTAGCTTTTTCTGCTACAGTATTCCAGGACCACGCCAAACGCCTAGTCTTATTAAAATTAATTTGAAAACAATGGCCACATGCCCCTTTGCCAGAATTCATAGTGGTCACCTCTATACAGCAGCCACCCGTCTACAGTGGTCACCCTTGGTATGCCTGAAATAGTATTTTCTATCTAATCAACCCTGCATATAAAGGCCACCTGCATCTAATGGTGTGATGGGATAATTTGTTTCACTTCGCAGTTTACAATTTAAATTTAACCACATAAGCTTCAAGCTCGTTTGCATGGGAATGAATGTCTGAACAGCAGTCAAATTTATAATCAACTAATTGAAATTACTATTAGCTCTATTACATGAAAGTTACTGGTACGTATAGATAAAATACATTGTGTGAGGCGATGAGGAATCAAACCCTGGTCTCCCACAGGGACTACATGCACTCTACTATTGAGCTACCAGTCTACATTGATCAATTTATCTATCTCTCATAGCTGGCTGCTATACACAGATTTCAACCGTATCTAGCCTATTTCTAAACTTCAACTCATTATTTTGATATTTGCTTGAAGAACATCAATTTTCATAAATGTATGATATTTTTAGTAAAAGAGTACACACACAGAAGTAGGCCCTACACAAAATATAAACCATCCCTCTATTGTTTCATGATTTCTGCCAAGGCATGTTAGGGGCATATTTGCTATTGAAATGTTAACATTTCTCTTTGCCGATTACTAGGCTTAATCTACAAAACATATGTCCGCGTACAGTCGAGCTCTCAGCCTCCCGTATGTCTAACATAATTTTCTAGGAGGTAGTTTAATATCACGAGACATCCTGATGAAGATTACCGATGTTGCTTAAATTTTAATTATCTTGACTGATCACCTCAGAATGCCGTCTCTTTCAACTTTGTAGCCTAGGGGCCTACCGTTTATAAATCAAAAATTAGCTTAGCCTATAATCTTGTAGATTGTCCATTAGTTATTTGTTGTGTAAGTATCTCATATTGATGCATATACACACATGTTGATACATATTAATTAATAATTATTAAAGGCAAGGTGTAAAGGATTATGGCAAAGTAATCGTCCCAAATGCCACAATTATCCTGTTTCTGCAAGTGGTTAAGAATCCATTTATTAGCTGTGCTATATCCACGGTGGAACACTTTATCAGAGGATTTTGTTCTGCAAGTAGCCTACATTTCTATGATTTTAAACAATATTACAAACATTTACTCTGGCTCAGTGTTGCAAAGTCTACAATACAAATAGATAAGTTTGTTTACTATTTCAGATAAGTTGTTTTTAAAAACAATAATTATTAGTTTTCAACTGAATTGAGATACTGTATACAAGGTTGTGGTGTGTGCTTGTGTGTAGTGGAGACCAAAAGCTCTTCCATAATAGTCGCTCATTAATGTTAGCTTTATTGTAATTTAATAAATACTATATCAGATCAAAGACAGTGGATCACTAAGCCTATCTATAATCAGTTAGTACCTTAGCCCTTACTTGATTGAGTGAGGTCCTTCCCTTACTTTTCTGATTAATGTAGGTTATGGACTATGATTTGAAGGTAGGCTAGTCTACGAGCAATGACTTTAGAAAATATCGACTAGCCTATTCTATGTGTACAATCTATTCATGTTTTGATGTTATATTGATATTATCATATCTTACTATTCAAAGCTGAGTTAGATTACACCATACTTCATGTTAATTTTTCATATATCTTCCCTTACCCTGTCCAATATTCAATATTAGCTATTTAAAAATACACCGTGTACTCTCTGTCTCTGTTAGACTGTTCGTTGATAAGTAACAACGTAGACGTGCAAATAATTGATAAATGTTACATCAACTGTACTGGAATTTTACGATGACCAGGATAAGAACTTTGTATCCACACAAATTATATTATATGACGATGACTATTGTCGAAAGCTGTTATTTTGAAACTTTAATCTCATTACATTCGGACAAGACCGCCATTTTCTGGCCGCCATCAGAAATCTCAAAGTCAAGTTGAGTTTGAAATACAATTCAAACCGAAGTACAGTCAATCGTGCGAGATTCAGATTTAATTCAGATGTGGCCAAAATATCAGACGGGACAGGGTGCTACTGCGCATGACTCCATGCAGCCTGTTGAATATTCTGTTTACCTTGAGCAACCATCAAAATTCTTGAGGGCGTGGATAGGGGTGGTATTGAAAGGGGCCTACGAGATTTTTTTCGTTTGATTTTCTCTTAGTTGGAGTTCTGTCAATTTCAATAGCAACATTGATCACACGCACCATTCTACATACAATCATTACAAAGATTTAATTATTAATATTTTATATGTTGTTTTGTGAATGTAGATTGTTTACGTGATGCGGTACGGCCGTACGTAAAGGTTATCGTTATTATGTGAATGTTAAAGGATGTGGCACTGTTTTATATATTATTGTAACTTTAGTGTTAATGACATAAAGGAATTGTAAATGTAGCTAAAATGTAATATGTTAGAGTTATATGTTGTTGAATGAATCGCTTAAAGTCTATCATACGAAGCGTACGAACAAAGTTTAGAGCTATGAAGAAACGCTTCGTTTTATGTCTCTCTCACACCGACCCAAAGTCTTTACACAAAGACATCCCCGTCTATAGGACCACTGATAATTGAGTAAATATATTTAGTGAATGAATAGAGCGACGAGTGAGATTTTGTTCATAATTCACAAACATTTCCAATCTCAATCGACTCTCACAGCAACTGATATTTCAAAAATGAAATGCAACGTTTACGATGTGCTTAGAAATATAAAATAACATAAATCAGATCTAATTGATGTTCTAAAACGTTTCTGAATTTCAAGCACTGAGTAAAAATGATATGCTATCACATTTAAAATAAATGTTCACGACTGCCCAAATTAATTGTAAACATTTTTCATCAAAATTTGAAAAATTCTACTTTAAAACAAACGTGTAAGACCTATATTAGAAAGGAATCCCCCTTTATGGAACCCTTGTTTGATGAAGGACATTAAATCTCTTGAAAAATTCTACACCGATTCACAAAATTTGTGTATAGAACTGCAAATCTGGCTTTCAATGATTATAACGATCGTTTAAAACATCTTGATATTGAAACATTAGAACTGAGGAGGATGAAGATAGATCTAGTTATGATGTTCAAAATCACACACAATCTGATTGATCTATCTCAAACCTCCATCAATTGTAAATACAATGTAGATAAATATTATATGAGTGGTCATCCATTTAAACTATATCCTCTGCAATAAATCAGATTGAATTGTTCAAAACATTTGTTATGCAACAGGGTGATTCCTTGGTCGAACTCTTTACCATGACCTGTCGTCATACTTCAAAAACTGTTCAGGGATTTAAAAAGTCACTAGATTTTGTCATGATTTAGTTTAATAAACTATATTAACCTATATACACTGTATTTGAAGTTATCTTGTTATATTTTTATTTTAACTCAGTTGTAAAATAGCTGTATGTGAGTGGAATTACTGTTGTGAAATTTCCCTGTATTTGCCTGTCATTTTCATTTTATGACAAGTAAGTCATATCATATATCACATCATGTGTTCATCCTTGAATTTGATATTTGGCTAGAATCCCCTTCCCAAAAAAAATATATTATATCTAAACCAGTACATACCCTACAGGTTACAGGCTACAGCTAGCAATCAATGGATTCACGTTGATATTCTGAACTAATAGCAATAATTAAAGCTAAACAATTTGTTAGAATGTGTCCCGAAGACAGTTCCATGCTTTCGTTTCTATCTGAGTTTTCATGAAAAGAGCTTGGAAATGCTTTTTGACTCTAATTAACTCAGAATATCAATGTGAATATTTGTAGACTATTATTCTACTAACGATAGTCAAATTGTTTCTACTATTGGCTGATTTTTTATATGGTACAATAGTATTTTACAGATTGTACAGATCTACTGAAATGTTCCACATAAAAAAGTTATATCAATATCATCATCATCATCATCATCATTTATTCAGAAACCTTTAAAACAGACATTGATATAGGGTTTAGTAACAGAACAAAAAATAAGTGAAGTAAATTATCTTAAAAATGTAAATGCTTCTTAGGAGAATTTTGAAAGTAGGCCTGCTCTGAACTTCCTTCATTGCATTGCATCGTGCCAAGTGTGCGCACCAGCATCTTGAAATGAATGGCGATGGCTAAACTTGATGTATATATGTCATTATGGGTGTGAGATTTTGTCTTACGATCGTATTTGGTCGCTGAAATATATGGGAGAACAGAAGAGGATCAGGATTGAATTTAATTTTATGATTGAATATTAATTGATGTCAGTTTATTTGAACTGTGGCAGAGGGCCCACCATATAGAAAAGCAGACTATATATAAAAATTGGCACATTACCGTCGTTTTTGATGTAATCCGGAGTTTCTAGAACGGAATTGTCTGCTTGGACCATCAACAGGATGTGCTTTTCTAGTTTTCTACAGAAATATTTTGAGACTTTACTCAAAGCTACTCGAGACATGTATAGCTTTTCAGAATCTGTACATCAATTTTATATGAGACAGCATAACACATGAAACCAGAGGAGAATTCTGTAATTGAAATACGTATCCTTATGTAAAAGATAATAGAAATATTTGATCTTGTATAATTTATAACTCCATTTTCTAAAACTTTCATCTATCTATCATACATTAAGGGATAAATCTTATACAGTTTGAAAAGTTCTGTTTTCGACATTTTCTTACAATATTTCTACAAAATATTCTCCGTTTATAGAAGGATTGGAAATCAATTAGCAACGAAATTATTTATATCGTCAGTCTGTTTATAAAACAGTCAATTTTCCATTTATGAAAGCAGAGAGGCAAATCATTATTCTCTGCTCAAATATCGACCAGCGAAACTCCAACTTTCTTGCGTGTGTTTAATCAATAAACATTCCATTAAGAAAGGGGACGTTGCTTTTCATCAACTTACTGAAACCTGTAAAACAACAGAACCAGTTCAATCTTAGCATAGTCCATCTTAGGAATTCTCAAACTTTAACTGATACAGAACACCTGTAACTTGTGTTTACAAGGGCGACCTAATGATATAAAATCAGTTTCAGACAGATTAATTATCCTTCTATCTGAGGTGGATGATCGCTGTACCCGGAAGCTGTTCTCCATTGTTATATGTTCTTCATCATAGTTTATTTAGAAATACCTGATTAGTGCATTAACTGATAACAGCACTGTATTAAGACACTGAATGACTAATCAATGTATATACTGCTTTAAGAGGCTAAAGTAATATGCATGTAAACGAGTATTAAGACTTGAAAGAGCTAGCCTGCGTCACAGACTAAAACAATTCAAGAAATGTTGCTAATTAACGTTCTCGAAATGTTTTGGTCTGTGACGCAGGCTAGAAGGAGCTAAACTTTATATAGCATACGTAGAAGCGAGACAAAGAGGCTTACACCTGTACACATAATACATTTACTTAAATTCCTTAATATCCAACTCTAAGTATACGTTATATATATTAAAATTCAAAGAGATCAGCTTTAGTATCAATAGCATAAAATGTACCTTTATCCGTTGGTAATCGTTCAGTGATCATTTTCTGGTAAAGCTGGCATTAACGATCGTCTTTTTTGCAATGCAATATTAGGCGATTTACTTAGATTGGTATCTTCAACTGCTGCACTTACTATCCCACCAAATAAATGACTTTCTCTTCTTGAAAATTTCTTTAATCTTTTTTCTCGGAAATCGTCTTCAGATGCTGGTAACTCATCTGTAGCATTATCTTCTGTTATTGTCATTCTAAACTGTGGATTTTCATCAGCTGATTTAGCAGAATCAAGACTACCATTCGATTCTGCTTCCATTGCTTCTAATGCAGGTCCTTTTAAAGCATTTGCAGCATTACATAATACTCGACGTCTCTTTTTAGGTAATTTTAATCTTGCTTGTGCATGAGAATAATATAAATTAAAATTGTTCACAATTACAGGCACTGGTAATGCGATCATTAATACACCTGACACTGCACAAAGACTACCAACAATCTGAAAAAATCAAAATAATCAAATTACCAGCAGGCAAGTACTTGTTTCTGGCCATTATAGCTTACATCAGTACTGCTCAGTAAACAATTAGGGATTGACTTCAGTATATACCTACTAGGTCAAGATGAGGTAATCAATGTTGTGAAAAATTGATCAGATGAAAAAAAGTAGAGTGCTCAGACTACTGAAGTAGTGAGTAATGAATTCAAAAATAGTATAGAAGCAGCCCAAGTCAATAGCGCTTAAAATTGCGCATGGATTATATAATAATAATAATAATAATAATAATAATAATAATAATAATAATAATAATAATAATAATAATAATAATAATAATAATAATAATAATAATAATAATAATAATAATAATAATAATAATAATAATAATAATAATAATAATAATAATAATAATAATAATAATAATAATAATAATAATAATAATAATAATAATAATAATAATAATAATAATAATAATAATAATAATAATAATAATAATAATAATAATAATAATAATAATAATAATAATAATAATAATAATAATAATAATAATAATAATAATAATAATAATAATAATAATAATAATAATAATAATAATAATAATAATAATAATAATAATAATAATAATAATAATAATAATAATAATAATAAATAATAATAATAATAATAATAATAATAATAATAATAATAATAATAATAATAATAATAATAATAATAATAATAATAATAATAATAATAATAATAATAATAATAATAATATTAATAATAATAATAATAATAATTATGATATTAAATATTTAATAGTAAATTCAATGATCACAACAATATTTTATTTTAAATTTATTTAATGAATTAATTTGAACGATTATTCCTACTTCTCTGTGAAAACTGTTTTGCATTTTTTGACATTATAAACATCAACATCAAAATGGTCACTCTATAGGAGATGATTGGTCAGATATTTTCTGTTTGGACATATTATTATTGGGGGAGGGAGACTCAGCAATAATTATGATGCAATCTCATAAGTTCTAAATCAAATTATCAGGATAATTCTAAGATGTGTGGTTGCATAGCGTGTTTATGTAAATTATTACGAGGACATTAGTTTGTGTCAAATTTTAAATATTTATTTTTGCAATTTTTTTTAGGATGAACATGTACTTTGAAAAAGTACTTTGGGCATATTTTTCATGATCGGGATCATTTTGTTGTCATCTTCCCAAAGTCCTATTTGAACAACAAATAATATTTAACGTATTCTATAATTTACATGTAGGCTATAATAAATTTTAGTTAAAAATGCTGAAGTCAAACTTAATTCAAATATATAAAACACTTCTTCAAATTTCAAACTTTTTTTTAAAACTTTTTTCAAAACTCTTGAAGTTTCAAAGTAATCTAGAAAGCCAAAAAATAGATTTATAAAGTTTCAGAATCTGAAATTTCTTACCCCAAAGAGTATTTTGCTCAGCTCAATGGAATATGGACCCAAAATAAGTTGCACGTACGTTTCCATATACCCATCATATTGGAGTTAATCCCTAGGTTAATTCTCCATATTTTATTCTATAATTTACATGAATAATAAATTTTAGTTGGAAATGCTGAAATGAAACTTTATGCTCCCATACCTTTCCTCCTATTGTTTCAGGTACCATATCACCATATCCAACAGTTGTCATAGTAATAACAGCCCACCAAAATGTTGTTGGAATAGATTCAAACTTAGTCCCTTTTTCATCTTTTTCACAATAATAGACAAGACTTGAAAATATGACGATGCCAATTAACAAGAAGAATATCAATAATAATAACTCACTGAAAGACGCCTTTAATGTATGTCCCAATATTTGTAAACCCATACTGTGTTTAGATAATTTTATGATTCGAAATACACGAATTAATCTTAAAAGTTGTACCCAAAATACACTATCAACTCCAAATCCATACTTCACAATCAACGTGACAAAGAATGGTATAATAGAAAAGAAATCAATCCAATTGGTAATACTTTTGATAAACGCAAAATGATCTGGACAGAATATAAATCGTGCTGTTAATTCAAATGTAAACCACGTGACACAGATTGCTTCCAATATTACTATCACTAAACGCTTTGATGAGCTATTTCGAAATGTCTCGAGTGTTTCAAGGCAAAATAATAAAATTGATACGATAATTGACGTCATACTGATTATAGCAACAGCCTAAATAGAATAAAGAAATCATAATACAGTATTAACAATAATATGTATACCAACTTGTACGCGACTTCAGTACAGTCATTTAATAGGGTTTTGGACTTGTACGCGACTTCAGTACAGTCATTTAATAGGGTTCTGGACTTGTACGCGACTTCAGTACAGTCATTTAATAGGGTTTTGGACTTGTGCGCGACTTCAGTACAGTCATTTAATAGGGTTTTGGACTTGTACGCGACTTCAGTACAGTCATTTAATAGGGTTTTGGACTTGTACGCGACTTCAGTACAGTCATTTAATAGGGTTTTGGACTTGTACGCGACTTCAGTACAGTCATTTAATAGGGTTTTGGACTTGTACGCGACTTCAGTACAGTCATTTAATAGGGTTTTGGACTTGTACACGACTTCAGTACAGTCATTTAATAGGGTTTTGGACTTGTACGCGACTTCAGTACAGTCATTTAATAGGGTTTGATTCCGCAGGCCTCGCGAACGAGGCCCAAAGTAGCCTCAGTTTATCAGTAGTTTTCATTTCACTCGGCTGCTCATGCTGAAAAATCGTATGGGAAAGAGGAACAATATGGAGCCAAGTCTATCAACCAATCTTTAACAGGAGCAAGTCTATTGATTGCCGTCAGATCTGAAGTCATCCACTCACAAAACGCACACACACACGCTTTGATAATAATTCATCAACCTGTCAACCCCATGGAGAAAACTAGCTTAATTACACGGCATGTTCCGATAAATGAGGAATCCTAAATAAATAACAATAACACTTCAGTATAGAGGGTCCATATCAATTTCAATTTATTTGGAAACTGAATAATGGAACACCTTAATTTAGAATAATTGCACTAACATCGAGGATCGAAATAGCAATAGATGGTTTGCAATCACCCACGAAGGCATTACACGAACAAAGATGTGAAAATTGCCTCAAATTTCGAACATTGGTGAAGAAAAAAATCATAATGCAAATCTAAGTAAACCATTCGCTGAGCCTTTGCATTACAGTGGTAAGGCCAGTAAGAATAGTGTGACAACTTACTTTTGCAAGACGTGATGAATACGGTTCTTCGAATAGCCTCCACATCGACGGTTGCCATCTTTCATAAAAGGAGCGATGGTCAGATATTTCGTTATCCATTACTTTAAAACCATACCTTGCTAAATCAGGTTCACTTTCTTCGTCAAATTCATTTTCAAACTCAATACCTTGAAACAAAATTTAGTGATAAAATATAATTTTAACCATTATTTACAACAAATTTAATTATAATTTTTTAGTACTATTAGTACTGTACTGTAATATCAATATTTTAAATATTCTGTGTTTAGACTCGTTCGTTTTCACAGCCTTTTCTTTTCTATAACCGTATTGTTTGGACGATAGCCCCTGTTTATAACAATATTGTATGATGTTTTTAAGTTTTTGATGTAATAAGTTGTATTGTAAGGCTAGGCAAGTTGATTGGCAGTTCATCAGCTATGTGACTCCAATCCGTTGCAATGTAGTTTATTTGATGGAGTTCTTTATTGATTGGACTTAGTGTTTCGTCTCACAGTAACTTGTATTCATACAGTCCTTATTTTTGCCAGAATACATACATTGTAAATTTAAATAGTATAAATACAACTGTAACTTAATGAGCGAACGTCATTATAATTGTAATTGTAATATTGTATACGTCCTATAAACCTATTGTAAATAACAACTCTTAGCTATCGACCATCAAAAATTAAGGATGATCCTGTCATAGAGGCTCTGCAACTTATGTTATCTACACAGTCACTGATAGAGAGTAGCCAACATCAAACGTTACTATATCAAAATAAAGAATGAATCAAAAATCCAATACTAATTATTATTATACGCTACAATAGTCCGTCAAACCGGAGTAGCGCATTTAAGGCGAGTCGTTACTCAGATTTTGCTTACGCGCAGATCTTATTCGTTGTTTAAGTAAAACTGAGGGTGTGTTCTTTGTCAGTAGTGCTTGAAGATCAGACTGTTTTACATACTGTTATAGTGATGAAAATGTAGATAATGGTAGTTAGAATGCGTATTCAATCAAATATTAGTAAAAATGTTATGATTTATTACCAAAAGTTGTTGAATTAAAGAGCAATTGACCCAATTCCGTTACACATTTCGAAATATTTTATACTGTAACTCTAATTTTCATTACATCATATGGTGAATGATTCTAGACTATATTTGCAATCACTGTATAATAATCAAAGTGTCCCTATGTCCCTATAGACTACTATACACATGCAGATTATAGATTCACGGCTGCTACCGGTTTATGTAGTTATTCACATTGGCATAACATGTTAAAGATAATCTATAAATATCCTAACCCCTTGCGATAAATGGGGAATCTCTGGTGGGGAATCTCCATGCACAAGATTATCATTTATAGTACAGCATATGCTTAGACGTGACTTGACGGTGAGATGAGTTGAGTTTTAAACGTATCATTGATTGGATTTCTGATTAAGTTACCTCACTAAAACGTGAGTAGCTCAATTAGTCGAGGTATATGACATTGAACAAATTACAACGGTTTCTGATTAGAAATATATGACAAAAGACATGTCTGTAATAAGTTCCATAAGTTAAAATCAAAAGCATAAATATATATATTCATCATAACATCTATGAGCCAATGTATATTACTCATTAGTAATTGTTTTGGAAAATCGTAGCGTCCCGCAAAAATTACGCCATGAATTTTATGGTTTTCAATCATATGAGGTATTCTCATGAATGACTCAAAATCGTCAGAACGCTATTTTCTAATTTGAATAAGTGCTATAGTATAATTCATTCAATTTCAGCTTAAGTTTTGCCTTTCAATTAGCTTAGTTAATGTTTGGTCACTGTAATAATCATTAGTCTAATTATAGCAAAACAGTCCTACGCAATGATGACGTAGGGCTCCTTTGTATTTTTGCTCAACAAGTAACTATAGCGTCAAGAAAATCCCACTATATTTTTGCAGTGTATATATATATATATATATATATATATATACATATGAATTATTATAGAATTAAAAACAATAACGAGGCAAGAGCTTTTCCGTAACTCGGAGTTGCAAGCATTTATTTTGCGATCATCAGACGGTTTACGGTATCACCGCAAAGTTAAGGCGTGAAACTCCGGGTTACAGAATAGGCTTTAGCTTCATCTTTATCTTTGTTTTCAGTTCTATATTATTAATGGGGAACCTAAAGGAAATCTTACCGCAAAATGTGATAATAGAATAAATTTATTATGAAACTAAAGGTTATATGGTTTTTACTTGAAATATTCTTCGTTTTTATCAAACATTCATGACATTCATCTATATGTGTTTACATAATGATAATAATATGTATCGAGTAATATATATTAATAAATATTTATAGATCCGTTTGAAAATCTAGGAAAATCATATTTGTATTATGTTACATAAGAGATAAATATATATTAGGATAATATGACTTTCCATAAAAAATTTCACAACATATTTAATTTAAAAATGGCTAATCATCATCATCATCATCATCATCATCATCATCATCATCATCATCATCATCATCATCATCATCATCATATTTATTTCAGAGACCTTTAAGTAAAACATCACTTTTTTCAAAGGACTGAAAATGATGTAGAGAAGATAGCAGAAATTTGAGAAGAAATTCTCACTTTCAATTAGTATGTCATATCAACTACCATCACGTGTATCATTTAAACTTTTCCTAGCGAAAGGATGAATTTCAACACCAATAACATCTTGGGCAAATAATTGATCTTAACAACAGATACACTTATAAGAATCTAGTATTTCTACTGAAAGTGCGTCATTAACTATATTGATAAGATCACATTCACTGACTTATTAATGCACAATCACACTGCTAACCGTTTTAATCAGTAACAACTTCACTTCACCTATATAGAGCTTATAAATTATTGATAGAAGATCGTTTCTGATAAACAATCTACAATTCAATAGCTATCAGATCTTATAATTGAAGAAATGACCATAATGACGGTCATTTCAAACACCAAAACAAGCATTTGCTGTGAAGTCGGCTGGTTTATTAAATTATCTTCAATTTCTGATATTTCTCAAGTGTGCAGTATCATCAATATTACTCTATATGGCGTCAAAGTTCAAATGCCTTTCAGATGCCAGAGTACATGTTCCTCATCATATTAGTCACATTACTATAATGTTCAAGAAATAGGTCATTCAAGACTGTAGATTGAGTCTATTGGTAGATATATAGGGTGATCTGAACCATACCCCCTCTATAGGTCTCAGAAACAAACAATACTGAAATAAATGACTTCGGTTGTGCACACTGCCCTATACGCAGAACGTATTCCATCGTACACACAAACAATTTGAACCTTCTTAATCAGATAACAGCTTAGTTCATTATTGGATTCATAAAATTTACCCGATTTCTAGTTACATAAACTTGCACGACATGTATCTCCGTTCGATTGTATATACTTCTTACTGATATTTACTGTAAATAGCATGGGCAAGGTTCAAATTCCAAGGGTCACCTTTGCCACACTTAATTAAATTACAGTTCCTTCTAGTAATCTTGGCTTAGGCTTCACAATAGGCCTACAGTATACATATAGACTTGATGCATACATAATGTAGTGACAACTCAAATATAAAATCCAATAATGAATGTATATTTCAAAATAGATGAAAACAACCTAAGAGAACAAGAAACGAGTTTCCTCTATAAATATCACAGTCCAAGCAGCAAAGGCTATGCACATCAGTGACTGTTGCGCATGCGGGAGATCGCTTTACTATTCCTCGTCAGTCCTGTCAGCACATAAACAAAATGTGATCGGTCATTTAATGACCAATTCGAATGTCTATTTCAAATCTTGTGCAGTGTCAAATTCTAACCATGTATAAATAGATTTATAACATAGAACGAGTGAAGCTTTATCAAAACCTAATGTCGAAAGACAATAGGCTCTTCAATTTGTGATTCAAAATGAATTCGATTGTCCGATGATTCAGAACAAGAACATCATTGCTTCGAATCATGGTTCAACGGTTTGATCTTTTCTCATAATGCACGATATTCGTGATAATTTAAGACCATACTGCACAATATTCGTGATAATTTACGACCTTATTGAATGATATGCGTGGTCATATATGCACGGGGGAAAATTTATTGAAAACGTATAAAATATTATTCTATTTTATAAATCAAGTAATAAACACTTTCTTGTGTAATATTGGTTACATAAACACTCGATTTGTTATAAAGTACTCAAAAAGGCTTCAGAAAATCACTCGCCTCGGCAGCTCTTGATTTCCAAAGTCTCTCTCGTGCCTCATGACGAAACAATCGTGTTTATATAACCCATATTATACCCATCAGTGTCACTGTTATCCAGAGCTTCATTTCCAAGAAATTGCAATAAAAGAAAATCACACCCTCGGCGAACCAACAAAGATAAAGTTACGAAAATTCACGTAGTAATATTGATCAATTTTAGATACAATTGATAGACTGCAAAAAGCTCACATAATTTCCTACCACTTTTAGGACACTCATATAAAGTATGGTTCACTATTTAAGTGAAGTTAAATACCAATCCAGACACGGTAAGGTATATATACGGTATTATACTTTTCAGACATAATTGCTACTTTCTAATTGTATATGTTACAAAAGAACAAAATGTGTAAGGCGTAAAATGTTTTACAATTTGCAAGTTTATCCATCTGCATAACAAATAACGTTTGGATAAATAAACAAGGACACTGCATGTGTGACGATTAATTGAGGTAGATTTGCTAAATAATGAATATAGAATCCCTTCAAGAAGTACAAGGTTACACCATATACATATTAAAGTAGTAGAAACATCTGTATCATAGTATAACATAGGTTTATAATTCAATTACAAATATTTCTACCAAATAAGTTTCCTTCCTCGATCATTGATTGAAAACGTTTTATATTTAACAAGCTTAACTATGCTGGAGCTATTTAAAGTAGCCAGGTTTATTTATCACCAAGGGTGGCAGGAATTAATATTTCTTAAACTTATCAATAATGTCAGCAATCTATGTCTGCCTAACACTTTACATGTAGAGATGACCCCATATAGTGTTCAAACTGATAGCTCCAAAGATATGCAATGAAACTTGAAGCATATCAACAGAATTAAATCAAAAATAAATTGACGTTGTAAGAAAAGCTTGAAAATTTTTTATCAAACGAATATATCTACTGTAGCATTTTTCTCTTTGCCACCACAATGAAAAATAGAAGAATGGGTTTGAAGCTAATATAAGATAGATGATAATTGAAAATGCAATACATTACCAATTTTATTATAATAAACAGTACATGCATTCTACTTGAATATTTGCTGACTAACGATTGTTTATGGTGACTATACATCTTGAAAAATGCGATTCACAGTTGATTGTTCAAAAATTCTGCAGCGCAGTTTATATAAAAGTTATGCTTCGAAGAAGATGTATTATCTCAGTTATTTCGAAAAAATTAAATTCATTCCAGGGGATTTTTGCCTCTAAACTTAGCTACAAGTTTTTGATATAGACCCTTTTGGTATATTACCCCTTTGGATTACAGCAAATATAATATAGCTTTAAAAAACATATTAGTTTCTTAGTGTAGAGTAATAATAATATAAAGCGATATTATAGATTACGGGAAAGAAATATCATTATATAAATGAAATATAATTATAATGAAAATTATCCTACCTTCGAATTCTTTTAAAGTTTCCTGCGCATCTCTGTGCTGCCTATAATTAATCCAACAACAGGATTCCACTTGAGTATCATCTATTCCCCAATATGATAACTCATCTTCGAATAAAGGACCACAAACATCATACGCAGTATGTAATTTACCCGTACGATAATAGTTCAAAATATGAGGAAATACAGTTGGATGTCGATCAAAAAAGAATTCCCCGCTTTCAGCATCATAATCTGAGGTATTAACCGCAGCGGTTTCCGCTAACCATGCTAAACGTGTATCTGGTATATTTTTCAACGTACTCCGATATGTTTCATGTCGTATACCACCAACATTAATACAAATACGATCTTTCCGACGACTTTTACTTCTATTAAGTCCGTGTTCTGAGTTTTCGCCCTCTTGTTGATCGTATTCTTGACTTCTTAAAGACAAATCTTCTTCAGATGAATAATGGGGAGTAGGAGATCCTTGTGTTGTTGTTTGAGATAGAGGAATATTAACACCATTACCAACCCATTGATCATGATCACCTAGAGAGTTTAAGCGTGGTGGAAACGACTCCACCTCCTCGCGTCGTTCGGGAACTTCAAGCGGAGTCATAGTTCAAATTTTCTAATCGCTAAAATTCGCTGTTTAATTGTATATATGCATTAAAATCGCAATGTATTAGTTAATGCGTTAGATGATATAACCCATACCATTATATATGTCGACTTCTTCTTCTTGAAAGAATAGTATAATATGAATATATGATGAAATATTCCTGTTACTACAAGAAATTACAACGAATAAAAGTAACAAATGCAGGTGACCTCTATACTTTATCCATGTAAGTCCACAATGTTTTAAGTAATAGCAGTAAACTTCACAAATAATACCAAAAATCTTCAAAATTAAACACCAACCAACTTACACAGTTCAATAAGATGAAATCTGTTGTAAATTCAATCTGAAACAAATCGAGCACTTGGAGATTTTTAATTTGACTAACAATAATCGTTTGGAATGGAACTGAAGCGAATGTATTTCACAAATAGCAAGGAGCAGGTGAAATGGGAGGTTGTACTTTAAAATAAACAAAACAATAGAATAGAAACCATTTCTCTTCCTTTTCTTAACTCGTTCTTTTTGCGTACTAGAGATACCGCGATTATTGAACGTTAATGGCAATCATAAAAAATATCAACTGTATATCAATAATTTCTTGTAGTATAATTCCATTTATATAATACCATTTGTATAGCTGTCTGTTATAAATGTCAAACGAACAAAATGCACAATCGTTATAAGATGAATTCTTCGTGTGCTTAATTTTCTTGCGTCAATAAATCTACCTTACAATTACAATGCTTCTCCTTGGCAACTGAGCAGTTTGTCATATCAGCGCATGCGTGATATTTCAGCAGCTGTATGCTTTAGCAGGTGCATTTTTGGTGTGTCCACCACAAATTTATGTAAATGAACCATTTACCCAATATACTCACAGGAAAGCAGACCGAGCAGGATACAGAAGCATTATAGGAAAGCTGAAAGTTGCAAATGGTTGACATGGTGACAGTGTCAAGTTCAATCAATATGTCGTTGTCGTAGTAACAAGGATAAAGATGGCAGATGGATTCAAAAAACCATCTGTTTGCATTTCTGACGCTTTATCTTTCCTTAATGCTGGAATAAAATAATTTATTCAAACCAACTCAAAGAGTCTTTGCAAAGAGTCAACAAATATTTCAACATACAAGCCACATTTTCAACAAAAATAGTAGATAAATATACAAATAAACGCAATCAACAGGGTATTTATGAATTATGATTAACAAACGAATGAGTACCATTATGTACATAAGCAGTCATTTGTAAATGAAAAATTGCCTTGTTCAGAATGCTGATTAAAAAAAGTCTAAAATGGACATACCATCTGGGATCTTGTAAAATGACATCACCTTCCCACACAGAAGACATCATTTTAGAAGAATACATTTTAGGTCTAGATATTCATATATGTGACTTTGTTATCTTTTTCAAAATAATAGTGAATGAAAAGGAAAGATGACTGTTGATAATGTTAATCAGTTTAAAATTGTTAGAAAACGGTTTTACTGAAACAGATCAATATTAACACTGCCTTGTCTACCATCTGTTGTTGTTTAACAAAAAAGCTTCATTTTTCATTTTTTATCAGACTTATCAGCAGGGCAACATAACTCATGTTCAAGAAAAATGTTCCTAATTCTTTTTAATAAAAATGAAATTCTTTTTAAACTGTTCTCATATTTGACATTTTTCACTGAGCTAGAAAATGAAATTTCTTCGACAGCAAAGGGCATTATTTTTTAAAAAATAATAACACACATGCAACAAACACTAAACCATAAAAATGTTATGAAAGTGTTGTGAAAACACCGTGAAAATGTAAAATCTGAAAAGAACAAATTTTGTAGGCCATGAAAAAGTTACAAAACCATGAAAACTTCCACATTCACAATATTAAAATGTGAATTTCATGCCAAGAAAATGTCATGAAAACCCCCTGGAACTTCATGCTTTTATCATGGTTTTGCTCCTAGAATAGCTGGTTGTTTTGTTCTTATTAAGATGATTTGTGATGACCCGGAGATGACTTAAATAAAGCACTATATATTATTTCCATATCAATATGTGCCTAATTTTTAATTATTCTTTAAGACACATTGTATGCCCACGAAAAAGATTAAGACAATTTGATCAGTATGCAATCAAATACTATAATGAAAACAACACCGGTACATAATAAAATTAATTAGTTAAAGGACTCAATAAATCTCCATACATAATCCATTATTAAAATCCCGATTAAAATCCCACATAAGTTTATGAGTAATATCCGTATACGTAAAAAGATTGAAAGTTTAGACAATATCCCAAACTTTAGGGCTTACGCTTCATTCAAGATGCATGACATGCAACTACTGACGCCATTGCGACTTCACGGCATTTTCAAGGTCTTTTTACAATTTAATATCATGAATATGGATGTTAATCATGGTTTTCAAACTTATTCGTGGCTTAAAAAAGTTGTGGTTTTTACCTTTTTACATTTTCATGGTGTTTTCACAATTACACTTTCATGACATTCTCATGGTTTTGTTGTTGGTAGTGCCGGTTGTTGCAGTGAGATCGAAATTGACTTGGACTTGATCTATTTATATATGCACTCAGGATATGCACTAGATATACGAGGATGAACAGAAATATACCCGTCCCCTTTATTTTAGTACCGTTTTGGTATCATATACATGCTGGCAATTTGGTGAATCAATTTTCAAATTATATGTACTACCTGCTGTGAACTGCCCAAACGCTCTGCTGTAAGTGTCCATAATGGTATTTTAAATCCTTCTGTAACAAAAAACTATTGGAATACTATATATATATATATATATACTATATATATATATATATTCTATTATATTAAACAATAATGTGTCTAGTGCAATGTAACGGTATGATTTCCAGAAAGAAAAGCTAAGAAGTAGGGCTTTGGCAACTCCCAGTCTATATTTACAAGAATTTTGTTAGAATATAACTGTACTACTTTCATTAAGAGTTGTCTTAATGGAGATAATCAGCAGCATGGATCTGTTCTATACATTATATACATTATAGTTTCTTTTATTGGACCTGAAAAGTTAAAGAAAAACAATGAGTAGGTACATATAGTCACAACTATAATACAGTCAAATGGGGATAGCATTTGGGCCACACAGGTATATGGTAAGGAACTGAAATTGGTACAGCTGTAGAAACAACACAGAAACTATAGAAAGGATTGTTACTGGTTTCCAATGTTGAAAATAATACTAATACGACATAGCTTCGCATTCTTTTATGATTTTACAAAAGCTACTTTATTTAATACCTTCTTTGCAAGTGTTCACACGAAGGACAACAATGATTTGCCTTCATTTCCAAGAATAATCAGTGATGAAACCTCGTTTTGTTTTACAGAGTTTTCATTTGATAGAGTTTACGATGCCCTTGAAGACCTTCCAACATCATCATCTAGATCGCCTAACGGTTATCCTGAATTTTTTTTTATATCTGTTGCACAAGAGATTGCGGCCTTTTGCCTTATTTGTATGTAATTTTCTTGAAAAGTGGCATATACGGCTAACAATTCGGAAACTTGCAATAATTAATCCAATATTTAAGAAAAGTAGCTCTTCTAATCGCACCAATTACAGACCGATTTTCCTTACTTGCATTATGTGTAAAGTAATGGAGTCAATTATTGTTCAAGACATGGTGTCGTATTTATTTAAGTTCAATTTAATTTTAAAAAAGCAGTACGGCTTTCTTGCCAAAAGATCAACAACTGCTCAATTGGTAGTAGCAATTAACCAATGGTGTAAAAAGAAAGTAATGTAGACGCTGTCACCCTACCGAAGGCACCCGTACCACTCCTCTATTTCTAGATGAATGGCTTTTTTCGTTGAGAGCAATGATTTTAAACGCTCTTTGTTGATCTCAGCCGCGACACTGCAGATCAATTTCAACAGATTTCATGGCAGATAGGTCTTGATTGTGCTACTACTTAAATACACCGCAGCTACTCACAATGCAGTTCCCTCTGGACCATTCCATCCGCCATCCTCAGATGGTACTCACTTGATGTGTCAGATAAAGTCAAGGCTGAGTTGACCTTTGGGGGATTTGAACCACTGTCGATCAGATATTATCCGATCTGAAGTTCGGTTGCCCTGCCATCTGAGCTAATCCTCCTTTTAACCAATGGCGTGAGTCTCAAATAAGCGTAATAATGTCAAAACTGCTCAAAAAGAAATAATGTCGGAGGAATGAGCTCCAACGGCTAAGTCAATAATTCTCAAGGTATTGCCGAGTCACTGACCTAACGTGTAATTAAGATAAATGGAAAAATAGATATAAAAAATCTTTCCATTTATTAGTTGGCAGTTTAAATGACAATTTTAAAATTGATTTTGACAGGATCATCGTTCCGACATGCTATACAATGAGCGGCAAGTTGCTGCCGATGCGATAGCACCTGTTAGGCATTAGTTTTAATGTGCTAATAATAGTGAATCTCGACTAAAGTGGAGGCTCAAAAAACCGCAGAAAGTGGTGTTTAAGACCCTCTTTGAGTACGTTTTAATAGAGTCTTTCTGTAAATAGGGAGTCCATATATTAGTGGCCGATTCCAAATCGTTCGATCATTACTGCATAAGCTATTATAAGAGAAGACGCAGCCGGGTGCCTCGATGGTTTGAGGACAATGAAACAAATGCGATATTTGCGACATTTGCCAGATCTGATGATAATCTAGCTGTATTCTATTGCATTGGGTTTATTGTTACCAAAAGAAAAATAATTTACCTTTCGAGTGCTGAACCTTTTATTTAATAATTTTAACATACTTTTATTTGCAATTTGTACATCATTTATCAAAGTTTTTTCAAGCTAAAAAATTGATCTGCCCACAGATGGTTTAATGGTTATCTTTAATTATGCTCTTAATTATTGAGTCATGGGAACAGTGGGGGGGAGTGTGTGGGGTGCTTTCACTTGATTACCTAGATTTGATGTTTGTAGGTAGCGGAATAAGCAGCATTTCCAAAACAAATATCATATGAAAACTTAACAACCAGCTAATAGCGCTATATAGTCGGCCGGTTATATACTATCTGTTGTAAATCAAATATTGCATTTATAGTTATTTCATTTATGATAATGAAATAATTATATTTCTTAT
This sequence comes from Haliclystus octoradiatus, assembly GCA_916610825.1. Lineage (NCBI taxonomy): Eukaryota > Metazoa > Cnidaria > Staurozoa > Stauromedusae > Haliclystidae > Haliclystus > Haliclystus octoradiatus. The sequence continues at coordinate 4,391,960 of OU744452.1, forward strand.
ACATGTTTGTGCAATATGACTTTTTGGAGGAGAAATCATCATATCACTTTGAGCCTGGGCACCGCCCCTTCCCCTACGCGAATCAAAACAATCACGTGTTTTCATCGTCACTTCAAAATGGCAGCCGTTGGTTGATGTTGCAAACGTTGATAATCTCGACAGCGCTTGACTTGGATTTGGTAAAATGGCATACATGGACCGTAGATCAAGATCCCCTGCACCAGAAACTATTGATTCAAAGTTTGTATTTGAAATTGCATGGGAAGTTGCTAACAAGGGTAAGCAGGAATGCAGGAATGGTAATATTATTCTGGATTTAGCGACTTAGCGTAGCCCGTAGGCTAGTAGGCCCATCGTTTTCAAGCCCATCCAACTGGCCTTGATGAAGTGATTATCCAAATTGCTTTTGAATGTTGTAGTTCGCCGTGCTTCTAGGTTATATAACTATAATTGTGCTCAAATCAATTAATAATAACAACCTAATCAAATCATAATGTTATTATTTAGGTCTAGGCCTATTCAGATTTCAGTAAGACATTCCTGTGTTGTTTACCAGGCAAGCGACGCTCGACGCGGGCAACGTGACGTAATATCACTCCACTCAAATTTGATTCTGTTTACTTCGTGGTCTCTACTGATGCCAATGCCAGTATATTCTTTATAATGCCGTTCGAGTCCCTTCAGAAGTTGTTTTCTTACAATATGTCAGTGTTCTTAATTTAGAATTAAGTAGGCCTAGTATTAGTAGAGAGTTTCAGATTTCTTGAACAACGACGTTAGAGACATGCGCAGCGCGTGTGAACGGTTCAAGGCCATTCTATCATCGTCGTGAACGGTGCAAATACAATATATTTTATTATCATTATTTTCAGTAAAAGTTTCTTCGAAAAACATTTCAAGATAAAGGATAGCGACAAAAAATAAACAGACTTAGGTTTAAACAACGTTTTGCAATAGCTTAATTGCATCTTCAGGTTAAAAGGAATAACATATAAAATTACAAAGTATTTATAGTAAATATTTACGTGATTATAAAATTGGGTAGAAAACAATACAACAAAGATAATATATTATTTACTTAGGTAGAGTTATACAAATAGCCTAGACCAGACGGAATCCTTCTGAGTGTTGAGGATCGGACTTAGCTCTTTGATTGATAGCATTTCATGAATTAAACAATCAAACTTATTGGTGCACTTCCTCAGTACAGAAATAAGATGTCCTGAATTTTTGACATTTTTATTGTGAGTTTGTAAGTGTAAACCGACTGCCGACCCACAATGTTCGTCAATACGTTGATGTAGATGCCGGCGAGTAAAGCCGACATAACTCGCATCGCACCAGTCACACTGGAATAGAAAAACAACGCATTGACGAGACAGTAAAGCCGGCCTCGGTTCACGCACACGAACATCGTCAATTATTTTTCTAGATTTAAAAACTGGTCGAAAGCTCTGTCCGACTTCTACACTCAGAGTTTTCAATTGTCGCCGTAGTGAATTGGCTGAAACCTGGTCTTTGTAAGGCAAAACAATGTTAATTGCATCTCTTTTGTTGTGGGTTATTTTGTCTAATTCTACATTATTAGGTAAATTAAACTTAGAAATACAAAAACTAATTAAGGAAATAGGATATTTAAGTTTTAAAAATATGTTTTTGATAGTAATACATTCAGAATCAAATAAATAATCATTAGATGATAAACGGCGTGCTTGATCAAGCATCGTTAATAGCAGCCCCCGTTTGTATTTCGTGTCCACATGACTATTATAATGCAACAATAGCCCATTGTCAGTGGGTTTGCGGTAAACCGAAGTTTCAATACTACAATTAGTTCTTTTTAGTAATATACCGATAAATGGTATCTGATTTCTATCTTCTATTTCAAGAGTGAAATTTAATTCTGAATTATCATTCAATAATTTGAGAAAGCTATTAGCACTTTCAATACTAGGCATAACTGCTATGGTGTCATCAACATAACGACGATAATAATTTGGTAATAAATCCTGTTCTTGTAATTTTTGTTCCAAATCACACATGAATATGTTGGCCATCAAGGGTCCAAGAGGTGATCCCATGGCAACGCCGTCAATTTGTTCAAAAAGTTCGCCTTCAAATTGAAACAATTGGTTCTTGGTTGCTAATAATAGCAACTCTGCAAGTTCACTGGGCGTTAACGATAGCTTGTGAGTTTGATTGAACCAGTCATCTTTGAAGGCTTTTTGGACTAGTATATCTTTAGTTTTTTCAACAGGGATATTGGTAAATAATGATGACACGTCATATGATACTAATATATCAGAGTTATTAATTGTTGTAGTTTTAATTTCTTCACAAAAATCAAAAACATCATTAATAGTGTAGAGATTGCACGATAAAGGTTGCAATTTTTCATCTAACCATTTTGCAAGTCCAAAGTTATAGGTAGGCCTATTGGTAGCAGATAAAATCGGTCGCATAGTTAAAGGATTTTTATGTGTCTTTGGCAGACCATATAGTCCAGTCAATCTAGATCGAAAAAACACGGAACCCAGGACAAATTGCAACACAAGCTTTTTTTACAGATTCTAGAACAGAATTTAACGCTTAACAACATACTGAAAATCGAGAAAAATCGAGGTGGCGGAACATTACTTTATTTGCATTTGAAGTCACAAATTATTAACCCTTTCTAAAACGCCATTATGCCTCCATCTAAACGTCTGCGCACAGGCTGAGCGCGACATGTTTTCGGAAAACTGTCAAATTTTGATCGAAAGACAATACAACAAGATGGTAGACATCGTTCGCGTATCATTCAGGTTTGCGTATGATTTTTTATGGTTTAATGGTGAAATGGTACACTTTCCTCCTAATTTTGGTACTCAAAGATATTTGATTCGAAGAAACTCTCTCACGAATTAATTCATAATGGAATTTTATCAGTTCGAAAAGTCTCCCAGTTGCAGAGGAAAACGAAGGATGACAGGCATTATCAAGGACAAGGTTCAAAGCACAAATCTGTAGATATTCAATAGGGCCTAACACTTCTTGTATTGGCTTTCTATTTTCCAAAATCAAGGTCAGTATTTTAATTAAAAGTAAGTGAAACATATTTTTAATGAATTATATTCAATTATTCTAATGTTTGTTTGATATGTAGCATGATCATGAAATCATGATGTGAAAATAAAAACGATCATAAGGAATAAGGATTCAGTTCTCAGTTGTTTGTTAAGACATAGTGGTTTAGACAGGATGCAAGACTCCCAGATATTTTGATGTAAATGCATGTACAATTGCCAATTCCTATGGGCTCTGCTGTAACAGTATTACACATGATAGCATCAATTCTGCTGAGTGATCCGAATCAGGACCAATAACATTTGTTGGCCTATTATCTTTATTTCTGACATAGTTTGGCAGCATATTAATGCACCCCGTATAACAGTGCATACAACTGTTGGCCCCCTATATGCCATGGCAATAACGTATTTACGTACTCAATCTGTACAATTTCACGCATAGCATAATGAAAGTTTCAAATTTAATGCATTCAAACGAAAGAGCTTTCTTGAAATTGATTCAATTCAGACCTATCTGCTTTTATATCGTATTATTAATATTTAGCTGAACATGCAAAGTTTGAACATTTGGTGAACAAGGTGTTTGCAAATAATAAAAATTTTGCATGATAAAAATTGGAAAACAGGGTTGAAGTCTTAAAATGGGGTCTGGAGATTCACCCCCTTAAGAACTTTTTGAATTCTGGCGTCCCAAATAGGGAATTTTGCTATGATTTTATCTGAAATATTCTGTAAAACTTCATGTTTTTGTTTTTATATAACGCAAAAATCATAGATAACGCAATAACGTAGATAAGAATGCCTATTCACGATTTCACAGACAAATTTTAGGGCAATAACACATCCTGATGAGCCGTAAAAGGCCCCAACTGTTGCTCAACCCCTAATTTACAAACATTGCATGTCTGGTATCATGCAACCTAGATATCTTTTGAGCAATTGAGGATGTTCTTGTTATCTTCTGTGGACCCCTAGACCACACATGTTAATTATCGCAACAATGGTTGAATGTCTCTTCAATCTATTTTGAATGGTTTTATTAGAAATATACATCCATTGTATTCAACATCTATATTATTTTATAATCATAGATAAAGTTTATGATGGTGAAAGTTATGGACTCTTTGACCACACCTATTATACTACTGAGGGTGATGAGATGTAACTATAATGCCTAGGAGATGGTCTACTTGATTTATATATATATATATATATAAGATGTACCTGTAATGCCTATGGGATGGTTTAATTGAATTATATATACATTCTATGTAACGTAGATATCATTTTATGATGTCAGAAATGTTCCTGTTATTGGTACTGGACTCTTGGACCTCACCTATTATACTACTGAGGGTGATTAGATGTACCTGTCATGCCTATGGGATTGTCTACTCGATTTATATTTATATTCTATACAACCTAGATAGGATTTTATGATGTCAGAAATGTTCCTGTTCTTGATGTTGGACTCTTGGACCACACCTATTATACTACTGAGGGTGATTTGATGTATCTATAATGCATATGGGACGGTCTACTCGATTTATATATATATTCTATGCAACCTAGATAGGATTTTATGATGTCAGAAATGTTCCTGTTATTGGTACTGGACTCTTGGACCTCACCTATTATACTACTGAGGGTGATTAGATGTACCTGTCATGCCTATGGGATGGTCTACTCGATTTATATTTATATTCTATACAACCTAGATAGGATTTTATGATGTCAGAAATGTTCCTGTTCTTGATATTGGACTCTTGGACTACACCTATTATACTACTGAGGGTGATTAGATGTATCTATAATGCATATGGGATGGTCTACTCGCTTTATATTTATATTCTATACAACCTAGATATGATTATATGATGTCCGAAATGTTCCTGTTCTTGGTATTGGACTCTTTGACCACACCTATTATTCCATTGAGGGTGATAAGATGTATCTAATATGCATATGGGATAGTCTACTCGATTTATATTTATATTCTATACAACCTAGATAGGATTTTATGATGTCAGAAAGGTTCCTGTTCTTGATATTGGACTCTTGGACCACACCTATTATACTATTGAGGGGGTTAGATGTATCTGTGATTCCTATGGGATGGTCTACTTAATTTATATACACGTTCTATCTAACCTAGATATGATTTTATGATGCCAGGAATGTTCCTGTTATTCGTATTGGACTCTTGGACCACACCTATTATACTACTCAGGGTGATAAGATGTATCTAATATGCATATGGAATGGTCTACTTGATTTATATATATATTCTATGCAACCTAGATAGGATTTTATGATGTCAGAAATGTTCCTGTTCTTGATATTGGACTCTTGGACCACACCTATTATACTACTGAGGGGGTTAGATGTATCTGTGATGCCTATGGGATGGATTTATATATACATTCTATCTAACTTAGATATGATTTTATGATGTCAGGAATGTTCCTATTATTGGTATTGGACTCTTGGACCATACCCATTCACTACTGAGGGTGATTAGACACATCCTTATTTTGTACGGGATGGTCTACTTGATTTATATATGATTTATTTTGATTTTGCCGATTTGAATAGAATTTAATATTTTAATATTTGCCTGGTAGTTAATTAATATAATCGTTAGGTACATCGATTTGCCTCTATTTGGAAGGAGTTAATGCGTGTTCTTATGCCAAGCCTCTTTTAATGCGCATTTGTTATTGATGATAGTACAGTAAAAGTTCAGTAAATTCCCTAATATAATTTTTAGCCTCGTTATGGTTTTTTCTGTTATAATGATCAACTTATGATTTTTATTCTATAATTATATTGTGTCACTGAGTGTGTTCTTCTTGATTGCGTACATTCTCTTATTTTTTGAAATATCGCTCAGTTTTTAGCCCTAAATGACACAGCCTCGCTTTCATGCCGACCGTAACTAATTTCTATAAAATTGAGCACCTTCCGCCACTTCGATTTTTCTCGATTTTTGATATGTTGTTCAGGATAAAATTCTACCCTATATTCCATAAAAAAAGCTTGTGTTGCAATTTGTCCTTGGTCAAATTTTAGATTGACTGGACTAATATAGATGCGCCAGTCTAGAGCCGTGTGGGGCTATTATATCTGCGGTCGTTTTTGGTAATATTCGTTTTATTGCTTTAGTGAGAGCCTCTCCTTGGCAAGTAACGGATGGTCAACTTTTCTTGGTCGGCCCCTTTTTTTAGGACCTTCTTGAAATGGAATAAATTTGTCAGTAAGGTCTATTGATGCCTGTTTCAATAGCCTGATATAGTGATCTTTGTCCATTACGACCACGCCATTGCTTTTATCTGGCTTGGTTATCACAATATCATCTCGCTTTTTAAGACGCTTAACCGCTTTAACGAGTTGTTTTGGGGCAGGCGGGCCTTTTCGTTTCACATAGTTCAATGCAATGGATCGAAGAGTAGAAGTAACTAATTCTTTCGACTCCGTAGTCATATCGCTATCAAGTCGCCAACAAACTTTTTCAAAGTTTGCCAATATCGTTTTAGAATCCTTATCATTATTCCCAGACGGTAATGTCTGTGGTAATGTAATTTAAATGGAAAAGCTAAGGCTGGTCAGAGTTATGTAGAAGATTACTGCAATTTTCATGAATAATATTCATAACCTTGGAAATTATCCTGCTTAATTCTGGAACTGATCGGCCAAATGATTGTGTTAGGTCTCCAAGTCTACAAGGATATGCAAAATCTTCGAAGTGTAATACATCGCCCCTCAATACAGCCGGCGACTGTTCCATTGTAGCTAACAAACTTCTCTACTAACTTAAGAACTTGTGCCATTCATGGAATATCAACTTTCTTGAATCAAAAATTAATGATACATTCGTCTGGTGACATCAAATTTAAATCAATTAGGAGTTTCCCAATAGGGAAAGACCAATGCTCTTTGTAGAAAAGTTTCAAAACACGAAAGTAACTCCATTTCATCAATAACATCTTTTTCATAGATCATAACAACAAGCCTTTCCTTGTCTGCACGAGTTGCCATTTTTAATGAAAGTTAATAGAATATGTTAATGCGTTGTTCTACCGTTGTTGCCTACTGCGATCTGAAATACATTTTTACAAAAGCGGTTTTCAGCGGGCTTAACAGTTGGTGATGTGACTGGTACCGTTGTCGTTCAATAAATCCAAAACTCTCTAATAATATCATTAAGATGGTCATAGAAATCGTACACCACCTGGGACCTCTCAACTTCAGGAGAAAAGTCAAAATGAGAAATTGCAATTCCTGAGATACCAAAACGGCTCCATATGCCAGCTACAAATTTCTAGCTCAGCTTTTTCTTCGTAAAAATGTGATAGAAATTTTCTGTTTCAAATATTAATGCTTTGTTGTTAAAGTGTTGAATTTTGTACATCATTTCTCTGGCCTACCATAAAGGCATCTAGCTGGCCGAACAACAATACCACTCTTCAATTTTTGTCGTGCACAGGGAATATATTACGGTGCATTTTTCTTTAAAGTTTCTTAAAAATTTAACTATCATCCGTGTTTCAGTGCACAATGCAGTCAGGCAGTTATAAACAACAAGTTTTTCATCAAAAGTTGCACCATTTGGGAGAGACTTCAGTTTTAAATGAATAAGGTCTTTGAGTCGGGGATCTAGAATGCTGCAATGTTCAGAAGATTTCTGGTTTTCTGGTCTGTACACCTCTTTTTCAAGTCTTCCTTCATTATCTTGGTTGGATGGTGTTTTGCAAGTTTCGTTGGAAATTGCTGACTGTAGTTTATCTAGATAGAGTTGTGATAACTGTTCCCCCAGACAGAAGAGTCTCTGTACTTAATGCTTGCATTGACTCTTTGAATGGTTTTAACACTTCAAGATTCTCTACTACATTATGCTCTGATAGGCTCAGCTCAAGATGGGACAATGTTGATCTTATTTATGTAACAACAGCCATCGTAGCGGGGTACAACAGTAAAGCCCTTTTCAGCATTTCATACATATTATTCCATCTTGTCTTGACATCTACAATAAGCTTAAGATTTTTAACAATTTGACCGTTTTTATTTTTGATAGCTAAAATTTTTGATAGTCTTGGAGTAATTGCGTATCAAGAGATGGTTTGGGAAAAATGACTTGCTGTGGAGCGGACTCGGCCACATAGACAATCAATAGCTGCATGCAATACAATCAAGATGATTAAAATCAGTATTTATCAAAATGGCATTTGCCCAAGCCTGCCCATTGTCTGTTGTTACACTGATCATATCATTGTCCAATTCATAATCGCCAACAACTTTCTCAATAAAATTACCAATGTTGACTACATTTTATTGAAGCCTCTCACTTCTGTAGCTGCGAGGATTAAGGACTTCATTTTCCAGTTGTGGTCGATACAATGCCTTGTCAAAGATCTATACAAAGTTGTATTCAAAGATGTCCATCCATCAGTAGTACAAGCTAGCCATGGTCCTGCCCGCTTCAGCTTGGCTAATTCGCTAATGATTTATTTCTTTTTTCATCATATCTGTTCATAGTTATTGTACGGAAAGTATGTCCTCCAATAATATTATAACCAGGAACTCATACATTCATCATTTGTTGAAATCCAGATCCTTCCACTATAGATCCTTCCATTTACATTATTGACACGTTTCTTACGAGGGTCGATTTACTGTGTTGCAAAATGACAATCTATAGTTCCAATAGATGATGACAATCCAATGCTTTGAGATACAATATTTTGACTGTATTGAGCAGAATGAATATATTTCATGTGGTTAATCATTGCAGATGTTGATTTTCCAATATGGACTTTTGGAAGTGCTTGATGATGAGCTTGTTGAACTCATGTTGCCTCCTAACTATGAACTGAAAGTCTTGAATATTCTCAACAATGGGCTTACATGTACTGGATAATCAAGCTATTTATTTTTGTACAATTTGTAAGTTTATCACCACTCATCTCCGGATATTTGTTTTGTTTTTGATTCAGCTATGTAATTACTGTATTAATTTCCTGCGCTATCTGAGATTGAATACTTTTGTTTCAGATGCTGGATCACGCTGTCATAAATTAGAAAAATTATAGTCGGTAAACAATTGTATTTACCAAGCAGACATTCAGCATTGACAAAGATTGCATTCTTCATTTACATTGACAAAAAAGGACTACAGATTTGTTTGAAAAATCTTTCTTTTTGGCGTAATATTTTTGATCATTTTTATTTATTATTTTTCGAATAATGGTCTTACAATTCGAATAGTGATTTAAAAAAAACAGTTTGAATATATTAGAATAATCGCTATTCGGTTACCATCACTAATATGAATTCATTAAATCAGAGTTCAATAATTAATAATTCTACAATATATGTATATTGTGTAAGACATGTAATCTGCTAATGTTCAATTCAAACTTAAAGTGTACATCCCGGATATTGGGAGATTCTTTAGATAGAGAGAAATTTTTTATTCGTACATGATCTTCTTGTGTTTTTACTTTGCGAGATCATTTCTCCTTCAAAAATGCAGTCAAAGGGATGATTTTGGGATAATTTTGTGTCTCACTCTTTTTCCTCGAGCAGGAACCCATTTATTTTCAACAAGAGGGCTTACACCGGAAAAAACACTAAACATTTTACTTATTTGTCTTTAAATAAAAAACGGCTGAACCAAATGACAATCTGATTTCGGAATTTTCAATGTTCAGCTGAAGATTTAGTGCCATATTTGATCAATAATCAAGATCCAGGTAAGGAGATATAAGCCTCTAAAGTCAAAGGTTTCTAATTTTGTATTTTCTCACTCAAGTGCTCACACGATTAACACCTCTTTACGACTTTTTCTAAGCATGGTCGGCATAGTTTAAGGGTGATGAGAACTGTAGAATTATGTTGAAGAAATAATAATAACAACGTAGGTTGAATTGATTTGTATGGTATATTTCTTCTTATAAATAATAATATTAATTCCAAGTTGACATGTTGATAGTAGACTGTACATTAAGTTCTTATAGTTTTCATAGTTTTCATTTACTGTATTTATAGTGTTTAGATAAATGCTAGAAGCTGCTAGATCATGCATGGTGATTGTGAGTCATGCGGGGAGTCATGTAGGTTCTCCTATGTTCTAGAATGTTCTAGATGGTTCAGGAAGGTTCCTACATAACTCCCCCCGCCAGATGGCGGAGCCAGAAATAAAAATGCATGATATAGGCTAAAAATGAGAAAGATTAATGCTTTAATATATGCTAAATTGTAAATAATAAATGTATGTAAATATAAATGTAAGTAATGATGGTATAGTAGAAGCTATTAATGAAGGTTTTAGATATGCTTATAGACTAATTGCATAACAGTTAATGAGAAAATTCATTACAATTTTGGTGCATATACCAATTTGTTTAATTGCTTTGGATTTCCAGAAAAAGAAATTTTCATACAAGTGTTATATTTGGTTTAATTTCAGTTTCTTCTATGAGCTTAGTAATCTTCAATGTTTCTTTTATAGTCATATTTTTTGCTTGTGAGTTTGATGAATTCAGTAATTTCTTGAGTTGCTGCTTATTCTTGTGTGCTTGATTAATTCAGTATTTTCTTGAGCTGTTGCTTATTCTTGTGTGTTTGATGGATTCAGTATTTTCATGAGATGTTGCTTATTCTTGTGTGTTCAATTTTGAACTCTGTCGTGTGTTCTTGTGTGTTTCTTAGTTGTTTAGTATTCTTAGTGTGTTCATTGTGTTTCAATGTTCTTAGTTGAATATTGAATGTTTCAATATTTAAAAGTTTTATGATGTTGGAATGTCCAATGTTTAGTGTTCAATATTTATAAGTTCCAAAATGTTGGAATGTTCAATGGTTTATGTTCAGTATTTTAAAACCTTACTTTTTTAGTTCAGTCTCTTCAGTTTTGGGTAATCTAATTCCTTGTGTTCAGTTCCATTTCTTGTGTTTATTTCCATTTCTCGTGTGTAGTTCCATAGTTACACTCTTGTGTTTAGTTCCATTTCTTGTGTTTAGTTCCATTTCATGTGTTTTCTGCGTGTTTTGATTAGTTACGTAAAATGCCATTGTTCTTCAGTGTGAAAATCAATCTAGTTATACTGTTTTGATGTCGCGGTCGTGAATAAAATATTGTGTTCAATTCCATGTTGTAATAAAATACTTTCAGATTTTAAATTATGTTGTAAAAGATTATTCATAATTAGTTGTTTTTGTAATTCGACGGACCAATTGATGAGTTGTTCTTATAAATCGACGGACCAATTGATGAGAACTGTAGAATTATGTTGAAGAAATAATAATAACAACGTAGGTTGAATTGATTTGTATGGTATATTTCTTCTTATAAATAATAATATTAATTCCAAGTTGACATGTTGATAGTAGACTGTACATTAAGTTCTCATAGTTTTCATAGTTTTCATTTACTGTATTTATAGTGTTTAGATAAATGCTAGAAGCTGCTAGATCATTAGAAGGTTCGTACAGGGTATTGAAAATAGTCACACACCTTCAATAACCAGCAGCGATAACCTGCTCAGACAAAGCAGTAAAGAGGTGTTAATCGCGTGAGTACTTGAGTGAGAAAAATCCAAAACTAAAAACTTTTGACTTTAGAGGCTTATTTATCTTTTCCTGGATCCCGGATACTGATTAAATATAGCTCAAAATCTTTAGCTGAACAGTGAAAACATCATTCCGATAGCAGATTGCCATTTGGTTCAGCCGTTTTTTATTTAGAGACAAATAAGTAAATGTTTAGTGTTTTTCCCAGTGTGAACCCTCTTGTGGAAAATAAGCGGGTTCCTGTTGGAGGAAAAAGAATGAGACACAAAATCGTAACTTTGAGTGCATTTTTGAGGGGGAAATGCCTGCGCAAAACATGTACTAATAGAAAATTTTTCTCGATCTAAAGAAGCAATCTCTCAATATCCGGGATATACACTTTAATCATAAACCCATAACAGTTAACAAAGTTTAGATGTAACTAATAGTTGCTATCAGTAATTGTGTTCAAATCACCAGCAATCATCGAGCTACTTCTTTCTTCCCTTTTCAACAACGGTTCTTCTGGAATATCTCCGCACCTAGATTGGCCCTCTTTACGACGGGAACTGAAATTTTCTGTAGAGACTAGGCCAGTTTTTCTCTGAATTTGTAACACTCAATCATTATACCCAAAACTCTACAACCTACTGGATTGTCAGACTCTGCACATATCGCTTAGTTGGGACATACTTCATACGTTATTGCCTTCTCATCCTTTACAAAATCTTTTATACTGACAATTTGTTGTTTCCATTTTACAAAGTATTCTAAGAAATTTTCTTTCAGCCAAACAAATCGTCCATCGTCTACCTTTTTGTAAGGTACGAGTCGAGAGTTTTGCTTTTTTAGATGCTCATTGCATGACCTCACGTTACAGCAGTCAACAAAAATCATTCATAAATTTGCAGAAATTTGTGGTTCCGAGACTACTTTAAATGTCATACTGCGCTCAAGTGCTTCTGCCATTGACTTGGATAACTCCTTGACTGCCAGATTTACTTTCATCTTAGCATAGTACGTCAAATGAATGTGTTCCAATGTTAGCTTAGGGAGCTGATGCAATCCTTGCTCAAGATCAGCAGAATAGCATCTACGTATGTTTTCCCAAAAACTATATTTGGTTCGACCAGAGCGAGAACTAAGAATATTGCCTGCAAATTTAGAATCTATTAAATTACAAAATGGTAACCCTATTACTAACTATATTTTACATAGAATGATTAAATTGCATATAAGCTGGAATTTTAAGACACTTAGAAAGCCTAGAACTTTCTGTTGATTAGTTTCTTGTATGGGCTGGTCTCTTATGACACACCTCTTGCAAGGATTCCTTGATTTACATCAGTGTCCGACAGAAGGTTTAGCTTTCTGGAATCTTGGGAGTTTTCAACATTTTCTTCTGAATTTTTTGTTGAGGTTTGGCCTATAATCAGAAAATGATCCATTTTCTTCTGAATTTTCTCTAGCCTTCTGGGATCTATGATCCCAGGATCCCCACTTTCGTCGGACCCTGGTTTACATATGGAATACACCCTTTCATTTATTCAGCTACTTGATAATGTAAATAACATTCAGGAATTTTGATTAGAATAATTCTATTCATGGCCTTTTTTTATTTGCATCAACATTGTACAGTAAAACACTTTCGCTGGGCCTTTAGAGACAGATGTTTATGTCATTTGGTTCTTATCGAGGAGGCCACAAACTTTACATTTTTTGCGTGCCATAACTATCAAAATGTGACAGTTTTTTGCTCTTGGCACTTGCTTGTATTTAATCAGAGATGGGGCATATTTTGGTGTGACCAAATGGAAGATTTGTACAATAGTACTTTTGCCTAATTCTACTTCCACAGGCACATCAATTCATTCCTGCATTAGCACAAGTTTAGAATGAGTCCTTGAATTTCCCTGTCAATGTACTTTTCCCATCCAATAGATTGCATGCATCAGGTACCTTAACACCGCCGTTGACATTGATACAAATAGCGAACAAATCGTCCATCTGAATGTAAAATTTTGGAATAAGGTAAGTAGGCTCCCTGAATTCTACTATTGTGCAGTTATCCGATATTTCTATCCTCCAATCTTTCAAATACGGATATTTTTTTCCAAAATATTTTTTCAAGTAAAAAAATTTTGGAATTTGAGATGTATTATTAGTATCAACAACATCTTTGCGAACTAGCACTCACTCGTGGTAATTGCTTGTGTGTAACGATACCAGGTAATGAATCTAAACTCTTTACTGGCAAATCAATCGTCGGTACCAAGTCAATGTGTAAAGTCTTACGAACCCTAGGAATTCCTTCATTGTCAACGTAAGGGAAAGAATTAATAGTAGTCATTGTGCACCTCAGTTTGTAATTTTTCAGTACTTTCACTGGAATTGACACTCTCAGTCTCAGCTCGAACCCCCTCTGATAGCGTCCGGAAATTCCAGCATCTATAATCCATTGCTTAAATTTTTACTTTAAATAGTGTATCAGCTACTACACGTTCATGAACAGAAGAACATTGTTTGTATATTGGATCAACAAGAGTTGCAACAGTTGATGCAATCTATGTAAAAATTTCATCAAACATGTAAATTACTTTCTTTTGTTTATCTGTGTATTATTCCATGAAACCTTTTTCTTAACTTGGGGCTTTTCTAAGCTCAAGTTTTGTTGTTTGAACCCCGGATTCATTCTTCTCAGTTTCTAAATACCTTTCTAATAGAAAAAGGATGACGTCACTAAGAAAAGCATAGTCCTTACTCATCATTTTCGTAAATTCTTAGTATGGTTGAAGAACCCTTGTCATGTTCTCCATTAATTTCCTTTCATTGACACTCAAGGTTACGTCGCAAGTTGTGATGTCTGCAAGATAGAGTGGAACTGGCTGTTTCAATTTGATGAGATACTCAATCATGTAATATGTTGAGTTCCAACGTGTGGGTACTTTTTGGACCAGCTTGAGGACCTTCATATTCAGCCCAAGTTGAATATCTTTGAACTCAGCTGTCGCGTTGTAGGAGTGATTAAAATGTCCTACTATTTTTCTTGCCCTAGCCAGCATATCTATTATAGCCCTTTGTGAAAGCACCGCATCACCAACAACTCATTGTAATTTATGGATGGTACAATAGAGAAGGTCAATGTGCAACAGCTCTCCACTCAATGCAACATTTGCAGCCCCATCTCTAACAAAAATGTGGAGTTTTGATTCCGGGATATCCCATTTGGACAGCATTTCTATAGCAAGTTGCGAGATGACACTGGTGAAATTGGGTCCTTGACAATGAATTCACGTTCCAATTTGTGTTTCATTTTTGATAGTAAACATATCTTTAGATACTCTAAATGTTTATTTGAATTTTTTATCCGAGTGCAAATCGCCACGCGTTGTCCCACCATCCTGCTTTGCAAGGCAATCTTCTACATGAACCATTAACAACAATCTTATTTTGTTTCTTCCCAAGACAGAAGAAGAACAAGCAGTAATAAACATTTTATCAACATTTTCCTACGGTTTATATTTGCTAGGAGTGATCTTACCAGTTGTAAGTGACGATTTGTAGATGATAGAGCCATCAATAGCACGTAAGTAGATTCCCTTTATGCGCACATAGTATGCTTATCCTTGAATGCCTTGCCGCAGTGATTTTATGGTGTTGTGCATTATTGCCATTATTGCATTTTCTATTTGAACCATATCACCACTATATTTTCGTACAGCGTTCGTAACATTTCTGTATACGATCAACTGATCTGTCCATTTTTTTGAAAATTTTTCAGCTCTCTCAAACCTGTTTCCATCCTTTTCCGCACACAGCCCACGCTTTCCTCCTTCTTCACAATTTAAGTATCACCAAATTCAAACTTCACAGCTTCAGAAACAACCTGTAGCAACATGAATCTCCATCGCCAACCATATATAGTTATGTATTTCTACGTTCTCTTTCAATGGAACGTAAAAATATCCTACATGCTACCTTTGATTCAATGTCTCCACTGGAATCCCCATGGTTTATAGGGCATGAGTTTACATGGGAATGCAATTACTTTTTCTAGGATGCATAATCTCTATCAACATCCAACCCTGCTCAACATTCGTACAAGATTTTAGACGATACCTCGTAGTTGAAAACGTCTTCTGTCCATACTAATAATAAAAATACACTTTTTGTATGAAAATCCCCGCTTTTGCCATGTACCTTTTGCCATCTACAAAGGCAAATACATTGGCAATTTTGAAGTTTTCAAGTTCGTTTGTACTTATAGTGTTATGTTTTTCTGTCACATTTTGTAGCTGCAAGGAAGATTCTTGCATAATTTCTGTGCATCATCAACAGATACTGCTTCTAATTTCTGGATGTGCTTGTTATATGCAGATTTATTGATATGCTTATTCAAACCCACAATGCCACAACACTTATCAAGTCCAGCCTGGCCCATGCTAGAGTAAGCTAGTGCAGCAGTATGTACATTCTACATCAAACCCCCCACTGCCTCCTTTCATGCTAGTAGTGAGCTTGGTGCTGGTCTCAAGACAAGTAGTATTATTGCAGATGGTACAGACAAAATTTAAATGTTCAGCCAATCCATCGTGTCAGAATCTAAATCTAAAACAGAATTCTTGTCCATACATACCTTCCATCCATATTTATTGAATTTATAAGCAATGTTTTTGAAATGATAGAATTACAAACAGAGCCTTCATTTTTCTAATTGCTCAGTCCTGCTTCAACTTTAAATCACCTTGATCTTGTAGTATAGCCTTCAAATGTTGATCCAAGTAAAGAGTTCAATAACTTTTTTTACAAAATTATACTTGCCTCTGAAATTGATTTTTTCCTAATGCTATTTTGAGGATTAGCTGATTTTCTCTTTGTTGATGTCGATGCTGAAGAGGATAATGAAATTTGTTCAATCTCTAATCCATCTACACCTTTTGATTTACTTAATCCCGGAAAATCTAGCTACATAATGAAAAGTTGCTCTTTTTCCAGTGTTAGGGCTAGCGTCTATCTGATAAAGACTTCGCCTTGCAAACTTGCAAACAAGTATTTTAGTAACAATGGTTGGTTTTCAGTTAACGGAAAACTACTTACGCTACCAGGAACAAGATCCTTTTACAGTACTGTAGTTTGCTCATGCTACTTCATGTAAACAAAAATTGCAATAGAACGTTAGAATGTTATGCGATTCTATTTCAATGTAAACAAGGTAGTTGGTGCTTGAAGTAACGACCCAAAGAAAAAATTTCAGACATAAGTTGACATAAAGACATGTATTTATAATTTAATTTAAAGGTATTTTATCATCGCCAGCCACAGTTACAGAACACACAGATGAGTGGGTGCAGTAACCTTGTATGATTTGCCATTGCACTTCATTTTGCAGAATATCTAATCATAAAATTTATCGTAGTTGTGTCTCAAGTCCAATATACTAATTACACACATGCTACTGTACAGAACATAATCACTCCCAACACACATATGAGATTACCCCTGCAAAAAATAGTTAACACCTGAACTGTTTTTCTCAGGGGTAGGCTCAGACAACCACACCCACACCAGAAATTATCAAACTCGCTCCACCTAGTTCACATTTCAATGTGAGTCTGCAAGCAGGCTAAAACCAGTAAGGCACGATCTGTACAATCTTTAATTTGCCGCCCAAAAAGCCAAAGTTGGAAAAGTTTGATCGCTTTGACTGTAACCTTCCTTGTTGCATACGTCTTACATAGTATGATAGTAAGAGTAAATTGGTCATTTTAATAGATAAAACTAGAATCTATCGACTTGCTATAGTCAAATTTCATTTGATTCTTATCCGAGCGTTGAATGTTGATACCAAATACTGGTGATTGATACAATAATGCTGTTGTTGTTGTTGTTGTTTATTTCTTTCTTTATATTTTTGTGTGGGATTTTTGCAATGTCATCATCTTGATGTCAATGTCTGAGCAATGTCATTATCATCTTCGGATAAATCTATGTAATGATTTCCACCGTTTGTTGTATTCTGATTGGTTGGCTGTTTTTGCTCTTTTAGTAGCACAAACGCTTTCTTCATCGTCAAACTGATCTTCCTGATTTATTTCCGGTAGGCCCCTGTTTCTGCTTTGGAGATACTTCATCATTTGATAATCGTCTCTTATTGGTTACACCCAAATCAAAGGACCCATGCTATGCCGCATTCTTTACCTTCATGAAATTGACTTAGTAACCAAGTCTTATTATGAACTAACAATGAATAGCCGGGAGAATCACCCGCATTTTGCTCGCTTTAATTACATGGTTGAAGTCATAGTTGATCGGCTGTAAGACAAAAGTAGAAGTCAAACGAGGAGGCACAAAGTAATCAGTGTTATTGCACTAAAGAGTATATTGTTTGGATTACCGGTATTAAATAAAATTAAATTCTGAAACAATACTTGTTACAGTTAAATAATATATAGTATAACAGCAATATTCTAATGTTTACAAGTTTTAACGATAGTCTAATTTAGTCAAGATGATAATGCTACAATGTTAACAAATAATGTAATTAAAAGCATAATTTGATTGTATTGTGTTTATCATTACATAAATAATATTTTCATCTGTTTCATAAGTTTGGTACCTTTTGTCACATCTACTACCGGACATGTGATTGTCCGTCCAGTTGCAGTAACAGGGTCAATGAGGCACAATATGTTTGCAATATTGACTTTTATGATGTCAGACTCACTCGGATATACAAATGAATTTGCTGGCTCAGGTGGTGATAAGCAGCTCACCACTGCATCGTCATTATCAACATCGATCTGCGTTACATATCCAATGTACCATTGGCAGGAATACAACAAGACAAAATATCTGTGTACGTCGGTGTTAACAGTGTTTGACAGTTATCAAGGTATACGTTTCGGGCAGATTCCCTCGGACCTGAAAACAATTTTACTTCAATACATTCCTCAGAAATAGGGATAAAGCAGTAGAGACTGCACATTCCAGCAAATATTTTTGCAATTTGAAATCGTTCAAACATTTCTTTACTTTCTTTATCCTCCCTTAATCAATTTTCTTTGTGTAATAGAAAAAATTAAGTTTTAAGCATAGTTGTCTTAGCAAATTCAAATAACTGTTGGGGTGTCATTATTTGGTCATTTAATGGACATTGGATAACGCACCACCTACGCCATCACAGGGTCCTTTTTAATGCAAGTGGCAAAAAATGCTACTCCGCAGCCACTCTGAAGTCTGATTTATGCTAGACCAGATTATAGAAATTTTTGCAATTTTTATATTGGCCTTCACAGCCGTCAAAAAAATAAACCATAGTTGTAGGCAAATAGCCAAGAATATCTTCTACAAAATTGATCAAAGTTTGTTGATACATATGAACTGCAACGGTTTCATGCCATAGGCAATCTGAAACTGCTTTGATTTATTTGAAAGTCCACATTTTTCAATTCGTTTGCTTGTTTTTTATAGTAGCAAACTCATGGGTGCAATGTTGCCTGATAATTATTCCAGTGAAATCCTTGAACTTCATCTTAGATTACAAAGGAATAATTCTCTTCAAAATCGCACATCACTAAAATTTCTCCTTTCAATAAATGTTTTTTTTCGCATTTTGCAATAGGCATACTGCTTTTTGGCAATAAAAAAATGACGTTTTAAAGCAATTAGTTTTGTATAAAAATATTAAATAAAACTCACTACCGACATAACTTTTTCATTCTAAACTACAATGTTCAGTGGAAGTCCATTGCCATAATTCAAAGCTCTCCACTGCTTTATCTAAATATATTGCTTAATAAGTAATTTTAGCCCTTCTATACCCTGCCAGCTCTCACAGGAACCCAAATGACAAGGGGCATTGTCTTGGTCATCTTCTCCATGTCCTCCATTTCTAGGGCAAACAATCAATTGTATACAGTCTTTGTATTCACTTTGGTTTAACTCTTCTGAATGGTCATTTAATTGGGGACGAGTCCTTTTAACCCGACTCCGTCTATCATTTGGATTGCGTTTTGGTGTATCACACGCATATCGCATTAGTACAACTTGCATTGGCAAGAATGTATTGCTTTGGTTGCAATTGTGCTAAAGAACGAAATTTTGACAGTTGATTTTTAATTTTAAACAATCTATATATTTCCTGTAAATTGCATAACACTAGATGCTTTTTTGGCTTTCTTTTATCCCATTTACAATGACAGAAACATAGTCTTTCTTACCAGGTATTGTTCTAGATACTTCTTCGCTGAGATAAAACTTCTCTACGATGGAAACTGTTTCTACAGGAAACTCTCTTTCAGTTGCCTTGGGCACAGCTAAAATGTCCATTCCATCCACTTATCTTCCTGCAACATTAGTCATGTGGTTGCACCAGTAATTTTAAGACAGAAACACGCGATCTTATCCAAATTAGTCAAGAGTTGAAGCAATATAACAAGGCAGCAATACTTTCAAATCTCTATTCGATAATCAACAAATGGATTATAAATGAACGGTTTTCTTGGTTTATCTTCACAATTTACTGGACAACAGTTTAAACAATTTGGTTGTCAATTAAATTTCATACACTCTTATCTCAACATAGTCTGCGTTACAGACCGCAATTCTTTCACAAAAGAATAGGGTCTGTGTTATTTGCACAGTTCTCTGTCCAGCCACTCTATGAAAACGTAGAGCGGAAGTTTCTGATCGATGCATGGTAAATCTATTTTTCTTAGATAATAAATTCATCACCTCTGTTCGATCAATTAATTGTCATAGCTACGAAGCCTAAAATGGAACTTATTGCAATCATGTCAACTGAAGTAAACAATGTAATGTGAGAATCCCAGTGAGAATCACCTTAATTTTGCATAATTATGTGACATCAATCTTATTCCGATACGAGGCCCGGACAGAGAAACCGAGCAATTGACACAGACCCTATTCTTTCGTGAATGAATCGCGGTCTGTAACGCAGGCTAATCTCAACAGAGATCACAATACAACAATGATAATTTACAGAAAACCAAAAACATAAATACAAATAAGGGCTTTGTCACTTGACGTTGTTACTTGAGTTAATAATGTGCTTTGATGCTCCAAACTCTACGAGCTGCTCAAGTTTCTGGAAGTTTCCGTGGATCTGAATCTAAAATAAAAAACAACTTACTGATATCAGAATAGCATATTTATGAACAATCCATTTTTAAATCTTCAAAAACTTTTTCCAACATAAAGCTAGGCCGCGAAGTCCTCAAGGTAAAGAGTTAAAAAATAAGTACAACTTATGAAAGACCTAAATGATCGTTGATTTGTAAGGCATAACAATAGTCATAGGTGATGAATGATAATGATGATTGGAATAATTTAACATTTTAATAACAATGACATATGCTACTGTAGACTGTAAACTGGACTACAAAATCAATATTGTTAAATGCTCTATTTCATACCTTCTCAATCTTTGAGGTCCAAAACTGCACTGCCACCCATAAAATTGATTCCTGAGCTACTCGTTGTTGCATCTGACAGCTTATGATCTATGAATTATTGCATCTTATCTGTCAATGTATTCTGGATCCGCTTGAGTTAATATTCCTTGCGTACTGTTTGGATACACGGAATCGTTACTTTTGGGTGGGTGAAACACCCAAACCACTCTCTATCGATTGATTGAGACTATCCAAATTCTTAAGGTCTTTGTTCAATTTGTTGTCGCTATACGATGATTTTTCTTGGCATATCTCCTCACTGCTAATCTCCTAGGTGCTTGCGTGATCTCAATGTTCAATCTTATCTTAAAGCTGTTTCAATTGTATCAAACCATTTCACCTATCGTAACTTCATTATAAAATTTTCTACATGCTGCAGGATCATTGCAAATGCTTCCCAATCATATTCGATTATCTCTACATGTAGTTCTTCTCCAGCCATTACAAAAAAGTAACACTTTTCAATCCCAGTACAGAACATTACACATTCGGTTTGATAATAATGGCTATGGGTTCTTTTTAATTTATATTGACCATGTCCTAACTTTTTGAGGTAAGGCGTTTTGAGGTTATCTTTAAGCCTATCTTTAAGCCTAATACTTGGTCCATTGATTGTGATTGATTCCGTTTTTCAAGATCAATATCTACACTATCTTCAAGTGTTGTATAGCTATTGTTAGTGTTGGTAGAATAATTATTTGATATATGGCTTTCATAAAATCCAAATTTAAGAATAAAAGGACAATCCTCTGGTATTATTATTATTATCAGATTCAATTTCAAGATGTTCTTCTTGTAAAGGTATTACATGTTATTGTTCAAGGTGAAAAGATACAGGGGAAAAATTATAAACATTACAATACTTAATAGCTACCATTGTACAACTTGGAATACTATCCAGAGTAGCATCAAGTCCAATGTTTATGCCTTTGAGAATAGCAGTATCATTGACGCTGTCAAGAGAAGCCTTGTAAAAGGTGGATTTGACTACTGATAACGAAGTTTTCCCTTTTTTATTTTTTGAACTTCATATGACTAAGCTTCATAGGCTTAATACATTTCTTGTTCGGTCCTGGAGCCATTGCATAGGCCTTGAAGTACAAGAGTTGTCTGAAGGTAGCTCTTCAACGCTCATGTTGCAGCGTTGAATATGCTCTAGTAGGTAAACAAGACCAAGAATATGGGAACACTGGCCATCTACCCCAGCAATACAGTGACAATTTCCTTTGGCGGATTCCTTAACAGGACTCGCAGATAGCGAAACGTCATTGTCACTTTGAACTTTTCATGTTTTGCCATCGATCTCCAGCAGCAGCCATTTATGGAACAATCAGTTCCAGTTTTAAAAAGCGTAGGTCCGCAAAAGGAATATGACCTTCTATGTAAAACTTACATCCTTTCTGTCCTGGTCTTTGAGAATATTGAAACTTACTTACAACTGATCTCATACATATTTTTTTAAGAAACTCATTCATGATTAAAACTCCACTAAACAACTATAACAGAAAACTCAGTGAAAATTATAAAAAAGTGTAAAACCTCTCATCACATGTATCCCACAACCCCTTGCAAGAAAAAGCTCACCCCAGTCTCCAGAAATAGACGAATTGTACTATCATAACAAATGTATATAACAATTACTCAATATTAATCTATTTCCTTTTGTAATCACAACATAGATTGTAACTCACAGTCTTTACTCAGATTCAAATACACACTTCTGTTATCAACACGTTTAATCCTTACTCTTACATGGATTTGATGTTTGGAATTGAAATAATACAATCATGTATCATAAATTGACTAAGAACACTTTCCATTCTCAAAGAAAGAGACTTTACAACAATCTACCCTGAATATACGGTATACACAATGTGATGCAGCGCAGTATATCATTTAACATCTACTGTACATGTGTTCCATAATTATGTCAGTCGTTGTTCACGAAATTAATAAAATATTTACCAAAGAATTCATTTAATTCAATAGAAATACAAAATTAAATTAACTATCTAAATTATCTTTCTAAAATTGCCATAATAATAGGAAAACTATTATAGTAACTCAAAAATATCAAGTTTTGCTCTCCAACAACCATATTTTGCTTGCCTCTCTTTCCTATTTTGTCTCTCTTATCATGTTGTATTTCATATGCTCTTTTTGTTATTTTTAGTTGGTGGCATCTACACAGTTATCAGAACAAAGGCAGGTGTTACTGTTGATGAACTGGGAAATAATTTTTGTTTACTTGGACCATTTAATGAGAGTTGTGTCCAGACTGAAGTTGAGGTTCTTGAGCCTGAAAATCCTGCGTTCCGTCATGCCATTGCTGCAATGAGAAACCAAGGAATCAAGGTAAAATAGTTGTATTTTCAGTTGTTTTCTTCATTGTATTGAGTATTTATTCTTGAATATTTGTCAGGCAAGTGAAAGATTTGAGAATAAAATTGAAAACGTTGCAGATTATAGTGTTTTGTTTGTCGCTAATCAGTATAATCAAGTCTAAATTATTTTCTCGGATAAACTTTATTCAAAATTAAATGCTCTTTCACCTACAAAAAATACATGCAACCATTATTTCAAAGCGACTTCTTTTGCATGCTTGAATGGTCTATGTGGCCCCCTGGTTTACCTGGCGGTGGGGAATCTTAAGTTGCGCTCCATTAGTTCTACGTATTTCAGGCTCTTTTGCTATGACAATTTATTGATCAAACAGACATGAAGCAATAAAGCTAATTGATTCAATTGAAAAAACCTTTAATGGAAATTAATTGTTGTATAGTCAAACGTTTAGAACGATCACCTCTATACAGCGACCACCTGTATATATTGGTCACTCTTAAAATGTCCAAAATAGTATATTTTATTTTAATAATCTCTTATGTAAAACCACCTGTATATAGTCAATATTGATAAAAAAATGTGATTTTGAGATTTTTGGGAGATGGGACTAGAAAGGCAGAAACAAGGCTTTCTCCATTCCCAACCCCATTCAATCGGATCAGGATAATTGCTTTCTCTTGTAATCTCTGACCCCATGTGTGCGCACTTTGGTATACCATAAACGTAAAATATGTTGATGTAAGGCCGCCCTGGAAGGGGGATGTTATCAATAGATCTACTTCCACTCGTAAATAGTTCTTCTCTTGCTTTGTTATGCAAACTAGTGTTATTATGTATATAACAATTACAAATCGTTGGTAAGCATTTGATATATTTCAGGATCAATTACTAGCGAAGTTCTAAATAACAGGCATAACACACCTGTACATCCGGGCAAGGAAAGCCATGCCTTCCATGCGGATTTCTTCCAATTTTTCTAGACCTTCATTTGCATGTTCTAAATAGAAGCTTATTGCAATAACAAGGACATCTGTATCAAACGTTCGCAAGACAAATGTAGTATAACTATATTTCACGAAATCTAAGATGTGCACAAAGGCTAGAGTATCTGGCTTCTTCGTGATTACAAATACATAGGTTACTACGATTCTATCATCAGTAAAGTCTTCTTCAAAATAACAGACAATATTGTTGAAATTATTAGTATCTAAAATGCTGTTTTACGTAATCCTTTTTTGTTAAGCGTTTCGACCAAATTTTTGTCCGTGTGTCTTATATGTATATTTTTATTTGAAACATTGTTACTGAGCGCCCTAGAGCGCTTATTGAATGCTATAAGTTGAGCGATTGACAGTGCAATTTTACTATTTTTTACTTCATCGTTGTCTGATGTGCCGAACATAGAGTTACCATGTAACAACGTGTTGACTAATGAAAGAAGAGAAAATGGTATATCATCTTGCTGACAATGATCATCAAAGGAGTCATAAATGTTAATGTAGAGTGCCTTTTATGAAATTTCTAATGTGTTTTTCCACTAATTCATTGCATAAGCAAGGTCATCATGTAATCTGCATGACGTGTATATCGGTTGACACTCCCATCTGTTTTCTTACTTGATGTATAGTAATCACACGCTGAGCTTGATATCTCACAATCTTTGATGCTTTCTATCGGACGCTCTCTAAGCCGAGTTGTGTGAATTTACGGGATGTCATATGGCGGCTCAAGAAGTTCTGATAACCGTTCCTTATATAATTTTCAATCCTCAGACATAGAGAACAGTCTGCTGCTTTCTTTGCAATGCAGGTCTCCTTCAAGATACGCTACTAAATGTAGCAATGCTTTGATTTCACATGTTTGTAGAGTTCTCCATTCAGTTGTACAGTCGTCATTTATAGCAATAGGCCTAGATCTATTATAAATGGCGATAACGCATCTGCTATAGTATTTTACTTCCATTAGAATAACTTCTCTTTCACCCGACTCACTATAGTTTAGCTATGCGATTAATGACTCCTTGTTATTTTGCACATTTAAGAAGCTTTTCCCCCAATTCTAGTTGTGTAGGCTTTTTTAAACGGCCATTGGCTAATGACTCTAGTTTTTCACAAAAAAGACATGCTGCCCTTAGTGCCCTCCAAGATTTACTATGTTTTCTGGATTTTGGGTTTACTGGGGCCTTGTCAGTTTTAGTAGGACCGAGCGTCCCCGTCTTCTCGCTCTTTCGTTTCTTTTCTCTTTCCCGTTGTTTATAATTAAATCAATTAAAGTGCATCGCCTAATTGCCATCTAGCTTCCTTTTTTTTTCTTATGGCTGTTCATTTTACAAAACAGCACTTACAGAATGCCCTTTACTAAAATACTTACAAAAATTTGATAGATCTAACAATTTACATTTGCATTTAAACATTATTAACGAAGATGATAATGCTACATCTGCTGGAAGACTGCTAATTTGTTTGCTAAGACATCCTTTATATTAGACGTAAATAATAATAAATCTCTCTTTGAACTTACAACATAAACCAAATAAGTACACTGCTTCAAATTTCTTGCCATCGATACATATCCTCTGTAATGTACCTCATTGCCAATTAAGGGCCTATTCAAAGGACAAATTAACCTATCTAGGTCATCACTTTGACAAACCAAAGATTTCACGTAATCCATACTATCCATGGCATTGAAATCATTATGCAGAATAGATTTCAATATACATATGTGATTGTAAGATCCACTCTTCGAAAATATGATTGCATCTGTTTAGCG
Organism: Haliclystus octoradiatus; assembly: GCA_916610825.1. Taxonomy (NCBI): domain Eukaryota; kingdom Metazoa; phylum Cnidaria; class Staurozoa; order Stauromedusae; family Haliclystidae; genus Haliclystus; species Haliclystus octoradiatus. The sequence goes on from OU744452.1 coordinate 4,418,163, forward strand.
ATCTATTTAAACTGAATGCTTTAAATACCGTACTATCCTACACTTACAAGAAAATAAATCTATCTAGTATTTAAATAGCAAGGATGGAAACACAGTGGTTTTAAAATAATAATTCATTCAATTCAAACTATAGTCGGGAAAGGAAACTTTAAAACATCGCTGCTGTACACCTTCATGTGTTTGATCATAAATATATTCATCATTATTGTTATAATATATTATTATATATTTATTACCATCTCTGGAATGAGTAACAAATGTTATCTTAGTTATTAGCATCTGATCACCGCAACGTGTGTTTCAAGCAGGACAGAAAATGTTGATTACAATTATGATGTGAACATATTATGCGCATGTGTTAAATATAAAATGTCTAAGTTAAAGTCAATATGCGAACTATAAAGAGAAAAAAAACAGCACTATTATTCTCATCTAATAATGAGTAAGCTGATTCAAGGTCAAATAAGTTTTAAAACCGAACGTATATTTTTCACCACATTTAGAAATCGGGTAATTATTCAATCGTAATTATCGAGCTTCACAATTGATTTCCGGTTGGGGTCAAATGCTGATTAGCTTTTGTTTGGTATACATTTCTATCTGGTATCAGATTTTGCAGAAAAAAGTCATTTACTTACGGCATAGACCCCACTATTAATATTGTATTCGAATAGAATAATGATGTTATCAAATATTTTATTGTTGTTTTGGCAATCAATTAGCGTCCTAAACCTTCATGTTCATGAACTTTTGATCAACTGAATCATAGTCTACTCAAGTACTTTCCATAAACTGTTAATGAAATGTTTGTAAACTTGTGAATATCCATGAATATAGAAGTAATAAGTACATATTTACCATGCATAGTTATAACATGTTGGCAGTTGAAGATATTTCATTAATTATCAGCACCCATATCTGGTGAATTAAGCTACCATTCAAAGATGATGCTATAGAAAGTGCTATTTAAATCTGTACAGCTTCCAATGCTATGTATTAAATGTGAAGTACAACTGAATTATGGAGAATGATAAGCAAATACAAGGATAACCGATATTCAAGTGTAATCTGTGGCTGCACATGCTGGCATTATTGGTTTATCTATAAAACCACCGCTATAAAACCACTAAAACAAATTGGCCGATATTATCACCTACTACGGCATTTGAACACAATTGTAATGCTGTTGCTATTGTTATTTGTTTATCTGGCTGATTTGTGTGCTGTTGATATTTTACGCTGTTTAGGTTTTCATAATTGTCACACTATTGTTTTTTATCAGGTTGTGTTTGGGAGATGGCTCATTGATGGTTACCCTGCTGTAAGTTTTTAAAGGCTTTGTGAAAAGGATAAGGATATTGTTTAGTTACTAGACTAAAAAAGAGTGTGTAACATCATTGCTCTCAGCGAAAAGAGCCACTCTTCTAGAAATAGAGGAGTGGTACTGGTGCCTTTGTTAGGGCAGTACCGCCCCAATTTACCTCCCTGTTATTCATTCATCAATCATTTATTCCATTTCCATCTCTCGTTTTATAATTTGTAATTGGCTCAAATGCGAACATGGAAAGTCCAAAGTTTCCTCTTTCCAAATAAATTTTCCTTTGAGCCTTAATGTTACGTCAGTAGGCATATTCAATATATTTGTGTACTATGTTCAGCTTGTTCAAACAAAGAAAATACTACTTATTGCTACCTGGAGTACTTGCTCATGAAATCAGATGTCGGTTCATGAGTTTTGAAAACTTGTCCATTACCTTGGATCCTGGTTTAGGACTACGGTGTTCATGATTTTTACATCCTTGTAATTTGATTTGATTATATTGTGTTTTAGGTTGTGCTATTTGACATAGGGTCTGGATACAAGTTTCTTGGTGATTGGCAAACTGATCTATGGAACAGCTCTCACATTGGAATACCAGATTCGGATAAAGAAAGCAGAGATGCAGTTGTTTTTGGTGGTTTAATTGCTTGGTTTTTAGCAGAGGTATACCGTAACATCTTTTCATGTAATGATTATTAATAATGGTTACTGCCTATCGTAGGCCTACTGTATGTTGATTATAGTGGACTATAAAAATATTCTCAACCTTTTGCATATGTACATCATAAACCTATCACTTAGGACAGGATTTTTCCATGAACAATTTGTAAACATTTTTTAGTTTTCTGTTGTTGCTATGATTGAAGTAGATTTAGATCAATCTATTCTATTTACGGTATATCTTGCTGTGAAACAAAGCAAAGTACATACAAAAACGATACAATTAATTGTATAGCATTTGCTACATTTATGATAAATGCGCCACCCCTCATTGTTGTCGCATGTTAATAACATTTTGCTGACATCAATTTTTTAACAATTTGCTAGCATCATCAATAACAAATTTCAACCTTTGTCTGTTTTGGACTACTCTAATGCTATTAGAGTTGATTGTGTTTTTACTCTTTGTTGTTGAGTGAAAAACTTACAAGTTTGAGCATTATGTTTGTACTTCCAAGCAGATGCTTATTTATTTACACTAGGCTAATTTGTTTTCCACCTTTTATGCATATTTCAGTTTCAACAGAAAATACCACAAGATACCATTGTGACTGCACATTTTCACGAATGGCTCTCTGCTATTGGTCTTATATTTATCCGAACCCGAAAGCAGAACATCTCAACTATATTCACAACACATGCAACACTTCTTGGACGATATCTTTGTGCTGGTAATGTTGATTTCTACAACAATCTTGATAAGGTATGTATATTGTACATTTCTAACTAATTCTATGCAATTTTTATGGTGGTTTGTAATTAAGGTGTGGGCATGATTAGATTTACAGAAAATTGATTGCAGGTACAAAAGCTTTTAGTGATCCGAATCTGATCCAGTCGGAAGCAATAATTGAAAACATAATTCGATCCAATCCAAATTAAAAATTTAGGAATTAATCCACATTAACCTGAATTTATTTGCATGAAATCCAAAAACCTGGATAGTACATGGCATCAAAGAGGTGTAAACATCTGATAGACATGTATTTAGTCAATATAACTCAAAATACTACCACTTACATACTAACACTTTCAAGATTTTCTTCAACACTTCTTCAATATACTCAATATACTATAATCTTAAAGCTGGTCTGCTGGACATTCTGTCAGACTAGACATCTTGAGTTACCACCGCTGTGATAAAATACTAAAATTACCACATTCCGGTTCAAATGACCAGTGATATCTAAGCTGCCTATCACTGTAGACATACTTATTTATTTTGATCAAAATAACATTTAAGGAGAAAGCAAGATACATACAAGTTTTGGGTCAAATGTGGAAAATGATACATGATCAGGTCATCCCGTAATCTCTAGAAGCTTGTTTGGGAGACCTTATATTTATAGAAAAATTAAAGTGGTATATCAGAAGTGTTTGTTTACAAATTATACATTAACATGCAGAAGTTGAATCTGAATAATTAATAATTAGTACGATTGAAACATTAAATAAAACATAAGTTGACATGACATGGATATAGGATAGGTAGAGTACATCAAGAAAAGATCATTAGATTGTTTGTTGCAAATGTAGTAGTCAGTAATAGTACAAGTGTCATAGTATATGCTAATTAATGAGCTTTTATAATTAATAGAGAATCGATGGGGGATGTATTTATGTTAAAATCAAATTTGAAATTATTCCATGAATGAGGAAATTTGTATGTCGGGTAGGTTTGTAAACTGGAGTTTTTGCGAAAGGTACAGCAAAGATGTTTTCTTTCCTACAATGGAATCGGTGAAAGATAAACATATTTAAAACAGGAGGTGCTTTTGAAACAATTACAGAATGGAGTACAGAAAACATTTTAGATATATGCAGATCATGAAATTGAAGAATTCCTAGTTTCTTACAAAGAGGCTCAGTGTGAGAGCGTGGTTTCACATTAACTATTAATCTAATACATTTCTTATGTAGTGTATTAAGATGTTTTGTAGCGGGACAATGTCCCCAAATAGCAATTGCATATTCATAATGTGGTTTAACCATTGCATTATAAATTTGTAATTTATGATTTATCGATAGAAATTTTCGTACACGGATTAAAGAATGTATATTTTTGAGGATATTGCTTCTTAGATATTTTATATGAAAACTCCAATTTAATTTATTATCAACCATGACAGAATTTTATTGATTTTGAGGGGGCAATAAGAGCCACAAGATTGTATTTTATGATTTATAAGATGTACTTCAAAATTTTATGGTTTTTGACTTCAAAAGAAGATATACTTTGATTTATTTGGATTTAGAGATAAATGATTTGCACCAATTTGAAGTGTGATGTCATCAGCGAATAGGTTTACATCGAATTTTGTACAGGATGGGAGATCATTTAAGTAAATAAAGAATAGGGGTGGACCTCAAATTAGAGTTTTGCATCTCAGAGTTTTTATTACAAATTAGGCATGCATAAAACAATTGTTTCAAAGCAAGACGGTTGAATTACAAAGTACCCGTTCTTCTCAATTAGCACAGAGTTAAAATTTAGAAATTCATTAATAAACAGGGCCCACATGTTGCAAATCGGTAAAAGTACGGTATTCAAGTGTCATATTCACATACAAATTTTTTCTTGTCAGGCACTCATTGGCAATGAGTTGTCAGTGGCATCTGGGCTATTTTTCTACATGCACATTTCTCAATCATGTACACAGATCTGGCACAGTTAGCCAAAAATTCATATTTTGTTAGGAAAGTTGACATTCTGATCATTGTTGCTATGGGAGAAATAGCCTCCTTTTGCTAATTGCATATTTCTGAGATCCGCAACCGATTTACATCAGCGCTAGGTATCACTTTTCCAATGATTTTATTGCCAATTTCAACACTCGACAGAATGAAAAGCTGTACGCCAAAGCAGACTTCCTTAGTATACCGCCCTGAAAATCAACCCTGGTTATTACTGTACCAGCAGATTCAAATATGCACTTTTTTCAGTGCATTGATACATTTTTTGTTTCGTTTTGATCGATCTTTGTTTTTCTGTTTCTAATATTCAATCGGTGCTTGGGTATGTTTGGTGGGAGGTCCAGTCATCCCTGACCCTCCTCCAAGCACCTTGGAGGGTAAGGTTTGGTGCTGTCAGGTCTGCTATTGGTCAATTAGCTATTGTGTTTTGCTGCCAACCTCCCACCAACCAAGCACTTAGGCCTAATTATTGTGATGTTAAGGATTTGAGATAAAGGGTTTAATTGTAGTTAAATGAAATTTTGCTGAGGTTAAACACTATCTTCAAATCCCGTTGCTTATTTCTTTTGTTAACTGGCACAAAGTCTACTTGTAGACAGGCAATCTGCCTTGCTGCTGAATTGAGCACATGTAACAGCATGACCCTGTTAGTTCCTACTTCCTAGGACCCTAGATTAAGCCACTTATCAGTGCAGTTCGGGACTATATCGTTCTTTCGTTGCTTCAACGCGCCACTGAATGGTTTAGAAAAGTTAATGAGGAGTTTATGCTTGTCGAGTGATTTGTTTGATCTCTGACTGTATTTATCCTATGATCTGTTATGTCAAAGCCATTCATCTCAACAAATGATGTCTAGTTTGTATATTGACACAATTTTAATGCTGTTGCTATTGTTACTTGTTGATGTGGTTAATTTATTTGCTGCTGATATTTTACGCTGTTTATTATTTACTTTGTCATTGAAGGACAAAATCTGAGTTTGATTGGTTAAGTACTGTAATGGAACCAGTTTAGTTTAATATACGAAAAACCATAATGTGCTAGTTTAGAAAGTAGACTTTTATGAGAACCAATATCAAATGCTTTTCGCAAATCAAGAAACAAACCGACGTGGTATATTTTGTCAGAGTTATTAAATTTGTTGTTTCAAAATTGAGAATGCAATCAGTAGTACTGTGATGCTTTCTAAAACCAAACTGAAAAATTGAGAAGAAATGTTCTTCAAAATAACTGTATAGCTGGTTGTAAACAACACATTCAAAAATTTTGAAAATTGTGGAGCAAATAGATAGGACGATAGTTTAAATAAAAATGTGGATCACCAGACTTGAAAAGTGGTAATATTTTAGCACATTTGAAAGTGTCAGGTATGTAACCAGATTGCAGTGAAATATTTATAAGGTAGATGAGAGGTGAAATCAAAGGCTCTCTGACACATTTGTTAGAGAGATTCCATCAAAACTAGTGCTTGATTTGTTTTTAAAGTTGGAGTAATATTCTCAACTGAAAAAGATGAAACATGATTTAATTTGAACTTATGTCTCAAATTTTCTGGGAGGTACTCTGAAAGTTTGTTGAAAATGAAAATTTTGCTCTAGTTGAGGACCAACATTTGCAAAAAAAGAGTTAAAATTGTTTGTAATTGTACTTTGGTCTAGAATTTTTCTTCCAGAAACAGAGAAGTAAGGAGGAAACCGATTACATTATTAACATGGCCAAGCAACTGATTAGTTACTTTCCACAACTGCCGTAGATTCTGCTTTAATGCTTCATAAAAATGATCCCAGTCATCTTAATTTTTGCTTTTCTGATCAGCTTTTGATAAATTTTAGTATAGTTACAGTGTTTGATCTTAGAATACTGGGTTTTGCAGGTAATACATTTTTTGAATAATTTCTTTTTTGTGTGTCTTGAAATGAGCAATCCCTTTGTCACCCATGGCTGAATCTTATGAGGTTTCTTATTCAGTTTAATGATGATTAGGGGACATGAATCATTCAAATGTTGTTGAATGTTTTTCTCAAAACAATGAAATGCTTGAGCAGGTTCAGATGGTAAGAACCAATTTTGCTCAGAAAGAAGATTTTTCAAAATGAATCATATTTTGAGGTGACGTTTTCCGATAAGTGACTGTTGAATATTGTTTTTGAAAGTTATTTATTAAAGATGCATAAGGTGCTAATGATCTGAGATTTCAGCAATTAAAATTCCAGAGCTTATTGATCCTTTGAAGTTGGTAAATATATCATCAATTAATGTACATGTTTTGGTAGTAATGCGAGTTGGTTCAATGATAAGTGAAGATAGTTTGAAATCAAGCATAAAGTCATGCAATTGTGCAGATTTTGATGAGATTGAAAGGATATCTAGGTTGAAATCTCCAGCTAAAATACAGTTTTCTTCTTAAGCTGGGATAATGTCGTGTTAGGCTGAAGGAGAGCATTGTCGAGTGTTGATTTCGGAGGAATATAAATAGAGAAAAAATAGCTCCGCTACGCTCGGACTCATGGTGAATAATATAATAATTAAAATAAACGAATTGAAATCAAATTCAATAGAATATCAAATCAATCAAATCATCATGCAAAGAAAAATCAAATCAAATCAAATTCAAAAAAGTAAATCAATCCAATCGAATGATATAAAAATCAGATCAAATAAAAAAATCAACTTCAATCAAATAAAATAAATTATAACAATATCCAAATAATATAATAATATAAAGAAAAATATATCCAAATAATAAATCAAAGAAAAAAGAAAAAAGAAAAAAATGATATGCAGACCGATGGGATTGAACCCAAGATCCCGCACGCCTAATGCAAACGCTTCACCGCTAGACCATACCAAGATTGAATAGGTGAAGTGATTTTCACTACTTATAATACAGGTGTGAGTTGTAAATGACGTGCGAAATTGTCTCTTCTTAAGGTGATGTCTCAGCAGAATTAAAACATTTTAATAAACCAAATAAGACCATGACGACTGGCTTAGCAGTTTGATGTAATAAATAACTTCAGAAAACAATACAAACAATAAATATATAATACTGTCTTGTCTAAGCCCCCAACCAAATGATCAAAACACAACAATAATTATCTTCGAAGTTTCACCTCAAATAGTGATGTTACATAACGATTGAAATCTTTCATTAACCATTTCAAATGACGAGAAGAAGAAAAAAATCATGTGTTCTACCAATGAAGAGATAATCACGATGTAAACTAATCCAGGAGTATTAGAAAAATTTCATTTAAAAATGCAATTGTAATCTCGCTAAGCTGTGAGTCGGCCATCATGGCGGGCAATGGAAAAAAAATTTTGTCAAAAAAATTTGGCTAAAAATTTGGAATAATCACACAGCATGCCCATTGTATTTTTAACAATAAAATGGTGTTTCTTGCGCAATCGTTTTTTGTTCGTCCTTTGTTAGCACGCAAAGCAGTGTGTTGAACGTTATTTCAAAAGAACAATAGATTTAGTCAAAAATGAAATGAAATGAAATGAAATGAAAACGTTTCCACCATGACAGTATAGACTCAAGGTCACTTACGTAACCATGAGTCAAAAATAAAATTGTTGAGTCTCGGCAGCTACTAGTTCAATGTCATCAGACATGATTGACAGGTCTTCACAAACAAAGAATGAAATGGATTGATGTATAGCAATAGCAACACCACCTCCTTGTTCTGACGAAAACCTAATTATATTGAACTTTGATTATAACAATATTCATTACGTGGATATAGTAATAATAATATTTAATACCTACGTAATCTAGTTAATTTAGTTATTTTGATATTAAGCTTTGTTTATTAGAAACGGTAATTACTATTATGTATATATTTCACTTAGTATAAATTTAAATGTATTTTTGGTTTATAAGCAATATCTATAATTGTATTTATGTAATTTAACTTATTTTTCATTTATGCTAATTAGTTTATAGTTTTCTATATATTTGGAAGTTTTGTAATGATTAAGCAGTTAGTTACTAGTCGGACAACCGAAATGTATGCTTTTTAGCCGGACAGGCACTATTGTTAATTATAATATTAAGTATATGTTTATAAAACGAATAACATCTGGTTTATTCTGTCTATGGTATCTATCTCATCAATACAGTCCTCAAATATCGTTTATACCAAGTTTCGTGGAAACACTCCTTTCTTACTTAATCTCTCATTTATAATCAAATCATAATTGGGAATTTGAATGGATGAATTCTGCCATACTTCTTGTAAAGCAATAGGTTTGATGTCAGTGGCTACAAGCAAATCAGATAAAGGTTTATGGTTTTTCAAAAGGCTTCTGACATTTTGAGACGCCAACGACATTGTATCGTGATTTACATTAATAGGGTCGAGATAGCCTAATCCCTATGGTATCCGCATTGTCGCTTTGTTTATCAAGGTCATTACAGTCTGTCACGTTCATTGTTTATTGTCAAAAGATTGTTTACAAAATTGAAAGAAAAAACTAAATTGGATTGTGAAAATGTGGAATTGCGAAATACATGATTGTTGGGTTTCGAAATGGAAACAAAGTCTTAAAGTTAAATCAGAAGCAAAATAATATACAAAACTAAAACAAGATAGATAAATAAAACTCATCGTAAACTTACGCAAAGTCCTCCAAATTCCATTCATTTGCAAATAGTTGGTACAAACTACAAAGTCAAGATTGATCCTACACGATCCGAAAACCTAAAATATCAACATAAAAACTGATCTGGCTGGATTGAATTTGGACTTAGATGCGGGTCAGCGTTGCATATCTTTAATTTGTAATGCAGTATGATGTATGTGTAGTGCTCCTTCCTGTCATTTTTCAATTCAAAATAAGATAAACAAACACTGTTAATCAATCAGTTAGTGTAGTACACAGCGAAACCTGTACATCAGAGACCCAGCTAAAATGTAGATAAAATTGACCTTTATATACAGGATTGATTCAATAAAGAAGACTATTTCAGACATGCAAGAGTGGTCACTATATACAGGTTTCCGCTGTATAGAGGTTACCGTTATATTGCATTTGACTGTAGAATATTTTATATTCATTCTATTTGTAAAGTATTTGTTTTCCAAACAGATGCTTTGCTAGTATTTTCACATTCAATTATTTTTAATGTTTTTATTCTTTTTCTTTTTCAGTTTAATGTGGACAAGGTAGGATCAAAGCGATAACTGCATCTATAGAAATATATCTGTACGCCCACGGTCATTATCAGCCAATATTCGCCTGGCCTTTGATCAATAACGGTTTTAGTCAAAAAGGCCAATTCTGTGATAAATAATCGTCACATGAGTTGTAATGTATTTAAATGCATCAGAAACGCAATTATTCGTTGCTTCTTTACACGGTAAAAAAACGCCAAGCAGCAATACAGCTTTAGAATTGACTGTTGTTTGACCAATTGAATTGCTCGATTTTCATATTGACCTGTTAGTTGTTGACTAAATTTCAATATTAATTGTTGAAGGCAGTATTTTGAGCAATTTTGTACATGTAAGCATGCTCATGATGATTTGAGTTATTTGAATTATTTTATTAGGAAGCAGGTGATCGTGGTATATATCAGAGATACTGTATTGAACGCGCTGGTGTCCAATGTGCTCATATTTTCACAACCGTTTCACATATCACTGCTGATGAATCAGAGCATTTACTAGGACGTGTGCCAGGTAAGTGAGACTCAACTGTAGAACTATCTGATCCAATATTTAGTTCATAAAAAATAGCTTGGGTGTATCTTGAAAGATAAACCTTATCTTGGATGTACCGTGTGAGATAAACAATATGGACAGTATCACACCTGCAAAGTTACACGTACCATTCTTGTTCTGGAAAAGAAACATTTCTCATTCATAGTGTAGGAGCCAATTTTACCTTTTTGAGAGAATCATTGAGTTTACGCATGCGCTATAATTGATTGACAGTTCTAATTTTGATATATTGTTCAATTGACACGTGTGCGTCAGTTGGAGAGAAGTGGTCGATGTAACCACAACATAATATTATCAGCACAAAGAAGAAACACGGTATGTTAATGTTTATTTGTAATTGTTTGTAAGTCATTATAATCATTATCGTGAATTGTAGTTTTAGTTATATAACCTTTTTTCATTAGCATTATTTTAGACAATTAGAATGTATCAAGTTTTTAGATCCCTAGCCTATAAGTAATTGGTAAATTAATATTTCTTTCTTTTGAGCTGACAATGGTATAATGTATAATACCGAAAAAATTTTCAACAACCTCTATACTTGTAGTTTTTTGTCGCTATCTTTTGCTTTCAGATGATTTGCATTATTATCAATTTATCTATATCTATTATCAAGAAGTTTAAAAGCATATTGCTGGCATAACAAATTGTGTCTATTGTCTGTGTTTCTTCGTCCAATTCAAATCGTCTTGTATATCTATCAAACCTCCAACTCCGTGTAATGTAACAAAAAATCGAAACCTTAACAAATTGGCGGGTACACATAGTATTGATCAAGCATTCCCATTACTGATCTGATACTTGACATTCCAAAGCAATTATCAATTTATACCACATAGGTCTAGATTATTAATCTAACGGTGTTCAGTATCTACTTATATTAATAGTACTGTATGTTTATATATCACTATTTATCGATCTTTCTATACTTCTATATTTCTATATTTCTGTGTCTGTCCGCGACTTATGTACGTCTCACTGGCGAAATAATACAGATAATCCGTTGTCGGGAAATTGTGCAAACATTTGTGTCGAGATAACCATGTACAGAAACAAATTTGTTGTATGAAAAGTATGGGTCTGTGGCGTTGTTTTTAAATAATATACTTCATCTAATATTTTATTTGATATCATTGTATTGAAAAATTTCATAGGCTGATAATCCAGCGGGCAGCCAAATCGAATTCAAATTGAAATCTCCAGACCAAAAAGTGAAACTAAAAGCTGAATCAGTTTTACGTTGATTACTTTTCTCAAATTCAAAATATAAACATTTCACTTTTAAAAAGGCTATTTTAATATATAATTTGTGAGAACAATGTTCAAATAATCTGTTTTGAAATCAACAATCTATCGCGGGGCATAAAAACAAATGAACTTGCAAGAAATTTCAAAATGACGTTGGCGTTCGACCAATTCGAAAAAATATTCAGAGTTCGAAGAGATTATCAGTATACAGTCTAAAATTACAGAGTTCAGAATTAATCAAGGCATTGCACAAAATTATTTTTATAATTAATTATTTAAAATAGAAATATGAATCATTTGATTATGAGCGGGCAGGCTATTATTTTCAGATTTTAATTCCATGACCAAAAATCTTTCGCTTTGAATTTAAAAGCTGCGTGTAAATGGTTTTAACAAGTGAAACTAAAAACTGAATCAGTTTTACGTTTATTACTTTTCTTAAATTCAAAATGTAAACATTTCACTTTTAAAAAGGCTATGTTAATATATGATTTGTGAGAACAATGATCAAACAGTCTGTTTTGAAATCAACAATCCTTTGCGGGGCATAAAAACAAATGAACTTGCAAGAAATTTCAAAATGACGTTGGCGTTCGACTAATTCGAAAAAATATTCAAAGTTCGAAGAGATTATCAGTATACAGTCTAAAATTACAGAGTTCAGAATTAATCAAGGCATTGCACAAAAGTATTTCTATAATTTATAATTCAATATAAAGATATGAATCATTTGGTTATGAGCAGGCAGGCTTTTATTTTCAGATTTTGCTTCTATATTGAAGAAGGAATTGTAAACATCGATGAAAAATAAAATTTCATTTTGTTGATTTGCTATAAGTATAAGACACAGTATGTTACTACAGTTTTGAGAATAAAATAGCGGTGTCTTGTTCTTATCGTTGATCAACATTTAATAAAGTTAAATTCAGGTATATCAAATTCAACAAAATTAAATTGAATTGAATGTATGATTTGTGATAAATAATAATAATCATAATATTTTCAGCGTTCAAAGTTAGCTTTCAACTTTAAAAACAGAGAAACATAATTCAAACACATTTTTCAATAGTTAATACAGTTTGAATGAGTGTAACAAACCTTGTGTTACAAAAAAAGGCGAGACAGGTTGCATGTGATTATCGATCATAGCAAACATTATTTATTAAAATACAACTTACCATTTTCCAAATGAGATCCAAATAAGAAAGAAAAATGAGATCCAAATAAAAACTATACAAGCGGCATATTATCTCCGAACAACATTTATATACATAATAGCGGGTTCTCTGAGTTAATACACCAATCAATAATAATTTAACAACCATAACCCCGATAAGAATAAAATGTAAATTGTTTTTTATTCAAAATAATTCTGACAAAGAAGCTGCACTGAACATTTCCACTCTATAAATCATCGCGTCCGTTTCAAGAAATTCTGAATAAATATGCATTACCGAATTTGGCAAAATGAGTTGTTTTCGTTTTTCTATCAAAATAATTAATTTATTCATAATCGTCTAATCTTTCATTCTACATCTGTAACTTATTATAAATAGCGCGTAGAAATATTGACAACAAGATGTAACAATATCAATATCGAATTATTATCGAATTTTATTTCATTTTAAAAGGATGTTGATGCTCCTATTCTTGAAAATTTGATAACAAGAAGCGCCATGAGGCTCATTTTTCACATCTTTTTTACTGCCATGAAAATCACAGGCCTACTTGCTGAGATTTTTAAGATCAAATAGATGTAGGTACATATACCATCATATGGTAATATTATGAGATGTGATATATATATTGCAATAAAGAATTGAATCCGAATCAAACGCGATCCGATCGTGTTTCCGGAGCGGATCGGATTTGGAGTGCCTTTTCATGGATTATTTCAGATTTTGAAATTGTGACAAAGTTGTAATTTGTAATAATTAATGTGTTATAGCTATAGTAAAAAAATTGCATTAACTTTTCAACTTATGAGTCTGCAAGGCGCTTTGGTCTGTTTTATGCCTTTAATATGCCGTTATCCATACAGTTCAGTCGACTCAATTGATGTGAAATGAATTAAATTTTTATGAAGGAAATGATTAAGATGTCTTGATTAATTGTGCATTGTTTCTATGCGTATTGTGTCTCATGTTCTAAACCAAAGTTCACTCTCCGTATTATACAGTGATATTCAGCTTAGTCAATTGTTTAATTATTAGTGATCTGAAAGTTTTAATACACAAGGTCCATTATTGACCAACACTAATTGCTAGTATCCTTATAGTGGCATTCTATCTAGACCATTTCATCAGCTATCACATGTTTATACTGATTTTAGATAAAGATTGATTCAACCTTTGGGAATTGAAATACATACAATCGAATGTATAGTCTACTTGCTGTTAAGAATTTATTAATTAACGTTTAATTATCCTGTTTTTTCTCATCAGATATTATTACCCCAAATGGTTTGAATGTTATTAAATACACGTAAGTCAATGGAGATGAAAGCAAGAAAAATATTATGCCTAACCAAAATGTCACCTTATTACAAAGTAGCTTAGCTCCACAAGTCCCACTATTCTGCTACTCTTCATCTGGACCTTACCTTACCTCATCTATTTTATAAACAGAATACAATAGACCACTTGAGAAAAACGGGTGCAATTTACATGGTACCCCGCAATGTGTGAATCATTCTTAAGGTTATTTTAATTCACAAATACGTCACAAATTATTTTCGAGTTAGAAAATAGACCAATCACCACCCAAGGTTGTACATGCTAAGCTGTGGTAGTTCATTCTGATTTTTTGTAAGGAGCACATCACTTCATTCGCTGAAAAGTTACCTGTCCCCTGTACAAACAGCTGGTGTACCGGGAGTGGAGTACCGGGGCATGTGGCACAGGTCCAATTACAAAGTGAAATCATGCATGCTTTCTTGAGAGTGTATCAGATCTTCGAAATAAAAAATGATGATAAAATATTTCTCAAGTACTCAATATCTAATTGTTTGTTACTTATAATAAACTAGAGATGCTGTTTGACATCAAAATCACTATTGGAATATTCATATAGAAGATTTCTAATATTCGAACAATCCTATTGTTTACGCAAACAATGGTCGTTTTGTGTTTGCAAACAATAGAAATGAATAGCCTCATTCACAAGATATTAGTAAACAAATATTGTTGTGACATAATTAATACTAGTGACTAAATAACAGATCTGGATTTGAATCGCAATCAGATTAACAGATTATATTTTCGATTAAGGTTTAAGAATAAGATTCAAGATTAAAGTTAGCAATAAAATATTAAGAACAATAACAATGTATTTAAAATACAAAATCCTTTCATAACAGCTATATAGCCCATCTTAATGAGCCACAGCTTGAGCACATCGCTGGGAACTGCTGCAAGAAATAAGGATATGTGACACTTTTTATTCCGTATTCTGCGTTCCTTCTTCTGCGGGCCTGACCCACCGAATTTGTTAGCTTTTGAAAACTATTTGAATAATATTTGAATAGTTGGTAACTATTTGATAAACATCTTTTTACATTCAGAAAAGTTCATGAACAGTTCATGAACATTCATGAATTTATTTGAATAGTTGCTATTTTGATTAGCATCCCTACTTTAAAGAAGTGAGTGATCCAGAAGTAACTGAAACTATTAACCAACAAATTGTATATAGACTAATTTCCACACTCAATATAATGATGGTATATATTTGTTTGACATTTTATCGTTTTAAAAGGAAACCGTGGTGTTGAATAATATAAGGGTTTGAAACTTAGTTTTTTGTATGAATCAAAATAAGAACGACGATTTTATCTAATGAAAAAGCTACAATTTTCATGATTGTGTACACGCTACAAATATTAGATTTGCTGAATCTCAACTGAAAACGTACTGGAATGTGATTGAGTACTGAAACTATACTGAAATTCACCACACACTTGAAATGTAGGTTATTCTCGATCCACTGAGAAGCTACTGAAACACACCTTAAAATTTGGAAGCCACAGTCAAACTCGGTTAATATCCCCTCTTTTAATATCCCACCTTGCTTAATATCCCCACATAAAACTGATTTCTATTTTCCATTTTCCATACAAACCCTCATAATCCTACCTCACTTAATATCCCACCTCGCTTAATGTCCTGTTTTTCTTCTGTACCAGAGGGGGGATATTCAGCAAGTTTGACTGTACTGCAGCTTTTTTGTTTCATGAAAAGAGCCCAATTCAGTAGCCTATTCAGTAAGTTTTCAGTAGGTTGTCAGATTTTCAAAATTTATAGGACAGTACATCGAACTGTGCAATATAGCATAGACATTTCATATTAATTTCAAAAAGGTGTATAGTAATAAACAGACGATTAATTTACCCTTTCAAATGTGTATCTTGCTCATCTGCTCGACGCGTCAACTCTAATGTTAATATAATGCCATACAGCAAGTGTAGTTTATACAGATAATAATTGCCCAGAACGGCAATAGACAAAAGTGGAAATTAAAGGATGCAGAATAATTGGAATTAAATTAGAACAATTCATGAAACCAGAGCAATTGTCCATGAACTGTTCATTAACTTTTCTGAATTGTTCTAAACGTAAAAAGATGTTTATCAACTATTCATGAACTTCTGAACTTGTTTTATATAATCTTTTTTACGTAAAGAGTAATCAATCTAGCCAGTTAATTGAACCTCTTGAGTCTGGAATCAGTTCTCAAAACATTTTTGCCACTTTTAATATCTATAATGTTCTTATCTCAATACAGGGCACTCCACGAATTTCAAAATCTCCATGCTATATACAAAGAGAAAATACATGATTTTGTGCGTGGACATTTTTATGGGTAAGTATAATTTCTACTGGTTTCTAAATGTAATATTTTGTTTAACTCTGGATGCAATTATATGTTAATTTTGGTCATGCAACTGTCTTGAAATATATTAGTACAGTCAAATCTGTTATAATGGTCAGAGAACATGCCTGTCTGTATGGTCACTCTAGTAATGTCTAAAATAGTTTTTTCTATTGAATCAACCGTTTATATAATATTCACCTGAATGTAGTGGCCAATTTATCTACCTCTCATAGCTGGCTTTTCTATACAGGTTTTGCTATAGACTATTCATTTAATTTCACGTTAGTGTGTTACTCGTATTAATCTATTGAAACTGAAGTAATCTTTGATTATAAGAATGCTTTTTAGGTTAATTGTATGTTGATTTTATTTTACAATGAAGGTACCGTAACTCATTAAATCATAATCTTGCTTCATTCAACATCACCATGATTTGTCCAGGAATCTTGTTTCATTTAGACCCATGCCTTGAATCATGAATACAATTATTGGTTACATGCCTTTCCTGACTAGTGAGCATACAAGTGTAGCATAAGGGACTTACGCTAATCCACCGCTGACTGTTATGATGAGTATATTTTCATTAAAAATTGTAATTGTAAGATGCAATTGTAATTGACTTTAGACAATATGATTTCAACCTCGACAAGACATTATACTTTTTTACGGCAGGAAGGTAAGTCTGATTTTAAAGGATATTCTGATATGAAAATGAGATGCCCATTGTTGCTTTGTTTACTGATTATAATTCTATTAATTATTTGATCTGATATATTATCGGCTGAGTAAAAATAGCATTGTTAAAACTCCTCTTATTGATGCGTTTGGAGTTTGACACATGGATGGTCGGAGAAATAAGATCAGGATTTGTATCAGACGTGTTAAAGATCCTGTCACCACCCCCCAAGTACCAGTCACAATGATAACCAGTGGAAAGTTATTGGAAAGTATAATGCAAAAATAGCAAAGAAACAACATAAACAGGCAAGAGAGAGTTCCTCAAAAATCTGCTACTCTTGAAATCAGCTACAAGTACCCGGATATGTGTTACAAGTATTTTAGTGTCATGTGCATTTGAAGTGATGTATAAATATGAGCGTTTGTATAGAGAATAGAAAATAGAAATCTTTTATAACCCTTGAAAAATAGGGAACAACAACTCTTTGAAACTTAATTAACATTCTTGAACTATTAGCTCTGTTGACATTGTCTAAACTTTGTGTAAGCATTATCTATTGTCCAGATCTATTATCTGTGCTTTTTATTTTTGATAGTTACAAGGATTTTTATTAGAGTAAGCTACTGACAATGAGTTAAATAAATAATTTTATCTACTGAAATTACATTGATAACTCCATGAATCTCTAAATTCATAGAAAATGTAATTTCATATAATAAACCAAATGGATCACAAATCTGTCAAATTGATGCAATTGTGAAGATTGAGATTTTCACTTCTTGTTTTTGTTTGAATCAATATAAATGTTTAACAATTAAGTAAAATACATATTTTTGTTATCTCTTGTATGATATTATTCTCAGATACGAATATTCTAATAAAGGTGCCGACGTTTATCTGGAATCGCTTGCAAGATTGAATTTCATGTTGAAGGTAAGAGTTTATTTGATGTTGAGAAATGAAGATGACATTGTAAGGCGTGTACTCCTCTTTACCAGATTTTTTATGCAAGCTAAAGTCAATGGGGGTTAGCACAGCTGGCAGAGAAACCAAACTTCAGATATGATCCTATCCAATTGTACAAGAATAAAATGACATAATAGCTTTGATAAGAACAATAGCTGCCTTTCAACAGCCAGATATAGCTGACAAGGAAACTTCTAACAAGAAAATTCACAATGCAAAACATTATAAAAAGATTGTACTTACCCATAGCCCAGCTGGAGCATCACCTTCGATTGCCAATGAAGGATGTTATGCATTGGTTTTGGCGCATACAACTTTGATCTCTAGACAATAGACATGACTTAAATAGCCATCTGACGTTGATAAGCAATAGTAGAGGCAGAAGGGCAAAGTTTAGTACGTGCAGCCAATGTGTTCCTAAAACATACCAAAGCAATGCAGTTTCATAAACTTAATCAAGTCTCAGTCAATAGAGTAGTCGATCAGAGTCAGAGTCAGAGTCACGTAAACCTATGGTATAAAACTGGTATTTTAAAGACAATGCTTCACAGAGCGCATCGTCTTTGTTCCTCTGAAGCTGATTATAACATTGAATGTAAAGTACTTTTTAACATATTTAGTAAACTTGAGTATCTGCCCTGTGTTTTTAATTCTATTTTAAATAAATTGCTAAGTAATTGATTTTAATTCTCCAGTTTTACCAGACAATAATATAAAATATGTTAGTATAGTTTTACCATTTAAAGATCAACAATCATGCGATGAAACAAGGAAAGAACTTTACCGTTTAAATTGTAAAATAAGTGTAAATTTCGACGCTATTTTTAAAAGTAAGAAGCTCAACGACAACTTGCGTACCTGTGAGGAGAAGCCAGATTTGTTAACCCAACAATGCGTCATATATCATTTTAAATGTGGTCTGTGCGAAGCAGACTATGCCGGCTATACATGACGGCACCTATATGAACGCATAGATGAACACAACAAAGGTAACCTTGGTACACACGTCCGTCAAGAGCACGGCATATCTACTGATGAATTTGAAAAACATTTTAAAATCATAAAAAAGTGCAAAAATAAATTTGATTGTCTCGTGAATAAAATGCTGGCAATTCAAGAATTGAAACCAACATTAAACGTCCAAGGCGATTCCATCCGAGCCAAAGTTTTCAAATAACTGCATGTATTTCATGATACAGCATTTCCTCTAATGATTAGAAATATATCTAGGCTGGTTACCATAGTTACTGTTGTCACTGATATCAATATCATACTGTTAAACCCTTTATCTCGAATCCTTAACATCACAATAAATTTGGCCTAGGTGCTTGGTTGGTGGGAGGTTGGAAGCAAAATACAATAGCTAGTTGAGCAATAGCAGACCTGACACCACCAACCAAGCTCCAGTCACACTGCTAAGTCAGTGGAATTCCTAGTTATACTTACCTTTATCAACCAACAAAGGGATGGGTAGGGAGGGGAAAGTAAACAATGAACAGCGTAAAATATCAGCAGCACATAAATCAACCGCTTCAACAAATACAATAGCAACAGCATAACAATTGTGTTCATATACAAACTTGACATCATTGTTTAGATGAAAGGCTTTTACATAACAGATCATAGGCATACATGCAGTACAGATCAAACGAGCCATTCAATAAGCATAAACCCTCATCAACTTTTCTCAACCATTCAGCGGTGCGTTGAAGCAAAGAAAGAACAGTATCACCCTGAGCCGCACCGATAATTAGCTTAATCTAGGGTCCTAGGAATAAGGAACTGACAGGGTCATGCTGTTACATGTGCTCAACTCAACACTAAGGCAGATTGGTGTCTATAAGAAGACTTTGTGCCATTTAACAGGAGAGCTTGCAGCGGGATTCAAAGATAGTGTTTAACCTCAGTAAAATTTCATTTAACTACAATAAATATTCTTCACGATGTAACTTTACCCTCAAGGGGCAAACAATTTTATGTATAAAGATATCTTCATTACTAATAAAAAAAACATTCACTTAAGAATGGCTGAAGTTAATCAGTCGAAACGTTGTGCAAACTTAGTTGTGTTGTTATTTTGTACCAAAATTATCACCAAGAAAATTCTGATAAATAATTAATAATTGTAATCAATTACTTTTTCGGCTGAAGTAATTAGTAACGTAATTACTTACTTTTGAGGAGAAGTAATTTGTAATGTAACTTATTACTTCTAAAAAGTAATTCTCACATCACTGCCCTATATAGAACCTAGAACCTGTATACCGTTTTTCCAGTGTTTTCTAAAAGTAGAATTATTACAATGATTTCCATAGACAATTGCATTATCACACTCTGTTTTTCTTTCTTTAATTGTTTCCCTATTCTGATGCTTAAGTATCTATACTAAAACCAACGTATCATCCATTGTTTATCATTCAGTAATACAGTATGACTTTCAATTTCAATTAATGTTTTATTTGTTTGTGCACTGGTAGCTCAGTGGTAGTGTCTGCACATAGCATGGAAAGCCGGAGTACCATTGTACTTTGTACCATGTACCGTTGTAATAATTTGTATATGTAAATGTTTTAATTTCCCCCAATAAACAAGCACTAATGTGCTTACATAAGGACTGTAATGTGATTCTCAGTCATTGTTAACTTATGAAATATAATTTTATTTTTATTTGATATACTTGTTTAATTAATTGTTAAATTGTGAACATTAAATGACTACCTGTTTTGTTCTGGTATATTAATTTAGCAAAATTATCTCAATTTGAATTGATCATTTTATCATCTCTAGGCAGCAAAAACTGATGTTACAGTTGTGGCATTCATGATATTTCCTGCACGTACAAATAACTTCAATGTTGATGCATTGAAAGGACAAGCGCTTGTCAAACAGTTGAGAGAGACAGTATCTCGAATTCAAGATAAAGTTGGCAAGAGAATGTTTGAATCTGCTATGGGGTATTGTAATGATTAATAATTGATTCTTCTATGAACTAGCTCATCTCTTCCAAATTAACCACTACCAACAAAATTCAATGATTTCATGAACAATAAGAATATTTATGAACACCTTATACACGGTTTATTAACCGTTTTTGAAAGTTTGTGAGCTGTCATGATGATTTCATGAATTCTAAAATGCCTGTTTTTATCAACATTCTTATGAATTCATCATGAAATTTAACGTTTATGGACAGTTTTCACGAGAAGACTATAGGCCGCTTAACAGTTTTCAAATGAATAGTTTTCTGATACGAATACGAAGATAGCCATGCATTGATACGCCAGCATAAGAAATATTTCATTTAACAGTTGTGGCTGCCGCTCCTGTCTGCAACGTAGCCAGCTGTTATTATTATTGTTATTGCTATTGAAAATAATACCCTCTTTACGAAGCATATTGAGCAATGGTGCAGGGGTCTGATACGCTGTACACTCAATATTAACTATCCAAATAAATTAGCTTCATCTGAAGTATATAAGCAATCTGGAGTACAAGTTGTAACTGAAACCATCCATCAGCAACATCTTATGCTGGCTGGACATTTACTGAGAAGAATGGAAACACCCTTGTCTCTATTAATTAACCAACCAACCAAACCAAACAGGGTTGGTGGATATTTCAGAAACATTTTTATCAACCAACTTAAAGAAGATCTGAGAAATATAGGAATTAGCTTGAATGATGTGGTAGCAATAGCCAAAAACAAATAACAATGGAAAAGCCTAATGACGATGATGACAGCCATTACTTGAATAAAATTAATTTATCCGTGTTATTATTATTATTATCACTTATATACATAAATACTATCACAATATTTCTATATTTCGATATTTCGATATTTCTGTGTCTGTCCGCGACTTATGTACGTCTTACTGCCGATATAATACGGATAATCCGTTGTCGGGAAATTATGCAAACATTTGTGTCGAGATAACCGTGTACAGTAACAAATTTGTTGTATGAAAAGTATGGGTCTATGACGTTGTTTTAAAATAATATACTTCATCTGATATTTTATTTGATATCGTTGCATTAAAAAATTCAGAGATTTTGAAAAATTTCATAGGTCAATAATCTAGCGGGCAGCCAAATCGAATTCAAATTGAAATCCCCAGAACAAAAATATTTTGCTTTGAAATTAAAGGCTGCGTGTAAATTGTTTGAGCAAGTGAAACTTGAAAATGAATCAGTTTTATGATAATTAAAACAATACGAAATACTGAATTACATTGAATTACCAGTATAACTAGGCCAAACAAAATATTTTTTTGAAATCAAAGAAACGTAGACCTATTTCATGTAGTGTTGATATCAGCAATACATATAGCGCGGCACAAACGCTATGAAAATTAAAGAGACTTTAGGTCTTAATTTAATTTATTAATGAAACAAAATGCCATTCATTACTTTTATCAAAATCGAGATATAAAACATTTCACTTTTAAAAAGGCTATTTTGATATATAATTTGTGAGAACACTGAGCAAACAATCTGTTTTGAAATGAACAATCTATCGCGGGGCATAAAAACAAATTAACTTGCAAGAATTTTCAAAATGACGTTGGCGTTCGACTAATTCGAAAAATATTCAAAGTTCGAAGAGATTATCTGTCTACAGTCTAAAATTACAGAGTTTAGAATCAATCAAGGCATTGCACAAAAGTATTTCTATAATTTATTATTTAATATAAAAACATGAATCATTTGGATTTGAGCAGGCAGGCTTTTATTTTCAGATTTTGCTTCCATAATTAATGAAGGAATTATAGGCATCGATTAAAATTAAAATTTCATTTTGTTGACTTGCTATACGAATAAGACACAGTATGTTACTACAGTTTCGAGAATAAAAATAGCGGTGTCTTGTTATTATCGTTGATCAACATTTAATAAAGAAAAATTTAAGGTATATCAAATTTAACAAAGTTAAAGTGAATTGAGCGTATGATTTGTGATAAATAATAATAATTATAATATTTTCAGCGTTCAAAAAAAATTTTGCTTTGAATTTGAAAGCACAAAAACATATTTAAAAACATTTTTAAATAGTTAATACAGTTTGGATGAGTGTAACAAACCTTGTGTTACAAAAATAAAAAGCGAAAAGGTTGCATGAAATAATCGATCATAGCAAACAATATTTATTAAAATACAACTTACCATTTTCCAAATGAGATCCAAATAAAAACTATACGAGCGGCATAATCTCCGAACAACATTTAAATACATAATAGCGGGTTCTCTGAGTTAATACACCAATCAATAATAAGTTAACAACCATATTTTATCGAAGGCGAATGTAAGCCCGATAAGAATAAAATAAAGATTGACGTCTTTTATTCCAAATAATTCTGACAAAAATGATCATTTCATATCGCGATCAAATGCAAGGTAAAGTAGATTCATTTTCTACATAGTAAATTATCCTTTTCATCAGACATCATAACATGAGCATTTAAATATTACCATCGGCTGTGGTATTTTATATCTTTGAAGCTGCACTAAACATTTCCACTCTATAAACCATCGCGTCCGTTTCAATAAATTCTGAATAAATATGCATATCACGTATCTGGCAAAATGAGTTGTTTTCGTTTTTCTATCAAAATAATTAATTTATTCATAATCGTCTTTTCTTTCATTCGACATCTGTAATGTATTATAAATAGCGCGTAGAAATATTGACAACAAGATGTAACATGATATCAATATCAAATTAGTATAGCGATTTATTATAGTACTTTATTTCCTTTTAAAAGAATGTTGATGCTATTATTCTGGAAAATTTGATAACATGAAGCACTATGAGGTCAATTTTTCACATCTTTTTTTTACTTACAAAATCTTATTCTCAACGAACTCTTAGTATTTTGATAGACTGCCATGAAAATCACAGTCCTACTTGCTGAGATTGCAAAGATTAAAAATATATAGGCTCATATACTATCATATCATAATATTTTCAGATTATATATATAATTGGATTTTCAATTACACGCGCGTGTGTCGGCCTTGTTCAATAATACGTTGTCGAAGCAGTAGGTTTGTTGATGACGTCAGTCAAAGCGTCTATAATAATAAGTAAGGCAGTGGCTCATTGGTTAATGCTCTGGCATCACAATATGAGGGTCGTCAGTTCAAATCCGCCATTCGGAAAATTTTTATCAACAATTTTTCTTATTTTTTTTAATATGAAGCAGTAAATCATTGTTAATTAACAAAAGATATCGTTTGATCATGTTAATAACAGAAATTAGTGGACCATGTGTCTTGTCGAAGCTAAATTAATTTAATATTGAATATATTACATGCGATGCCACGAGTTTGACCGGCCTCACCTTGACGGCGTTATTTTGTGAACACCACATTAGTGTTGTTTGTATTGCAATGAAGATTTATCAATCCGAACCGAACGCGATTTGATCGTATCGGGTCAGATTCGGGTTAATATTTTAGGTCTTCGGATCGGATCGGATTTGAAGTGATTTTTTATGGATAGTTTCATATTTCGAAATTTGACTGAATATTTGTAATTCATAATAATTAATGTGTTCTGGTTTCCTTTCAGCACATAAAATAAAGTTTTTCTATGTAGAGATAGCTACGTTAAATTATACATTTCAATCGACTCAATTGATGTGAAATAAATTAAATTTTTATTAAAGGAATGATTAAGATGTATTGATTAATGCTACATCGTTTCAATACGTATTGTGTCTCGTGTTCTCCTCCAGAGTTCATACTCCGTATTATACAGCGATAGTCAGCTTAGTCAATTGTTTAATTATAAGTGATCTGAAAGTTTTATCATAGAAGGTCCATAATGGACTACACTCATTGCTAGTTATATTATAATAGTCAATTTATTATTATATTTGCATTAGGGGCTCCCTGCCTGACAACAAAGATTTACTTCAACCTGAAGATCTTGTCAAACTGAAACAGTGTATCTATGCTGCACAGGTAATCACAAACAGAGCACCTTACTCACTGATCAGGCATGAGATTGTCTTACTCTCTCTACCTTTATTATCTATGAAATTGCTCCATTTCTATTTAAAATTCAACAAGAAATTATTTTTATATTTTGCTTAATTTCATGCTATTTTCAAGCTATAACTTGGTAAAAAAACATTTAGTTGATTATATTATTCCAGCTCATGCATCCTAGCTTCAACTCCATGTTTGTTTTTAGAAACAATACTACATTAATTTATTTCTATTTAATTGAATAAAGATACATCATCGATCAAGGCTTTTTGAGAGCCATATTTTCTCAACAAACTCACACCAAACAATGAACATCGAATTCTACAATACGTCCGTAGAAAATATTACCCTGTAGTTTGAAAACAGCAGAACGCATGAGTCATTATCCTACTAGAATCCTACTAAAATGTATAGCACCACTTAATTAGCTCAACAGAGAATTGCTGAGTTCTCTTAACTAAGATAACCTCCCTTGACTTACTACTTGATCAACTAATGTCTGGAGCAAATGTCTTTATGACAATTGCTTATACTTGACATATGGTCTCATTGTTTGGTACCACTTAATTAAGAGGTAATCAATATTCAACGATGAAGTTGCTATTTCATTTATCAACTTTGATTTCATCTTATAATGATTTTTATTTTTTACTTTTATGTTTTGATTCTAGCGACATGGTTTGCCGCCTGTTGTCACACATAATATGTTGGATGATGCTACTGATCCAATATTGAATCATATTCGACGAATACAATTATTTAATTATCACACAGATAGAGTGAAGGTAAATTCTCGCTTTTTGCTGTCTCACATTCTTACGGTTGTTTTTTTACTGTTTTGTTTACTATAAACATTTTTTGTTTGAACAGTTAGCCACTGTATGTTGCCTGACTTGATACAGATCGATTACAAAGATATTAATTTGCAAATAAATAGAGCATACTTTCTAAATACATTTACAATGAATATACAATGCAATACAAGATATTCCCATCTCGTGTTATTAGTTTAATCTCAACCATAAATTAATTTATAATCCAAAATGGCTTTGCATAAGCGCTACTAAATGGGTTACAGGTAGCAAACAATTACCAATTACCATAATGCTGCCTGTAATAAACACTGCCTGTAGAGTAACGCCATAATCAAAGTTGTATCTGCACTTAAGTTTGAGGATATAAATAAATAAGCATGATAATGTAATAATTTTGTATAAAACCGTAGTAAAAATGAAAACAAACAAATAATACAAACATACAATCAATGAAATGATAATATCCCCCTACTTGATAATTGTGTCTGTTTGTAAATAAATTATTTCTATATTTCTATTTTTATTTGTGGTCTGTCCGCCACTAATGTATTTTTCACGGGTGAAATAATACTGATAACCTGTAATCAGGGTATCAGGGTAATATGCAAACATTTGTGTTCAAAATAAAACGTTGTTTTGGAATATTTGTACCATGTTTACAATGATAATAATGTACAAACCATTTAAGAGAGTGGTCGATACATTTGAGTAGAGCTATGCATAAATGAAACAAAGATTAGTAAAGTTTTACAAGGACTCTGACTTTCGCGTGTGTGCAAATCTGATTAGATTAATCTAATTAGAATACCGTAAATTCCGTCTGAAGAGCACACAAGCGCAAAACTCGGGGTCATGATACAACTTTACTGATCTTTGTTCGATTTATGTATTTATATAATAATAATATACCAACCATATGTATAAATATACACATAAATAATAGATCAAAGATCACAAGTTTACTCCGTTACTTTGAGTTTCGCGTAAAGACGCTCTTCAGACGGTTTATTGATTCAATAAACCGTCTGAAGAACGTCTTTATGCGAAACTCAGAGTAACGGAGTAAATTTGTGATCTTTGATCTACTATTTATATTGCTCTGCTTTTAGCATTGAGCATTCAAATTGATGTTTTACCCGCACAATTACTTTATATATGTATATGTATATTTGTCAAATTGAAGCAAAGACGGCCAAATACAGGTAATCTAGATTAGACGTTGATTTTGTTTGCGTAGGCCTACATCCTAATTAAATTTAAAAAATTTGATAAGTCAATATTGTTTAATCTATGTTGGAATTGAAGTAATGCTAATCACTACCTCAGGTAAGTAGCTCCTTACTGGAATGATACGGCTGGTACATAAATGAATGTTGCGTTTGTGTGTTGCACTGCTTTGGATTAAGTTTCTGGGTATGTCCACACATTCTATTGTTATAATATCATGCAGGATAATTTCGCTTATAGGAGGATCTACAATATTGTGTACGATTTTATAAAGACCAGATGTAAATCGCACTTCAATCTACAACATCATTAATCTTCACCAAATGATACAGACATATATGAATGATTTAATTGCTTTTTCAGATCATCTTCTACCCAGAATTTCTATCTTCGACTAATGCTTTATTCCCACTTGATTATGAAGAATTTGTTCGCGGTTGTCATCTTGGTGTCTTTCCATCGTATTATGAGCCATGGGGATACACACCAGGTCAGTATCACTTTTTTTAATTTGATGAACAGTTTATCTACTCATAAACCAACGTACGTGTCGCACAGGGTAGGACACAAGCAAAGCTGTAACTCATATAATAGCAATGAAATTTCAAAGTTCAGAATTTTGAAACTTCAAAGTTGCTGTTGTACGCGATACCATAGATAACATAACTACACAAAGTTTTTTCGTGGAGTATCTGTATTTGAGTTTTGAATCTCAATCTGGAAAATAATAGTTTTCACAAAATTAATTTTTGTTTTAATTCGCATGTTGATGCAATTTCAGATTCTTAATTTAAGATATAGTTACATTACATTACAGTCTTTCGAAACAAATCAAATTAATATTTGGAACTGCACATAGTCTACAGTAAAATTAATGTGAATGTCATTTATATAATATTGATTGCTTTTGTTGCTACAGCAACACACATTACATTTAAATGTATCTTGTTCAATTGGTTATAGTTTTCCTGTTTTGATTATGAAATTAGGAACAGAAACATTTTCAAACAGAATGAAATGTTTTAGTCTGTAATTTCTGCAAATATTGGGTAAAATATCCATGGAACATGCGTGAGTTATTTTCGGGCTGAATATTATTTTGATACTGAAAATTATGTGTCCCGGAATTTTTCGTAAAAAAGTGAGATTTACGCATCTTGACTCTGTAAATAATAAATTTCACGGTATTTAATTAAGAATACAGCACAAGAATATGTTTTGCCTTTAACTATTCTCCCCTTTTAAACTCAATATTTTAAAAAAGTAGGACTTAAATCTTGGAAAAAACCCTTTCAGAACTAGTATACAGGCCCACCAGGTTAACGATTTAGTACTTAGGTGGTATATAATGCCTCCTCAAATGTTTCGTATAAAATCAAATTTAAATACTGTCAAAATGCGTTTGGTTTTTGCATATGGTAGTCAATCATCAAAAGACATTTATATATAATAATGTGCCCCTGTTCCAGATAATGACTGGGATTCTTTTGTTTTTCCATATATTAAATGGGCATGTACCACGTTTCCCAAACCGCTCTGTGTGGGCCTCTGCAGGTGGTGTAACTCCATGTGTTTTAATCATGAACAACACTATGATGTTATTTTAATTTATTTATTTTTTTCTACAGCGGAATGCACTCTAATGGGTGTCCCATCTGTCTCAACCAATTTGTCTGGCTTTGGCCGTTTCATGGCTGAACATATTGCTGATCCAGATTCATATGGCATATTTATAGTTGATAGGCGGTTCAAATCACCCGATGAATCTATTCAGTGCTTAGCTGAGGTATGGTATTTCACTGTGTCACAGTTTCAGGCATGAGAATTTTCAGACTTTTAGCGGATTTCAGACTATTTCCACACTTCTGGACTCTATATATTGCTTTTTTCCCATTGAAATCCATTACAAATATCTAGATTTCCTTGATTTCAGACTATTTTGAAATTTGAATTCTCATGTCTGCAGTTTATATACTACGAAAAAACTATCTGTAACAGCCGATAGATTGATGAATTAACCTGAAAAATACTTGTTTCTTTTATTTATATGTAGAAAAAATAAGCCATGATTTTTATACATTATTATTATTAGAAGTAGTAGTAGTAGTAGTAGTATAGACAGTCACACTATAGGAATATACCGTTCCTCTTACGTCTAACATATTTGCTACACAAAGAACGCCACAAATCAGGGTCAGACATTAGCTGACAAAGAAGCTTGTGAATTGGACAGTTTTCCGTACAAAAAATCATGAAAAGGTACTACTTGCCCATAGCCCCATCAAAACATCTCCTTCGGTTGCCAATGAATAATGCCATGCAGCAGTTACGGGCATACTTCTTTGATCTTTCGATGCGATCTATTTTTCTACAAGCAAGCAAAATAGTTTGTTTCTCCAATCGAGAGATTATTTTCAAATTTTATCAATGTGCTTACTTAATTCTTCTACAATGAAATTCCCAAGAATACTTTTGAGAAAATAATTTATCGTTTTTGAATAAATATTTTCTACATATCACAGTCTATGAAGTATTAGTTTTTACTAAAGGTTCATTACCTTCATGAAATGATATTTCATCACCCTTGCGAAACAATCTACTGAATTTGTGAGCAGTTCATGAAATTTATAAGCATTCGGGCTCTGTTGGTAACCTTGTAAACATTTCTTGAACTGTTCATGAACAGTTTGTGAAAGTAACATGAACCTTCAACTGCCTATTTTCATGAACCTTTCACAAACTAATCATGAATTGTTCATGAACAGTTTGTGAAAATAATGTGAACCTTTAATTGTCTGTTTTCATGAACCTTCCTTTCCATTAACCTTCTGATGAATCTTTCACAAACTATTCATGCATTGTTCATGAACAGTGGGTCATTTAATGCTCCTGGTCTATTTTTCCAATGCAGCAATAAAATGTCCCTTTTATTGACTATTTGTAAATGCCAGTTGAGCTCAAAGATTTCGCGAACACATTATGCATATTAATGTACGGTCTGATTTATTTTATTTTATTGTTTCTAGTATATGTTTGACTTCTGCCAATTGTCAAGACGCATGCGCATCATTCTACGAAACCGAACAGAACGCCTGAGTGATCTACTAGACTGGAAGAATCTTGGCGTTGTAAGAAACCATAATTAAGTTTCGCTTCTTATTGTATTTCATTTCTTTAACTCATTCATAATGAAACCCATTGCCATGAATACCATATTCACATATTGATGTTGACAAATAGGATGGTATATTCTTTTTTCACTGCCCTGTATCACGATGGAACAATCTGTGAACAGTAGCCCATATTTATATATCCAGATAAACTCTTGGTTTTTTAAATAAGCATCCACATTTTGAGCATCAACGCAAGACACACAATTCCTATAATTCTGTCCATTTTGATTTAAACTAATAAACAAAAAAATTGGTAACAGTACAACTCTCAATTTCTTAACATGTATATCCTGGGTATTGGGAGATTGCTTCTTTAGATAGAGGAAATAATTCTATTTGTACATGTTTGCTCTTGTGTTTCCGCTTTGCTCGATCATAACCTCTCGAAAAATGCATTCAAAGTTACAATTTTGTGTCATTTGCGGTAACTCCTTTCTTCAGACTTACCAAAGTTTTGAATCACCTTCTGCATGAAAAAATGCGGCCTCGTTAGTTTTTGAACATAAATGGCATCCATGAAAACTAATTTCGAAGTCATGTCCCAACTCTTGTATATAGAAGGCTCTGGATATCCCACTTTGGTGGGTGTCAGGCAAACGCTTTTTGATAATCAGATTCTATATTTTGAAGCCTTTAATCAAGTTTATTTTTCTGCCTCCTTAACTTTTACCATAACTTGGTATCATTTGTTATTATGTAGTATTATCGCAAAGCTAGAGCATTGGCTATCCATAAAACACATCCCGAAAGATCTGCAGATATCCCAGAAGAGGAAGAGATGGTAAGTCTGTGTTTTCATTTTGTCTTTTAGGCCTCTTAAGTACTTCCACTGAGAAATAAATGTATAGAGATGGAATAGAACTATTTGTATCAACTTCTTTGTTAATGGTTCATCATATTGTGCGTAAGAACCAGTCAAAAGTTCATGAACTAGTCAAAAGCTCATGAATTAGTCTAAAGTTCTTGGACTAGTCAAAAGTTTGTGAACTATTTAAACGTTCATGGACTAGTCAAGTGTACATTGACACCTAAAAATTTCATGAACTAGTCAAAAGTTCATGAACTAGTCGAAGTTCATGAACAAGTCAAAAGTACATGGACACCTCAAAAGCTCATAAACTAATTTAAAGTTCATGAACTAGTCAAAAAGCTTATGAACCAGTCAAGAGTTGATAATCTAGTAAAAAGTACATGAGCATATCAAAAGTTCCTGAACTAGTCAAAATGTTCATGAAGATTCTAACACAATTTCGGAGTTGTGTATGTAAAGACTTGCTTTATGACTACTCAATCTACTGAGCAATCGATAATGATCTAGCACAGATACAATTTTAACTTTCAGAATAGAATGGAGACGTTTAGAGCTTCATTTCTCTGGAATAGAAAAGAGGGTGCTCAGATAAATTGTTGGGCTATAGGGCTTTGAATTCACCTCCATTTATTTACGTCAATAATGATACGTGTTATGAAAAAAATATTTTTTCAGAGGAAAGACACAGTAACATATTAATTGTCTCATATTTCGGTGAAGCAGCACAAACAGTCGAGTATAAAAGTATTTGGAATATTCAGGCCTGAGAAAGTTCGTCGAAAAATTTGTTATCCTGTTTTCTATCAGTTTTGAATTTGAAACAAAGGAAACCCATCTAAAACACTTGTTTTGCTATTGTCTAAATATTTCTTGAAGGGTTTCCCTCTCTTTTGACTGAGCTTTATTATAAGTTCTGAAAAGAAAAAGAACTCAGCAAATTTGTGAGGAACAAAATTCCCCTATATTTTATAACTAATCAACATTTTTCAGATAAGTGCTTCAACTGTACCTTCATTCCTTTGCCATCATGTATTAACAACCACTCTCCCTATAATCTTCAACATTGTTTCGGAAAATATATAGTGTGGCGTTATTTCTTTTTCAAAATGGTGTCTATACTGTTCCAAACTTCCCCGAAACAAAATCCTCTCATCGCGTCCAGAATGGATGTTATGGGACAATGAATCATCGTTAGGAATGGAAGTGACAGTGATGTCTAAATTCTGTTATCTTCAACGATGTTTAATAGGACTGAATGAGTTGATTCCATGATTTGGAAAACTTGGTGAAATGTATCGTATGCCTTAGTTGTAATGTTTTCATAGGGATTTTATAAGATTGCAACTATTTGGTAACACATATACTAGGCCGTGAGCCAAGAATAATATAATGAGATCCATGCTGGCCCCGACCTTGGACATCATACATTTGTACTGATTGGATAACATTTGATTCTTTCGACAGCAATTCCGTTTCCCTCGACCTGCGTCTGCCCCACCGTCCCCTGCTGCATCATTACATGGGTCAGATGTTGGGGATATGGAGGACTTTGTTGCCCACCAGGGGGATCTTCATTGTGACGAAGAAGAAGAATTGATCAATTCTGCATTTGGGCAAAATAAAAAATCATAAAAATGACATTTTAAAGGTATGCTTATCATATCTAAATAAACATTTCATTACTATAGATTATATACTTATATTATATTTTGAAATTAGTGTTTAAGAACTGACTCAGGTTAAACAATTTATTTTAGAATGTATAGTCAATTGTTCAAGTTTATTGTAACCAATGTGAAAGTTGTTATTATTATTTTTATTTTTAAAGACTCTTGTCGATTTCTGAATTATCGTCTGCAATTCCCAGAAATGGAACCACTCAGTAGCATACTATGTCAAATCCTGACAAGTCAGACATCAAATTCTATTTTATATCCTAATCTCTCCTTTATCTCCTTTATCACATTATGCACATTTTGAACATATCTGTAATTTTATTCCATTAAACACACAATATCTGAATAACTGTTACCACACGTAACGAACGCCTGCAATATTCCTAATAAAGTTAACTTCAAAACAAAATGCTTGTATTATATTTTGGAAAATTGCAAATTAAACGAGACTTACCTAGCAAGTCGATGTTTGATGTAGATTCTAACCAGACTACCACAGCAGCAGAGATTAACTGAGAACCACTCATGCTCATCACACACAATTTCAATGTTCAGAGGCATTTCATGTTATTCCCGACAAGATCGCCATAAAGAATGAAACTGTAAGTGAATTCTTTGGTGGCTTTGACTGAGAACAGGGTGGACTCTTAATCTCTGCTGCCGTGGTTACCTGATTAGAATCTGCCTCAAACATCGACCGACGCCAATCTAGTGACATGTGGTCAAACGATACTAACGTCTATATCTGAATCCTTCATCACTTTCCGGATCAAATTTGATATTGCATTTTTAGTTACTGATCTGTGAGGTTTAATGAACTGACGTAGTTTGCTTGTTTTTGCAATACAATCCTGTATATAAGAGTATGTACAGATTGTAAGATCTTAATTGAAATTTTCAAACATCAGCTGCGGCTTTATTACCCCCTGGTTTGGATTGTTTAACTAATTCGCGAATTGTAAATGTAATAGAGATAGCAGTAGTATCTAATTAGTCTAGATTCATAAACGATATAGATTGACATTTTTGTCCCGTCATTAATGCAATGAGCATAACGGCGTTTAGAGTCAATTCCTTCGACGATAATAATTTTGGTTCTTTTGTAATTCTCAAATGACCAGTTGCTTGGCACTTTCCTGCTTTCTATCACTGTTTTAAGTCTTTCCGTGAGATTATCCCCAAACAGAAGATCCGATTGGATAACTGATATCACAGATCATTTTAAAATCTGGCTCTAAATCATTTTCGAACATTTTCTTTCTCGCAGCATCCAAACTATGCAGTATATAGCAATTACCATCATTGATATTAATAGTGCTGTCTACAGTTCATTTTAGTCCGGCAGCTGACCGGTGCAATATATGGGAGACGCCACCTTCCCAGAAATTTGTGCCTGGAGAATAAGGCCAGCCAAAATGATTTCTTGAGTGCTTTGAAGGCGATCGTCGATCCTCTTTGTCGCCTTTGAGACAATCTCCCATAGTTCTCGCTGAACTCGTGGTACGGTCAACCTTCTATAGTTTTTTGGTGCAGCCAATTTCTCTTTGTATTCTTTGCTGTGCTCTCCTTCAAACCTTCTGATAGTATCTTATTTGAAGACAGATTAATCTTTTTCAGGGAGTATCCCAGAGTATTCTCCATACCGTCGATTTCTGCCACTAAATTGCCAATGATGCTCATTTCGGCTGTGTCCTCCTCCTTATCGTTGTTACCTGATATTTTCTTTCTTTTATTAGGTGGACCTCCTGCAACCGATTTGTCACAGATTTTCTTCAGCTTCAACCCCGGTTTCATTTGCAATCTCCTCTTGAGATTCTTGTGTAACACGAAACTTGCTCACAACTGTGGCTAAACTGTTTCTGTTCATAATGTTTATCATAATCACCACCAGTTGTTTTAGCGTGTTTATATCCTCAGATGTGCTTGATCTAGGTCTGCCCGAAGAACAGGTATCATCCGCACTGTCAGGTCTTCCATTGTTTTTACTTCCTTCGGCCATAATGTTGTTGTGAAACAATGTAAGAAAAATTTTTCACAAAACTGCCGGGAACCGACAAGAAGATTATATAATATTATTTCAGGATCTTATACGATATTGTCGATGACCGACAAAAGATGCAAAATATTATTCTTTAAGTGAAATAATTTTAATTTGATGTAAAACCTAGAAACAGAAAAAATGTGTGACTTGTGAAACACACACGCGGTTCTCAGTTAATCTCTGCAGCGGTGGTCTTGGTTAAAATAGAAATTAGATAGATTCCCAATCGTTATGATTCGTGAATTGAACCCTTGTTTGCTAGATTTCATTAGAAAATTTTAAAATAAAGACAAAGGAAGAGATTGAAAACGTGGTCAAAATGACAAACTATTGAGTTCAGAAATTTCATAAAAGGTCCAAGCTACGCTTGCAATTGAAATCATTCAAATCAGTTAAGCCCCTTTATTATAGACTATATAGATACAGATGTGTTGAAAATATTACATTTTATGATATTTTGTTGTATGAACAAAAATTGATGATGTTTAATAAATAACCCTCACATCATAATAATAGAATTAGTAGTATGTGCAACCTAATTGGCCTCTATCTTTTTATTCCTCATCCCATGTAGTTTGAAGACGAGTCCTGCTTGCAATAAAATGAGCATATTTTAACTCTATTTCATTAGTAATTTGTTGATCGTCAATGGTCTGTGTTTGATTGCATTCAGACTCATCATCATCCATCCTATAGACTGACTCATTTATTTCCCGTCCTATAGTTCTGATTTGCGTATTCCTTTGATTTTCGTATCAGTGCAAACTGATAAAAGTGAGTCTTTGAGGTATACCTGTTTTGTCTCCTTGTTAATGTTTAAGTCAGTAACATTTCTACTTTTATTACGAGAGATGGATGTTGATATTGTGATATTTTCTCTGTAATTAATTGGAACATTTGATGCCGCTGGAGTGGTAACAGAAGGTCCAGAATTGTTTGCTATAGTAGGCAGATTGCCTGCAGGCGTAAGATTGGCTGATATGGTATTGCCTTGAACTCTTTTAGTAATAAGATTTTACTCTGGTGTCCTCTTTGGGTTTATGTATTTCTATGGTTGCTAATAATAAACGGTGTATTGAATTTTTCCTTTTTCTTCCCTTTTGAATGCACAGAAATGGTACATCCCCGTCAAAAAATTATCGAAATACGCCCCCAGATTGCTCTCCGATAGGGTTGTTCAAATTGAACTTCTGCAGGAAGTTCATACAAATGTATCAGAATATATGAAAAAAGATAGTCTGAATATTCATTTGAAAAGGCATATTTCTCTAAACTATGATAGAAGATGAATGAATGAATATTGGTCAACTTACAGCTTGAAAGCAGCTTCACTTGAAGCTTATACTCAACGCTGAAAGAACCTGCTTACTACTCCACGTAACGTATCTTTTTAAATATTGATCGTATTTACTGTTATTGATGTTATTACATAGTAGAATTCATCATCTATTAATTATTATGTAAGTCAAATTATTTCTTATTTCGTCCCAATGTAATTATGTTGTAAAGGAGCAGTACTGCTCATGCTGGCTTAGGAATGAAAATAAAATATACACAAATACAGAAAATGGTACTAAAATTTATGATTCAAAAACCTCTACTTCTATTCTCTATATACTAATTTATAAATATGACATTCGAAACTTTGTACCTGGCGTTAATCTCAAACACAATACCAAGAAATCCGGAAAATTATAAATCATTGGAAAGCCCCGGCCTTTTCGTGGTTCGAACATAGGCTATATTTAATTCGGAAACTTCAACTAAACTCGGCGACAAATTGAAAAACTTGGTTTCCGTAAAAGATCGAAGCCGTGTAGGGGCAATGAACCGTGACTTGAAATCAATAAGTTTGGATGATGACAAAAATTACTTCATTCTTCTAATGTGATTATTTTATGTTTAATCAAGATGTTTAATTTTTCAGCTAAATTTTGCTTTTTTCAGATGTAGCTATCTGCTAAATAAATAAAAACTAACTTTTATTACAGAGGGTTTTACGAAAAACCCCGAAAGCATCCCCAAACACCTCGTCCTACGAATTTATCTAGCGAAAGTATTCAGTACAGTAACAGTAATTAAATTATATTCAATGTTTATTACATTTTTATGTTACAACACAAAGAAAGTCTTTCAAAGATTCAGAAAATCAAAACTTTACCTAAAAACCTATTTGATTCTGGAATTCATTTTAAAACTTTTTAAAAAATAAATTTGAAATTTCTGAAGTTCACTTGAAAAACGTGTAAAACAATTTCAACTCCTTAGTTGTAGGTTATAGATATATGATTGAAAATTAATTAAATATATTTAATTAAGATATTGTGACAATTTTCTTCAGATTTATCTTAATTGACAAGATACCCAACAATAATTAGTAGTATCGGGAATAAAGAAAAACACCAGGCCACAATTACACAACATAATTGTTTGAAAATTATTTCCCACACAGTTATAATTTTTGGACCATCTGGCGAAACGCCTGTCTGCACGCAGGCTTGCGAGCAGGATATCTTTCTAGCCTCCTAACAAAAATCTTGGACAAATTTTGGAAACCGATAATCGAGGCATCGAGTCATGAGATTAGCACGTCAATGCACAGGTAGAGGCGTCTGTCTAGTTTTCTTTTTTTATCATTTTTTGTATGTTTTTTTGAAATATTTTACTATGATTCTATGGCCTTGGTGGCAGAATCTGTTAATTCTTCTTTCTTTGAGTTTTTTATGTTCTGCTGCAACTCATTGGTACCTCAATGAAGATGGAGTTATCAAGCAAGAGGTAGGACTTTAACGACTTTAATGATTAATATAATTTTGCTATACAGCGGCTACAGCCTACAGACAGCCAATCTTCTTCCGCTGGTTGATCTATGATTACGCTGTTCTATGATCAGTCTTGTCTTCAGCAAAATAACTGCCTATACATACATGATAATTATTAACGTATATCTTGTTCCTTGTAGACTTGCAGTTGTTATTACATGCAATTGTTGTTGTTGACTTGTAGTTGTAGGCCTACAGGGCTTAGCCGTTGGCCTGTGGGCTACAGGAATCATAACTTTGTCTGTCAAATCTATAGGACCATTTCATTAAAACCATTTCAGAACCATAAAAAGTCATCATTTTCATGCAAAACATATTGATTTTAATTCTTTATCGTACCATGATAACGTTTGGCTCAAGTAATCTCCATATTTGGCTTCAAAATGCCGTATTATTTTGATAAATGTAGCTTAATTGCCTGACAAAATACATGTAGCTTTCTTTTCACGGTCTCAACCATGCTTTCAAAA
This sequence comes from Haliclystus octoradiatus, assembly GCA_916610825.1. NCBI lineage: Eukaryota > Metazoa > Cnidaria > Staurozoa > Stauromedusae > Haliclystidae > Haliclystus > Haliclystus octoradiatus. Next base: position 4,456,420 of record OU744452.1, read on the forward strand.
TAATAGGAGCAACACTAGAACTAATATTTAACGCGGTGGATATTGTTCCGGCTGCCGGAAAGGTGTCCTCAAAAGATAATGTTCCGTGCGTCCTTTGCGCATGCGTTTGTAGATAGTAAACATGATTGTGTCAATCGATCCAAATTAAATCTTAAATAGTTTGTAAAATTCATAGCTAAGCACCGACACCGTAGATTGGATCGACTGTTTGGAATAGATATAAAACAGAAACGATATTCACCATATCTATGCATTAATCATTTTATTCTGTGTTTGATTTATAAAAGCTTTTCAGCGATGCGACCCAGCGTTTTCAATATTTTAGTGTCGTGACATTTATTTGGCGTTCGAAGGTTTCAGGGAATATTTATGTAGCCTAACAACAAACATTTTTACTTCGGTGATTTGTAATAATATAGGATAATTACTTTCATTTCTGTCATTTCTTTATCCTGTAACTGATGCTATATGCCTACCAATTCTGATTTTGTCGTATACCAAAAGTCGAAACTCTGAAACTCTTAACCGAGATCGTTTGCTTTTCTATAAGTTTGGAAGAACGGTTTGGTTTGGCATCTAGCGTCGTGAATTCCTCATATAAAATGCTTCAACATCTAGCACTTTAAATTTAAATTATTTTATATTCCATTACTAAATTGATGAACAGAATTGTTATTAACGTGATCGAGGAACAGGACCGTCCGTCGCCATTGCATCTTGAACGAATGTGAGAAAGAACGGTTTGGTTTGGCATCTAGCGTCGTGAATCCCTCATATAAAATGCTTCAACATCTAGCACTTTAAATTTAAATTATTTTATATTCCATTACTAAATTGATGAACAGAATTGTTATTAACGTGATCGAGGAACAGGACCGTCCGTCGCCATTGCATCTTGAACGAATGTGAGAGAAACGCAAACAACACAATCAATACGCAAAGAGACGCACGGAACATTATCTCTAGTACTCAGGATTCCGGCTGCCGGAACATTATCCACTTCGAATATTTAAAGGAGCAAAATTGACCGGCAGACACTGCAAGCTCAACTTGAATTAAGCTTAGCGTAAATTCAATGATCACTGCAGTCAAGGCTTCAGCATGACTTCAAATTTCAGTTTTAGCATGGCTTTTTTCAGGTACGGAAACAATACAAACGTCAAACATGCATGTGATTCTATTCCTGTAGAGCTCATCGGTCAATTTTGCTCCTTGAAACATTGAACATTGAAATTATGTCAAATTGATTGAAAACCAACAAATACGGCAGCAACATGTGATAGCTCATCCCTTCACGTTTTGATTTCCAGCTCATTTTACAGCAGAATCATCATGCCAAAACCGGGATCTTACAAACGCCTTCTGACAGGGTATGTCAAAGTCCGAAAAACTGGGAAACCTGGTTTGCAGAAGGCTAGCAGATTTTAGAAGGAAAAGACCTAATGCTGGATAAAGCTAAAATAACTAAACAACTATGAAGAATTTTGTTTTCGATTTTATGTTTTTATGTCATCAAAATCACTTAAGCATTTATCCAAAAAGTTAAGGTTTGCGGAAGGTAAAACATTTTATCGGACACTGCTTTCTGGAATCCTTAGAGGCATTTCAACATTTTCTTCTGGGAATTTTTTGTTGACTAATGACCAATTGATCATAATCATGCCTTGATCATTGATCATGGCTTTTTCTAAGCAGTGTGCAATCACTTTCGTTAAGATAGGTTTTAGTCTGCACGCAGGCTAGGTTATTATGAATACTGTTTTCAAATGTTCGATTTAACTTTTATTCACTTACTGCTTCAAAATCAAATCACACAGAAAGAAAAGCTGACAGCATTGATTGCATTTACATGGTGACACAAAATAACCATGGAAACGTGTTACAAAACGAAGGTTTAGTAAAGTGTTTCAAGGCTAATTGTTTTCATATAGGCTATCAAATGATTCTTTCAACTTTCAAATAATCACGAATAGAGCATTTTTTTAAGTCTTCAAACAAGGAAGAACATATCAAAGCTGATCATTTCAAACAGCAATATAGTATCACAACTTTTGGCTTTAAATCAATTTATTGGTAATTTCTCGTTGAAACAAATGAAGAAACCATACGCACACACACTTAATGAATGCATTGTGTGGTTAAATAGGTATTGAATTAGAATGTAGGCCTATAATATTGTAATCGGTGAATTTTCAATGACAAAAAAGCCTTACCAAGAATCACGATCAATTGTTGTCTTTATCGTCGATGATTTTAAGTTTTTTAAAATTAAAATTTATTCATTATCATAACCAAATAAAGTAAAATTTTGTAAATATAGCTACGGTGTATTGCTGTTGATATTCATCAAGTTCCATGTCATTTACAAATTTAAATGCATCATTTTTATTTGTTTTATAAACGCTTATAAAGTTTATTTTAGAAGCCACACGTTTCTAATGGGTTACCACACACATGCAATTGTCAAAGTTTTCATTTTCTTATTGTTGCCAAGGTGCAAACAGCCTTAAACCTCATTTCTGGAAAATTGTAATACCACTATTTTAACCATTAAAATAATTGTGGTTGCCAAATACACTAAAACCAATCTTCTGGCATTGAATGTCAAATTGCTACGCTACCCATCAACAGGGTTAAATACAAATTATTATATCGCATGATTCATCAAAGTGAGATCTATACAACGGTGCTATTCAAAACGGTAATCGGACACCACAAAATGTATGGCTATCAACTTAAGTTAGTAAACTAGATTTCTTGACAGTTTGTTATTATTTAGCTTACACATATTTTTTTTATAAGAAACCCGTTTATGTGAAACTCAGTAGGCCTACTAAGCCTTCAAAAGTTTTAAGAAACTTTTAGTACTTCTTCAAAATTATTTAAAAAAACGAAATTGTTTTTCTAAAAAGAAATACCCAGCTGTCTATGTATTTTACAGTACTGCATTCTTTTTCAGTTGGTTTATGATGTATGAAAGTTCCGATTTTAATATTATTATTATTATTATTATTATTATTATTATTAAACAAATAGCCATGCTTGCATTTTGCATGGTTACACAAGAAACCATGCTACAGCTCACTACACAAGTGATTTACTTTATTGTCGCTTAAAGACCATAAAATGACCAGCAGCCTTTGTATATTTTTGTCTTTGAAATCTGGACCCAGATTTCAATCACTCGTTTTCATGATGCACGGCCCGCCTTTGTGTCTCCTTTGCACACACGCGCGATTTTGCAAAACATTTCGTAAAACGAAAATGGAAGCATTCTGTTATTTCAAGTTATTTATCAACGAACTGGTTTGGAAAGTTGCAAGAGCAACAGAGGTGGACGTCGTAAGGGCTTTCGACGCTTGAATAAATGTGTACCACGAAAATCAATTCACTTGCTACTAGCGTCATACGAATTGAAGAAGGAAAACGGAGTTGAAAGCTACAACTGAACTCGACTGGTGATTCAAAATTTCATGTTGGTGTGTACTTGAGACAAGAATATTAGGGATTGAAAGAACGGGAAGAGATTTGTTAGTATTCAAAATCGAAACTTATCGCCGAAACAAAATGAAATTATAACACTATGCAGGTGAATTCGAATTTTAATACGGATACTTTGATCATTGACTCCAAATTATGTTTGTAAACACGTAGGCTTCGTCTAAAAATAGTTAGTTACATACCTATGTATGTTTTATATTGCATTGTTTTTCTGCAGTATATATGCACATAAATTGTAAAATTTAGAATCATATGAATTTATTTAGTGTTGATTTGAAAGTACATTTTATCCAAGTTGTTTTGATTTGCGTCAAACTTCTCAGACAGATAATCGGACTGTGACTCCCATTCCGCTATTTATTTTTGAGCCGTATACATTTGTTGGCTATCTATAGCCATAGACTTTGCGTTTCGACAAGTAAGAATTCAATTGAGAATTATCCAAAATTGAAATTGATAAACCACGCTATTTTCTCGGGCTTTCTGTCGTGTATTTTCATAGCAACAGCCACGAAGACAATCCTCTGACGTGAGCGCTGACGTCACTTTCCAGAGGATCAGCCTCGTTTCTTTTAATCAAGACAACAAAACAAAGCAAAGTCTGCTGGTCATTCGAAACTCTTTAATAAAATGTTCGACATTGTTCGTGTTTTTTTTCTTTCTTTTCCACAGTTTGAATATTAAGAAACTTTTTAAGTGACTTTTGGTAGTAAGTTCCTATAAAATTTTAATTCTACAGCCTTTGCTTGGGTAATATAAAAAAATATGTATAGGCCTATTAAAATGTAGGGAAATAAAGTGAACAGCATATAGGCCTACATCATATTGGAACAGAATTTTGAACGCAATCAAAGACATTATTGTCTCCACACGCCTTCCTAGGTTCACATCTCCCTGGTCTTCAACACACATTTTATCAGAACACATATTTAACTCTTTTTCTTTAAAGAATGACGTAAGAACTTACAAAATGAAAGAGCATTGAATCATTGTTTACTCACAACTCAGTTACTCAATGGCTTTAACATCAAATATACACACATGCATTCGAAAACATGTATTTTGTTACAGAAGACCTTATATTTCCCTCCTTCCAATTGCAGTTTGTTAAATTTTCCAATGTGTAAGGTTTTTATCTAATCACATTCATCCCTTTTTTCAGGATTTATCGACTAAACAGTTCCATGCTATTGAACGATTTGATTAACTTCTTATAAGACGAATATGAACATTGAAATTATTAAAAATCTGCTTACTAATTGTCAATTGTCATCCTAAATTTCTAGAGCTTTCATCTTAACTTCTTAACTTGTGTGTGTGTTTTTTAATGATCATAGCCAAAATCAATATTTGACCTACAGCAGCCTGGCGATTTGGTTACATTTCTTGAGCAGGAGAAACAAGCAACACAATTTATGAGCCTCCATTCTGAACTTCTTGCCAAACAAGATGTACTTCATCCAACAGACGAAGAACAAGTGAATGTTGAAAATGAGATGTTTTTCACTGATGAAGATTGTGGTATCAGTAAAAAAAGATTATCAGAGTTTGATCTCTTCTTGAGTTCTGTTCTATCCCTCAAAGCATCGCCTAAAAATATTGAGTAAGTATTCAATTAGTTATCATATGTTTCATTAATTATACATTTTAATTTGCAGCAGGCAAGTACTTGTTTCTGGCGTTCAGCCTTCATCAGTACTGCTCAATGATAAAGGTACTGGCTCCGCCTGTTCTACCTAGGTCAAGATGAGTTAGACAACGTGGTGAAAAAATTGATCACATGAAAAAACATCCGTACCTTACCAGATAGCTCAAACCACCAAAGTAGTGGGCAATGCATGTTGTTAATAGTGTAGACACATCTCAAGTTCAAAATTGTAGGTCTACAGGTGCAAATACGATGTGTATATTTTTATTTGGATATTTTATTGAGGAAACTCACCTTTTTGGCAGGAAATTTGTGAGCGAAACTCATTAGTATGTATATAGTCATGATTTTATTTATTTATTTATTTATAGTTCTGTCATGTATTACATATTGAGTATTTTACCGCTCAATTTGACTTGCCTAAGTCTCACTTTTTACTGCTTACATTTGTTACTAAAGAATTTGCATGAATTCGCACCAAAAAACATGTTTCCCGTCGCACCTAAATCACTGAGTGCCGCACCAATATATTTCAGCACCTAAATAAGCATTTCCTCACCTAAATGAATTATTCCGCCCTTAAATATGAAATTTTCTAATGAGTATTTCATAGTACGATAATGAAACAAAATTGCATCTAATAACACTTTTCCACATCGAATTTTTTGACATTTGACGTCGCATCTAAATAAGCATAATTCGCACCAAAAAAATTAAATAGTGCACCAGAGTAATTTTGTTAATTAAGTAAGCTCTCCATTTCGTTAGATTGCATCTGAAAAATACTTTCATGTGATCGTTTTTTCCTTCGACCAGCAACCTTCTGACTTAACCCATTCCAAGGCATGATTTGATGATTGATAAATGTTATTCAATCCCCACACTTTACAGGGTCCTCTGCGCCTTGCTGGTGCCGATGGTCCTTCTCCTTTGTCAGAGTCTTCTTCAGAAGATCGATAATTCTCAACAAGTAAAGCCTGGTTTCCATAAGAATCGGGAGCCATCGCCGGCCACCGGCGGTGGCCGGCAGTCTTTCCCTGGCCAGCAGAATTTCTGCTGGTGAAAGGTTGGCATTGACACTGCATTATCTTGCCACCGGAGATTCACAACAAAGCCAAAGCTTTAATTTCAGGATTGGACGCTCGACAGTATGTAATATTATTCGTGAAACTTTTCAAGCGATTTGGAGTGCCCTAAAAGACACATACGTTTGTACTCCTTCTTCTGAAGAAGAATGGAAGGCTGTGTCTGATGAATTTTTTAATGAATGGGATTTTCGACACTTTATTGGTGCATTAGATGGCAAGCACATAAACATTGATTGCCCAAAGTTTGGTGGCTCCTTTACAACTATAAACAAATCCACAGCACTGTTCTCATGGCAATGTGTGATGCAAAATACAAATTTACCTATGTGAGTATCGGCTCCTATGGTAGGGACAATGATGCTGTTATTTTCGGACAAACTTCGTTAGCCCGATCATTAGAAGAAGACAGTTGTCACCTTCCACAAGAAAGTCCTGTGAACAACATACAACTGCCATATGTTATTGTTGGAGGTGAGATATTTGGGCTGAAAAAATGGCTAATGAAACCTTATTCTGGCAGACATTTAGAAGAATCACAAGCTGCATTTAATTATTGACTGTCAAGAGCTAGAAGAACAATTGAGAATGCATTTGGAATTATGTCAGCTCGTTGGCGCATATTTCGCAGGCCTATTCTTGCCAACGTGGAAATCGTTGATTTGATTGTACAGGCAACCGTATGTCTACATAATTACTTATTAATAACTGAAAATGCACGGTATGTACCCACTGGCTTTATAGATAGTTGCAACGCAAGAAATCCGGAGAAATGCAAGAAGGGGACTGGAGAAGGATAGTTTTGAACGGAGAAGCCCTTGCCCCTCTTACCAGTACAGCTAAAAAATTTCAAGGACAAGTGCGAAAACTGTTACAAAACGATTTTCAAGATACGTCAACTCAGCAGGGGGACACTGTCTTGGCAAACTGACCATGTTAGAACTTGTGGTATAACATTGAAATAATGCAATTACATCTACAGTACTTAATTTGTATTAAATGAATTCAAATTTTACTATAAACAACAAATTAAATTCAAATCAATTCCATATAAAGATTAACATTATTCAAATTAATTACTTCAACTTTCATAAATTAAATTTAAAAATTAAAAGAACAGATGCTAATACTGCCTTTACTTTATTCATCTAAGGATATCCTTCCTGTATTCAAGCTTGAACTGCTTGAGAACGAACTACGATTTCGACTAACATTTAACGCATGGGAGATTTCTGCATCTGTAATTGTCTGCAAAATGTCTAACTGCAGCTGACGTTTCAGTGTTAAAGGTAAACGTTTAAATTTAGGGATGAGACTCATACAGAATAGCCTGTCCTCATCCTCCATGTAGATGTTATTTTTATTTTTTCCTTGCAAGTGTTCGAGTATTGCTTTATCCACCTGATAGAAGTAATAATACAAAATTGAATTAGTCAATTATACATATAGGCTCCATAGAAACTATTTTTCAATCAAACTCAATTGGGAATACAGGCGATGATAAGTTTGGAAACAATAACAGGAGTTTTCATTGCCATCGAAACTGCTTGCCAAGCTCTCTCTCTCTGTGGTGCTTGTTACGGTATGATCTCTCTGTAAAATTTTGATAACTTTTGTGTAAACACGTTTAATATAAAATTATACTTTGTTTCATTTTCACTAAAAGATTAGAATTACTTTACCGGATTTGTCGTAAAGGCAAGGATATTTTTGAACTTCTCCAAGCAAAAACTTAACTTAATATATTAACTTAAAATCTCAACTTAATATTTTTAAATAATGATCACGTTTTGAATATTAAGCAATTATTTTTTTATAAATACGGAGTGTATATATTTGCGTTTTCAATCTTTACAATTACATCATGTTTTATTTTCAAATCATAAACGTGGTTCGAATTTCGCGCGTATATTTAAAAGACTGGAAAGCAGAGTTGCAATGTGTTGTGGGATTTATTTACAACCGGCGTATTACAGACACATCATCAACTTGTATAGACCTAGCAATTTCCAATTTAGATACTAATTTTGTGAGTGGTGTTACATTGGCACGAGTAGCTGACCACCAAATGAATTTTTTCATTCTCAAATGCACTTCTAGACCTTCACAAAATACACACAAACTAACATTGACACGCAACTATAAATCACTCGACGCTAATTTATTAAATTCAGCAATTAATCTAACAAATTGGGATTTTTTAAATCTATTCCCAGATGTCAATGACTGCTACTACGCTTGGCAGGCTGTTTTCAACACAATCGTCAACGAATTTGCACCATTGAAACAAATTAGAATAAAACAAAAAAAAACTAATATTTATCTAGATTCCCATGCCAAAGACCTACGAAATAAAAGAGACAACTATTATAAGCTATTTATCCAATCAAATAATCCACAATATTTAAACCTGTACAAATCAACTAGAAATCAATTTACAAATTACTTTAGAAAATGTAAACGAACCTTTTACTGCAAAAACATAGTAGAAAGTAGAGGCCACCCTAAGCAAATGTGGAAATTTTTAAAACAAATTTTACCTAACAAAAATAATAGCATTAATGTAAATAATATAACTGTAAATAATCAACTAATCACAGATAAAAATGTCATTGCAAATGAATTTAATACTTATTTCTTGAACATTGCTAATAAATTATCCTCCCTTATTCCTTTAACAGATCTAAATCCAATACATATTACCAGACAATTCATAAACACTATAACCAACACCAGTAACCTTACTAACAAATTCCAACTTGAAGCTATCACAGAATATGATATCCTTCAGTTAATAAAAAACTTACCTGCCAAACGGTCAGTTGGTATTGATCATTTAGAAACCAAACTAATAAAACTAACAGCCTCAAGCATAGCACCAGCACTAACAAAAATATTTAATTTATCTCTAAAAAGCGGAAATTTTCCAGAATCCTTCAAAACTGGGAAAGTCTGCCCCCTTCACAAATGCGAATCTGTTCTTGAAAGAAGCAATTACCGCCCAATATCTGTTTTGCCTGTACTTTCTAAATTATTAGAGAAAATAGTTCACGAGCAATTTAATTATTATTTATCTACTAACAACTTATTAACACCTTACCAATTTGGTTTCAGAAAAAAGTACTGTACAGCTTCAAGTGTACTAAATTTTACAGAGTTCTCTTTTGAAAACATCTCAAAACATAAAAATATAGGTGTGGTAAGTATAGATTTGAAGAAAGCTTTTGACACGGTTGATCATTTGATACTGTTAGACAAACTTAAATTATATGGTAGCGATGAATGTAGCTTAAATTTTTTTAAAACTTATTTAATAGGTAGAAATCAAACTGTAAATATAAATAATACAAACTCTGATCTAGGTGAAATTAAATATGGCGTTCCGCAAGGGTCAATACTGGGACCACTGCTATTCTTGATCTATATTAACGATGTATCTAAAGTTGTAAATAAATGTAAAATAAACCTATATGCTGATGATACCTTATTGTACATAGCCGATAAAGACCCCGAGATCATTAAAAATTCACTTTCCTCTGATGTAAATAGTATTTATTCATGGCTAAACGCTAATAAACTAACTTTAAATGTACATAAAACCAACTGTATGCTAATCGGAACAAAACAGAAAATAAATAGATACGAACCTTTACAATTAGAAATTAACAACGAAAACGGAATCATACATAATGCACCACTAATTAATTATTTAGGAGTCCGCATTGATCCAACACTATCCTTCGATCAGCATATCGAAGCAATGATAAAGAAAATAAATAGAGGCCTAGCAGTACTAAAATTTGCACGGAAGTTTATCCCACAATATACAGCAAAGATGATCTTCAACACCATAGTCTTGCCACATTTCGACTACTGCGCTGTCGTATGGGGGAATTGTAAAAAACAACACATCGATCGCCTCCAGAGACTACAAAACAGAGGAATGAGGGTCATTCTCCGCTGTAATTATCGAACTCATGTCTCAGACATGCTCAACCAACTTGGTTGGCTACCAGTCAGAGACAGACTAACTACACAACAGCTAATATTCACACATAAACTAAAATTCAATTTAGCTCCTCCCTTGCTCTCCAATTTGTTTCAAAAACCACACTCCATTAGAACACGTGCACATTCCCACAATGACATCTACATTGAGTCAAGCCATAGACACTCATTCAAGTATGCTGGTGCTCATAAGTGGAATGACCTTCCGTCTGAGATGAAGATTGTTGCTAGTGGAACCAGTTTTAAGCATCTTCTCAAGAAGCAATTGCATAGCAAATCGTGACAAATTTTCTTTTTTTAGCCATAGACTTTATTGTAAATATTATCTATATACCAACTATAAACCTTACCTTTTATACTTATCGTGTACACATGTACACATATATATTATATTTGTTTCAATCAGTCCTGTGAAAAAAAGCTCCTGTAGCTTATCAGGTTCTGAATAAATGATGATGATGATGATGATGATGATGGCTCGCAACCGAAAATCAAACATGTTTGATCAATCAATCAATCATTCAATGAGTCATCGCCGGCGCCTTGCGGTACCGGCGATGAATGGTTTCCTTTGCGTTCGATTTCATCGGCAATAGCCGGTCGTGGCCGACAATAGCTCCTGATTCTTATGGAAACCAGGCTTAATGACATCGTCGTAGTTCAAATGTTAATTGAATTGAATAATGATCGAAACTGAAAATTGCATTCATTATATGATCGGATTTCGAGCCAAAGTCAGAGTAAAGTGTTAAAATGTGTTTCCCACCAAAAGTTGATTGACGGGTTTCTTTAATAAATCTGATGCTGTTAGGATAGTGCTGCATTAAAATTATGAAATTCAGGAAAAAATTGACTACGTTTCATTCAAATTAGGTGCGCTAAATAGTTGTTTAAGTGGGCTAAGTGTGGAAATAGATAAGTCTGGTGCGGCTGGCGCATTTGTTTGATGTTACTAGAGAAAGTGCGGATAGCATGTTTTTAGGTGCTGCAATAATTTTAACCGACTTTTCACTATGACGATTTTGATATGTTTGTAAGTGAGACTTGTGTCCTCTGGCAATTCTATTGTTTTCAAAACAAAGAAACTGCCAACGAAATCTTGTTAGTGGCGTAGTTTTATCCGAGTATTCCAGGGTGTCAACAGTCGATAGAAAACAGTTGATAGAAAAAGTGTCTTGAGTCACTTTGTGTCTATACTGTATATATCAGGGTATTGAAGCTGATTAAACTGAATAACCGATTTTATTATTCCAACTTACTGATTCATTGATTTATCGAACACTGCTGTTTACTGAAAACTTTTTGAGCGCTCGTTTGAGATCGAAATTCAGGTTGAAATATGATTCATTATAGAAATGATAAACATTACACTTAAAGGTTGCTATATTATGAATAAATCTTTCCCTTGTTCATGTACACATGGAACTGCTCAATTATTCGATGGTAATCCTTCACAAAGCATTCACAATGACACAATAACAATGAGGGTAAAAACATTTACAGATCATTTCGCCATCTGTATCTGTTGAATAATGATGTTGAAAGAAGTTATTGTGTTCTACAAGCATCAGTTAATCGACTTGATTAACCATAAGTTTAATTCATTTTCTTCACTTTCACTCTTCATTGGCTTGCATGTTGTATCTTCCATTAATTTACGCAGTGTTGGACGCTGTATTTCCTCGTAAGTCACAAGCATGAAAATTTGCCAGAACAATAACGTCAAATGAATTGCCGTTGTACATGATTGTGTACATAATATAAGTCCGGCTTACCACTCGTCAAATTGCGGCATATTAAAGCGGGACTTATAGATCAGTTCACCGCTCAATTAATTACTGGATAAACAATCTGGTAATTACTATAATTGATGGTACTTATTATTATTGAGTGTTTTTGTCTTTTCCAGCATTGCCAATCATATCAATGTTAATTCCGATCTACCGTCTATCCTTCAAAAGCCTTATTGCAGATCTGATCTACCCCTGAGCATGCATTCTTTTGATCATATTACTGGTGTTTCTGAAAGAAGTTTGCTGAAAGGACGTCCCGAAACAGGATTGAGAAATGCAGTACCCCACACTAAAAAAGAAAATGCATATGGTCACCGAGTTGCTGATGCACTTTCAAAGGTAATATAGGCTATTTCTAACTATGAAGAGAATCATACCTGTGAAGGTTTGTGAACTCCATGAACATGTCGTGAATTTCTCATGAAAAGCTTATGAAATTTATCAAATAATTTAATGAACAGTACATGCAATGGTATAAAGAAAAGCTATTTTGAGGATTGAAAAGACACCTGACTATCAGTTCACGAACTTGAATCTTTCAGTAACTTTTATCACCATGGTCTTTATTAACTGGTGATACATTACATGATGTATCTATGAACTTCATGATTGTATTTTACTAAGCAGTAATCACACTGCTATGTTTTTTTTCAACCAGGGATAGAGGTCACATAACTTGTATTGTTAAAATGACCTCAGACTGTACCATCTTAGGAAGGTAGCTGTACCAATCTTTTATAAATATAAATATTATATAATTATTCTTTTATAGCTATATAAATTTGAGCATTATTAGGCCTATTATTATATAAGATTATATAAATAAAAAATATAGGGTTTTTCGTCTTCTGAAAGGCTATGATAAGGATTTATTTTTTCGGGTAATTACATCATCTAAACATTTCCATAGCCTTTTAGAGTAGAGGCTATGGTGATAAGGATATTGTAAAAACATCACCTCTTTACGTTTATCTTCTAAAAAAAAATTGAAATTTTTTTTTTCTGATTATAAAAGCTTAAAAATAGCTATTTCCTTCCCTTATTTCTGAATTCGTTCTCAAACCCGGAAGTCTCCATTTTATCAAACTCTGGACATAGCCTATCCCTTGTAAATAAAAGTTCACAAGTCCATATAATTGCCCAAGAGTTCATGAATTGTTCATCAACTTCAGGCAATTTCATATTCATGAACGAGTTCATGAACAGGTTAATTAAGCGTTCATAAACTCGTTTTGACTCTTCATGAACCCATAAAAAATGTTTATGAAGGTTCATGAAATTTTTTAACTGTTCATGAACTCATAGATTGTTTTCACGGGGGATATTACGAGGCTAGAAAGAATGCTGTTATCTATTAGTTTCAAATCTGCATCAGTTTATCTGTAAATTTGTATATCTTTTCTAGGATCCTAATGACTGGGTTTTACTTAATCTAGCTGGCATATATTTTAGAATTGTTGGAAATTCTCTAGAGGCCGTGGAATGTTTTCGAAGAGCGCTTCACTATTCTCCAAGGTAAATATACAGTAAAAGGTAGGCCTACAAAGTTGCATTACAATCTAAAACTCTAAACGGATGCGCAACATTTTCTATCCATTTTGTTTGATATTGTATACGATATTCAAGCCATAATTTGAGAATAAAGAAAGCTAATTGGCTATTGTATTTTGCTGCTCTTTCATTACAACATGCAAAATTGTCCCTCCTTCATTTGTTAGCCAAGTTACTGATGTTCCTTGTCAAGACGCATAGCTTCGAATTAAATTGAAAATATATATATATATATATATAGCAGCAGACAAGTACATGTTTCTGGCCATTAGCCTTCATCAGTACTGCTCAGTGAGCGAACAAGGAACTGACTTCGGTATATAACCTTAGTCAAGATGAGTTATCAATGTGGTGAAAAAATTAATCACATGAAAAAAACATCTGTGCCATACCAGAGTGCTCAAACTACCGAAGTAGTGGGCAATGCATAATGCAAATAGTATAGACACATCCCGAGTCGATAGTGCTCAAAAAATATATATATATATATATAAATAGTAGATCAAAGATCACGAGTTTATTCCGACGGAATAAACTCGTGATCTTTGATCTACTATTTATATTGCTCTGCTTTAGCATTGAGCACTCAAATTGATGTTTTGCCCACACAATTACTTTATTATATATATATATATATATATATATATATATATATATATATATATATATATATATATATATATATATATATATATATAGCAGCAGACAAGTACATGTTTCTGGCCATTAGCCTTCATCAGTACTGCTCAGTGAGCGAACAAGGAACTGACTTCAGTATATAACCTAAGTCAAGATGAGTTATAAATGTGGTGAAAAAATTCATCACATGAAAAAAACATCTGTGCCATACCAGAGTGCTCAAACTACCGAAGTAGTGGACAATGCATATCGCAAATAGTATAGACACATCCCAAGTCGATAGTGCTCAAAATTGCGCATGCGCAATTGAGACATACATAGCAGCAGACAAGTACATGTTTCTGGCCATTAGCCTTCATCAGCACAATATATATTATCATTCATCTATATATCAATATATATATATCATCATTCATATATCACAATATATATCATCATTAGCCTTCATCAGCACTATATATATATAAATTGATATATATATATATATAATATATATATATGCAGTATATGAAAAGTAGAATCTTATAGAAAGTTTTGTTTTAGAAATATTCAGGGTCGGGTCTACTTTTTAAGGCCTAGAGTACCTCTCCAAAAAAGGCCTTCACTATTTCTATTATTATTTTCTGGTTATCATTAATTCATTATTGACTTATAGCAATCAAAAAGATTTGGGTCTCGTCAATATGGCAAACGTCCTTCACAGAGCTAAACATTCACTCGATGCTGCTATACTAATTCATACAGCCTTAGAAACAACTTCACAATTTGATATCTGCTACTTCACACTAGGAAATATATATGCGGTATGTATGAGTTAGCTTATTGATACCTTTCAAATATAACTATATGATTATATAGATTTGTTTTTTTTATTTTTGTTTTGATTAGAGGATTACATAATTATACTTTTGTTAGTATAATTCTAATTAATTGTATTTTTAAATTGATTGTATGGTAAATTATTATAAGGAAAGTTCTTTTGAAGGAGCTTCGCCCCTCAAAAGAAGAAACTGTGTTTTCCACACTCAGTTGTGAGACAACATAGGCTTGCTTCCCCTTTCTGTAGCTAAAGATATCTGAAATTGTTAACAGCAGCAGAAGCTCAAGAGTAGAAAACATTATATTCCTCATGTTTGATGGAGATATGACATAACATCGTTGGGAACATCGGTTACGTTCGGCTACAAATGTTGAATCAAGCTTAAATTGAAAAATTGATGAAAAAATTGAATTCTCCATTGAACTTCCACAAATTTCCACGATTTTCTTAAACATGAGGGATATACATCTGAAATGGAATGAGAGGGTGGTTTGGCATCTAGTTTACTGTACGTAGGTAAATGAAGCTGTTACGCATCATAACTTAAGATATTGTATGCGATCAAAACTAACCCTGGAAACAAATTTTTGGTAAGCTTCAAACTGATTGTTTCTACGTTCAAGTAATTCTGGGCCTTTAGCGGCTACACTACGTCCAAATATGGTTATTTTTTAGATTTTACTTTTTGTTTCTCACATCGAATCAAAACATGTCTTTCCCAGTGAGTTAGCTTTGCTTTGCAAAACAAAGTAATCTTGGTTTCTCATTTTTCACACGCATGACTAAACTTTCATAGCTTTTGCTTTTGATATCAAATTTCACGGGGTGTCGCACCATTAAAAAACACATTTATTATTATTTATTATTAAAATTATTTCCGAGAATCAGATTTATCAACTCGCTTCTGTTAAAATAATTTTGCCTTGGTGTTCTGTTTTGAATAGCCAAAAGATAATTTCTCGACAATTTAATTACTCTTAAACTAAATCTGCCCAAATTAACCCAGCAACGCATGGAACTGGTTATATGCCCATGTTCATCAAATTTTACTAGTTCATGAACCATTCCAAAGTTCATGAAATCTACATAAGGCTTTTCAGTGGTTGTGTCAATCTTTGTATTCTTCTGCTCATTAACCGTAGAGTCTTGGACAGTTTGATTTGGCTGAGATTTGCTTCAAATTTGTTGAAGACATTCATCCTGAATTTCATGAAGCATCGATTCGAAAGCATGCTGCACGTTGTGAACAAAAAATGAATAAAAGATTGGAACAGCAAAACAAGTAATGCTATCTTAATCCCTGTGAAAAATCGATGAGTTCATGAACAGTTCATTAAATGTATGACCTTTCTTCATGGACAGTTCATGAAGAATTCATGAATTTCACAATCTTTATTTCATGAACAATTCATTATTAAAGGGTTACCACACACAATCCATGTTTGCATTCATATTTACTAAACAAGAAAAAGTTGGGAGACACGAGTGAAACGCTAAAAAATCACATACTCAGAGCAAATGATTTTTAGATTCCCAGTTGTCTCCCAACTTTTTTGAGTTTAATAAATGCGAATACAAACGTCAGAATCTCATTTGATGGGGAATTTTTGATTCCCGAATTCATAATTTAATTCATATAAATATATATAAACCTGAGTATGACATATTCAGATAGATAGTGAATTGTATTGCCCATTTTAGTGTGAGAGACATTTGAAGTCGAGAAAGTAAAAAAACGACTTTTTTCAAGCTATAACAGGTGGGCGGATAATAAACAACATTTCAAAGCTTGAAAACGAGGTACTTTTTAGGAGCAGATGGGTTGCATCTGACAGACATGTTTTTGGAAAGGTGGGTTGTTCACACCAATTAAAATTTCAAAAACATAAACACGATTTTGATACCGTAGAAGTCATGATTGCCTACACGAGATGTGCAGAAGCACTTCGCATCATTTTACTGTCGTCGTTCATATGCAATCTGAAGCTCTCTATTTACCTCATTTACCACACTTTTCGATAAAAATAAACATCTTGGGCTATTAGTAGTTTTATATATCGTAGCCATGTATATTTATTTTTAAATTAGGGTTAGACATGGGTCTAAGATCTTTAATTTTTAATAACTCAAGGTTTACAAAATATGTAATCAGTTTTCCTGGTTTTTGAAGCCATGTTTTACACTATGATTTCATGCACGCTCTTTAGAGCAATGGACTTCATGACCTTCCATTTATAAACAGTTCATGAACTTCAGGATCTTTTTTTCATGAATAGCTCACAAACAACTCATGAACTTCATGAGCATTTCATAAACATTGTTTTGGTGGGTTCATGAACAGTCCTAAACAATCACGTACATCTCATGAACCTGTTCATGAACTAATTCTTGAACTTGAAATAGCTCAGAAGTTCATGAACATTTGGGCAGTTCCACGTTCATGAACTGATTATTTTTTTTTACATGGAAAATGTATGTATGTTTATATGTATTTATTTATTACCCAGCGAGATTTCCTATTGTTCTCTTGTTGCTGTAATTTTCGTCTGTTTTTTATTTTATCCAGTCAGTAATCAATATCAGTTTCTCACACGTGAAGAAAATGATATAACCAATCATATTGCTTGTATCATGTTTCTTCACATGTGAAGATAATGATATAACCAATCAAAATCCACTTCATTTTTGGCAAAAAATGTAAACATTGCCCAGTAAAATAATTTTTTCAACTTTGAAAAACATGCACGGCTGAATTTTGTTTTGACTTGCGAACTTCAAAGAAATAAGCATTTAAATATGAGCCGATTTGCAACAGTGATAGCTGTCATTTAGAATGCATTCATAATTTAGAAAAAAAAAACTCAAAAACTAAAACAATAAATGACGTGAATTACAAAGGAAGAGCAAAGCGAGATTCTTGATATTGGTTGTTTCATTTAAGAAATGTTTTGTTCGGTTTTATTGTTAAACGTTTCTTTTAGCTTTTTATTAACATTTGTCTTTTATGAGTAGGGTTAATAATTTTGATAAACATTGGTAAAACTGAATTTTGTTTTGTTATTAATTTATCCAACACTATTCATGAAATTGAATGAAATAATAATTGTTGTAGGAATCTGAATAAACCCACATCATAAAGCTAAACTAAACAAAATAAGAAGCATACCTCATCCAAGCATAATATAAAATCCCTATTTTCAATCACAATAATAACAATAATCGTTGATGTTGAAATCTCGCTGGATATTACATAAAAAGATTACTTCATAATGGGTAGCGCATTGTACACTTTTTATTCACTTGTTGTTTTGTATCAGAAAACGAACAAGCGAGGCTCTGATACGTCACAACTCGTGAATGAAATCCGTACTGACGCGCTACCCATGAAGTAATCTCTATGTATTTGACTATATGAAAATATTATTAATGAATAAGTATATGTGTAAATTTTAAATGTTTTTCATACAATCAGAAAAGTCCCGTAAGCAGTTACTGATTGTTTGATTGGGAGACCCATTTCATTTACACCACATTGTACTATACATGTAGTATTATAATAGCATTATAAGAAATAGAAAGAAGTTAGAGGGGTCTTCAATGTTTCACTAAAACCTGTAACAAGAAGATGAATCAGGATTGCTGTTGGAGCATAGGAAGTCATCCATATTTATGTCCATGTTGCTATCTTCTGTAGACTAGCTAGTCATTCTCAAACCTTAGTAGCATCGGCAACAATTTTATATTACTCAAAATTCGGAATCAGAGGAAGAACATTTAGCTTGAAGATGACTATTTAAAGGAGCTTAACTTGAATTAAGCTTAGCGTAAGTTCAACGTTCAGTATCAGTCATGGCTTCGGCAAGGCTTCAAATTTCGAGCTTCAGCATGATTTCAGGCACAGAAACAATACGAACGACAAAGATGGAGGTGACTCTAAGCTCGTAGAGCCCATCGATCGTTTTACCCCTTCAAGGTTAATCGTATGTTTTGAAGACGATCCTCGCCCCTTGTATCAAAAATCCCGTCAAAAATATACCGTATAGGCACTCACAGATCAACGTCTATCACTGATTGCCTATGACATGTGTTTTAACATCAGAATGCTTCAAAAGACTTTGGAAGAATTGGAAGATTTTCAAGCCAAGCACCAAATTCTTGAAGACCAACAGCGAACTCTTCTTAATCGAAGTCGTCGTCAATTGGCTAAAGGCGCTTTGAATGAATCGTCTCTCAACAAAGAAAAGGAATAATCAAGGTTAACTATATTATAATTCGAAATTGTTTTAACTGCTAAGTAACATTTGTTTATCTTGTGTCTCTTTTAAGATTTATGATACCGTGTGTTTAATTTGCGTTGCAATTAACGCTGCTATTATATACCAGTAATACCTGTCTCTTGTCAATAGGATAATTGTTCCTGCGATATAATTTCTAATTGCTTCTGTTCTTGTCTAAACTTTAAAGGAACTGGCTGACACGTGGTGCGGGGGAAATAAATGTGTTTGACATAATGCGTGTATTAGTTACCAAGCAAACATTTCTGATTTCTGATGAGACGCCTTTTTAATGATTTGTTCAGAGTGCTAGAAAGCTTCATAGCCGTATCGGGGAAATTAGGTATTGTTAGAAGTCTTCTTATATATATTCCCTGTCCAAAGGTTGTTCACAATATTTATAGCACATGTGCATGTTCTCACATTTGTTTTTAATTTTTCTTATTTTCAATTCACAGGTATCTCATATATATCATAATTTACAAAAGAACTTTCTACTAGTGGATAAAATTCCACAGATGCAGTATTGTCACTTGACTACTTAGTTCTTGCAGTTGCTATATATAATGTTTAAAAAGTATTTTCAAATTGTAGTATTTTTCAAAAAATAACAGATTTCCACAATTTCAACTGCATAGATATATAAACAATTGTATATATTTATAGGATCATGTTGGTATTAGATGTTTTATTTATTACAATTGCTTCAAGTCTTTTGTGTTGTTTCGATTCATTCCCTTATATGTTAATGTAGCGCTATACAGTATCTCTAAAATGGCACTGCCAGAGACTACCTACCTTTTAAATGTAGCACGATATTCTGAAATTCACCTTACATCTATTCGATGACATTCAAATCTAAATACAATGCCTGTAACTACTGTACATAACAGCTATCTACGAGAGGCAAATAAATTGGCGACTGTATGCAGATGGCCTTTTATACAGGGTTATGTCAATAGCAAATGCTATTTCAAAACATTGCAAGAGTGACCATGTGACCGTCATAACAGGTTAAATGTATCATCATTTACGCAATATTCTGTGATCAGTTGAAATTTCTGCGCAGTTTTAACTTAAATCAGACATTGAGAATGCGGAACATTTTGTGTAAGACTGAGATGGTTCACTAGCAGTGAGTCACCCGCTTTGCTGCATTAATTCAAATAACATAGGTAAACAATAATATGCGTTTCTAATAAGTTAACGTGTTCTTGGAATTCCACAACCTGTGAAATTTTATATCAAAATTGATGCCATGGAATCAATACAATTGCCGAGTCATTTTTCGGATTTCATGCAAAACAATTCGGATTACTTCGGGCTCATTTCGAAATTTTTGTTCCGGATCGGATTCGAATCATTACAGCGTTCGTAGTACGTACCCGTTGTCAATTTTGTGTAAATCTGATCCAACAAACACCTTCAGTTTAGACCCAACTTGAAACAGTATATTTTCTTTCGTTATTTAAAGCAGAAAGCGAAATATAGAATCGAACCATCAACCATCTATAATGAGTGAGATTTCCTCTATAAATGCCGAATACATATATATACAATATATACACCACGACTGAAAAACAGCGATTTCAATGAAGATCTTATTAAAAAACCGACCGAGAAAACAGCGGAAAAATGGACCACACTTTCACATTTATAGATCTTTTTTCCATTCAATCAAATATTATTAAAAAATTTTTTTAAAAATTAAATAGATGTCACATACTCAGTTGGAACACCGAAATAATCCATCAGGTTTAATACAAGTTTATGATAATTTTTATCTATTCTCAAAGAAGACATCTCTAACCTCGCGTTCACGTTGTGTGGATTGATTCCTGAAAGGTCGTTTGATGGACGACAGCAAATTTATTTTGGATGGTGGTTGCGGGCATAATGGAAGTTTCTGCTTTAATAAACAATGCTGATCGCTGCTAGAGAAATTAAATACAAACCATTGTTATTATAATTGACAATAATTGACCATGATAAACACCAATCGAAGAGAAGGCGTATAAATTGTTACGCAGCCTATTAGATGACGCAACTTTGTCTTCTAGCCTTCCTGCAGACCGGGGTGCAGACCGATATTTTCTTCAAGCAGACTTTTTTCTTCGTTAAATCGGACGGCCAGAAAATGGAGAGTCTATATTCCCTTATTATAAATGTAAAACATAGATAGAGAGCGTTGTAAATAAATGTTGCAATGATTGACATTTATTAATTTGGCTGTTTATTTATTTGCAATAACAGAATTCTGTATAGATCATTCCCCGGGTGGGGGAGGAGGTAACTCAAGAATTTCAGAGACAGGGGCAAACTTTAATTCAGAAATTTGCCTTCTAAAATATAGTTATAAACGTTTCACAATATCAATCTACCTTTCGTAGTGAGATGAAAGCTGTTCTCCTATTTTTGGTAAACAAAATTCTTTGACAGTCGATAAGAGAGTTGTTTGGTCATTGTAATATTCACGATGCTGTTGTGCTTTCTAAATAAAAAAGTGATAGCAAAAATAATGTAAAACTAAAAAATCAGATCAATCACATAGAATTGAAACCCATTCAATTTGAAAAAATTGGTCTAAATTCTGAATTTACAATTTGTTAGCCTTCAGTAGACGTGTGAAAAAGAGAAGCCTGGGACAGTTTTGAACATTCCTGAATATTTTTATTCCCCGGTACTTCTGTAATTTTTTGACAGGGATGGGCGGGGATGGGCCGTTATCAAACATAGAGAAACCGTAACATTTCACAGCAAATGAGCATGAAGACGCTAAACTTTCATATTTTTACGAGCAAAACAAAGCAAATTCCACAAGAATCTGGAAAAGGCACCCCTTCATTATGAAATGAGACGTCCCCAATGTATGGCCAATGTATAGATGTCCCCCCGGGTTTTCTTCCTTGAGATTGAAAGATGAAGAAAAACATTGAAAGATGAGATCGATAACCGTACGAAAAGGTGCACATCTATACATATTGTCTATCTATGAAACATCTCCCATTAACTCATCCTCAGTAAGAATATATTTAAATCAAAGATATCAACGTATTGTGTAAATCAAATGCACAATCATTTCAGAGTTTGTGTGGAATGCATTTTCTGTATCTGAATGTCTTTTTAAAGTAATTTGTAATTCACTTTATTATTTTCTCAACATTTTGATCAATCTCTGTGTCCATTTTGAAAATAAATTTAAAAACTTAAGATTTCTTTTTTTCTTGAAAATGGTCTCAGAGATTGAGCGAAACGCCAAGAAGATAATAAAATGGATTCCAAATTACTGTTGCGATTGATTACTGTAATCAAATTATATACAACGAAGTTACATATCAAATAGCAGTATACCTTTCCAAAATAATACATTTCTTCAACTCTAGTATTTTCTGTGTTAGTTGTATTTAGTTTTCTTGCCATCCATCGTTCTCTTGTCCTTTTACGATTAGCTAATACAAGTGATGGGTCATTTGTGTATGCAGTTGGAAACTGTACAGGTGGAAGATGTCCCTTATCTTGTAACAACTTACTGGACGCAAACACTTTATTACGACGGCATTGGAAATTATGTGCTGTTGCATGAAGGAACGTTTCTCCGTAGCAATGACGTTGTTCTGGAAAATGTCCACCGTAACTATATGAAAAAAATCTAGACGGCATTACAATACAGTCATAGAATCTATCCCTTTTTAATGTCCCACTTTTTCTAATGTCCCCACATAAATAAAACTAATACTTCTCACGGTAGACTTAAGTTCTGTATAGTGTACTGTACATATGCACCGTCACTTTGGAGAATCTTATTAAAATTAGATCCGAAGTCATATTGTTTATCACTTACTCACTATATACACCATTATAACCTATTGGAACGTCTTACTTTTCCTGTAGTAAAGGTTAAATAAATCAATTATTTGTTTTTATTATTCTATTGTCAAAATGTAAATTTCCGCAGCTTTATGTATACAGATTATAGATTATTTAATTCTTGCGTATTATTGATAGAAGTGTATCTTACCCTGCTGTAATAAACGATGGCCTGTATGCATGATTGCATGTTATTTTCCAACCTTGTTTCACCTCCATAATGGTTTCTCTGCAATGAAATCCAAATGCAGCATCACTGTCTTTGTCTTAATATTTCATGTTGATTGTGACGTCACTTCATTATGACATCATAATTTCGCTTCACCAAAATTGCCTTAATTAGATGAGACTATCTTCGTTTTCTTATTTTTACTTCATTCTTTACTATTCCCATTTTTCATGTCTTTGCTATTAATTAAATAAATAAAACAACATGTAAATTAATTTGTCAACGATTGACAAGCAGAACCGCTTAAGGCGACAACAATCATTGTAAATTGAAACATATATATTAAAATTTTGTCTACTAGTAGGCTATCGTATGTAAATTTTCAATGATTGAAATAAAATTCTATTCTCTTCTATTTATAAAGTAGATACATAGGATTTGAATTGTAGTTACTCCGCATCCGCCTTTCTGTTTTCCAAAGTTGAAAATATTACTAATACTACTATAAAGCTTCGTATTCTTTTTCTGTGGGTAATAAGAATGGTGTTACGTGTTTGGAATAAGTTTACGTGTTTGGTTTTCACAAAGTCATCAAATATTTCACGAAAATGCTGTGTGACACTATATTGCTGAAGCGCTTAGTCTCCGGCTTAGTCAGACGATCGATCCGATGTTTCCTTGAACGTGTCTTACAGTTGTTGTATTCTTTTCAAATGTTTAGTTCTAACATCCACATTTACCACAAAACTTCAATGAATACTGTGGAAAACATTTCATGACAATGACGAAAACCAATTTAAAAATTGCTTTACACTGAGCACAGAAATAAAATTTGAATGGAATGAATGTTTCAAAAGCAAAATTCTTTTTCGAAAACATAAATTTCCTATTTGGGCAGTTTGACAGACAATAATAATTCTCCTGATAACTCAATACGTAACTAGAAAGGCTTGTTTTGCGAATTTTTCTTTGCAACAAAATATTTTTCGAATCAAATTATCAACCTCATCTAAAGACCAAAGTCTGTTTCTTTTAATGATTTGTAATCACAAAAACACAAACGCGGAAACAAACGTCAGTGGCAACATGGATTTTTAGTATTTATATAGTTCTAACGATATCGTTAACCATTTTCAAGTGAAGGTTTACGGAAATAATTTATAATTTATAAAAGTTACGATGTTGACTATAAATTCACTGTGGCAATGCTGACATGTTTGATTAAGTTCTTCAGCAAGACGCCTTTACTATATTTTTAGTCTATTATGCTTTTATAGTTACTAAGAAATCATAACAATAAGAATATACAATACAGACATTAGCTCCATAATAATTAACCTATCAGAATCGAGAACACATTCAAATTACAACGTGCCATACCATAATCGATCATAATAATGAATATTTAAAATTAGTGAATCGTATTTGAATATTTTATGTCATATTGCCGGATGACCACATCAAATAACCAGGCTCATGTTTATTTGTGATATCGACATTTTTATATTCATTGAGTGTATGTGTTCTAATACATGCAATAGTTGTACTGAAGGCGTAATTCATTACTTATTTCATTATTCTTTGCATATTTACTTATACGGTTATGAATAAAAATCATTGTGGCTTTTGCTTATTACATTAGATGAATTGAGGTAACTGAATCAGTTTTAATAAGAAGATCAACTGTGCATAATAGATGTCCGTTGTGGCACTAATGCAACTGTCAAACAATTATGATGGCGTTTATTCATTTTAAATAAATCTTTAAAATTTTAAATAAATTCATTTTAAATAAATAATTCATTTTAAATAAACAGAATCATAGGACTTGCTAATCAAACAAATACATATTTATTCTATGGTCCATTTAAACGCTAGATCTAAAATTGAAG
The DNA here is from genome assembly GCA_916610825.1 of Haliclystus octoradiatus. Lineage (NCBI taxonomy): Eukaryota > Metazoa > Cnidaria > Staurozoa > Stauromedusae > Haliclystidae > Haliclystus > Haliclystus octoradiatus. The sequence continues at coordinate 4,481,667 of OU744452.1, forward strand.
ATGAATTTGTCTACCATTCATTTAGTTCAATTATTGTTCACTTTACTAGTTGGGCAAGCCAAAATGTCTCAATGTGCTAGTTTCCTGTTCGTTTTAATAGGCTTTGCAAGAGGCTTGACTCTCGATCTGCAACAATCTAGAAGTACCAGTTTTGATGATGTTCTCATTGGAAGATTTTTCGAAGGTCATAGACTGACAATACAAGATCATTTGAGGCATACTAATCTCAAATCTATCTATATGTGTATTCATTTATGCAAAATACATCATCTTTGTAACGCAATCAGTTATTGCAAACAGAATCAAGATAGTAGCTTTGGTGCATGTAGAATGTTTAAAATCGATGATTTGAGGAACAATTTGATTAAAAATACACCATCTTGCACTGTCGTGAGAATATTCAAGGTATTATCATGGATCTTATAGCAAATTTTTCACAGTAAATTTACACTTCTATAACGCTTGATTTTCTCTACATTTTTTCTTTTAATATCGACAGGGCGAATGCAAATATTCTTCAACAGGTGAGATGGCTAGAGAATTAGCTAAGAACATGTATACTCATAGAATTAATATATATGCTGTGGTTTTCTTAGATACTGTTATACATATAGTATTTCATATACATAATAAATGATCATCACATTTATTCAAATGTTTTTCAAGGTTACAAAAATCGTTAGATCAAAGGACCGATTCAATGGTTCTACAAAATTAAATATATACATAAGAACATATAAAAATTAGGGAAAGAAGTAATGTATTTACAAAGTAAAAATGAATAGTTGGACATAGGAAGCTGATTAAATAGTAATTATTTTATCATATGGTTTTTGAGGAGACATTTAAACTTCGTCCTTTCAGAAAGTTGGTTGTACTAAAAATTTCGCTGAAGCAAACTGTCGCCGTGTGATATTTAAGTAAAATTACACATGCGTATTGGGTTTCTTGGTTGCAAAAATTTCACTGCAGCGAAAATTTCTTCCATAGTGGAAATCCTAACTATAGCACCAACGACATTTTTGAAGACAGCATATAAAAGCACAACAAGAGTCAACGACAAATATCACAGCCCGATCCTGATGACACAGAATATTGATCCGAAAAGTCTATTATCTTCTACTCTATTTGTGATCATAATGATATATTAGTAATGAAATAAGTAAAAAAAATGTTCATAAATATAGCTCAAACAAGTCAGCATAAATTTCACTAATATCAACAATAAAAAAATAAAAAATCGAATCTGCATCCGAGAAAAATCCGGAATTGTCTCGGATTGAGATCGGATTCGCAGACGTCTAATGCTGACCCCCTGCGGATTTGCTGAGAGTATAAGGGGGTGTCATGGACGATGTTATTTCCAATTTCAATAATGTATAGGGCTCTGAAGGACCGAATGAAGAATCCTTTGGCTAGTATATATTTTAGTTTCCTGTCGAAAACTGGTCATAATCCGAATCAAAACTGGAGTGATAACTCAGGAGAAAGTATCAAGATAAAGAATTGATAGATCGTACGATTTCGGAAACATTCTTCTACAAATTAAATGTTTGCCCTTACGGCGGACTGCAATTAAATCTTTAATTAATTTTAGCATAATTTCACTGGATTTGAAAGTTTAGAACCAATTGTTGGAAAACCAATTTATAAAATTCAAAGCGTTAGCATTGCCATATAAAGTTAACTCAACAAGCATAATGGGAAACCTGTGCCTGACAATAGCAAGTAGTCGGCATTATCGGATTTATTTTAAAATTTCAAATAAATAGGTTTAGGTGAATTGGTAAATAAGTAAGGTCTCATTTATCAATTTTTAACAGTTATGTATATATCAAAATTAGTTTATCAATTTTAGAAATTCTTTCTAACTGATAATGGACTTCACAGAAAAAAATAATTGAAAATTGAAAATTGACCTAACATGTAATATCAATTCTACTAGCTGTAGCTTAAGATGTAGCTGTATAGGTGGATTAGTTCAGTTTGCAGAGCAAATGAGCTTCAGATCTGATAATATCCTATCGACTGTGGTTCAAATCCCCCGAAAGTAAACTCAGCCTTAACTCTATCTAAACATTCAAAATCACCTAATTCATCTAATGTCATAGCTGCGGTCTTAGTTGCGCATTCACAATTGAGGCCAGGCTATATCTGCCATGAAATCTGTTGAAATTGATCTTCAATATCATTTCTGAGAACCTCAAAGAGCATTTAACAACCATTGATCTAGAAATGGAGGTACTGTACGGGTGCATTCGGTATGTTGATACAATCCCAATTATTAGCTGTATGTACAATAAATAGAAGATCCGACCATAACACACATACAAGCAAAGATCGATTAGTCAAATTAGCAATAGAGAATTTCAAGGGAATCTTATTTGTCGATACTACAGCAAGAGATAAGGCCTTCTCCTTTGCAAAGTATATAAGAGACCCGACCCATTGAGGTATTTAATTTAATTTAGGAACTTATTTTTATGAACCCAAGTCAATTAATCGCATTGAAATTCCTTGCTCAATGTAACTGTAGTGCATGGAGGATGGACAGAGTGGTCACCGATCCAACAATGTAAAAGCACATGTAATAATGAATATGAACTAATGACAAGGAAATGTGAAAATCCGAAACCCCTCTGTGATGGTTTATCTTGCCATGGTTCACAAAAGGAGTCCAGAAAATGTGGCCCTGACTCTTGCTTGGATCCATCAGGTTTGTAGAGACATAGTACACTTTTAACAGTAAGACACGTATTCTAATTATTCATATATAAACATGCTGTTTTAATAGCAACATAGAAACAATTATATTCGGAGCAACCTCGGAATTTGTTTTTTTCTGATTTCTATATTATACCACAACAAACAATCCACACGTTAAAATGTTGTGAAATTATCATTCCGATGAATCACACGATGATATTGGCAATTACTCAGATGCTACATTTGGTTACAATAAATCTATTTATACAAATCATTGACATCATTTATTCAATCACTATACCGTCAAGTAACAAAGTTCTCTCAAGTTCGGCTCTGCGGCCGACCCGACAAAGCTATATTGCTGCACTGGACTTGCAAAAGAAGTGACTATATCCTTTTGTTAGCTTTACTCACGTGATTTTGATTTAGACAATGTCAGCCAATCAGATCGTCTGTATTAATCATGTGACATACAAAATGGGGGCCATCGGCAATCTCATCTGATTTTCAAGAAAGTGAAAATATGCCACGCATTTGTCATTTGTGTGTGAGTCAATTTTGTTTTATAATCAAGCTATCTTAACATTAGCTGGACTTTCAAAATTATTATTCAGTAACGAAAAATTCAAAGAAGCTGTAGACAGCTCATGCTTTAGTTGAAAGTGTATTTTGTATCAATGTTTTTAGAACGTTCAGAGAGCTGCGAACATTTGGTGAAGGAGTAATAGGAATGTCTCTTTAGAAATTCAACAAAGGTTTATACTTTTCAGTGATTCCCTTCACCGAATTGAAATTTCCTCCATTATGGTGAAAATTTCCTTTTTTCTCAGTAAATTTTCTCCACTGCCTTAATTTACTTTAAAAATGCCTTTTCTTTTGAAAATTGAGAGGAAATGTAGAGATACCGAAAACACTTGTCGAGTAATCGATGTTGTCCCCGAACCGCGTTCAACTGTATTTAATGATGTAATTGAAAATGATCACAGAATGTTTAACTCAAGTTTTTAAGATCATCACACACAATCTGAGAATTGCCAAGAGGACATATTTGGTATTGAAATGTATCTTCGCTTCGACCGGCTAACTGCAGATCTTGGGATAAAGGCCAAATTCTTTACATCTGAAGGGCAACTTTCAAAACGAGCTTACAAAAAATGATTTAATTTATTTTGCCTTTCTGTTTCTACTTATAGTAACTTGGAATGAATGGATTCCTTTGAATGAATGGGGTCCATGAACGGCATGGGAACCTGTTTGTTCTCCTCAGCGTCATGGCACCCATCAGACAATGACTAGGAAGTGTATGAAGCAAAATGGACGGGAAAAGGGATCAACATCATGTATCGGAGAATCGCAAAGAGAAACAGTGTGTTATTCTCCCTCGTAATATGATCTTACAACAATATAGACACAGATTAGCAGGCGTTTTGCGTTATATATCTATATACATTCAAACCTGCATGATGTATGTAATGCATACTATATGTAACCAAGGCAGAGTAATCATAGATAATGACTATAATATAGAAGTGTATTGTTGAGAGCTAAGAATACAACATATATATTGCCAACTCATTATTGCTATATTACATAATGTTGAAGGGTACTAATGTACAAACTGTGTCATACTGCCACGGATTCATAAGTACGATAATAAAAATTATATATCAATTGGCGAATAGCTTCTATGAGCCGTGGTTCTTTTAATTGTCTGATGCCCTCTCATCTCGTTACTTTCCTTCCATGCTCCATAAAGCTTATAGTTTATATAGAAAATGCTTGCTAATTGAAATGTGGGACTGATTAGCATACGTTTATAAGAAGTTTGATTGTAAGGACAAGAGTTAAAAAGACGTAATTTTGTGTCCCTTCGTCATCATACTAATATAACCTTATCAAGTGATTAAAATTTAAAAATGATAGGAATTTAAAATATTTTATAATCTATATGTTTTAGCGTAACTTGAAATGCCATATTTGTATAATGACGAAATGAGTTACAGAATCACGAATTTTTATCGCAAGGAGTGTTTTTATTAACTTATTTTATAGTAAACGTGTACATGACTTTCTTAGGCTTGTGTTAATGATTTCAAATATCCTGGATCAAATTCTTTTTTGTGACGTCAAGATCGAATTGCAGAAGTTTATTTTCATTATTATACCTTACTGAATGTAAAAATCGAATCCTAATGGTATAAGGCGTGTGATTGATTGAGAGGAGCTCAACATTAGCAACGAAAGATTTATTATTAATCTGAGTCATGCCCACTCTCAGAATAATAAAAAGAACGATCAGTATTTGAAGGAATTGCAGTGGATATTAGACATTATATATATGTAATTGCATAAATAGCGATGCGATGCCATCCCAGAATTATTATTCAAAATCTTTTAAGAATTTCTTTAATTGATAAATATCGCCCTTATATATTGGCGATATTGGCAATGGCGATACGATCAGTGAAATTGATTAGTGGATAATGTGTTATCTTTAGGATGAACTATCATTGCATGTAATTGCGACTTGAACAATCCTCTAATTAGTATTCTTTCAATCAAATTTACAGTGTTATACATCATGTTACTATATTTCGGATTTTTATTGACTACTTGAAGAAGCAATATTGACGATCAACGTCAGTCAT